>LR880970.1:14966323-14984748 GCA_904067115.1 Aegilops sharonensis | reverse complement strand
TAAACGGGAGTTGCATAATCTCATAGTTATAGGAACATGTATGGGTCATGAAGAAAGCATTAACATACTAAACGATCAACTGTTAAGCTAACGGAATGGGTCATGTCAATCAGATCATTCAACTAATGATGTGACCTTGTTAATCAAATAACAACTCCTTGTTCATGGTTAGGAAACATAACCATCTTTGATTAACAAGCTACTCAAGTAGAGGCATACTAGTGACATACTGTTTGTCTATATATTCACACATGTATTATGTTTCCGGTTAATACAATTCTAGCATGAATAATAAACATTTATCATGATATAAGGAAATAAATAATAACTTTTATTATTGCCTCTAGGGCATATTTCCTTCAGGCCTTGCTCGGCACGCTCCGCGTCCTCCTTGTCCCGTATAGGCTCCGCCACTCTGTAACCGCCGGGACCGAGTTTGTGTTCCCCTAAGTTCAACTCCCGCATTTCTTTCCCCCACTGACTTGATTCGGAGGTTGCACTGCTCTCGCACTTGATCTTGAACTCCTTGTAGTCATCTTCGTTGATCGAAGGATTTTTCGCCTTGATCTTCTCATAACTATCACCTTTCTCAATCATTCTCTTCACCGCGCTTCTCCAAGTAGACAGGGCCGTGCTCATCCTCGTGAGGGCGGCACTATTCACTTTATTCCCTGAGAGGCGTGTGTTTTCGAATTCAGCGGGTGAGGGAGTCCTGGATTAGGGGGTGTCCGGATGGCCGGACTCCTGGACCATGAAGATACAAGATTGAAGACTTTGTCACGTGTCCGGATGGGACTTTCCTTGGCGTGGAAGGCAAGCTTGGCGATACGGATATGTAGATCTCCTCCCATTGTAACCGACTCTATGTAACCCTAACTGTTGGGGGATATTACTACTGGGCATAAATCGGCCTATCTGGGCCGGGTTAACTTCATCAGCAGTTCAATGGTGTAAAAGCCCAAGAGGCATGAAAGTAAGGGCCCAAGGCCTGTAGTCGGTTTAGAACCTGTAGCCGTAAACCGGCCTGATATGTAAACTTGTATTGTAAGTTAGGAATAGAGAGAGACCAACCCGGATACGAATATGAACCGGAGATTGGGACTCTCTGAACCGACAGGCGTCACCCGTGTATATAAGGGGACAACCCGGGGCGGTTCAAGGGACAGACAACAACAACTCGAGGCCTAGGCGAAGCTTATTTGCTCCCTAGTCATCGAGACCACATCAATCCCATCACAAACTAGACGTAGGCTTTTACCTTCCTCGAAGGGGCCGAACTAGTATAACTCTTGTGTCTTTGCGTCCGCTTTAACCCCTTCAAGTTAACCCGTAGCGATGGCTCCACGACTAAGTCCTTTCATGAGGACATCTGCCGTGACAAAACCACGACAGTTGGCGCCTACCGTGGGGCTATCGCACGATGGTTTGATGATCTTGGAGGGCAAGTTCGAAGGACTCGAAGGCTACGTTGTGGGCCGGATGACCAAGAGTCGTCGCAGCAAGCTCTACATCGACGATGCATGCTGGGGCCCCGAGGCCGGCTCAATTGAGTACGGGTACCGGGTCCCCTTTGGTGGCATACACGTTTTCATCGGCAAGATTGGTGAGCCAGGGCCTGAGCCGGACATCTGCACCGACCTCGTCGAGACGGCTCAGCGTACGAGACCTGCCCAGGCTAAACCGGCTGTGAAGCGTGCCTTTGTGGGAGTCATCCATGGAGGAAGTTACGAGGGCGGATCAGAATCTGGTGGCGAAACCGTCGTCTATTCTGACAACGAGTCGTCGACCGGAGAAACCGAATCTCTGTATCAGCTACAAGATGGCCGGATTGGGGGCTGTTCCGGTGGTGACAGTATTCCGGACCCCTCTGATCTGCCCAACCGGGTTGGAATATTCATGGCCGGTACACAAGCAGTGCTTCACTCTTCGACCGCTGCGACAATGGTTGCCGGTTCAACAGCGGCGACGGCTGCCGGGGCAGGAGGCCCTGTGCGCCCGCCGGCTCAAGTTTTATCAGACCTATTCGATACGTTGGCTGCGCTCATGGCGGAGGTTAACCCGGCGGACCAGGAAGCTCATAACGCGGAGATCGCGAAGGTAAAGGAACAAATCACTCAGGCTAAAGCGAATCTGGCAGCTGCAGACGCCAGGATGACGGCAGAGCGGGCCGCTTTGGATGCGCAGGCTTATAGGCTCATGCTGGATCAGAGCGCGTCGCATGAAGTCATGAAAAGGAAATACAGATCCCGTTTGCCTTCAGTCTTTGAGGGAAGAGATCTCTTCAACACCCCAGGAGCGGGAACCAGTAATCCGCCGGTGGTAAACCGGGCGGAAGCACCTGGGACGGGCGCGCCGGTTCAGCCCCGTGTAATAGATCTACCTCGCCATAATGCCAGTACGCCTCAGGCTGTGCAAACACCTCCAGGTCACTACTCCAACCCGATGGATAACCTTGTTGCAGCTGCGGCACGGCTGGAGGCAATTCCAATTGAAGGCGATTCACCACAGGCAGTAGAGACGCGCCGGGTCAAGGAGCTCCTTAGGATAGCTTTGGTCCAACAGGAAGCATATTCGTACAGCCGCGACCGGATCCACTCTACCCCCCGCCCAAGCCGGAGCTATAGCAGGCACGTGGATGAACCGGCCGTATCAAGTAATGCACGGCATGGTGCGCCCCGTGGCAACAACCCGGCAGGTGGTTTCGACAACGCTCAGGAGGTGGTGGACCGGGCCAGAGCACGCAGGGAGGCCGAGTTAGCAGCGCAGCATCAGGATTATCGGCTTACGCCGGTTCGTCCGACCATCTCGGTCGAGCCGGGGGTTACCTCTAGCTCTTTGGGGGTGCCTTGCCTCGTCCCCGCTTTACGCAATGTGCGCTTGCCCAAGGATTTCAAGGGTCCGCGCAAGGTGCCAAATTACGCTGCCGATTTAGCTCCAGAAGCATGGATAGAAAGTTATGAGATGGCCATGGAGATGCTGGATGTGGATGAGGCCGCGTGTGCAAAGTACTTCACCATGATGCTCGAAGGCACGGCCAGTACTTGGTTGAAGAGCTTGCCACCCAATTCTATCAGCTCATGGGCCCAGTTGCGGACCCGGTTTATCCAGAATTTCAAAGATACCTGTAAGAAGCCCATGTCCGTAGTGGACTTGGCGGCTTGTGTCCAGGGGGAAGGAGAGTCAACAACCCATTGGGTACGCCGTGTTTCGGAAATCTTGCACTCGTCAGACCGGATCAACGCTGACTCTGCGATCTTGACCCTGGAGGGCAATTGCCGGTTTAAGCCTTTGAAGTTGAAGTTGGGGCGTATGAAGCGGTTTTGTAATGACATAGGCACTCTCATGGGCGCTTTAGTGAAGTATGCTGATTCTGATAGTACCAAGGATCCCGAGTCTGATGATGACGAGACAGGGAAGGGAAAGAAGAACAACAACTCCAAAGGCCAGCAACATCACTCGGCAGGTAATGGTGGAGGCAAGCGTAAAGCGAATGGCAACATGGACTTTGTAGCCAACACCAACGCGCAGGACAAGGGCCAACGGCGCAAGGGTAAACAGTCAAATCGAGGTGGAGCACCTAATCCCAATCCGGACCGCTTGAACTATCTGTTGAATCAACCCTGTCCGAAGCATGGGACGAAGGAGGCGCCAGCAAATCACCTCTGGAAGGATTGTTACATTATGCAGGAGTTCAAAAGTTCTAATGCTTTCCGGTATGATCAAGGCTCCGGCGGCGGTTCTGGATCCGGGCTGGGTTACGGTGGAGGAAATTCCGGTTCAGGATTTAATGGTAATCCGGGCGGACATAACAATCAGAACAATCAGAATAACCAAGGTGGTTACAATCAGCAGCAGCAGCAGTCGGGTTATCAGAGCAACCCAAAGCAGTTGAATAGTGGGCAGTACCACGTCTTCACCACTAGCTTAGACAAGCGAGACCGGAAGCTTCAGAAGCGGGCAGTCCACGCTGTTGAACCGACCGTGCCTCATTACCTACGCTGGTCAGAGCAGCCCATTGTATGGAGTAGAGAGGATCATCCTCCCCGGGTTGACAATCCGGGCCAGCTAGCCCTGGTGGTGGCACCTCAGGTGGGAGGTTATAAGTTCACCAAGGTGCTTATGGATGGAGGGAGTAGCATCAACATCCTGTACTATGAGACCTTTCGTCGTATGGGGTTAACAGACAAACATCTCAAACCGTCCAATACAGTGTTCCATGGTGTGGTACCTGGCAAGTCAGCATATCCGGTTGGTAAAATAGCTCTGGAGGTGGCCTTTGGAGATGAATATGACTCCAGATCGGAAACATTGACGTTTGAAGTGGTGAAAATCCAAAGTCCATATCACGCCCTGTTTGGGCGGCCGGCTTATGCCAAGTTCATGGCACGGCCTTGTTATATATATTTGCAGCTCAAGATGCCGGGTCACAAAGGGACAATAACGGTTCATGGGAGCCGCAAGATCGCTTTAGAATGTGAGGAAGGTGATGCGGCTTACGCAGAGTCGGTTTGTGCCACCGAGGAGATGAAGTATTATAAGGACAATGTTGATCCGGCGGACATGACTCCGTTGAAGAATCCAACTACAGAGCATGATCCGGCCCTGAAATTCAAATCGGCAGCTGAGACTAAGCTTGTTGACTTCGTGCCTGGCGATTCATCCAAGCAGTTCAGCATCAGTGCCAACTTGGATCCGAAATAGGAAAGCGCGCTCATTGAGTTCATCCGTGAGAATCGGGACATTTTTGCATGGAAGCCTTCTGACATGCCAGGTGTACCGAGGGAGCTCGCTGAGCACACTCTTAATGTTGATCCCAAGTACAAACCGGTGAAGCAGTTTCTCCGCCGGTTTAACGAAGAAAGGCGTAAGGCCATTAGAGAGGAGGTGGCCAGGCTCTTAGCAGCTGGCTTTATTGTTGAAGTTTTCCATCCAGAGTAGCTTGCTAATCCGGTGCTGGTTCTTAAGAAAAGCGGCACTTGGCGCATGTGTGTAGATTACACAGATCTTAACAAGGCTTGCCCAGCCGATCCTTTTGCCCTCCCCCGCATTGACCAGATTATTGATGCCACTGCGGGTTGTGAGCGTTTGAGCTTTTTGGATGCGTATTCTGGGTATCATCAGATCAAGATGGCAGTTAAGGACCAGGAGAAGACGGCGTTTATCACTCCCTTTGGAGCCTTCTGCTATGTGTCTATGCCTTTTGGGCTCAAGAGCGCCCAAGCAACTTATCAGCGCTGTGTACAGAATTGCTTGCATAAACAGATCGGCCGTAATGTGCATGGATGATATTGTGGTCAAGTCAAGGAAGAAGGAAACACTGATTGACGATTTGAAGGAAACCTTTGACAACCTGCGGGTTTACAAGATGATGCTCAACCCGGCCAAATGTGTTTTTGGTGTTCCGGCAGGCAAGTTATTGGGCTTTCTCGTGTCCAACAGGGGGATTGAAGCTAATCCGGAGAAGATTACGGCTATCACCTCCCTGGCTAAACCGAAGTGTATTAATGATGTCCAGCGTTTGGCAGGCCGGATTGCCGCGCTGAGCCGGTTTATCAGCCGCCTCGGAGAGAAGGACATCCCTTTGTACCAGATGCTGAAGAAGACAGATCAGTTTGTCTGGAGTCCAGCCACCGATGAAGCGTTGGAGGACTTAAAGCGGAAATTGGCCAACCCGCCTGTGCTCGCCGCTCCCATCGACAAGGAGCCGCTTCTGTTATATGTTGCTGCTAACGCCAGGGCGGTCAGCGTGGCCATTGTGGTAGAGTGGAAGGAGGCAGGGAAGGAGCATCCGGTTCAACGTCCGGTTTATTACATCAGCGAGGTGCTTATTGAATCTAAGCAAAGTTATCCGCATTGGCAGAAGCTGGTGTATGGAGTTTTTATGGCAAGCCGGAAGCTGAAGCGGTATTTCCAAGGGCACCCCATCACGGTGGTCAGTTCAGCTCCCTTAGGTGATATCATACAGAACCGGGAAGCGACTGGCCGGATTGCCAAGTGGGCTATAGAGCTTGGGCCGCACAGTTTGAAATACGTGCCTCGGACGGCGGTGAAGTCTCAAGCACTTGTGGATTTCATTAATGATTGGACGGAGTTGCAAGCTCCTGAAGAAAAGCCGGATCATACATATTGGACCATCCATTTTGACGGATCCAGGCAGTTGGAGGGCTCGGGGGCTGGAGTCATATTAACTTCCCCGCGAGGTGACAAGTTTTGTTACGTTCTCCGCTTAATGTTCCCTTGTACTAACAATGCAGCTGAGTATGAAGCCTGGCTCCATGGTCTTCGGATGGCTAAGGAGATGAAACTAAGCCGGGTCAAGTGCTTCGGTGACTCGGACCTAGTGGCTCAACAGGTGTCTGGCACTTGGGATTCAAAGGACCCACTCATGGCTGCATATCATCGTGAGGTGGATATTGTCGCAGGTCATTTCAAGGGCTATCAGGTGGACCACGTGGACCGTCGGAAGAATGAAGTGGCGGACGCTTTAAGCCGGTTGGGCTCTCAACGCAAATCGGTCCCGCCCAATGTTTTTCTGGACGTGCTGCACAACCCGTCAGTCAAGCTCCCTGGTGAAGCGGATTTGGCTATTCCTGATCCGGAGGCTCAATTGGTGGCAGCTCTGCACGTCACTCCGGATTGGACGCTTCCTTATCTGGCATACATGAACCGGGGCGAGTTACCAGAAGATGAGACGTTGGCCCGGCAGATAGTTCGGCGATCTAAGTCTATGACCATTGTTAATGGCGAATTGCATCGTTGCAGTGTGTCAGGGGCGTTTCAACGCTGTGTGTCCCCTGAGGAAGGCTGTGAAATATTGCGTGAGATCCACGAAGGAGATTGTGGTCACCACGCCGGTTCAAAATCCTTGGTGGCTAAAGCGTTCCGCCACGGTTTCTATTGGTTGACTGCCCATGCTGATGCGGAAGATCTGGTCAGACGATGTGATGGTTGCCAAAAGTTTTCCAGGCGTGCTCATGTACCGGCCCAAGAATTGAGGATGATTCCAATTACTTGACCGTTTGCGACTTGGGGGCTGGATATGGTTGGACCTTTCAAAAGGTCCAAGGACAAGAAGACCCACCTGCTGGTGGCGGTCGACAAATTTACAAAGTGGGTAGAGGCAGAACCTGTTAGCAAGTGTGATGCGGCCACGACGGTTCAGTTCATCAAAAAGGTGATTTTCCGGTTTGGCTTTCCACACAGTATTATCACAGATAATGGTACCAATTTGTCCAAAGGTGCCATGAAGGAATTCTGCGAACGTGAGCACATCCGGCTTGACGTTTCTTCAGTAGCTCACCCACAGTCCAATGGTCAAGCGGAAAGAGTCAATCAAGAGATCTTGAGAGGCATCAAGCCTCGGCTTATGGTCCCTTTGCAGAGGACACCGGGTTGTTGGGTAGAAGAGCTATCGTCTGTGTTATGGAGTATAAATACTACGCCTAACAGATCCACGGGATACACGCCATTCTCTATGGTTTATGGAGCGGAGGCGGTTCTCCCCAGTGACATCTGTCATGACTCACCTCGTGTGGCAGCTTATGTTGAAGCGGACAACGAGACGGCACGGCAGGACGATTTGGATCGGTTGGATGAAGAGCGTGACAGAACCAGAACTTTTCAAGAAGGAGATTTGGTGCTTTGGCTCATCCAAGACCAGACTGATATGCACAAGCTATCCCCACCTTGGGAGGGACCTTTTGTGGTCAGCAAGAATCTGCACAACGGGTCATACTATCTGATCGATATTCGAGAGCATAAAGACTCACGCACATCAGAGGAGGAGACCAACAGGCCGTGGAACATAGCTCATCTTCGGCCTTATTATACCTGAGCCATCGGCTCTACTTATGTACATATTATGACAGTGTATATATTATGAATAAAGTAATAAACCGGAGCCTCAGCTAAAGCGGGGTATCTGTTCTGTTACATCATGCGTGGTTACATGGAGTCGTTCTGTCTTAAAGCGGCCTCCGGTTTACCCCCTGAGTTTGCTTTTCAAAGTTTTGTGATATCACTTGGGGGCTTGGTCGTATCCGAACCAATGCAACACCTTTTGATAGGCGAAAGCCACCAGATCAGTTGGGGACATGGTCAAGTCTCAACCAGTCACGCCTCTTGATCGGCCTAAGGCCATAGAGTCACTTGGGGGCTTGGTCGAACCCGAACCATTGCCACGCCACTTGATCGGCATAATGCCACGGTTTCAGTTGGGGACCTGGCTGACTTGAACCATGGCTACACCTTAAAGGGAGCTTGGTCGTGTCCAACCATGGTAACACCATCTGATCGGCTCAGTAAAGCCTTATTTTTTTGCAAAAGGTTTATCATTGCCTTTGCTTCCATGTTTTTTCATAACTATTATTTGATTTTTGTTGTGTTTCTTAAACCGACAACATTTTTAAACCGGTTTCAAAACTATCAGTTGACGGAATTCGGTCAATCTTTTAATCCGGAGATAATTTCACCGGTTTGATGTTTTTTTCTGTTAACATCCTATTATGGAGTAACAGGGGGCTTATCATGACCCGGCATGGTTTACGTGGTAAACCGGCATTATCAATAATAGGAGCTGTTTTCTCCTTTGACGGTAAGGGTTTATACGACCTCCGCTTCAAGATTGGCTAAGCCAACTTTATGCCCAGCGATGGTAGGTATTTGGTATCATAAATTTCGATTATATACCTTAATATTTCATCTCATACGTCACAAGACGGCTGGCGGCACAAACCGCCGTGGCGGTTTAAGATTTTGTGATTGCAGGCAATATAAGATTGAAAGTTTCGATCATTCAAGCAAGAGTATCAGCACCTATGCACGAAGGCATATTCAAAGCAAGAGTGTTGGCTATCCTATTACAAGGCAACATGGTGCCCAAACAAGATCATTGTTTCTTGGCGGAATGTAATGAAGTAGCTCTTCAAACAGGCTTCCGGTTCATGCTTGCTCGCCGCCCTGGTTTGATGGTTGTGGGTCGTCCTGCGCCGCTTCAGCTTCTTCATCTCTACCCAGCTGCTGGAAGTCAACAGTGGTCCAGTCGATTCCCATTAAAGCTTCAAAGACAGCCTCCTCATGGATCAGGAAGTTGGGTCAATATCAGGAGCGTAAGTATGCTTACGGATCGGAGGGATCAGGTTCTCCGCTTCAGGAATAGGTGCAGCTACTCACTTGTTCTGATCGTCATACTGAGCTTGATAATGCGACAAGTTTGCTTCTTCAGCTAATTGGCAAGCCAGAGGGCGCACTGCCCGGTTTATCGCTCTCAAATCAGCTTCGTTGAACTCTGAGCCATCTTCCTTTAGACTGGGATAGCCCTGAGCTTCTTCAACGGGATCGAAATCTGGCACCCATGCTTTGGCCTGGATTAAGGCGTTGATGGCACCGGTTCGAGCAGCAGATTTCTTCAGCTCTTCAATCCGGGCGGGAAGCATGGACAACCTCCTAGAGTGTCTTGAATTAAGGAAGGTGCTGGGTTTTTATGTGATGCAGTGGAGATGATCCGCTGCGCTCCAGTATACAGCTGCTCTATTAAGGTATAGGCAGCCTTCAATTTCTTCCGAACATCTGACCCCAAGTGATCAATGCGTGTGCCTACAGCATTGCAAGAGAAATCACAAACCGGACTTATCATAAGAAGGTCAAGATTATCATAGAAGCCAAAGGAAACTTACCGAAGATGGCAGCAGTCATGGAATGCACTTGCCGCTTCACGCTGGTCAGCTCATCTACCACCGGTTTAAGGGCAGCCTCAGCATTTTCAACCTTTTTGGTTAAAGCGGCCTTTTCAGTGTCCCAGCCGGCCCGCTCAGACTTGAACCATTCTTTGAGTTTCTCCATAGTAGTTAAAGCGGTTTTCAGTTCATCCTTGGCCTTGGAGGTTTCTGCTTGTTGACATTTCAGATTTTCTTGAAGGTCATGGATTTGTGAGGCTTGTTGACGTATCTCACTCTGCAACAAAAAGGGAGCATGTTAAATATCGTCATTTCAAAGTCCCGAGTGCATAACCAGTTATACACTTGGCACTTGGGGGCTAATGCATATTTGATCAATAAAATCACAAAGTCCCAAGCTCAATACAAGTATTCAACTTGGCACTTGGGGGCTAATGGCTATTTGCTCGAACATGTTCTGATGCGGCGATATAAAATACAGACCCGGTTTAACTATGCTAAGTTGAACCGGCCCTTGGGGGCTACATCAGTGGATTCTGAAGCATTGAGTTTATACTAAGTCCCGGTTTAACTATGCTAAGTTGAACCGGCCCTTGGGGACTAGGAGAGTTAACAAAAATTGAAATATTCAGGCGAGAAAAGAACATGGAGGTTACCTCGAATTTCTCTTTCATCATCTTCACCAGGCCAGCTTCATAGTCACGGCTGGTATACAGCCGGTTCAAGTACCCAGAATGAAGGTCTTGGGGGTTCAGAGCGGCATAAGTTGCCAGATCAACATCCCACTTGCCCTTTCTCATAGTGGCAAACTCTTCTTTGGCAGAATGTTTGGATAAAGCGACTGGATTACCCGGTTCGCTGTGGCCAAAACCAGTAATTACGACGTCATCGTCCTTGGAGTCACTGGTTTGACCAGGGGCCGTCGGTTTGTCAGCAGGCCGGATTGGACTGGTGGATTTTTCAATCTGGGTCGGGCTTCTGGGCTGGTCAGCAGGAAGGGCGGTGTCAACAGGCCTTTCTTCAGCAACAAAATCGTCATCTTGCTGTGGCGGATCATTGGGCGTGTCTTCACATATGGCCGCTTCAAGATTTGGGGCGCTGCCCGGTTCAGGGGCAGTCTCTTCGTCGGCCGCTTTATCCAGACGAGCCTTTTTGCTCGGCCTAGGCTTGGCCCTGAAAAGGCACAACAATAGTTAAATACGGCATATACTACACAATGATGCAGTAGAAACAATATGAAAGGTATAACTTACCCAAGCACCGTTTTTAGCGGCAGCAGCTGAGTGGCTGGTGACTCGCCAGATGAGGAGTGGGAAGTAACCTGATAATCGGAATCAGACGGATTAAGGGGTTCACGAAACCAGCCTACTTTAGGATAAGCACTGACAAGCAAATTAGAGACCTCTGAACGACGTTTCCGAACCGGACTGTTCGGTAAACCGGTGGAGGTAACTACCTGGCCGCTGTGCCGAGTTGTGCGGCGAGCTTCATGTTGTTGAGTCTTCATAAGAAATTTGGGATCCAAGTAAGCAAGAGGATGAGAAAATTTAATTTTCCGGTTTGCCTGACGGTTTTTTAGTGAAGGCAAAGGATTTGAATCAGAGGAGAGAATAGTTACCTCTACAACATCAGCATTACTGGTTTCAGCATCATCCTGACAAACATCATCATTAATTAGGCGTGTGAAAAGTAAGCCAAGTGAATCAAGTTCTACCTCAAGGTCCGGATTACCCACATCATCATCCGCAGCCAGATCAGAAGATGCAGTGGTTTTCCTCTTATGAGTAGTTTTCTTGACAGCTTTGGTCTTTTGCCTAAGTGGTTTTTCCGGTTTATCTGGCTTCTCTGGTTTCTCTTGTGGACGTTTCTTGCTCCAGAATGGATCATCACCATGGTTAAGCAGCAGTTGATGTTAAAAGTTATACCGGGATGGCAATAATATATTCAGTAAAAAATAATCAGAAGTCTTACAGATGGCGGTTTGTTGGTAGCACAGAAGGGGAGCAGACCGGTCCGGGCACAGAGGTTTTCCGGTTCGTTCAACATCTTCTTCACTGCCTCGGTGACCTCATCATCGGTAAGCTGGATATTAATATGTCGGAGGGGGTCGTCGACACTACCAGTGTACTCACACATTAAACCGGAGCGCTGGGAGAGGGGCAGTATGCTCCATGATATCCAACAGCGCGCGAGATCAATTCCGGTTAAACTATTGTCCATGAAGGCTCTGAGCTTGGAGAGTTGAGGAGCATATTTACTTCTCTCACTGGCGGTTAATCTTTGCGGAAAGGGATGTGTGTTGCTGAGTCGCTCCGGACGAAAACCGGGCAAGGGATTCTCGTTGGCAGGTGAAGTGTCTTTGCAATAAAACCATGTTTGATTCCATTCCTTGTGGTGGCTGTGCGGTTTGACATGACGATAAGTGACCTCCTTTCTTTTTTGAATCGCACGCCACCCAATTGTGTGTTGGGCCCGTCAGTGAATTCTGTGCGGCGGTTTAGATGGAAGCAATCTCTAAACAGTTCAACTGTAGGTTCTTCTTGAAAGTATGCCTCACAGAGCACTTGGAAGTGACAGATATTGGTAATAGAATTGGGGCCTGTATCTTGTGGACGGAGTTGAAAATTGGCTAGCACATCTCGATAAAATTTTGAACCGGGTGGATTGAAACCCCGGGCTAGGTGATCTGCGAAAACTACAACCTCTCCTTCTTGAGGTGTGGGTGGACATTCTTTGCCAGGAACCCTCCAATGGATACTATTTTTACTGGCTAAAGCGCCAGTCAGGACCAGATTGTTTAATTGAGTTTCGGTGACACGGGAAGGAGCCCAGTTGCACTCGTATACTTGTTTGGCCATCTACAAAAAATATATAAATCCGGTTCAAGAAATGTGTTGGGACCAGGAGAGAACCGGTGTACAATGCTAAATCAGAGACAAATACGTCTAAACCGGTATCAGAGACAATGCTCTATGAAGTGACAGTATCTGGTTAAAGAGTTCTGGCGGTTCAACAAGGGGACTAATGGTGTATACCGGTTTATCTAATTTTTTCTATGTTAAGTTAAACCGCCTGGTCTAAAGTCTAAATATTGAAAACAATTGAGGTTGCGAATGGCTAAGTGTGCAGAAACAGGTTTCGCAAGATTTTTCTACAACAAAGGATCTGAAGTCAGATCAGAAAAGAAGAAAAATATCCAAAAAGGAATACAGCAGAGCAGTATTGATGCAATGAGCAGAGATGATGTGCGAGATCTACGGACGTGAGAACGAGACTACAGGCGGATGCTAAAGGCTACCGCTAATCAGAGCAAGGTGTCACAGATCCATCTAGGAGTCTGGTATGAGCATGAGTAGTTCATGGAGCACGGCAAGAACAAGAAACCCTAGAACGGATCTAGGTCAAGGGGAACCGAGGACCTACCTGAGTTGAGGAGATGCAGAAGAGTTTGTGTTTCTCTAGTGTGCTCAGGTTGATGCAGCAGCCCAAGACGGTGCAGAGGTCGACGGCGGCGGCGGAGCTCCTAGGCTGGCGACGCGAGGGAGACGAAGAGAAAGGATAGAGGGGAGAAAAGGAATGACCCTTCGGTCCTATTTATAAGGCAAGATACCTGTGTCAGGCGCGGGAATCAAGGAACCACAAACCTAGGAAGCGGAGCTGTCGCCTAGATTATTGCGGATCTATTAAACAAAGAAGATATCGTGAACGCTATCTTTATGAGGACGTCATGCCGGTTTACAGCAACCGGAGAAGGTGACATCACGGCGGTTCAACGATTTCAAGAAGGTATTGGAGATGAAGGTTTTTTATCAAGGATTGACATGAACCTGTTCAAATCAATCTGGGGCCTAATGTTGGGGGATATTACTACTGGGCGTAAACCGGCCTATCTGGGCCGGGTTAACTTCATCTGTAGTTCAATGGTGTAAAAGCCCAAGAGGCATGAAAGTAAGGGCCCAAGGCCTGTCGTCGGTTTAGAACCTGTAGCCGTAAACCGGCCTGATATGTAAACTTGTATTGTAAGTTAGGAATAGAGAGAGACCAACCCGGATACGAATATGAACCAGAGATTGGGACTCTCTGAACCGACGGGCGTCACCCGTGTATATAAGGGGACGACCCGGGGCGGTTCAAGGGACAGACAACAACAACTCGAGGCCTAGGCGAAGCTTATTTGCTCCCTAGTCATCGAGACCACATCAATCCCATCACAAACTAGACGTAGGCTTTTACCTTCCTCGAAGGGGCCGAACTAGTATAGCTCTTGTGTCTTTGCGTCCGCTTTAACCCCTTCAAGTTAACCTGTAGCGATGGTTCCACGACTAAGTCCTTTCATGAGGACATCTGCCGTGACAAAACCACGACACTAACCCTCTCCGGTGTCTATATAAACCAGAGGGTTTTAGTCCGTAGGACGGACAATAATCATACCATAGGCTAGCTTCTAGGGTTTAGCCTCTCCAATCTCGTGGTAGATCTACTCTTGTACTACCCATATCATCAATATTAACCAAGCAGGAGTAGGGTTTTACCTCCATCGAGAGGGCCCTAACCTGGGTAAAAACATCGTGTCCCTTGTCTCCTGTTACCATCCGCCTAGACACACAGTTCGGGACCCCTACCCGAGATCCGCCGGTTTTGACACCGACAGCGGGGAACTTGTATCGTTCGTGCAGCTTCGTGAAGAGGTGGTTGCGCAAATTCCCTCGGTCCTTATGCCAAAAGTTCTCGGTGTTGATCGAGACGGTGCTCCGGAGAATGCACCCGAGCTGAACCGAGTACCCCTTGACTATATGTTTGGGCTCCGTTGGATGCCCGTCGGAGTCCACTTTAGTAAATTCCTCCTTGAGGGTGCGGAGCGCATTCGGGAGGCGGTCCTTCCGTTGCTTCTTCGGTTGGCTGCCATCTGTGTGTGCGCCGCCATCATCAGTGGTGGCATCCTCGGCGGCACCATCAGTGGTGTCATCCCCGACGCCACTAGGGGTTGTGTAGTCAGGATCGGTGTCTTCCGCGGCGTCCTCATAGCGGTGAGGTTGTTCCTCCATCTCCTGGAACAGCTCCCGGAATTGCTTGCCGCCCGAACCGCCGGCCTCATCGTTGTTGGCCATGTTTTGCTCTAAATAGGAAAAAAGTTTGGTCAAAAAGTTGGTTATTGTCAAGGAACAAGATCATGGTCTCATCATTTAGGGTTTGTCGACACCGAGGCATCCTAAAAGCTAAGCTTTTATCATTTAGGGTTTGTCGACGCCGAGGCACCCTAAAAGCCTAAGCATACATCATTTAGGTTCTCATCGACACTGAGGCACCCTATAGAAGCCAAGGTTTCATCATTTTAGGGTTTGTCGACACCGAGGCACCCTAAATGCTAAGTTAAGTTTTCATCATTTAGGGTTTATCGATGCCGAGGCACCCTAGGTTGGGCCTAATCACTTGGCACTAATCACTTGGCTCTATTGCCACCTATGTTGGGTTTATCATCTAGGGTTTATCGATGCTAAGGAGAATTCTAAGTTGGGCCTAATCACTTGGCTCTATTGCCACCTATGGTTTAATGCAGCAAGAATGGCGGGGTTGTTGATCCTACTTAACTAAGTACTAAGATACCCCGGCCCATGCATTAGTTGCAAGTACCCCATATGTCCTATTTTTAGCAAAGTCATGCTAAAATTCACGGAAAATTTCAGCATGACCTTTGCTGAAAATAGGACATATGGAGTACCCGAATTTGCCGGAACGGAAGTTAATCAACATTCTGGCAAACTCAAGGGCCTCTCGGGGTACCTGCAAAATCATTATCCCCGCATAATGAAGTCGCCAATGGGTCATTTCAGAAGATCACAAGTAGCATCATCACAAGTACAACATCATCACAAGTACAGCAGCAGCAGCAGTGAATACAGGCATAACAGCAGCAGCAGCAGGTTTATTCTTCTTCTTGATAAACATTAATTGGTGTGGGTGACTCTATCTGCCCTCTAATGACTCACTCAACTTAACAGGACAACCCACAAGCATTGTTTTGATTCCAACAGATGCTGTAAAATACATCCAGCAAAGGTGCTCTAAAATAAGAAATACTACCCCCCAAATCTTTAGCTCAATTCTGAAAATACATGGTCTTCTAGTTACAATACTACCCCCCAACAGTCAAAATTTCAAACCACACACTTACTTTCAACTATAAAAAAAACCGACTTGCTGTTAATGAACAGTGGCTAAAGATATATAGAACTCCATTGCAAATGTGCCATGTCAATAAAACAACTCATGGAAGTAAACTACTAGCAGGCTCAAAAGTCAAGTAAACTGAAGATTATGACAGCTTGCAAACACAGGACCATGTCATTATCATGGCAGTCCACTATATATTTTTATGACAAAATACATCATTATCAGGGCACATTATGGCCATTTTTTTACATGATGCTAAGTACCTAACTGAATTTTTTGACAGTAGCTCAAGTTTTTGACAGTAGCTCCTCATTGTCTGTCGCCTGCAACACTTTTTATGCTAGCAGCTCAAGTTTGTTCCATTGGAGCAAATAAGCAGGAACCAACATATGTAAGGTTTCAACAAGACTCATCATCAATATATATAAGCTGGATGTTTGTAAACAAATGAACACTAAGAGCAGAATGTTCTTGCAACAAACATTATTGTGTGACATCGAAAGGCATCACTCTGCTTAAAGGGAAGGATGACTTAAGTGGCCAGATGTATATTATTGCACCACTTGATCTGCACTTCTCTATATTATATGATGTAATGAAGAACTTGAGCAAAAAAAGATAAATAGGAAGATATTTCTCACATTGGAGGTGTTGCTGCTGTTGCACTGTCTGAACTTCACTTCCTTTACCTCCTTGGAAACCTGAAATATGCAGATGTTAGAAAGGTTCTAATTTGTATATGATGATTCTAAGAAAACGGAAAAGGTGTATCAAGAACAGATTCACATGTCTGGCTGTTAGCTATTACAAACTTAAATTTATCTATTTCTGTATCTCACAAACTATCATAAATGAATAATAGTACACTTAGGAGCTCACTGAAAAGCAATAACATATTCATGATCTAGTTTAGCAGCAGGCTGCAATATTCCCCCTAATTGCAAGATGCATCATTTCTAATTAATTAGGAGAACCTACCTAGCGAGTCTCTGATTCGTTTATACCGTCAATAAAAAAATTCTACAAGAAAAAAAAGGCAGGCCAAATACTCATGTTACTTCCATTAGGGCATTATCTTCCTACAACTACTCATCTTTAGCACCACATGGTACTGCTACTGTATCTAATACAACAACATGACACTTGTTACTGTATCTAATGTTCCTACAACTACTGTATCTATAATAGTAGCACATGATACTGCTACTGTATCTACAACTACAACTACTACAACAACATAAAACTACTATGCATCATCTTCCTACTATACTTGCTACTCATCTTCGGAACCAAACAGCAGCAAAAACATGATCATCTTACTAAACAAGTTCAGAGCAGTCAGTTTCAATACAGTTCAGAAACCACAAACCCAGCCTAAATATCACACATCACTCAAGTCATAACTTGTTTACAGCAAACAGACAAATAAAATTTGACAATGGTAAGACCAGAGTAAGTAGATTTAGGGGATTTAGGGGATCTGCTTCGTGTCTCTATTTGGCTTTGAACTGAAGAATTGGCTTTGGTTTTTATTCAGATGACCTACACTGCCACGGTCGAGGGGAGGGAGGGAGGGAATGGGGAATGGTGGAGAGAGGGAGGAAGGAGGAAGGAGGAGAGGTACCTGGTCGCCGGAGGGGTCGGGGTCGGCGAAGGGGTCGGGGTCGGGGTCCGAGCTCGTCCGGGTCCTCGCTCGCCGCGGTCGAAGGAGAGCAGGGGCCGGTGGCGGAGGACGGTAGGGGCAGGTGGGGTGGGCGCGTCGGGGCCGCGCTCGCCGGCTGCTGCAGGGGCTGGAGGAGGCCCTCGCTCGTCGGAGGAAGGAGGAGAGGAGAGGAGTGGGCGGCGCGCGCTCGGCCGATCCCGTTCGGGGGGCGCGGGGGCGGCGGGGGTGGAGTCCCGCGGGGGTCGGGGCGGCGGCATCGGGGCAGCGCAAGACCACAGCGGCGCCGGCGTCACCGACGGCGTGCAGGCGCGACGGACGTAGGGGGCGGAGCAAGGGGGCGGCGGCGTACGGTTGGGGTTGAGTGGATCTGGCGAGGGAGGGAGGGAGGCCACAGTGCGAGGGGAATAGGTGGAGTGGGGGAGGGTTCTAATGGCGCACCCACCCCTAGTGCGCCATAAGTACGACGATTCTAATGGCGCACCTCGCCCTGGTGCGCCATTAGAATTTTGTTTTATTTACTAGCCCGACTGGTGAGGTTATATTCCACCTAACCCCAACTCCATCAGGACACGCCCACTAGCCCGACTGCTCAGCACGCAGCACACACACTAGGAGGTCCTGGGTTTGATTCCCAAGCTCCCCAATTTTTGTATTTATGCATTTAAAATGCTGTTTGATATTTATTTGTGTTTAAATATGTTCAAACTTGTTTAAATCATAACAGTAATATTTTTTATAAAAACAGTAATAATTTTTAAAAAAATATCATCAAATTTGTTATTTAAAAATATTTATGAATATGAAAAAATATCATCAAATTTATTATTTGAAAATATCATCAAATTTGTTATTTGAAAATATAATCAAATTTGTTTTTTTTTTGCAATTTTAGTTGCATTCATTTGTGACGGTGGAGC
>LR880970.1:14927448-14940562 GCA_904067115.1 Aegilops sharonensis | reverse complement strand
GAGTTCATTTCCGATCTAGGTGTCATACCTAGTGCATCGGGACCAACGAAGATCTTCTGTGACAATATTGGTGCAATTGCCTTGGCAAAGGAATCCAGATTTCACAAGAGGACCAAGCACATCAAGAGACGCTTCAATTCCATCCGGGACCAAGTCCAGGTGGGAGACATAGAGATTTGCAAGATACATACGGATCTGAATGTTGCAGACCCGTTGACTAAGCCTCTTCCACGAGCAAAACATGATCAGCACCAAGACTCCATGGGTGTTAGAATCATTACTGTGTAATCTAGATTATTGACTCTAGTGCAAGTGGGAGACTGAAGGAAATATGCCCTAGAGGCAATAATAAAGTTATTATTTATTTCCTCATATCATGATAAATGTTTATTATTCATGCTAGAATTGTATTACCCGGAAACATGATACATGTGTGTGAATACATAGACAAACATAATGTCACTAGTATGCCTCTACTTGACTAGCTCATTAATCATAGATGGTTATGTTTCCTAACCATAGACACGTGTCGTCATTTGATTAACGGGATCACATCATTAGGAGAATGATGTGATTGACTTGACCCATTCCGTTAGCCTAGCACTTGATCGTTTAGTATGTTGCTGTTGCTTTCTTCATGACTTATACAAAGTTCCTACAACTATGAGATTATGCAACTCCCGTTTACCGAAGGAACACTTTGTGTGCTACCAACTGTCACAACGTAACTGGGTGATTATAAAGGTGCTCTACATGTGTTTCCGAAGGTACATGTTGGGTTAGCGTATTTCAAGATTAGGTTTTGTCACTCTGATTGTCGGAGAGGTATCTCTGGGCCCTCTCGGTAATGTACATCACTATAAGCCTTGCAAGCAATGTGGTCAAAGAGTTGGTTGCAGAATGATGCATTACGGAATGAGTAAAGAGACATGTCGGTAACGAGATTGAACTAGGTATTGGATACCGACGATCGAATCTCGGGCAAAGGGAACAACGTATGTTGTTATGTGGTTTGACCGATAAAGATCTTCGTAGAATATGTAGGAGCCAATATGAGCATCCAGGTTCCGCTATTGGTTATTGACCGGAAACAGTTCTAGGTCATGTCTACATAGTTCTCGAACCCGTAGGGTCCGCACGCTTAACGTTACGATGACAGTTTTATTATGAGTTTATAAGTTTTGATGTACCAAAGGTTGTTCGGAGTCCCGGATATAATCACGGACATGACGAGGAGTTTCAAAATGGTCGAGACATAAAGATTGATATATTGGACGACTATATTCGGACACCAGAAGTGTTCCGGGTGATTTCGGAGAAAACCGGAGTGCCGGAGGGTTACAGGAACCCCCCCCCCCGGGAGAAGTAATGGGCCTTATGGGCTTTAGTGGAGAGAGAGAGGGGCAGCCAGGATGGGCCGCGCACCCACTCCCCCTCTGGTCCGAATTGGACTAGGAGAGGGGGGCGGCGCCCCCCTCTTTCCCTCTCCCTCTCCCCCTTCCTTTCCCCCTCCTTGTAGGAGTAGGAAAGAGGGAGTCCTATTCCTACTAGGAGGACGAGGACTCCTCCTTGGCGCGCCCCCAAGGGCCGGCCGGCCTCCCCCCTTGCTCCTTTATATACGGGGGCAGGGGGCACCCTAGAACACACAAGTTGATCTTCGTGATCGTTTCTTATCCGTGTGCGGTGCCCCCTCCACCATATTCCACCTCGGTCATATCGTTGCGGTGCTTAGGCGAAGCCCTGCGTCAGTAGAGCATCATCATCGTCACCACGTCGTCGTGCTGACGGAACTCATCCCCGACACCCTGCTGGATCGGAGTCCGGGGATCGTCATCGAGCTGAACGTGTGCTGAACTCGGAGGTGTCGTACGTTCGGTACTTGGATCGGTCGGATCGTGAAGACGTACGACTACATCAACCGCGTTGTCATAACGCTTCCGCTTACGGTCTACGAGGGTATGTGGACAACACTCTCCCCTCTCGTTGCTATGCATCACCATGATCTTACGTGTGCGTAGGAAATTTTTTGAAATTACTACGTTCCCCAACAACAATATCCTTGGGAATATTTGGAACTTCTGAAAAGTAGCCCTTGTATGTTTTTTTAGATCATAAAGCTTTGTTATACATTAAGAGAAATGGTTACAAACTTACAATCATACATATGCATGTAGCTTCTCCCTATTGCTTCCTGCACTGAAAGAAAGGAGGATGTGCTTTGGATAAAAGTGTCATTTCAAGTTCAGTCAGCTGCAGAATTATGCAGGAGTGTTAAATTCAAGGCAAGTATCAAAGAAACATAAAGGCATAAAACATCAACGGTAATTACCCTAGCAAGAACACCATGCCAAACCAGTTTGTTTTCTCAAGACATAATGGATTGAACCAATCAGGGTTATCTAGCAAATCATCAAGGAAATCGTAGAGCTATTTAAAAAAAATTGTAGAGGAGAAGAACCTAATTCTCCACTTGAATATACTGTTTATGCTCACTGAATTTTGGGTTCCTGTTCATTGAAACTATGAGTTCACATCAAGAAGCACACCAAATAAAACTACTTATTTTAGGAAAAGAGTAAATACATTACTCATTGACCGGGATTACATGAAGATCCAATATGTCTCTCTCCAGCGACCATGAACAAATCCTCTGTCATTCTGTTAAGAGCAGCAAGTTCATGCACCATATTATTCTTGTTCCTTTTAACATGATTGAACTGAACCGAAGCAAAAGAACTTATCACCTCTTTAATATCATGGATCATTGGGAAACAGGCAGAGAGATTAACAGCCTCACGTTGGAGTTCCTTTGACAGGAAAAGGCAACCAGGCCGTCTCAGCAATCAGTGCCCCCCTGTATGTAGAAGACAGGGTCATCAGCCCAGCGAGTAATGCATCCTCAGCAACCTCGACAGAGGAGCAGTGGGTAATTTTCTTGGACATACAGAAGAACACAATACCTCTACCATCTCTTGCAATCACCCCGATGTAGCACTGGCCACTCGCGGCAATATACGACGCGTCAGTGTTTAATTTAATTGTCCCTATCGCAGGAGAGAACCATCGATTGGCCTCTAAAACACCTGATCCTGAACCCTGCAGATCCGTCTCTGAACCAATAGTTTACCTGGGATCCTTCCTGTCCGATCCCTGCTAGACTGACATTGGATAAGAAGCATATACCAAATCAAAGTACTTGTGAGTTCACATCTGACATAAGTAGTATAGAAAATACTTTGAAGATTCGTGAGAGAAAGCCTAACCGGGGTGGTAACAGCAAGACGACAATCAAGCGTATCACGTGTGGATTGCGGGCAAGAGGCGCCGAGATTTGGATGTGATTAGCGGGGGTGACTTGGAGGGTAGGGGCAACATACGGGGTATAGGGAGATCGACGATTCAACTTATCCGATCCATTCAGGGATAGTTGGAGAAGTCAATGGCGACGTCCTCCCCCGTCGACCAACGACAACTATGGCGAGTTCATCGTGCGCAAGTAGGATGCGGGGGATGCGCCGCTACAACCAGTAGCACGACAGCTTGACCGCCGATGGCTGATCATAGTCCTGCTTGCCCACCCAAAAGCTCGGCCACGAGGAAGCCAGAGGCCAGAGCTGCTAGAGCTAGAGGAGGGCACTGGGTCGTCTGCCATCAAGCACAACAGCGCATTCCCGTACCCACTGCCAATCTTTCATGTGGTGGCGACCGGGAGATGAAGATAAAACCATGCGTCTCCAGCGACTCTTCGGAACTCCTCGGTTTATTAGAAGAAGTAAGATGAACCAATGCCTAGTAATTAAAATGGTGTGGCAATATTGATTGAAACATAGCCCTACACCTTTTTTCGGGCGAAACTTAGCTGTACACAATGAAGAGAGTCCAGGTGAGAGACGGTGGGCCTCCTCGTTTCATCTTCCACCTAGAGTACGTGTTGACGTGCCATGCAACAGAGTAGTAGAAATAATCATAGGAAGATTATTTAGAGGATAAAAATGTTTTATATGTGGACCTACTTGATGACGTGGATAGGTTGCATGTCAAGAGAAATAGGTTAGTGGGGATGAACTATTTAGGTATTATAGATTTGTAGCACTATTTTTCCTTCTAACAACTAAAATCAACCATGCTTATTTATTCAACGATGACAAACTTCTGTCCTAAACAACATTATAAAAAACACGAATACGCAAAGCTTGCGTATCATTTCATTTACAGAAGAAAGAGAATTGAGTACATAGGAGGGTTACAAAACATGACATGAACGCAAGAAGGCATGACGGAACCCAAAGCAGAGAGACAAGGGATGCTCAACCCGAAAAGGAAAAAGACACAACTATACCCACCAAGCCTAGAACTAGGGAGGCAAGCCAAACTAGCGAGACATCAAACATCTTCAAATCCAACATCGGGGACGCCGCGAGTTAGCAAGATAGCGCCTTCAAGAAGGGGAACGACATCGTTACGCCGCCGCCATCCGATCCGGAGAACCGGATCTAGGGTTTCCCTCGATACTCGAAGAGGGACACGGATAAAGGTCATGGCAGTGCCTTCAGGAAGGGAAACGATACCCACAAGTGCCGCCACTGCCAGTATTGGCAAGCCGAGCAAGGATTTTTCCTGGCCTTAGTTTGAGCAATCCCATTGCCGCTGGATGAGGATCCAAAGATGAAGAAGTCAACACGCCAGACAACCACCACCACAGAAGGGGCATGGTGGGGCTGCACCTGCCACCGTTGAAAAATGTGAGCTTTGGAGCCGGCATGGCGTGTGGGTGGATGGGGTCAGGAAGGCAGCGGGCGGAGAGTCGATGCAGAGGGATGGTGGTGGCAACGCCGCTAGCAAGCCAGGAACCGGAAAGGGAATGCAGATCTGGGCTGCGAGAGACGTGGTCGCCGAAACACCGACAAGCCAAAGTAGCTAGAAGGGACGCAACTACCTGAGCGTCGAGGCCAAAAATCCACACCGGCACGGCGCTGATAGGCCACGAACACTTGAGAATGCAGGTTCGTGGCCGTCGGGACCGAAGTGACATCGACGGGGATCCACCGCAAAGCTTTGACCGACTACCAAGAGAGAGCACCGTGACCAAACACGCGCAGGGGTCACCACCGCCGCTCGGAGGAGGCGCCGTCGGAGACGAAGGGTGGTGTGTGACGGTACATCCATTTTGCATCATGTTTTCCTGATGTTATTTATAATGTTTTTATGTATAATAATGCTTTTTGGAGTAATTCTAATGCCTTTTCTCTCATAATATGCAGGGTTCACGCAAAGAGGGAGAATTCCGGCAGATGGAAATCTGGACCTGAAAAAGCTACGTCAGCCTACCTATTCTGCACAACTCCAAATGAGCTGAAACTTCATGAGAATTTTTTAGGAATAAATAAGAATTAATGAAGCAAATAACTACCAGAGGGGGCCCACCAGGTGGGCAAAACCCACCTGGGCGCGCCAAGGAGCCCATACGCACCCTGGGGGGTTGTGCCCTCCTCGGGCCACTCTGGTGCTCATCTTCTGGTATATAAGTCATTTTGACCTAGAAAAAATGAGGAGAGGACTTTCGGAACGAAGCGCCGCCATCTCAAGGCGGAACTTGGCCAGGAGCACTTTTGCCCTCCCGCGGAGCGTTCCACCGAGGGAACTTCCCCCCGGAGGTGGAAATCATCGTCATCATCATCACCAACAACTCTCCCATTTTGGGGAGGGCAATCTCCATCAACATCTTCAACAACACCATCTCCTCTCAAACCCTAGTTCATCTCTTGTGTTCAATCTTTGTACCGGAACTATAGATTGGTACTTGTGGGTGACTAATAGTGTTGATTACATCTAGTAGTTGATTACTATATGGTTTATTTGGTGGAAGATTATATGTTCAGATCCATTATGCTATTTAATACCCCTCTGATCTTGAGCATGATTATCATTTGTCAGTAGTTGATGTCTGCTAGAACTACGTCGGTATTTCCCCAAAGAGGAAGGGATGATGCAGTATAGGGACGGTAGGTATTTCCCTCAGTGATGAGACCAAGGTTATGGAACCAGTAGGAGAACCTCCTCACGCCACGTAAACAACACCTGCACACATATAATAAATACTCGCAACCCGACGTGTTAAAGGGGTTGTCAATCTCTTTCGGGTACGGTGCCTCAAGATAGGCAAAAAAACGTGAGGTAAAAGTGGAAGATAAGATGAATAGATCGCGGAACAAATAAATTGCAACAAGGTATTTTTTGTATTTTTGGTTTAATAGATCTGAAAATAAATGCAAGGGAAAATAGATTGCAAAGGAAAATATGATGAAAAGAGACCAGGGGGCCGTAGGTTTCACTAGTGGCTTCTCTTGAGAAAAATAGCAAACGGTGGGAAAACAATTACTGTTAGGTAATTGATAGAAATTCAAATAATCATGACGATATCCAGGCAATGATCATTATATAGGCATCACGTCCAAGATTAGTAGACCGACTCCTGCCTACATCTACTACTATTACTCCATACATCGACCACTATCCCAGCATGCATCTAGTGTATTAAGTTCATGGAAAAACAGAGTAATGCAATAAGAACGACGACATGATGTAGACGAGATCCGTTTATCTATTGCGGAGATATAGATCTCATCTTGTTATCCTTAGTAGCAACGATACATACGTGTCGGTTCCCCTTCTGTCACTGGGATCAAGCACCGTAAGATCGAATGCACTACAAAGCACCTCTTCCCATTGCAAGATAAATAGATCAAGTTGGCCAAACAAAAACCCAAATATCGGAGAAGAAATGCGAGGCTATAAGCAATCATGCATATAAGAGATCAAAGAAGACTCAAATAACTTTCATGGATAAAAACATATATCTGATCATAAACTCAAAGTTCATCGGATCCCAACAAACACACCGCAAAAAGGCTTACATCATATGGATCTCCAAGAGACCATTGTATTGATAATCAAGAGAGAGAGGAAGCCATCTAGCTACTAACTACGGACCCGTAGGTCTACAAAGAACTACTCACGCATCATAGGAGAGGCACCAATGGAAGTGGTGAACCCCTCCATGACGGTGTCTAGATTGGATCTGGTGGTTCTGGACTCAGCGGCGGCTGGAATTGATTTTCGTTGACTCCCCTAAGGTTTCTGGAATATTTGGGTATTTATAGAGCAAAGAGGCGGTTCAGGGGGCATCCGAGGTGGGCAGCACCCACCAGGGCGCGCCTGGGCCTCCTGACACACCCTGGTGGGTGCTACTCCCCTTGAGCAGCCCCCCAAGTGCTTCCTTGGCCCAGTGGCTTTCTTCTGGCCCAAAAAATCATCCAGGAGTTTCGTTGCGTTTGGACTCCGTATTTCCTGCGATGTAAAAAACATGCAGAAAACAACAACTGGCACTGGGCACTATGACAATAGGTTAGTACCAAAAAATGATATAAAATGATTGTAAAACATCCAAGAATGATAATATAACAGCATGGAACAATCAAAAATTATAGATACGTTGGAGACGTATCAGTAGTTACTTTTGTTCTTGAGGTCACGGGAGAAATCTTGTTGCAAGTAATAATGTGAACTTGATATGTGTTCGATATTTTGATAATATGTATGTTGTGATTCCCTTAGTGGTGTCATGTGAACATCGACTACATGACACTTCACCATATTTAGGCCTAAGGGAATGCATTGTGGAGTAGTTATTAGATGATGGGTTGCGAGAGTGACATAAGCTTAAACCCTAGTTTATGCGCTATTTTGTAAGGGGGCTGATTTGGATCCAAAAGTTTAATGCTATGGTTAGATTTATTGTTAATGCTTTTCTCATAGTTGCGGATGCTTGCGAGGGGTTTATCATAAGTAGGAGGTTTGTTCAAGTAAGAACAACACCTAAGCACCGGTCCACCCACATATCAAATTATCAAAGTAGCGAACACAAATCAAACCAACATGATGAAAGTGACTAGATGAATTTCCCGTGTACCCTCAAGAACGTTTTCCTTATCATAAGAGGTTGTTTTAGCCTGTCATTTGCCTCAAAAGGATTGGTCTACCTTTCTGCACTTTTGTTACCATTACTGTTACTTGCTCGTTACAAATTATCTTGCTATCAAACTACTCTTTACTTACAATTTAAGTGCTTGCAGACATTACCTTGCTGAAAACCGCTTGTCATTTCCTTCTGCTTCTCGTTGGGTTCAACACTCTTACTTATCGAAAGGACTATGATTGATCCTCCATACTTGTGGGTCATCAAGGCTCTTTTCTGGCGCCATTGCGGGGAGTAAAGCGCTCTTGGTAAGTGGAAATTGGTAAGGAAAAATTATTACTACATGTTGCAATTTATTGTCACTAGCTACTATGGAAAACAATCCTTTGAGGGGTTTGTTCGGGGTATCTTCACCTCGACAGGAACCACAATTAGTTACCCCTCAACCTACTGCACCTACTGAAAATATTGGTTATGAAATTCCGAGCTGTCGCCGGCTTGCTGCAACATGGCGGCGGAGGATTTGCTGGCCCGATTTGGGCCGGGCCCGGGAGGCTTGGTGTGTCCCTGCTGCTGCGTTCGACCGGCTGCCGCGACGACACTGGAGGTAGTGGCCTCACCGTGCGACAGCGGTGGAGGCAGTTCCCTCCCGAGCGGCCTTGGTTCGTTCTCCGTTCTTGTTAACTTACCTATTATTTTTCTTTAGGGCATATGGCCCATCTCCTTTTTAATACTGATTATTTTTCTTTTTGTCTAAACTGTGCCAACTTTAGTAGTTCAGTTATGCTAACATAAAGTAGTGAGTTTTGCTAAGTAAGAATATGAATAGGGTGGTGAAGGAGGTATATCGGAAGCACAATTTGTTGGCAGTTCCATTGGAAACATTATCATAATAATCGTCTAAGGTATTTCCCAAATTGTCAAATTCATGTGAATAGGGTAACTGTTTTAGGGGACTAGCTACATTGCTGCATGTAAATAGAACTTGCTTTGCAACCATACTTGAAGAACCATGATACGTCTCCAACGTATCTATAATTTTTTATTGTTCCATGCTATTATATTACCTCTTTTGGATGTTTATGGGCTTTATTTTACACATTTATATCATTTTTGGGACTAACCTACTAACCGGAGGCCCAGCCCATATTGTTGTTTTTTGCCTATTTCAGTATTTCGAAGAAAAGGAATATCAAACGGAGTCCAAAGGGAATGAAACCTTCGGGAGCGTGATTTTTGGAACGAACGTGATCCGGAGAGCTTGGAGTGCAAGTCAAGAAGCTTCCGAGTACCCCACAAGATAGGAGGCCGCGCCCCCCTATAGGGCGCGCCCCCCTGTCTCGTGGGCCCCTCGGGCGGCCACCGACGCACTTCTTCCTCCTACATATACCTACGTACCCCGAAAATATCCAGGAGCACCACGAAACACAATTTCCACCGCCGTAGCCTTCTGTATCTGCGAGATCTCATCTTGGAGCCTTCGCCGGCACTCTGCCGGAGGGGCAATCGACCACGGAGGGCTTCTACATCAACATCCTTGCCCCTCCGATGAGTTGTGAGTAGTTTACCACAGACCTACAGGTCCATAGTTATTAGCTAGATGGCTTCTTCTCTCTTTTTGGATCTCAATACAATGTTCTCCCCCTCTCTTGTGGAGATCTATTCGATGTAAACTCTTTTTGCGGTGTGCTTGTCGAGATCCGATGAATTGTGGGTTTATGATCAAGTTTATCTATGAATAATATTTGAATCTTATCTGAATTCTTTTATGTATGATTGAGTTATCTTTGCAAGTCTCTTTTAATTATCAGTTTGGTTTGGCCAACTAGATTGATCTTTCTTGCCATGGGAGAAGTGCTTAGCTTTGGGTTCAATCTTGTGGTGTCCTTACCCAGTGACAGAAAGGGTTGCAAGGCACGTATTGTATTGTTGCCATCGAGGATAACAAGATGGGGTTTATATCATATTGCATGAGTTTATCCTTCTACATCATGTCATCTTGCTTAATGCGTTACTCTGTTCTTATGAACTTAATACTCTAGATGCAGGCATGAGTCGGTCGATGTGTGGAGTAATAGTAGTAGATGCAGGCAGGAGTCGGTCTACTTGTTATGGACGTGATGCCTATATACATGATCATGCCTAGATAATCTCATAACTATGCGCTTTTCTATCAATTGCTCGACAGTAATTTGTTCACCCACCGTAATACTTATGCTATCTTGAGCGAAGCCTCTAGTGAAACCTATGGCCCCCGGGTCTATCTCTTATCATATTTGCTTTCAATCTACTTTTATTTGCATCTTTACTTTTTGCATCTATATTATAAAATACCAAAAATATATTTATCTTATCTTACTATCTTTATTAGATCTCACTTTCGCAAGTGGCCGTGAAGGGATTGACAACCCCTTTATTGCGTTGGTTGCGAGTTCTCAGTTTGTTTGTATAGGTGAGTGGGACTTTTGACGAGCCTCCTACTGGATTGATACCTTGGTTCTCAAAACTGAGGGAAATACTTACGCTACACTTGCTGCATCACCCTCTCCTCTTCGAGGAAAACAAACGCAAGCTCAAGACGTAGCAAGAAGGATTTCTGGCGCCGTTGCCGGGGAGGTCTTCGCTCAAGTCAAGACATACCAAGTACCCATCACAAACCCATCTCCCTCGCATTTATATTATTTGCCATTTGCCTCTCGTTTTCCTCTCCCCCACTTCACCCTTGCCGTTTTATTCGCCCTCTCTTTCCCAATCTCCTCCTCTCTTTTCGCTTGCCGTTTTTCTGCTTGCTTGTGTGTTGGATTACTTGTTGCCATGGCACAAGATAATACCAAATTGTGTGATTTCTCTAATACCAATAATAATGATTTCCTTAGTACTCCGATTGCTCCTCTTAATAATGATGAGTCTTGTGAAATCAATACCGCCTTGCTGAATCTTGTTATGAAAGATCAATTCGCCGGCCTTCCTAGTGAAGATGCCGCTACTCATCTAAACAATTTTGTTGATTTGTGTGACATGCAAAAGAAGAAAGATACGGATAACAATATTGTCAAATTGAAGTTATTTCCGTTTTCACTTAGAGATCGTGCTAAAGTTTCGTTTTCGTCTTTGCCTAAAAATAGTAATGATTCGTGGAACAAGTGCAAAGATGCTTTTATCTCTAAGTATTTTGCTCCCGCTAAGATCATCACTCTTAGGAACGATATTATGAATTTTAAACAACTTGATCATGAGCATGTTGCCCAATCTTGGGAAAGAATGAAATTGATGCTTCGCAATTGCCCTACTCATGGTTTGAATTTATGGATGATCGTACAAAAAAATTATGCCGGTTTGAACTTTGCTTCTAGAAATCTCTTGGATTTGGCCGCGGGAGGCACGTTTATGGAGATCACGTTAGGAGATGCTACAAAACTTCTTG
Source organism: Aegilops sharonensis (assembly GCA_904067115.1). Taxonomy (NCBI): domain Eukaryota; kingdom Viridiplantae; phylum Streptophyta; class Magnoliopsida; order Poales; family Poaceae; genus Aegilops; species Aegilops sharonensis. Next base: position 14,929,163 of record LR880970.1, on the reverse strand, counting down.
ATAATATTATGGCTAATTATTCTCAATGGCACACCGAAAGATCTTCTAGTAAAAAAGTGCATGCTATAGAAGAAATCAATGTTTTGAGTGGAAAGATGGATGAACTTATGAAATTGTTTGCTACTAAAAATACTCCTCTTGATCCCAATGATATGCCTTTGTCTTCTTTGATTGAGAATAATAATGAATCTACGGATGTGAATTTTGTTGGTAGGAATAGTTTTGGAAACAATGCTTATAGAGGAAATTTTAATGCTAGACCGTTCCCTAGTAATTCCTCTAATAATTATGGAAATTCCTACAATAATTCTTATGGTAATTTTAATAAGATGCTCTCTGATTTTGTGAATAGTGTGAAAGAATTTATGATTTCTCAAAAGAATTTTAATGCTTTGCTTGAAGAAAAATTGCTCAAAGTTGATGATTTAGCTAGGAACGTTGATAGACTTTCGCTTGATGTTGATTCTCTTAAAATTAGATCTTCCCCTCCTAAGCATGATATCAATGAGTCTCTCAAAGTAATTAGAATTTCCATTGACGAGTGCAAGGAAAGAACCGCTAGATTGCGTGCTAAAAAAGAAAGCTTTATAAAAGCGTGTTCTTCTAGTTTCCGTGACAAAAATGATGAGGATCTTAAAGTTATTGATGCATCTCCGATTAGATCTATGTTTTGCAATATGAATTTTGATGATTATGGGACTGATGATGAATCAACTTTGCCTAGAAGGCGTCCCAAGAATTCGGAGTCTTTAGATCTTAATGTTAAATTTGGTAAAAGTGAGATTGGAGAATCCTCAACTTCTAATAATATTGAACCTACTATCTCGGATTTCAAGGAATTTGATTACGATAATTGTTCTTTAAAAGGTTGTATTTCCTTGTTACAATCCGTTGTGCATTCTCCTCATGCTTATAGTCAAAACAAACCTTTTACCAAACATATTGTTGATGCCTTGATGCAATCTTATGATGAAAAACTTAATTTGGAAGTTTCTATACCTAGAAAACTTAATGATGAGTGGGAACCTACTATAAAGATTAGAATTAAAGATTATGAGTGTTTTGCTTTGTGTGATTTGGGTGCTAGTTATTCCACGATTCCGAAAACTTTATGTGATATTCTAGGTTTCCATGATCTTGATGATTTCTCGTTAAATTTGCACCTTGCGGATTCCACCATTAAAAAGCCTATGGGAAGGATCAATGATGTTCTTATTGTTGCAAATAGAAATTTGGTGCCCGTATATTTGAAAGTGCGACTATCCCTAGGTGGTTTTGGTAATTCATAACAACATATAGCTCATTGAGCTAATGCTATTCCAAGATGAACATTTCAGGAAAGCTCAATGAATGGCATGGCATGGATGATGAAAGTGGATCCCTCAAAATGCTGATGACAAAGGATTGGCTCAAGCTCAAAAGCTCAAGACTCTTCATTTTATATTTTAGTGATTCAAGATGACATTGAGTCTATAGGAAAAGCCAATACTATCAAGGAGGGATGAGGTGTTGCTTAATGAGCCTCTTGAAGGAAATATGCCCTAGAGGCAATAATAAAGTTATTATTTATTTCCTTATATCATGATAAATGTTTATTATTCATGCTAGAATTGTATTAACCGGAAACATAATACATGTGTGAATACATAGACAAACAGATAGTCACTAGTATGCCTCTACTAGACTAGCTCATTAATCGAAGATGGTTATGTTTC
>LR880970.1:14879110-14903371 GCA_904067115.1 Aegilops sharonensis | reverse complement strand
TGTCAATATAAACTTTTATTTTGTATTCATTTGGATCTGAACATTCATGCCACAATAAAGAAAATTACATTATGAATTATGCTAGGTAGCATTCCACATCAAAAATTCTCTTTTTATCATTTACCTACCCGAGGACGAGCAGGAATTAAACTTGGGGATGCTTGACACGTCTCCAACGTATCTATAATTTTTGATTGTTTCAAGCTATTATATTACCTCTTTTGGATGTTTATGGGCTTTATTTTACACATTTATATCATTTTTGGGACTAACCTACTAACCGGAGGCCCAGCCCATATTGCTGTTTTTTTGCCTATTTCAGTATTTCGAAGAAAAGGAATATCAAACGGAGTTCAAACGGAATGAAACCTTCGGGATCGTGATTTTTGGAACGAACGTGATCCAGAGAGCTTGGAGTGCAAGTCAAGAAGCTTCCGAGGACCCCACGAGATAGGAGGCCGCGCCCCCTGTCTCGTGGGCCCCTCGGACGGCCACCGACGTACTTCTTCCTCCTATATATACCTACGTACCCCGAAAACATCCAGGAGCACCATGAAACACAATTTCCACCGCCGTAACCTTCTGTATCCGCGAGATCTCATCTTGGAGCCTTAGCCGGCACTCTGCCGGAGGGGGAATCGACCACGGAGGGCTTCTACATCAACATCCTTGCCCCTCCGCTGAGTTGTGAGTAGTTTACCACAGACCTACAGGTCCATAGTTATTAGCTAGATGGCTTCTTCTCTCTTTTTGGATCTCAATAAAATGTTCTCCCCTCTCTTGTGGAGATCTTTTTGATGTAAACTCTTTTTGCGGTGTGTTTGTCGAGATCCGATAAATTGTGGTTTTATGATCAAGTTTATCTATGATTAATATATGAATCTTATCTGAATTCTTTTATGTATGATTGAGTTATCTTTGCAAGTCTCTTCGAATTATCAGTTTGGTTTGGCCTACTAGATTGATCTTTCTTGCCATGGGAGAAGTGCTTAGCTTTGGGTTCAATCTTGCGGTGTCCTTACCCAGTGACATAAAGGGTTGCAAGGCATGTATTGTATTGTTGCCATCGAGGATAACAAGATGGGGTTTATATCATATTGCATGAGTTTATCCCTCTACATCATGTCATCTTGCTTAATGCGTTACTCTGTTCTTATGAACTTAATACTCTAGATGCAGGCAGGAGTCGGTCGATGTGTGGAGTAATAGTAGTAGATGCAGACAGGAGTCGGTCTACTTGTTATGGACGTGATGCCTATATACATGATCATGCCTAGATAATCTCATAACTATGCGTTTTTTTATCAATTGCTCGACAGTAATTTGTTCACCCACCGTAATACTTATGCTATCTCGAGAGAAGCCTCTAGTGAAACCTATGGCCCCCGGGTCTATCTCTTATCATATTTGCTTTCAATCTACTTTTATTTGCATCTTTACTTTTTGCATCTATATTATAAAATATCAAAAATATATTTATCTTATATTACTATCTTTATTAGATCTCACTTTCGTAAGTGGCCTTGAAGGGATTGACAACCCCTTTATTGCGTTGGTTGCGAGTTCTCAGTTTATTTGTGTAGGTGCGTGGGACTTTTGAGGAGCCTCCTACTGGATTGATACCTTGGTTCTCAAAACTGAGGAAAATACTTACGCTACACTTGCTGCATCACCCTCTCCTCTTCGAGAAAAACCATCGCAAGCTCAAGACGTAGCTAGAAGGATTTCTAGCGCCGTTGCCGGGGAGGTCTTCGCTCAAGTCAAGACATACCAAGTACCCATCACAAACTCATCTCCCTCGCATTTACATTATTTGCCATTTGCATCAAACCCATCTCCTGACGCAGTTCATGCGCTCGAGACGACACATCAGTCGACGTAGCAAGGGAATTTCCTATTTGGCGCCTTTAGCGGCGCCAATTTAATATGTTGGTACACAACACTAATATGGTTGCATAAAAAACATTCACATATTTATAGAAAGGGTCCATCTATGTTACATCTAGATGTGAGATAATATCTCACATCTAAATATGATGTCATATATTTTGTAATCATCCCTGCTGGACTTTTTTGTTGTGTGTCTGTTTTTAGCCTTTTCCGCTTTTGTGTGCGTTGAACACATGCGGGCTGCCTGGTCAGCGCTAGCTAGCTCGGCTCCCTCGCTGGCCTTGACTTGATTGATACAAGTCTGCATGGAATGAGAAGCAGCCCTATTGTGTATAAAGCCCGTATTCTTCAGTTTTTTTGCGAAGTGCCCTCCAGCTTGTCCCTAGGTTGACGTCTTTTAGGTCAATTTACCCCATCAGCAAAACATGAAAAAAGTTCATGATTTCTTTTTAAGAATTTGAAATAAAAATAGTGGTAGCTTAAAAAGTGTTCATCAATTCAAAAAAGATCACGAATTAGAAAAATATATTGACGATATAAAAGATGTTCAAGAATTTGAAAAATGTTCGCTAACTTCAAAAGTTTTCACCAATTCAATACATATTAGTGAATTAAAATGATGTTCATGGATTTGTTAAATTTTCATGATTTTCTAAAAATATTCATGAATAAAAGAAATGTTCAAGAATTAAAAAAAAGGCCATGAATTTTAAAAATGTACATTGGGACAAAAAAATGGTCGAACCTAGTTGCGAGTTGATGGTGGACTTGCAATTGGGTCAAGAAAATGTCGGGGCCAGTTGCAAGTCAAGGATGGACTTGCAACTGGGGCAAATAAAAGAGTCAATGGCCGAGTTGCATGCCAATGATGGACTTTTAACTGGGACGAAAAATTGATTATAGCCCAGTTGCGATTCAAGAGTGGACTTGTAACTGGGACAACTGCACAAAACAACAATAGCAGTTGCGAGTCGAGGATGGACTTGCAGCTGGGACAACTACACAAAACTACGCTAGGAGTTGCGAGTCGATGGTGAACTTGCAACTAGTACAACAACAAATCTGTATGCCAAGTTGCGAGTCGAAGGTGGACTAACAACTGGGACAACTACGAAACTACGAGCCTAGTTGTGAGTCAAGGGAGAACATGCAACTAGGGATGAAAACAAACTATGGGTTTAGTTGCAGGCTTAGTTGTGAGTGCAAACTTGTAACAAGGACAACTACACAAAAACTACGATACTATTTGCGAGTCAAGGGTGGAGTCACAACTGGACAAGAAGAAAATACGAGCCCAGTTGCGAGTCGAGCGCAGACTTGCAACTGGAATGAAAAATAAAACAACCCAGTTGCGAGTNGCAACTAGGGATGAAAACAAACTATGGGTTTAGTTGCAGGCTTAGTTGTGAGTGCAAACTTGTAACAAGGACAACTACACAAAAACTACGATACTATTTGCGAGTCAAGGGTGGAGTCACAACTGGACAAGAAGAAAATACGAGCCCAGTTGCGAGTCGAGCGCAGACTTGCAACTGGAATGAAAAATAAAACAACCCAGTTGCGAGTCAAGGGTAGACTTGTAACTGGGACAATAAAAACATAGACTTGAGTTGCAAGTCGATGATTGACTTGCAACTGGGATGAAACAATCTATGGGCCAGTTGCGAGTTAAGGGTGGACCTGCAACTGTGATGAAAGTGAAAATACATTTGGAGTTGTGAGTTAACAATGAGCTTGCAGCTGGGATGAAACAAAAAAGGGCCCAGTTGCGAGTGGAGGATGGACTTGCAACTGGGATGAAAAACAAAAATATAGACTTCAGTTGCAAGTCGATGGCGGGCTTGCAACTCGGATAACTATGAGCCCACTTGCGAGTCAACAACAGACTTGCAACTGGGACAACTACTAAATCATGTGCTCAGTTGCGAGTCAAGGATCGACTTGCAACTGAGATGAAACGGTATAGAAATTGTACGTTTGAAAATTAGATGAGACATTGCCAAATCTCATCTCAACGAGTAACAACTTTTGTGAAATAGAGGACCATATACTAACACCGGCGCAAGCATAGGAGACAACGAGAATAAACGGCCACCAGAGCGACACCAAAAACCGGCCCAACAGTGCAAACACCATCACGAGACAAGGCACATGCATGTGAACAAAATAATTTTGCACAAAACAAACATGTTTAATCATGTAATGAACAACTTAGGTGTGACATAGCTAAAAACATCTAGATGAGAATTAGCTAATCCGAAAAAAAATAAAAATAGAGATATCTAAAATAGATGTGAAAAAAAAACAAGAATCATTAATTTAAAAGATGGAAAAATGGAAAAACAAAAACAAAAAACAATTTGGTCCTCGAATTGCGTGTCAAGAATGGACTCGCAACAAGGACAAAAACTGATCAGGCCCATTTATGTATCAAGCGCAAGCCAAAGCCTAGAAGCCTATCTCTCCATGGAGCTTGTCTCTTCGACATTGAACTTGAAAGTAAATAGAAATACACAGCGACAAGCAATAGAGCATGTCACATCCACTTTTACAACACATGTCAGAAGAAAAATGGGGCGCAAGCAAAAAAACACCTGACAAGTGAACAAACAAAACAAGGTGACATAGGAATACATCGGCCGCCAACATGAGATCCAGAGTGTGCGGAAAAATTAAAACAATAAAGTCCAACAAACAACATCTAGTATGCGCGAAATTAGAACGCGGAAATTTGATCACGTGGTCTCGCTTAGGATATTATTTGGGCAATATAAAAAAGACAAATAAAATATAATAAATGAAATGTTTTTTTAACCTGAATACAAAATGAAATGTTGGTACAAGGAGATAGTGCAACTGCATGGTGCTTAAAAATGTAACAGGAATGGGAGACTAGAGAGTCAATCCATTCATGTGTTTTGAGTTAACCACAAAAGGATCAAGACACATGGATTCGTGGCACTCTCGTGACAAACCCTCGTACAGCTGTCGTGAGTCTTTTTTTTTCTAAGGATCAATTGTCGCATGAGTCAAACAAGAAAAGATAAAAAAAACACAACCGGCCCATCTAACAATTCCTGCTGGGCCTCGCTGCTAATAACACCGCAAACAAGAACGCACCGCGACAAGCGACAAGCCCAGGCGATCGACCAGAAACACAAATCTTAGCACGTGAAAATCCAACGGCAGACAAGTTAGACGTGATATAGCTATTTCACATCTAGATGTGAAATAGCAAATCTGTTATAGAAATTATTCATGGTTCTTCTAACTCCGAAGGTGATTGCATTGTTGGGCCTGACGCAGTTCATGCACTCGAGACGACACATCGGTCGGCCTCGCAAGGGTATTTCCTATTTGGTGCCTTTAGCACCAATTTAATATGTTAGTGCTACGCAACACTAATATGGTTGCGTAAAAAACATTCATATATTTATAGAAAGAGATTGTTCATGGTTCTTCTAATTTGAAAGGTGAGATGAAATCTTGGACATAAATGTGGAAAACCAAGGTGCCAGCAAAGATCAAAATCTTCCTCTAAAGATAGTAAAAAAAAGCATTTATTTAGATAGTAAAAAAAGAAAAAAGAAAAGAGAAAAGAAGATTCGGGGCCATCCATATTTGCTGGTCAGGCCCATACGTTGCGTTGTGCCGTGGTCTTCTCTCAATCGTCTTGTGCTGTCAATCCGCCGCCGCCGCCCAACCGCAGAAAATGGATCCCTCGCCTGCCGCCGGACACCAGCAAGATTTGGGAGAGCGCAGGGGGCTGTTCTCGTGCTTGCTCAGCGAGTGCGACGCTCCCCCCTTCAACGAATCGAATTTGGACGCCGATCTCCTGGAGCTCCTCCTCGACTTGCACGAGGAGGCGTTCCGCCGGCTGCCGGCCCACGACATGCCGGTGGAAGCCGCCGACCAGTTGGCCGTATCCATGCGCGAAGGCGGCCTCTGCCTCGGCCTCCTCGACCCCGTCACCAACATCATCCTCAACACCGTCGCCCTCCTCCCGCGCGACTTCGNGAGATTTGGGAGAGCGCAGGGGGCTGTTCTCGTGCTTGCTCAGCGAGTGCGACGCTCCCCCCTTCAACGAATCGAATTTGGACGCCGATCTCCTGGAGCTCCTCCTCGACTTGCACGAGGAGGCGTTCCGCCGGCTGCCGGCCCACGACATGCCGGTGGAAGCCGCCGACCAGTTGGCCGTATCCATGCGCGAAGGCGGCCTCTGCCTCGGCCTCCTCGACCCCGTCACCAACATCATCCTCAACACCGTCGCCCTCCTCCCGCGCGACTTCGGGGACATGGCAAAACCCGACAGGAGGAGGTCCAAGAGGCTGGCCGCCGGCAGGGTGCAACCCAGTGACTACAGCAGCTGGGTTTTGCCATCCTCCGGCGTGGTTACCTGTGGGCCGTCCACCCGCAGGGCTACATGGTACTCTATTGCTGGGGCGTCCCGCCAGGCTCTCATCAGATTCATGGTTGCCTACTTCGGATGCCTCAGCGAAGAACAGGCCACCCGCTACCTCCACTGGGCACGCGCCGATCTCGCCCTCGCAGTCCAGCTGGTCGAGCACGATCTACACGCTGCTGCTGTTTCACCACCCGACCCTGCCTCCCAAAGGACGCAAGCCGCCTTCAAGTACGCCGCAAGCTGTGGCCGGCGGCACCCTGCGCCTGNTTGCCATCCTCCGGCGTGGTTACCTGTGGGCCGTCCACCCGCAGGGCTACATGGTACTCTATTGCTGGGGCGTCCCGCCAGGCTCTCATCAGATTCATGGTTGCCTACTTCGGATGCCTCAGCGAAGAACAGGCCACCCGCTACCTCCACTGGGCACGCGCCGATCTCGCCCTCGCAGTCCAGCTGGTCGAGCACGATCTACACGCTGCTGCTGTTTCACCACCCGACCCTGCCTCCCAAAGGACGCAAGCCGCCTTCAAGTACGCCGCAAGCTGTGGCCGGCGGCACCCTGCGCCTGATGACCTGGCGCGGCTCCAGGCGTCGCCCCTGCCCGAACAGTGCCTCCGCGACTCCGCCCCCTTGCTCGAGAAGGGAGGGCGAGAGCTCACCGTCGATGATGTCATCACCATCATGGATTTGCTGCGATACCAGGACGGTGCCCCCTTGGATCTTCAGTTCAGCTTGCGGCCAAGCGGAAGAGAGCTACTTGTCTACTGCCGGGACCTCAAGGCTGATGAAGGGAGACTAGACATTTCCAACACCACAGGCTCCGATGGCTTCAAAATGTTCACCATCAAGGTCGAGCGTCATGGACACCACTTCGCGGCCCTGCGGTCTCCTCACGAGCACAGATCCATGATCTCATCCTGTTTGCACAAGGTCGTGAAAACCGCCAAAGCACACTTCGGCTCTGCGGTCATGATCTGTTCTGGCGATGCCTGCGAATACACCGCGTCTCTCAGGATGAGGCTCCACGACATGATCCACGGCTTCTATCTCAAAGTCTTCGCCATGCTGCCCTCTACGTGGCTCCACCTCATCCCCCACATCCTATTCGCTGGCCACTGCTATGGCCCCATGGACCCTGTCTCCAACATCATCATCAACTCCATTTGCCACCACATACTGCGCCCGCTCCCATCGTCAGCTGACTGCAAAGTAGACGTGTATGACATCCTCGACACCCTCTCTATGCTTCGTGTGGAGGTCCGTTCCTTGGAAGGCCTCATTGCCCTCGTCCGACCAAGCTCCGAGTCCCAATGCTCGACGCAGCAGGCGATGGAGCACCTCTCCTGCAAACGCTGTGACCTGTCCCAGGAGACGCACACCTCGCTGCAGTTTACTGACGCAGCCGCAGCCGCTCGACACCCACAACATGCTGAGCTGGGATCATTCTTCGCTTCCCTGGCGCCCGACAGGCTCATTGACCTGCGGCTCTTGCTGGCCACTAGCGCCGATGGCAGGATCTCCTCTTTGTCTCTTGGGGAAATAATATCCACTCTCAAACAAAGTGCACTGCTGTTGGTGGCTCCCGTATCTCCCAATGCGGCTGAACTGTGCAACGAGGCTAAGGAGACTCTGCTACAAAAGAGGTCATGTTATAACGAGATGAAGTTATTCATCCGCGCTGAGCTTGCGCAAGTGCTGAAGAAATATGCCTTTGATCATCCTCTGGTACATGGCTTTGTTTGTGTTCATTGTTTCTTTCTTGGGTACATACTACATTCTTAACATATCTCTTTCAGGTGCCTCATTNCGAGGCTAAGGAGACTCTGCTACAAAAGAGGTCATGTTATAACGAGATGAAGTTATTCATCCGCGCTGAGCTTGCGCAAGTGCTGAAGAAATATGCCTTTGATCATCCTCTGGTACATGGCTTTGTTTGTGTTCATTGTTTCTTTCTTGGGTACATACTACATTCTTAACATATCTCTTTCAGGTGCCTCATTTGACCTTTGCTGTTTCTTGTTTTAGGAACCAAAATATGAGCCAAGTGTTATCTGTGGTTTGGTGGCTGCTCCCAGATCCCTAGACAGGCTCTCCTATCATGTTAATTTTGTGGCTGCTTCTGAATCTGATAACCAACTCTTCTTTGCCGAAATAAATGAGCCATTTCCTGACCCGCCAAAACCAAATTTCTGCTGCCCTCTACCCCCGACATCTACTGGTAAGTCCCCACTCCTTCCAGTTAGCATGAGCAGCCATGCAGGTTTGAAACATTAACGAAAGGATTTTTAGTTTTATGTTTCATCGAAAAGCCTTTTGATTTCCATTAAGGCCCATTCGTCTTTTCAATCTTACGATGCTTTGTCGTTTCGTCCAATCAAAGAGAGAAACATTAAAATATTCTACTATAGCTTCCATACAGAAGACCTTATGTAGGGCACTGCATGCACCGGATTTTCTCTTTTCAGCAGCCTGTTCCTCGCATTTTAATTCTACACCATTTTTCATATATGAGATTGAGATGATACAACAACTTAACGGCTATGTATAGGCCCATTTTCGACATGCTTGTGAATCGGCCATGAGAGACCAGTGTTTATTTGGAATAACTAGTTTATGGTCATTCAGATTTTCAGTCAAAAAACTGAGTTTTCCAAGCATGACATGCATTGTCCTGTGAATATACCTCAAGAAGGCAACCACGGCACTTGATTTGATTAAATTGTAGAGTCCATTGAGTGTTTTATTTATTTATTTTGGCAAACACAGTCTGAATGAGAAATCATTAATCATGGGGCCGACTGGAACGAATCATGATATATCAATTATATGAACTGGTATAGACAAACATATGGGCAAAACATCCACTGCAAAAATTAGAAACTCTTGCCTGAAAGTATAGTTTNTTTGAAACATTAACGAAAGGATTTTTAGTTTTATGTTTCATCGAAAAGCCTTTTGATTTCCATTAAGGCCCATTCGTCTTTTCAATCTTACGATGCTTTGTCGTTTCGTCCAATCAAAGAGAGAAACATTAAAATATTATACTATAGCTTCCATACAGAAGACCTTATGTAGGGCACTGCATGCGCCGGATTTTCTCTTTTCAGCAGCCTGTTCCTCGCATTTTAATTCTACACCATTTTTCATATATGAGATTGAGATGATACAACAACTTAACGGCTATGTATACACCCATTTTCGACATGCTTGTGAATCGGCCATGAGAGACCAGTGTTTATTTGGAATAACTAGTTTATGGTCATTCAGATTTTCAGTCAAAAAACTGAGTTTTCCAAGCATGACATGCATTGTCCTGTGAATATACCTCAAGAAGGCAACCACGGCACTTGATTTGATTAAATTGTAGAGTCCATTGAGTGTTTTATTTATTTATTTTGGCAAACACAGTCTGAATGAGAAATCATTAATCATGGGGCCGACTGGAACGAATCATGATATATCAATTATATGAACTGGTATAGACAAACATATGGGCAAAACATCCACTGCAAAAATTAGAAACTCTTGCCTGAAAGTATAGTTTCTTTGAATTAGTGAAAGCGTAGTAGATCTTCAGTATGCCCTTCTGCAATGCCACCAACAGGCCATCCATCAGTGCAAGTGCTCAGGCACCAGCAGGCCATCCATCAGTGTCAGGTGCTCAGCCACCAGCTCATTCACAAAGAAATCCTGCTTCTTCTTTACACTATGAACATGCCTCTCTATCACCACCTTCCACTCAACCTTCTCTGGTCACTTTGGTTGTCATATTTTGCATAAACCCTGGGATGTGTCACATTTCACTTCACACCATCGTCTAGATTGTGCACTATGATCAGGTTCTGGTATTTTACCTACTTGAATCATTGACCCTAGATTATGTCTGTCTACCTATGCAGCACTTATCACTCAGGATGCAATTGGACACGCCTGCGGCCTGTCCGCAATGTTCGGCATTAGCTAATCGCAGGATTAGTATCAGCCGCGTCTGCGACCAGGACTGCCTGCTATTGTCCAGCAGACAGATGCAGATGCTGCTTTGCGTACCACTGATTGTTGTACATGCACTCAGGCTGGTTCACGCCAGCTTTTCATACTGGCTGCTGGTGCTATGCGGACACTGCTGTTGGACACCCAGACTTAGAAATATGTTGCTAGCTCATGTAAGCCATGCTGGCTCTTGTACTCAACTGGGGCTTTCAGATAATGTAAACATGCATAGCTTGTACAGGTTAATAGCCAAAGACCAAAGTACATTTCAGCATAATAAGCACATGACACGAGCCTTGTCTTCCTTTAAAAAGAATATTTTTAGAATTAGATTGATGCATACACTCGTCAACTTCTTCAGACTGTACTTCACCACTTGTTTGCATATATTTGCCTAATCATGTTCATCACACATCTGACAACTAAATAGTACTACTAGTGTCTGAATTCCTTGCCTATTAGCAGCAAAAATAAAAGGGAATTTCTTGCCAACTAAGGTTCAGGTTCCTTCCAAGAATTCAGAGTAATGGTAATACAAAAGAGTCTCATGCCCCTTTAGGAGTTCTGATTAGCTAACGTATAGTACCAACTTCAGTATTTCAGCATAATAAGCATACATCGTAATTCTGATTAGCTAAAGTACAGTACCAACTTCATTTTGGCATCCTCTTTTCTTGACAGATCTTCCTCTCTGCTTCTTGATTGTGCACACAGCAGATCATGTGAAAGTTTTAATCTAAAGTTGTTGTATAAACCATTCCGGTAAAAGGAAACCATGTATCATGTAAAGTACATAAACTACATTATATGCAAACAACTCCTTGCAGTATATAAAACTATCAAGTACACATACGTCTATATGCACAGTAGTAGGTCTCTTCAGAATTTAGAATGTGACAAGAATAAACACGTACTGTCTCAGGTAGTGTTACTTGTTACAGCCGCAAGAATGCTTCTTTAGTATGAAAATCAGCTTACCCATGCCGAGTTTAATATTAGCAGTGCATCGTCGTCATCTTCTGCCCCTGCCGCGTCTGTATTCACATCTGAGAATGTTTGCTACAGAGGCAGTTGTGTAGGAAAAACGTACCGCAGGCAGTTGTGTAATGATGCCCTAACGACCATGCACTCCCCTTCGACTGTGACAAAGAAGAGATGGTGTTTCCTTCGTTGCATTTGCTTGCTTGGTAGAACAGCTGCTAGGTTGTTGTAGGCATGTGAGACAAAAAGCATTCCTTAAGAAAGTAAATGTCACAATGTGCAGGAAATGGAGACTTGCTTATTGTCAACTTATCAAGCAATCTTCGTCGTCAATTTTAGTGGTAGGTATAGGGTCTGAAGGATTCAAATCAGCAGATTTTAACCAATCCTGGAGGCAACTCAAAGCCTCCAAATTGTCGCTCTTCAGCCTGGTTCTATGGTCGCTAATGACCATTCCACCTGAATGGCAACTCAGACGCCACTGTTTATGTGGAGATCTCACTATTTTTGTTGTTGGCAAGCTCATGACTCCACTGTTTCTTTTTTTTATGTCCTTTATCATTTTCCATTTTTTGCCCTCATTTTTTCTTTCCTCTCCCATTTATCTTCTATTTTCTTCTGTTCTAGATCTGTGTTGATCCTGTTCGCCCTTTCTTCTTGTAGCTGAATCTCCCGCCTCTTCCTTTTCTTTTCATTCTTCCTCTTTTTCTTGGTCTTGCAGTCCTCGCCTTCCGGCTCTGCATCAACCCCCAGCTTGGTCTTTTCAGCAGCGCCATCCAGCTGATGTTGCGGCTCTTCCCTCTTCTTTTTCTTTCCATTATTCTTCTCTTCCGGCTCAGCATGAAGCCATCAATCCCCAGGTGGGTCTTCTCAGTGACTGTGTCCAGCTGCTGCTGCAGTTCTTCCCTCTTTTTCTTTCCATTCTTCCTGTCTTCCTTGGTCTTGAGAGTATCCTGAGAAGAAATCTGAAGCAGAATAACATTGGTTTAGTTTGACTTAGAGCAGAAAAAGAAACATTCATAACTAGGAGAGAACAAATACTAAGATGCAAAATCATGAGACAAGCAGACCTGGCCCTTCTTTATGTGATTGCCACAGTCCTTACCTTCCGCCATACAGCTGCTGCAGCTGCAGCTCTCCCGTATCACTCTGAGCGAATATGAAACATGGTATATACTCAAAAAATAAAGGACCAATTTTAGAGGGGCCGTAGCTGTACTATATGTTCAACTTGACAGTAATGAGCCATCAATCTGAGTGTTTTGCGGCTTATTAACGTAAGAAACCACATGTACACTCAGTCTATTAAAGTGTGCTGCAGCTTAATACTAATAAGAGAGTGCTCAATATGCAGTCAGTTTATGGAAGTGCGCTGCAGTTTATTAATCTGAGCTAAGGGTGAACCTGTTTGGATTTGGACAGATAATGCCCATACCGTATCCTATTCCACATTTTTCTCTGGTTTCAGAAGCGGTGCAGTTACGGAAACGAATATGGAATACGCCGGATAATAGCGGAAACAGACACAGTATGGTTATGGAGTGGCGGCGGACTGGAAGCGGAAAAAAATAATTGGACAAAAACAGCAACAAATCATACATCAAAGCATTAATACAGCTAACAGTTCCATCTAGCCATTAAGAAAACATAAATTTAGTCCTCCGCCGGCCATATATAGCCAATGGCCTACACTTGCTGAATTATCGTTGCACTTGAAGATGATGCCTCACACGCAAGTGATTCCAAAACAAATGGGTTCCATACTAACATTACAGTCTTAGACTCGAGCTGTATAGTGACATGTGTTGATCGTGTGTAATTGTGTAGCATGTCCTATTCCGAATTCGATTTTGGTATCCGATATCCGGTTCCGTATCCGACCAGATAGGTAAATCCTTGTCCCATATCCTGTAAATCCGGATTCGAAACCGGATTCAGACGGAAATTATCCGATCTTTTTCACCCTTATTCCAAGCCAACAATCTGCAGTTTATTTCCATTCTCAGGTTCTTGGTTGCTAGCTGCAACTGAAGTGCATTAATAAGTTCCAGCCTTCTAAGTAAACTGACGGTAGGAATGGTGGATGTTCCAGGGCCGCAATTACTGACAGTAGGAACTGACAGCCTTCTAAGTTCCAGCCTTCTAGTAGGGAATTTATCCTATTTTTTGTAAAAGAGAGGCTATTTTTTATTTATGTTATCAAAGTACTCTAGTGGCTTCATTGAAGAATCAACACTATTTGGAAAGAACTGAGCACATCACATTGAATCAGAGCATACTGATAGTAAATCACACTAAGCATAGGTGGGAGAGAGGATCAGAGCTGTACCTTCTCATCATCTCTCGTTGGATTCTTGTCCTCCTCCGCCGATTTCTTGTGCTCGTCCACCGCAGCACCGGACATCTTGCTCAACGGGCGGGGACGAGCAGGGAGCAGGGTTGGCGCCGGCGGAGAGCGCATGCGGAGACGAGCGGAACGCCGGCCCGGCTGTGGCGAACGGCGGTGTGCCCTATTGGCTGGCTTGCATTGTTGCTTCGTTGGGATTTCCTCCTGTTAGCAGGCCATGCAGGCCAAGCAGGCTAGGCAGGCCAAGTCCGCTTCATTTTTGTGGCTCATCCGCAAGGCTGTTTGGGTGTTTTTTGCGGCGCGGACGACGTGGGCTCGTGGATGTCTGCGTCCGCCTTCATCCTGACTTATCACTGATGTCCACTTCATGTCTGAATGAGCTCCATCCACCTTTCTTTTATGGTCACTTCAGTTATGTTTTGCATGCACATTCACTGTCTTTTCACTTTTCAGCATTCTGTTCCTTGCATTTTAATGGGTACGCCATTTTCTATATATAAGATGATACATCAACCTAACTTAACGGCTATGCATACACCCATTTTCGACATACTTGTGGACCAGCCATCAGGGTAATAGGTTAAGATCAGCGTTCATTTGGAATAATTAGTTTATGGTCATTCAGATACATCAAGAAGGCAACCGTGATACTTAATTTGATTAAACTGAGGATTCCATTGGGTGGCCTTTTATTTTGGCAAACACAATGGCCCTGCAATTGTTTGACCATATTCAGGTTCTTCTCCCCATTCTGGCCCCTTGTCCACCAGCAAGCATCGCCTCCTCTCCCATGTCCGCTCCAGGCATCTCCTCCTCTTGCTGTCTTCTGCAGCAGGCTTCTCCTAGCCCACCACATTGGCTCCAGCACACCTCTAGCTGCCCCGTTTGAAATATCAGTATCTTTCTCCAGATCGACGAGTGCATATTCTTTTGGATTTGCAACCCAGTTTACAGTCCTGCCCTGATTGCACACCTGTTTATCATATGGAATGGTGATGTACAAGTTGACAGTAATCTCCAATCTCCAATCTCCAGTCTTTCCTGCAATAGAAGCCATAGACACAGTCAATAGAAAACAAACACAAGAACCTATCCGCACCGATGTCAGGTCCCATTTATTCCTTTTAAAAGGCCATGTGCTCATACTTATATACACAAGTGCCAGCGAAATTCCTGTGCACACCTCTGAATCCTGATACATATCATGTGCATATGACATGTTACCGATTGGTGCGGCTTGAATGTAGCAATTCTGACCGATCTCAAGACATTTCTGTGCTTTTGCTGCTGAATGTGTGTAAAATATTTTAACATCTGAAGATGTTTTTGGGATACACTTTCTCTACCAACCTTTTCTTTTGGTGTCAAGAACGGTTGTTGAACAGTGATTGTCTTATTGTCTGGTTAGTGAAACCAATGCAAATAGACAGGGTTTGCCAAACATTTCACCTTGAAGAATAGCTATGAGATGCGGTAATTGGAGCTGTTATGTTGTGATTGATACATAATGATCAGTTTTGGTTTTGGTGACAGGTCGTTGCTACTATGGAGAGGGGTCTGCGAGGAAGATTGTGTATCCAGATTCATCAGAACTTCTTGAGTGTAATATTGATATTACCGACTATGGAACGGTGCACGCGGATGGATTGTTGGACCCAGATTTCATCTTGGATTTTAGGAGAGACGCGCAGTTTGCAGAGGATCTGAAGAAGTACTGTGAAGAACAAAAGGCTGATGAGTATGAATTAATATGAATTCCAACAGCTGGAGCAGGGAACTAGTATGAATTAGGTCTTGAGCCTTATTAAGCCTGATGTAGAAATACTCCATATATTATGTAGTAGTATGTGCTATACTCATTTATTCTAGGGAGCCGCTAGGGATCAGACTACTGATCCCTGCGTCCCATCAGACCAGTAAATGGCCGTAGGATCAGATGTACTCTATCATGTTCGTCAGATCTGGTGGTACAACCCACATGCATGGTGTGTTTGATTGCTTCCACATTTGTTACGGGATTTTCCCACATGTGGAAGGAGGCTCCAGAATCCAACACCCACGAAGATGTACCTGACTGTGTAGATGCCTGCGGTGGTGGAGAAGGGGCTGCAGTCACAGCAGCAGCTGAACCAGTCGACGTAGAGCCTGAGGAAGCAAGGAGGCGCTTGAGGCGAACAATGTCCTGGTCAGTGAGTGACGGAGTCGAGGAAGACACAGGAGTCCCGCTGGAGGAGGCGCGCCTCTGATCTCGCTTCTTCTGGCGACAGTCAGACTCTGGGTGACCTGACCGGGAACAGTAACCACAGACGGTGTCACGGCGCGACGTGCCCTTCTCAGCATAAGAACGGCTCACCCCCCCTGGAGGAGTAGGCAGGAGCGGCGGAGCAGTGAGGCGAGCAGACGACACAGGAGTCCAGGCAGCTAAGACTGACGGTAGCACCAGCAAACCAGCAGAGCGAAGACGGGTCTCTTCAGCACGAAGCTCCGCAAGCACCTCCGATATAGGAACACGGCCACGAGCAAGCAAGTGGGCACGGCGCGGTTCAAACTCAAAGCGGAGACGCGATAAGAACTCATGGACCCGCTGAAACTCCAGATCAGACCGAGTAGTCTTACAGCAACGACAGGTTCCACAAACAACTGTCCGAAGAGAGTCAAGCTGGCGCCAGATGGCAGAGCACTGGGAATAGAACTCATCGACAGAAGAATCACCTTGCTGAAGTGCATGCTCCTGACGCACCACAGAGAGGTAGAGAGCATCACCAGAGGGCTGATAGCGCTGACAGAGATAAGACCACATTGCTGCAACTGTGCCAAGTCCCATGAACTCGGAAGCAAACTGAGGGAGGACACTTGTAGTGAGTACAGCAGCAGCTCGAGCATCATCATTGCACCACTGAGTATAAGCAGAGAGATCATCCCGGTACACAGAGAGAGCATCGGAATAGGCAGATACCTGCTGATCGTAAGCCTCAACGGCAGCAGCATCCAGAGCCTTGGCAGCATCCCGGTCAGCCTGAGGAGCTTCAGCAGCAAGGACCGGCGGCACCGGTGGGATTGGGGCCACGGGCGCAACAGGACATGGCGGACAGGAGACCTCGCCAGAAAGAACACCCCACAGAAGAAGTCCACGCATATGTATGCGCATGAAGCCTGCAAACTCGGCATAGTTGGTGCCATCAAAGATCACCGAGCATCGAGGAACAGCCACATAGCCTGAAGATGACATACTGCGGTGCCCCCTTGATATCTCTCCTGCTCTGTCTTGCTCTCTCCTTTTATTTTTGGTCAACAGACAGAAGAGACCCGATCTAGATCGGGCCAAGACGCACGCGAGGCCAACCGCGAGCGGACTTCTCGATCCAGAAATAGATGAGGGCACGAGGGCCTCGATCCAGAGGGAGAGAGCAAACCGGGGCGGCGGTGCGAGGGCACGAGTAGGGGGCGGCGGGGCGCAGACCGAGCTCCGGTCAGGAGGTGACGGGCGGGCCGAGCGCGGCGGCTAGGCGCAGCCGGGAGGCGGCGGTGGCCGGTCGGCGCGAGGTCAGGCGCGGCCGGGAGGCAGCGGCCAGGCGCGGCCGGGCGCGGCCAGGAGGCGACGACGCGGCCGGGAGGCGGCGGCCAGGCGCGGCCAGGAGGCGGCGGCGGCCGGACGGTGCGATGAGCCGACGGCAGCCGGACGGGGCACGAGGCCAGCAGCAGCAGGTCCGCGGCAAGGAGATCCGCGAGGAGAGCCGGGTTGAATGGATCCACGGCAAGGGGAGCCGGCAGAGGATGGATCGGGAGAGGAGCTAGCACGGAGTTGCAGCGTGCGGGGGAGAGGGGAACCTAACATCTGATACCATGTTGGATGAATAGCAACTATCTTCTCAGGAGGACCAAAGGCCAATACATATACAGGTGTGTGGTAAAGTGCAAGAGACCCCTTATACAATGGGGATAAACCGAAAAGAGGTATACACATCTAACAGATGGGACACAAGAGAAGGGCGAAGGGAGGAAGAGAGTAGCCTCTGATTTGGATGGTATGGAGGAAGATGGTGGGAAGAGACTGAAACAGGACCTGGAGATGGAGAGAATCGTGGGTGTTGACACAAACGCTGGGCTGCCATGCCAGCCCGGCGAGCCCAAATGAAGCTTATCGCTTGGAACTGTCGGGGATTGGGGAATAGGCCGGCAGTTCGTGGTCTTCTGGATCTCCAGAAGAAGGAGGACCCCGACATCCTCTTTTTGTGTGAAACAAGACTAGACAGGAGGAGGATGGGGAAGTTCCGAGATATGTTAGGTCTACACAATATGGAAGTTAGGAATAATGATGGCAAGAGTGGTGGATTAGCTCTGCTGTGGAGGCGAGGAATAAATGTGACGGTTAGATGGATGGGAAGAATGCATATTGATGCGGTGGTGGAGGAATAAGATGGTTTCAAGTGGCGGTTAACTGGGATTTACGAGGAGTCACACACTGAAAGGAAGGTCGAGACTTGGCGGCTTCTTCGTACGCTTCAACACTAGATTAATCTTTCATGGGTTTGTATGGGTGACTTTAATGAAGTTCTTTTTAGTCATGAGAAGCAAGGTGGTGTGCCACGTGCTTATAGATACATGCAAAAATTTCGTGATGCTCTAGACTTTTGTAATCTTCATGAACTCGGTTTCGAGGGAGATGTTTTTACTTGGAGGAATAAAAACTACCGTGTTGATGGGTATATTCGTGAGCGATTGGACCGGGTGGTGGCTACATTGGAGTGGTGCCAGCGTTTTCCAGCTTATAAAATTGTGAACGGGGACCCCGCCATTCTGATCACCGACCCGTGGTGTTGATGAGGGATGGCAGCCCGAGAGTCCAGAAAGCGGCTAGGGGCCAGCGGTTGTTACGTTTTGAGGCGAGATGGTTGCTGGAGGATGGTTGCGATGGGATTGTAAAAGAAGCGTGGGAGGGTGCACAGGGGGCAGAAGTAAAGGAGAAATTTCACACAGTGATCGGTGCACTACATACGTGGAGTAGGGAGGTTCTGGGCGATCTATGTAAGAGAATCAAAAAGATTAAAGGAGAACTGGAGGAGGTCAGGAAGCTGCCACTGTCGGAGAGTCAACTGAGGAGGGAGCAAACTCTCTGTTTCAAATTGGAGAAGTTAGAGGAGCAAGAAGACCTGGTGTGGAGGCAGCGAGCGCATGTTAATTGGCTCGTCAATGGTGACCATAATACCCGGTACTTTCAGGCGTATGCTTCGGAGAGGAAAAGAAATAATACTATCAAGAAGCTGAAGCGAGATGATGGGGTGGTGGTGGAAGATGAAGAAGGAATGAAGGCCCATATTACTAACTATTTTTCCTCCTTGTTTACCCCCATGGCAGGTGCAGATGCTCCGGATATTCTATCTCGTATAGCACCCAAGGTGACCGATCAGATGAATGAATTCCTCTCTGCTGAGTTCACACCGGAAGAAGTGAAGAGGGCTCTTGACGATTTTGGTGACTTAAAGGCTCCTGGCTTGGATGGGCTCCCAGCAGTGTTCTATAAGCATTATTGGCAGTTGATTGGTGACGACGTGGTGCGCGAGGTGTTACAGGTGTTGCTTTGGCGGCAGTATGCCGGAGGGATGAAACAACACTCTTGTAGTGCTAATCCCAAAGGTGCAGAACCCAGAAATGTTGAAGGATCTTCACCCTATTAGCCTATGCAACGTCGTATACAAGCTGGTGTCCAAGGTCATCGCCAACAGGCTGAAGTGCATATTGTGTGAGATTATATCACCTAATCAGAGTGCGTTAGTGCCGGGTCGTCTTATTTCGGATAACACTATTCTGGCATACGAGATGACACATTTTCTGAAAAGAAAAAGAACGGGGAAGAAATCTTATGCTGCCTTAAAACTTGACATGAGCAAAGCCTATGACCGTGTAAAGTGGTCGTTCCTGGAGAAAGTTATGCTGCAATTGGGGTTTACCCAAGATTTTGTGGGGATGATCATCAGGTGCATTCGGACGGTGAAATATAGATTTAAGGTAAATGGTGCTTGCACGGACCAAGTGGCGACCCAATTTCGCCGTATTTGTTCCTCTTGTGCGCAGAGGGACTATCGGCATTACTTCAACATGCCGAAGACACCAACCAGATCAAGGGAATTGAACTAGCGCAGGGAGCCCCCTCTGTCAGTCACCTTCTATTCGCCGATGATTCCCTGCTGCAATTTGAAGCCACACCGGAGAGTGTTGAGACGATCAACCACATACCGCAGGTTTATGAGCTGGGGTCCGGCCAAGTGATAAACAGGGATAAATCAGCAGTGTTATTTAGCAAAAACACTCCTCACCGCCTGAAAGCCCAACTCCTGGATCTCTTAGGCTTGCGCTCTACAAGGCAAGTATCTAGGCCTGCCGAGCTATGTAGGGCAGTCCAGGCAAAAGTGCTTTGAGTATCTCCGGGAGAAGATTTGGGAAATCCTGAAGGGTTGGAAAATTAAGCTTCTCTCAAAGGCTGGCAAGGAGGTCCTAATCAAAGCTGTTATCCAAGCTGTCCCTACGTACGCCATGTCCTGCTTTGACCTTACAAAAGCTCTATGTGACAGTATCAGCCAAATGGTGTGCAATTTCTGGTGGGCAAATCAGGAAGAAGAGGACAGACATCACTGTGTGGGCTGGGAAAGAATGACACTGCCAAAGGAACAGGGTGGTTTGGGTTTTCGCGATCTGCACGCGTTCAATATTGCCATGCTAACACGTCAAGTGTGGCGCCTGATCCAAATTCCCGAGTCCTTATGTGCGCGTGTTCTCCAAGCTAAGTATTTCCCCCACGGTGATGTGCTTAGAGCTGAAGCTAGTCCAGGCATGAGCTATGTGTGGCGCAGTCTTCTACAAGGCGTTCAAGTCATCAAGGCTGGTATGATCTGGAGAGTGGGTTCGGGAGAAAGGATTAACATGTGGGAGGACCCATGGCTTCCCTCAAATGACACCCGCCGGCCACGAACCCTTCAAGGTGCACACTTGCTGACAAGGGTGTCCGAGCTCATTGACCCAATCTCAAGTTGGTGGGATAAGGAATTGGTCCAGCAAACTTTCAGTCCAGAGGATGTGAAAACGATTCCGAGTATCCCAATCTACGACCAATTCGAGGATTTTGTGGCTTGGCACTTTGATAAAAAAAGGCCTTTTCTCAGTCAGATCAGCCTACAGGGTTTATGTGCATCTGTTGCAACCATAGTTTTAAATAGCGCGCTAAGCATCTTAGCGGCGGATCTCTTCCAAATGCTATAGCGTGCTATAGCGAAGCTATAGCGCGCTATTTAAAATGTTTGTTCATTTGTTTGGACCAAAGTCTCTTAGCGCAAGACCTGGTGTAAACGCTATAGCGTGCTATTTAAAACAGTGGTTGCAACAGCAAAAAACGCGCCAGAGGGGTGCTAGCTCGACCGGTCAGGAGGATAAATCTCGGTTTTGGCAAGCTCTCTGGAAGACACCTTGCCCCCCTAGGGTCCATCACTTCATGTGGAGATTTGCGCTAAACAGCCATCCTCTCCTCCGTAATGTCGAAAGACTTGGCGTGTAGCTATATGTCCTGTGCCCACTATGCCACCGTCAGGCTGAAGATGGGGGTCATCTATTCCTGCGCTGTAAGGAAGTTAAGATCAGGTGGCGTTACTGTGGTCTTGAGTATACCAGGCAACAGCTCCTGCTATGCGACACCCCTTCTGAATTGCTAGCGGCAGTTTTCAAGCTCCCCGAGGAAATCAAGCTGCGTACAATCTGCCTGCTATGGTCCTGGTGGTCGGAGCGCAATAATGCAAACCATCAGAAGAAACGTCTCGACGCAGAGGGCTTTAGTGCTCGAGTGGGATATCTGACGAAGGAGTGGATGGAGTTCTTGGTCGGCAAGGAGAAACGAGCCCCAACCCCAATCCCATCCCCCAAATGGATTGCTCCCCCGCCGAATACCATTAAGATTAACGTAGATGCGGCGTCCCAGCCTGACAAAGGAGAGGGAGGATGGGGTCTAGTAGCTCGGGACAACTCTGGAGAGTTTATTTTGGCAGCAGCAGGCAGGCTTCTGAACCTGAGTAGCGCACTACATGGGGAGGCTGAACCGTTATTGAAGGCCATCCAGACTGCTGAATTGTTTGGGATGGGACGTGTGCATTATGAGACTGATTGCCAGACTCTCCAGCTTGCCATGAATGGCACATCTCAGGACCGAAGTGCTCTTGGTGTGCTCTTCCGTGAAGCCAAGTACCTTCTGCAGTCGGGCTTTGTTGATCACAAAGTCTCGTTCTGTCCTAGGGCATGTAATCTCCCGGCTCATTTGATTGCTGCTGTAGGTTCGAAAGCTGAGCCAGGGAGCCAGCTTGTGTGGCAGTCAGACCCACCGTTTGATGTAACTCGTGCTATGGCCACTGATTTGGTCGGTCCAGTGTAACCTGGGAATGCAAGGCGTTCCTTATCAAAAAAAAAAAAGTATTCAGATTTGAGAGAACATTTGCTTCGCAAAAGGAATAGTATGGAAGCACAAAACAAGAATATACACCACAACAAAGTAACGTTTTGCCTTGTATAAAGGTGTATTTTGTTTTCAAACATCACAATAATGTTTTCAAACATCACAATAATGTTTCCAAACACCACCACGTACACATTTGACAGAACGTTTTGCCCTGTATAAAGGTATATTTTGTTTCCAAACATCATAATAATGTTTCCGCCAAGTAACGAATGCAAATACAAATTAAAAAAAAAGTAACGAATGCAAATACAAATACAAATGTGCACATTTTGCTTCCATCATAGGAAAGTCAAGCTTCCTACACAACAAACCATGCTTCATTATCCACAATCATTTTTCTCTAAGCAACCGAGTGCGCCTATGGCTGTTTGCTTTCAAGCTGATGACCATAACACTCAGCACTAAGATGCACGATCACACGCTGCACGCTAGGCTCACCATCGACCACCATGCTATTTCACCATTTGGCAAAACATGTTTTCCCTCTCCCGTCAACCGTGCAGAAATTTAGAAGTATGAGCTGTTTCATGTGTATATAAAGATGATTCTTGCGATATGATATACAAAGCATGGAAATGAAGCAAACCGAACAAAATGTAGAAGCACAAGTGTGAAAGATATGAAGCATAACTGTATATGTGGCGTATGAAACAAACTGTATACCATGAAGAAAAGTATGGTTCATACGAATCATGAAAATTTGGATACATTATATTCATACAATCTCAACATAATATCTACATGGTGGATGCACATATTTTTTTCTAAATGGGAATACAAAAGGTTTGTACGCAGTGGTTCAAATTAAGTACATAAAGGGGCGATTGACTTGTGCATAAAATGTGTGGAATTCAGGAAGCATGAGTTAGTTTTCAATCAAGAAAATACATGACGTCTGCAAACATACATGAAGCAAACCTAACTCAATGTAAAAGCACAAGTTTGAAACGTACGAGGCAAACTAGACTCAGTAAGCGCTAGCATGAAAAATATGAAGCAGCTGATACGGATTTCCGATGCAAAAATACAATACGTACGTATGAAGCATGTAAAGTTGTAATTGTGGTATGAATGAAGAGAAACAAAATCTAGATCAGATTCCTACAACCTACCGCATGTGGTGCCTTCAACATGGAACATAGACAACAAAGAGGCGAAAAGGGTTGCGATTTAGTGATTGAATACAGAATGAACGTCACAAAATCATACCCACAAACATGGGATTAACCAAGATACTGAATAGATATGAGGTCACACAAATTGCAGAACACAATTATGCCCAAAACCAACTAGCAGTAGCAATATAGGAGTTGTGCAGTGTTTGTATTAAGAGGAGATGACTCAAACCCTAAGTCAGATGAGGATGGGATTGGATGGGAGAAACCTCCAGTAATCCGCTCATGGTGGCCTCCTTCCCGAATAGAGACGACGCTCCGGCAAGGTCGACGGCATGCCACAACTGCAAGTGGAGTAGGGTTAGATCTTGGTCAAGATAAGCATGATGGTTGTGCAGTTTGTGAGATCATGGACGAGCAGTTTGTGCGCCAGTCCCCGCCGTGCCCCCGGGCTTGACGGCGCACCGGAGATGTGGAGAGGAGGCAGGGGCGGTGAAGGGGAATGATGAGGACGGCGCTTAGGAGGGACGGGTGTCGGTGTCAAAATCGGCGGATCTCGGGTAGGGGGTCCCGAACTGTGCGTCTAAGGCTAATGGTAATAGGAGGCGGGGGACACAATGTTTACCCAGGTTCGGGCCCTCTATATGGAGGTAATACCCTACTTCCGGCTTGATTGATCTTGATGATATGAGTATCACAAGAGTTGATCTACCACGAGATGATAGAGGCTAAACCCTAGAAGCTAGCCTATGATTATGATTGTCGTGTTGGGGAACGTTGCAGAAAATAAAAAATTTCTACGCTTCACCAAAATCAATCTATGGAGTTCATCTAGCAACAAGAAAGAGGAGTGCATCTACATACCCTTGTAGATCGCGAGCGGAAGCGTTCAAGAGAACGGGGTTGAGAGAGTCGTACTCGTCGTGATCCAAATCATCGATGATCCTAGTGCTGAACGGACAGCACCTCCGCGTTCAACACACGTACGGTTGGGAAGACGTCTCCTCCTTCTTGATCCAGCAAGGGGGGAGGAGAGGTTGAT
>LR880970.1:14802149-14823384 GCA_904067115.1 Aegilops sharonensis | reverse complement strand
ATATATATATATATATAATGTATGTGTATGTATGTGGCTATATGTTTTTGTTCATATGTTGCAATATGTTTTTTTATTTTTATTATTTTATTTTTTTGTTCATATGTGATGAGTATGCGGCTATAATGTATATGTGTATGTGATGTATGTGGCTAGAATTTGCTAAATATATATGTTAAAAATGTTTTTTTGGTTCATAGAAAGTTTTTGTTCATATATATAAAGTTACAATTTTAGAAAGGTTTTATATATGCAAAAGTTACAATTTTAGAAAAAGAAGGATAGGAAAGAAGAAAATAAGAAGAGGAAAGAAAGAAGAAGAGGAGAGGAAAAGAAGAGGAGAAATAAGTAAGAAGAAGAAAAAAGAAGAAAATGAGAGGAGAAGAAGAAAGGAATAGTGGAGAGGAAGAGAAAATAGAATATTCTATTTTCTCTTCTTCTCCACTATTCCTTTCTTCTTCTCCTCTTTTTTTTCTTCATTTTTTACTTCGATCTTCTCCTCTAGCTATTCCTTTCTTCTTCTCCTCCTTTTTCTTCTTCTTCTTCTTCTTCTTCTTCTTCTTCTTCTTCTTCTTAATTTTTATCGGGAACGAGGGTGTCGAGGATCGCCGAGGGGTCGAGGGTCGGGAACTAGGGTAGAGGATCGAGGGTCGTTAAGGGGTCAAGGGTCAAGGGTTTCAGGGTCGAGGGTTCGAGGGTTCTATAGGGTTGAGGGATCGAGGGTCGAGGGTTCCAGGGTCGTCTAGGGGTCGAGGGTTCCAGGGTCGTCGAGGGTTCGAGGGGTCGAGAGAGGTTTCCTAGTGTAAAAGTATTGAAGAAATCCATGGCTTCATCATTAGCCGGAAGTAACCAGGGCATGATGGTACGAAGTCCTCCAAAGTTATTCTGGAATGGAGTCCCGGATAGGATAATTTGCCTTTTTGTACGAATTTCAGCAAAGGCCTTCCAAATAACGATATTCGGAAGGTTCTTGCTGAACTTTGTACCAAAAAGCGAATTATCCTATCTGGGACTCCGTTCCAAAATAACTTTGAAGAGCTTCGTACCATCATGCACCTGTTACTTTCGCCTAATGATGAAGACATGGTTTTGATGAATCCTTTGACACTAGGCAACCTCCCGACCCCTCGGCGATCCTCGACCCCTTGACCCTCGACCGCTCGGCGATCCTCGACCCCTTGACCCTCGACCCCTCGGCGATCCTCGACCCCTTGATAAAAAAAAAGAAGAGGAAGAACAAAAAAGAGGAGAAGAAAGAATAGAGGAGTTCTTCTCCTCTATTCTTTCTTCTCCTCTCTTTTTTTCTTCTTCTTCCTCTTTTTTTATCGGGAACGAGGGTCATCGAGGGTCGCCGAGCGGTAGAGGAAACCCTAATTAAATAGCAAGTATCGTCGGTGTGAGATACATGTGGCCGTCTGTGCCGGACACTACATCCACGTCCCACAAGTGACGCGGGCGTCGATGCCCCCGTCACTTGCGGGACATAGATGTAGTGTCGTCGTTGTTGTTGTCGATATACCCCCTCCCGATAGCTTCAACACGTGGGGGGGGGGGGTCGATATTACCCCCTCCTTGAAGCGTTCTCGAGGCCACCCCCTAACCCTTGAAGCGTTGTCGAGGCCACCCGAAACCCTAGAGAAGCAGCGTCGAGGCCACTAATTAATATGATTCCTTATTGTGATTAGCTAGCTAGTTCTATGTTTGCCACTAATATATCCATATCTGTCATGTTTGAATAATAATTGCCATGTTGTAAATATTTGTAGAAACTATGGACACCCCGCCCGAGACAAAGCACAAGAAGCGTTGTTGAGGCACATAATCGCAGAAGGAAGTGATGCCGTCAACTCGATGATGTTTCTCAACGACACCGATGGTCTGGAAGGAGAGGGTGAAGAAGCAGCTGGCTATGCTTATGATGCCTCCGATGACCCAATGCCGGTGGAAGAAGGAGAGGGTGAAGAAGTAGACCGTGAGGACTGCTCCCGTGATCACCGAACTGAGTCCGGCCAGGTATATATATTAGTTAAGCCTGTGCTGACTTGCTAATTGATGCATTCATTGTTTTGGTATGTACACATATTAATTAACTCTCGTCTTTCTTCCTTTTTCTAGCCCTCTGGATCGAGCACAACTTCGGTAAGGAGACGAGGCCCGAAGAAAAAGTTGAGCTCGGATGAAAGGTTTGAGATCATAGAAATCGCGCACGACGGCCAACCGATTGAACCCATCCGGACAAAGAAGGCATTTGTTGCTCAGTGCGGGGTTCTGGTTAGGGACAAGATCCCGATCAGCATCCATCAATGGTATAAGCCTAAGAACGAAGACCCTTAGGTGTCTTATGTCAATGATCTGCAGAAAAATGATCTTTGGAATGAGCTGAAGTAAAATTTCACCCTACCGCCAGAGGATGATCCGGAGAAGCCAGTTATAGAGCCATTAATCAAGTCTTTTGCTCTTAAGAAGATGGCAGACCTATTCAGGCATTGGAAGAAAGACGTGAATAAGTTTGTCGATAAAAAAGAGACACCATAATTCAAGGGCAAATATGAGAAGATCAGAGATGACTGGCCCGCATTTGTGGCCCACAGGACATCGGAAAAGAGTAAAAAGATGTCGGTGACAAACAAGCAAAATGCTGCGAAGAAGAAGCTTCACCATCGCAAGGGGTCAGGTGGCTACCTCATAGCCCGGCCTAAGTGGGCCAAGGCTGAGAATGATCTTCTTGATAAAGGGATCGAACCAGAGACAATGAACTGGCCAGACCGTTGTCGGACTTGGTTCTTCGGGGCTGACGGAACCTTGGACCCTGTATCAGGGAAGTGTATTTGGACGAACGAGCAATTGGACATACCAGTCAAGAGGCTAAAGCAATATATCGAAGCAGCGCAACAAGGGAAGTTCGTTCTAGACAGGGAGAAGGATGAGCTCACAATGGCCCTCGGGAATCCTGAGCACCCTGGACGGACACGAGGCACGCCAAGCTCCCTTTCGTGGAAGGCTGGATTTCCAGACGCAGGGGGTTACAAAACCCATGAGTGGAGGAAGAAACTGGAGCAGAGCCAAATGCAGGCGTTGCACGAAAAGGGTAATGGGGCTAGAGGAACAAGAAGAGGAACGAGAAGCAGCAGATCGCAGCAAACGACCTGCCGAAGCTTCCCCCGAAGCTACCCCGCCATCTTAGTGGAGAAGCAGCGTGGCTTCCACCGAGCTGCTTCAGCCGGAGCATGCCTTGACGGCTCCTGCCAGCTATCCCGTGGATGCTATCACGGAGTCTCAAAATTGCCACCTTATGGCGCAATGGAGCAATTTGAAGGTCAAGGCGGCTGTTGGCTCTGTTTATCCTACTAAACCCGACTCAACTTTTCACTGCCGGCCGATTCCAGAAGGATATGCTAAGGTGATGGTGGATGAAATAACGGAGGGATTTGAGGACCTCCGGCTTGACCACCCTACCGGTGAAGGGGAGTATCGGCTGGGTTCTGCTCTGAAGACTCCATGCCTATGGCGGAAGGATCTCATCAACCTTCCGAACTGGACGCCTCCGCCTCCTCCTCCTCCTCCTCCGGCGAGTCAGGGCACTCCGCCTCCTCCACCGCCTCCTCCTCCTCTGGCGAGTGACGATCAGGGCACTCGGCCAGCTCCTTCTCCGGCACGTGGCGGCACTCCGCCTCCTTCTCCGCCTGCACCGGCGCGCCCGAGCAGCCAGCCTCCTCCTTCTCCGCCTCGTCAGCAAGGGTGGAAGAGACCCGCCACCGCTCCGGCTGCTCCGGCGCGTCGTAGTCCTTCTCCTCTGCCTCGTAAGCAAGGAAAGAAGACATCCGCTCCGTCTGCTCTGCCGGTGTCTAGCAGTACAGCGAAAGGCGGAGGAGATACAGATTCGGTCCTTCTCTGAAGAATCCAGAGAAGTTATCGTACGAGAGGACCGACGAGGAAAACGCGAAGATCGCGCAGACCGAAGTGCATGACTGGTTTGAAGGGTTGAAAGCAAAGAGACATCCACCTCCGGAGGAGAAGGTAGATCCGGTGAAAGCGAAGCGCACTCTGGCTGCCCTGACAAAACCACCCAAGTCTCCGTCGAAAGGCAACTATGAGCGCATTATTGGAAAGGCATTTGCCGAAGCGGAGAGGTCGGGAAGTACTAAAAGTGATCAAAGAATGAAAGAACGACGAGCTGGGAAACAAATTGCCCAGCTCGGCGAACAAGCGAAGCAATCGTGCCCCCCGCTCAAGGTGCCTGCTAGCGACATCGTCGATCCGAGGATGGTGCCCGGTTACGGCAATCCTGAAGATTACCTGCCCGATGATGTACATTATGATTTCTTGGAGGTGCAGATACAAAGATACGAGTACGGGAAGCCTCTCGTCAAAGATGAAAGCTCTCTATCAACGATGATGCGAAGATTGCATGATTGGTACATGAAAACATGCAGAGAGTCTGAGGGGAGGAGTACTTTGTATGTGAGAGTTAAAAAGGAGCATGACCTCGTTGGAATTGAACTGTTGCCTATTCCATTTGAGGAGTTCTATCAGTTTTTCAATCAATTGGCCCTCGATAAAGCAATGGTCACCTGCTATTGTCTGTAAGTAGTACTACTTCTGTCATTAAGTCTCTCTATATAACTCAGCTCTTTCATTGCATGTATTTATAATTATCCTCACTATATTATGCAGATTGAAGATCGCCGAATTGAAGAAAAGACAAGTGGGTTCCATTGGGTTCATAAACACATATCTCATAGATGCAACTGAGGTTAAATTTCATGCCGAAAATACCGAGGCCAGCTTGCTACAATCGTTCGTAATAAATGAACACAAGGATATAATACTCTTTCCTTACAACTTCAAGTGAGTGTTACTGTCTTGTGGCATATTCGGTTTCCCTTATTAGTCCAGGTTATAGTAATGTAATATTGATGAGTTATGCATGTGTGCGCAGCTACCACTATATTCTCCTAGAGATTAAGCTTGAGCAGGGAGTAGTAATTGTCTTAGACTCGAGACGAAAAGATCCCAAGGAGTATGCGGACATGACTGAAATGCTCGATAAGTAAGTTAAATCGATCATTATCCACCATATCAGCAACTTTGTTCATTTCTGATATCAAGTAATTGTTTTCTTTGTATGGCAGAGTTTGGAGAAAATTTACCAAAAAAGCTCCGGGACTGCCGAAGAAGCTGCAATTTAGAAACCCGAAAGTAAGTGCTATAGTAGCATATTCCACGCATCTCCTAGTGATTCAAGCGCTAGTTTCATCAATACCATTTAACATGCTTGCTAATTATTAGTTTGATTGACCTCTATTTCTTGTAAAGTGGTTGTGGCAGGAACAAGGGAATGATTTCTGTGGATACTACGTTTGCGAGTCCATCCGCCACACGACCTGTGAGCGGGGCTACTCTGACAAACAATATGAAGTGCTTAAATAACAATATTCACAATTTTATTTTATTACCATCATTTGTGTTGAGTTTCATTCATTCATATATATATATGTATTGACCCCCTTCTTAAAATTAGATGTTTCAGATGCGGGATGAACTACTAGCACCAGATCGCATGCGAGCAATTCAAGAGGAATTGGCGGCATTCTTTCTTGACCACGTGATCGCTGAAGACAGAGAATACTATGTGGACCACGCGTCCGTATGTTAGGAGATTATTTTTGTAAAAGATAATTATTGTATATATGTAGCCGGTAGTGTCGGATAGATATACGAGAACTTGTTTTTCGACCAATCTCTCGGAGAAGGAGAGGTGGTCGATATCACTTCCCTCTGTATGCATATATGTTCATGACGATCTTCTGTTTCCTTCGTTTGCTTACTAGCTAGCTAGCGTGTCTAGCTAGTCCTCTCTATACGTATGTATAGTACGTAGCGTCGACCAAGCACGAACAAAAGAGAGGACACTTCTCTCTATTAATTAGCTAGCTAACACAATATTTGAAACACCTAAATTAACCCCCCAGAACCCCCAAACCCCCCCCCTTTTAAAAAAAACAAAAACCCCAGCCACAGAAATGCTGACGCGTGGATGACTATTGGTCCCGGTTGGTGCTACCAACCAGGACCAAAGGCCCTCCTGCCTGGGCTCAGCGCACAGGCCACGTGGAGGCCCATCAATCCCGGTTTTGGATTGAACCGAGACTAAAGGGCCAGGGTATTAGTACCGACCCTTTAGTCCCGGTTCATGAACCGGGACTAAAGGCCCTCACCAACCGGGTCAATAGGCCCCTTGTCGGTGTCAAAACCGGCGAATCTCGGGTAGGAGGTCCCGAACTGTGCGTCTAGGCGGATGGTAACAGGAGACAAGGGACACGATGTTTTACCCAGGTTCGGGCCCTCTTGATGGAGGTAAAACCCTACGTCCTGCTCGATTGATATTGATATTGTGGATGTTTACAAGAGTGGATCTACCACGAGATCAAGGAGGCTAAACCCTAGAAGCTAGCCTATGGTATGATTGTAAGGGTTGTTGATGTTGTAGTCCTACGGACTAGAGCCATCCGGTTTATATAGACACCGGAGAGGGCTAGGGTTACATAGAGTCGGTTACAATGGTAGGAGATCTACATATCTGTATCGCCAAGTTTGCCTTCCACGCCAAGGAAAGTCCCATCCGGACACGGGGCGAAGTCTTCAATCTTGTATCTTCATAGTCTTGGAGTCCGGTCGATGATGATAGTCCGGCCAATGATAGTCCGGCTGATGATGGTAGTCCAGCCATCCGGACACCCCCTAATCCGGGACTCCCTCAGTAGCCCCCGAACCAGGCTTCAATGACGATAAGTCCAGCATGCGTGTAGTCTTCGGCGTTGCAAGGCGGGTTCTCCTTCAAGTTCTACGTACCTGCCGAACAGTGTCCAGCTTCCTCATCAATGTTGCGCGTCTTGGCTTCCACGCCCAATAATGGCCTTCTTCCACGCGTCGCGCGAATGTGAAAAGCCAGGGTGTCTTTTATGTGTTACCCCCTAGTTGTGCGAACAACCTGCCTATAAGGGAGGCAAGGATCCAGATCCAAATCACTATCTTCCTCTCGCAAATACTCATCGGAGCGCTTTCGACCAAGAATCCATTCCATCATGGACCGTCAACGCGGCTCCTCTTCTCGCGCTCCCGGCCCTTTGCCAGGAGATTGGAGGAGATGCTCTGTTCCGCACAACGAGCTGGTGAAGCTCCAAATGGGGGGATATCTCCCTCCGGCCTTCATGGTTCCAGTTCGAGCCGGGCTGGCCACCTACAAAGGTGGGAAGCAAGTAGAGGTTACCCCAAATCCCAACAAAGGGGAGTGGGTATGCTTCGTCCCCTATCTGATAAGGGGGCTCGGATTTCCTGTACATCCATTCCTCCGCAGGCTCCTGGAGTTCTACGGACTCCAGCTCCATCACCTCACGCCCGCCTCAATCCTGCATTTGCGGGTTATGTAGCTCTTTGCGAGCTTTTCCTGGGCGTCGAGCCCCACTTCGCGCTGTGGAAGAGGTTGTTCTGCCTTGTACCCCGCTCTCACGAGGGGTCCATATATCAAGTGGGCGGCGCCGAAATATGGCGCATTGCCGGGACCGGATATCCATCCGGAACCCCTAAGAAGGCGCCCGAAGACTGGCCTTCGGAATGGTTTTACATAGAAGACGCTCCGCTGCCGGACCCTGTTCGGATCGGCCTCCCAGAGTTCAGCAATGCTCCTCTGAAGAAACGCCTTAGTTGGCGTCCGCGGAGCCCCCATCTGGAGGAAGACAAGAGCGTCCATTATTTGATGGGCCGAATAAGGTTACTGGCCCATGCCGGGTTGACCATGATCGGAATCATGGCAACATGCATTACGCGGGGGGTGCAGCCACTACAATACAGGGGCCACCCCATGTGGGATTTCAACGGGGAGGACGATGCCACCCGTCATGTCCGCAATGGGCCAGATTCGGCCGAAGATCTGGTGACGATCTTGTCCGGCCTGTATAAGGGGGAGAAGGAGGATTTCCTTCGGACGAACCCGTTAAATGGGTTTTCCATGAATAATCCCCGGCCTTGGGTAAGCGAACACTCAGCGTGTCCGACCCGTGCCTTTTGAAACTTAAGTTTCTTATATTGTGTTCTTCTTTCGACGCAGGAACTGCGCCGGACCATGGAGGGCATGCTGAGTCCGGCTCCGCAGCCCGAGGATCCAGAGAGATCCCGGGATCCAGCCTCCGAAGAGGATCTGGACATAAAGGTGGAGCTAATCGACGGGGTGTTCCACCAGCTCAGCATGGACAATGCTTTAGTCGCCATCACGGCCGACTATCCCGGACTATATCCGGCTTCCCAGGTGATTGCGGCCGAAGCCCTGACACCATCATTCCTTCCTTGCTTATTTCTGACCACCGTATATGATGGCACTATGCAGGAGGCGCCCCTAGGGCGAGAAGCCGAGCCCGCGGTGGCTGACCAACAAGGGCCAGTTCGGAACAGTAGGCGGAAGAGGAGCGCGGCACGGACTGAAACGTCGCCGCAAAGGTGTAGCTCACAATTCAGTATTTAGAGCAACGTTCCTAGGAAGCGTTTGAGTGCTCATGACTTTTATAGGGAAAAAAGCGTCCGCCGGACTGCGGGCGTGGAAGTTGTCAATCCAACCTCTACCAGCCGGGCTCCCGCACCTGGTCAGGAGGGGGAGGCGAGCGCAAGGCGTGAGCCAGACGTTCCTCCGACGGAGGATGCCGACAGACTGTCCGCCACCAAGTCTGAGGTGGAGAGTGCCCTGAATCGCAGGCGCCGCCGGACAGTATTTCGTGACGCGTGCTTCTCCCCCGAGGCGTTGAATGCCTTTAACACGGGGGACGCGCACCTTCGTGCTGCTCAAGATGGTTTTATCCGAGCCACGGAGCAGTATGTAAAAGACATACGGGTAAGAGAATTTAATAGTTATATATGCCAGTAGCCCCCGAGACTTAAAGTAGTTATATTAACTGATTTAAGGATCATATGAAACGTAGGATCTTACCGAGAAGAATACCCAACTGTCTCAGGAGTTGCAAGAGTGCAAGGCCCAACTTGAGGCCGCACTCGCTGGCGCAGGAGGCAACGCAAGGACCTCTCCTGGTAACGCATTATTTTAGAAAGATAAGTAGTGTTTGGCCTTGGCGCAAGCCTGAAAGAAAAAAAGACGTTGCAGGTGCTGCCGGACGAGATCCGGACAGGCAAGAACTTCTGCGCCAACTAAAGGCCGGTGAGAGGGTGCTGCATAAGGTGCAGCATGAAAGGAACAAGCTCCAGGATGCCCATGCCCAGCTTGGAGAAGAGCTGAAAGGCATTCGGGCCGAGCTGTCGGGCTCCGTTAAGGAGAATCAGCGGCTTCGTCGCGGCATATATAGTAAGTGCTTGAGCGAACTCCTTTGAAAAGAAGAGTTCGGCGAGGAAGTCAATTTGACAGAATATGTCTGCAGGTATGCTCACAGGTCGCCCTGCGGAGGAGATGCCCGTATCAACGGGTGATCAACTTCCCGAATTGTTGCAACTGATCGAACGAGTTCGGCAGGCAATGAGCGGCGTCATCCAGGCGTTATGGCCAGCCTTCTCCTTACCCGAGGGTCTTGGGGAGCTTGCGGAGAAGCTGCAGGGAGTGCGGCTGCGCTTCCAGTTATGGAAGATTTCGGCCTGCCGCCAAGGTGCCAGGGAGGCCTGGGCCATGGTGAAGACGCGGTACAAGAAGGCGGATCCCAACCACATGGCCGAAGTCGGACCTGTGGGGCCCGATGGGAAGGAGATCCCTGTGAGTTTAGTATACGGCCAAGTGGAGTTGGCCGCTAAATTTTCCCAACAGGACTGTAAATTAGACAACCTGTTAGACGGGATTGAGGAAGAATACAATCAGTCGATTTGACAATGTATTATAAAATGACATACAAAATGCCTTCTAGCCGGATTGTAGATCGTTTGTCTTTGCCGACCTTTTCGCTTCGACCTCGGGACCCTAGAGTCCGGAGTGTGTCTGAATAGCTTCTCGGTTATGAAACAACCGGGGTATGCATGGAGACCAGGCGTAGGGGTCATCAGTGCTTTATCAGACAAGTGCCCAACTAGTTATGTTATATTACATGGGTAGTAAGAAACATCTTCCAGGGAGAATAGTTCCGCTAAGGGTTCCTTTCCTCTGGGGGTGGCATGCCCTAAAGTGCATGTCCGGTCTGCGAAAAAAGCAGAAAAACATCTGGGGGCAGATAAATAAGTGGATAAAAAATCATCTTTTAAGTCACCGACCGAATATTCCCTTAAGAACGCTAGCTTTCGGCTTCACCCAGTCTAAGGTACACATCCGACTGACCCGGCAGTAACAATCGCAGAGGTGCTCCCTTTACCTCCTAGCCGAACAATCGGGAACGTAGGGGTAAGCACAGGAGCCAGGCAACCCAGCTTGGCCAAAACTTAAGTCATATCGATGCATATAATGGTGAATAAAAGGTACATGTGGAGGCTTGACACATGTGCTGGGCATGAAGCCCGTATAATTAAGCTTCTGGTAAAGAAGCCCCCAGGTATAATGAGTGCGGATAGCACATCAATTGCGCGCGAACGTTGCGCAAGTAGGCCCTTTAAGGCTTGGATGAATAGGGTTGAGAAGAAGAAGATAAACAAAAGGCAGCTGAAGTAAAAAAAATTTGGACAGGGGAAAGGGACGAACTCTTAGTCCGGCGCTAGGCATAGAATCGTCGGAGGCGGGCTGCGTTCCATGGGTTTGGCTCGAGTCGGTTATCCGATGCATTTCATAGACGGTACGCTCCGCCGGTCAGGACTTGATCGATGATGAAGGGGCCTTCCCATTTGGGCTTGAGCTTGTCCTTTTTCTTGTCCGGCAGGCGTAGAACCAGTTCGCCAACGTTGTAAGTCTTGGCCCGCACTTCTCTGCTTTGATATCTTCGAGCCTGCTGCTGATAAAATGCGGAACGAGCCTTGGCGACGTCGCGCTCCTCCTCCAATGCGTCCAAGCTGTCCTGCCGATCCAACTCGGCTTCTCTTTCTTCGTACATGCGCACTCGAGGTGAGTCATGAATGATGTCGCAGGGCAAAACTGCTTCTGCGCCATATACCATAAAAAATGGTGTGAATCCGGTAGTACGGTTAGGCGTTGTCCGCAGCCCCCAGAGTATGGAGTCGAGCTCCTCTACCCAGTGCGTGTCAGATTTCGTAAGGGACCGCACTAGTCTGGGTTTGATGCCGCTCATTATTAGACCATTTGCTCGTTCCACTTGACCGTTGGTTTGAGGATGATAGACTGAAGCGTAATCGAGCTTGATGCCCATATTTTTGCACCATGATTTAACCTCATCGGCGGTGAAGTTCGTGTCGTTATCGGTGATGATGCTGTGGGGGACACCATAACAGTGTACCACCTCGGATATAAAGTCTATCACTGGTCCGGACTCTGCCGTTTTAACTGCTTGGCCTCTATCCATTTGGTGAATTTATCCACCATGACCAATAGGTACCTTTGCTTGAGGGTTCCCCCTTTAAGTGGTCCAACCATGTCAAGCCCCCAGACCGCAAACGGCCAGGTAATGGGTATAGTTTTGAGGGCGGTGGGTGGCATATGGCTTTGATTAGCAAAGAGCTGACAACCGACGCATCTTTGGACTAAGTCCTGAGCATCTGCTCGGGCCGTCGGCCAGTAAAATCCTGTACGGAATGCCTTTCCTACAAGGGCCCGAGCTGCAGCGTGGTGTCCGCCTAGTCCGGCATGAATTTCAGCCAGGAGGTTTCGCCCTTCCTCTTCGGAGATACACCTTTGAAGGACTCTGGTTGTGCTTTTCTTATAAAGTTCTCCCTCATAGACCTTGTAGGCTTTAGATCACCGGACAATGCGGCGGGCCTCATTTTGGTCATCGGGAAGCTCCTGCCTAAGCAAGTAGGCGAGGAGTGGTTCTGTCCACGGGGCGATTACTGCCATTATGTCGTGGGCGGAAGGTGTTATGTCATCGGCTGAATCGCCGGTTGGTGCGGCTTGTTCCGGTTTGTTAGTTCCGGACTCCTCTTCCCATAGTACGGATGGCTTGAAGAGCCGTTCCAGGAAGATGTTAGGAGGGACAGCGTCGCGTTTTGCGCCAATACGTGCCAGTACGTCGGCTGCTTGGTTATTATCCCGGGCTACGTGATGGAATTCAAGTCCTTCGAACCGGGCTGACATTTTTAGGACAGCGTTGCGATATGCTGCCATTTTTGGATCTTTGGCGTCGAAGTCTCCGTTTATTTGGGATATTGCGAGGTTTGAATCCCCGCGCACCTCTAGGCGTTGAATGCCCATGGAGATTGCCATCCGGAGACCATGTAAAAGGGCCTCGTATTCGGTTGCGTTGTTGGAGTCCGTGTACATTATCTGAAGTACGTATTGGACTGTGTCTCCGGTCGGGGACGTCAATACGACGCCAGCCCCCAGTTCGGCTAACATTTTAGAGCCATCGAAGTGCATAATCCAATTGGAGTATGCGCCGTATTCTTTAGGGAGTTCGGCTTCGGTCCATTCAGCGACAAAGTCAGCCAAAACTTGTGACTTTATAGCTCGCCGAGGTTTGTAAGATATATCAAATGGTAAGAGCTCAATGGCCCATTTTGCAATCCTGCCCATCGCGTCGCGGTTGTTTATAATGTCGTTAAGTGGTACTTCAGAGGCCACTGTTATCGAACACTCTTGAAAGTAGTGTCGGAGCTTCCGGGATGCCATGAACACCGCGTATGCTATCTTCTGATAGTGCGGGTAACGGGACTTGCAGGGGGTTAACACAGTGGATACGTAGTATACTGGCTTTTGAAGAGGGAATTTATGCCCTTCTGTTTCTCGTTCGACGACGAGTACCGTGCTTACAACTTGATGTGTAGCTGCGATGTATAACAACATTGGTTCGCCCAGGTTGGGCGCAGCCAGGACCGGATTTGTTGCCAATATGGCCTTTATTTCTTCGAGTCCGGCGGTGGCAGCATCCGTCCACTCGAAGTGTTCGGTGCGCCTAAGGAGGCGATAGAGGGGTAATGCCTTTTCTCCTAGGCGGGAGATAAAGCGGCTTAGAGCCGCCACGCATCCAGTCAATTTTTATATTTTCTTGAGGTCTTTTGGGATATCTAGCTGTGACAGAGCTCGGATTTTGGCTGGGTTTGCGTCGATTCCTCTACCGGATACGATGAAGCCCAGCAGCTTTCCAGCTGGTACGCCGAAAACGCATTTTTCCGGATTCATCTTGATGTCATATGCTCTGAGGTTGTCGAATGTGAGCCTCAAGTCGTCTACTAGAGTTTCGATGTGTTTAGTTTTGACGACTACGTCGTCTACGTATGCCTCTACTATTTTGCCGATCTGGGTAGCCAGACATGTCTGAATCATGCGCTGATATGTTGCGCCGGCGTTTTTAAGTCCGAAGGGCATCGTGTTGAAGCAGAATGGTCCGTATGGAGTAATGAATGCCGTTGCAGCTTGGTCCGCTTCTGCCATCTTGATTTGATGATAGCCGGAGTATGCGTCCAGGAAGCACAATGAATCGTGCCCTGCAGTGGCATTGATGATTTGGTCGATGCGGGGGAGGGGGAAGGGATCCTTTGGGCATGCTTTATTTAGGTCTTTGAAATCGACACATAGGCGCCAGGATTTATCCTTCTTTGGTACCATTACCAGGTTTGCTAGCCAATCCGGGTGCTTGATGTCTCTGATGAATCCGGCTTCCAATAGTTTGGCTAGCTCTTCTCCCATTGCCTGTCTTTTGGGTTCGGAAAATCGTCGAAGAGCCTGTTTGACTGGCTTGAATCCTTTTAGGATGTTTAGGCTGTGTTCTGCCTATCTGCGTGGGATTCCGGGCATATCCGAGGGGTGCCAGGCGAAAATGTCCCAATTTTCCAGAAGGAATTCTCGCAGTGCGGCGTCTACATCAGGGTTCAATTGTGCCCCGATGGAGGCCGTCTTTGTCGGGTCCGTTGGGTGGACCTGGAATTTTACTATTTCATCTGCTGGTTTAAAGGAGGTGGACTTGGATCTCTTATCGAGTATCACATCGTCCCTATTCACCGTAGAGCGCAGCGTGATGAGTTCTTCTGCCACTAGGGCTTCGGATAGTGCCTCTAAGGCTAATGCTGCTGTCTTGTTTTCGGCGCGAAGTGCTATGTCCGGATCACTAACGAGAGTGATTATTCCGCCGGGCCCAGGCATTTTGAGCTTCATGTACCCGTAATGGGGTACGGCTTGAAAAATTGTGAATGCCTCTCGTCCTAGTATAGCGTGATATCCACTGTTGAACAGGGCCACTTGGAACGTGACTTCTTCGGATCTGTAATTGTCCGGCGAGCCGAATACCACATCGAGTGTGATTTTTCCTGTGCAGCGCGCCTCCTGGCTAGGGATTATTCCTCTAAATGTTGTGTTGCTTCGCTCAATACGGTTCCAGTCTATTTCCATTTTTTGAAGGGTTTCCTCGTAAATGAGGTTTAATCCGCTGCCGCCATCCATGAGGACTTTTGTAAGTCGAAAGCCGTCTACTATTGGACTAAGTACCAGTGCGGCTGGAGCTCGGGCTGTCCGGAATGTAGGTTCGTCGCTGGCGTTGAAGGTGATGGCTGTGTCGCTCCATGGATTGGTTGTTGCTACTTGGTAGACTTCGGCGAGGCTGCGGATTGTTCGTTTCCGCATATTATTTGATGCGAAAGTCTCGAATACTGTTGATACCGTACCGATGTTGTTGGGGTGGTTTTCCAGGGCTAGAAGCTCCTCTCCACTTTTGGCCACCTGCCGTAATATCCAACATGCTTGAAGGCTATGTGTTGGGGGGGGGCGCCTTCTGTACTGTGAATTTTACAGGGTCCGCTAAGCCATCCCTCTAGTACGGTTCCGTGCCTTTTATGGGGTCTTTGCTTTTTGGTTTTTGTATTTGGTGCCTGAGTGTAATGCTCCCTTTTGTTGCGGACTAGGGTTGTATTCGGGGCCGGATTGTCCCAAAAATTATTTTCGGTTGTCCGGAAACTCTCTATCGCACAGTACTTTCGTACTATGGACGCCAGGTCGGCGAAGCGTGTAATTTCGCGACGGCTGACGGCGTTCAAGAGTCCCTCGTCCGTGCAATTATTGCAAAACATTGAGATTGCGATTTCCTCTCGGCAGTCCTTTATCCTGTCCATAACCAGGAGGAATCTGGCCCAGTAGTGATGTACTGTCTCAGCGGGCTCTTGCTGGATTAGAGATAAATCGCATATGTCTGGGCGGGCGGGTGGAATTAAGTCCGGAACCCTACCCATCTCAAGGCTCGAAGGCCGAGAAGTTTCCGAATTTGGAAGCTTGGATTGCTGGACGTTGTCCAACGAGTCTGGTCCGATGCCTGACTTTAAGTTCAGTGCTTGATCGAAGTCCGTCCCACCGCGGGAATCCGGCATGGGGGGTTCGGAAGCCCGGACATGACTAGTTTTCAATATAGGAGAAGCGTCGCCGCATTGTTCCTCTACCACTGCAACGTGGTGGGTGACCTGGGGAGAGTTAATCTCTCTCAGATCGGTTTTAAGCCCAATCTGTTTGTAGTCTGTAGCGACTCCCAGGGCGGCGATGCGATCCAAGAGCTCATTTACGGACGAGAGCTCTATTGGATCCAGCCGCTCGGCGAATTCCGAGCTGACGTGAAAATTGCTTTTGACGACTTGAGAGGTCATTGTCGAAGCAGTGGCCGGACAGGCGGTCATAATAAAACCACCTAGCCGGATAGTTTGGCCGGCGGCCAGGGCTCCTCTGGCGAAAATATAGTCCTTGAAGACGGGAGGAGGCATCCTTCCTATCGGTGACGGCACAGAGGAACTCTAAATGAAAGCACCAATGTCGGTGTCAAAACCGGCGGATCTCGGGTAGGGGGTCCCGAACTGTGCGTCTAGGCGGATGGTAACAGGAGACAAGGGACACGATGTTTTACCCAGGTTCGGGCCCTCTTGATGGAGGTAAAACCCTACGTCCTGCTCGATTGATATTGATATTGTGGATGTTTACAAGAGTGGATCGACCACGAGATCAAGGAGGCTAAACCCTAGAAGCTAGCCTATGGTATGATTGTAAGGGTTGTTGATGTTGTAGTCCTACGGACTAGAGCCATCCGGTTTATATAGACACCGGAGAGGGCTAGGGTTACATAGAGTCGGTTACAATGGTAGGAGATCTACATATCCGTATCGCCAAGCTTGCCTTCCACGCCAAGGAAAGTCCCATCCGGACACGGGGCGAAGTCTTCAATCTTGTATCTTCATAGTCTTGGAGTCCGGTCGATGATGATAGTCCGGCCAATGATAGTCCGGCCGATGATGGTAGTCCGGCCATCCGGACACCCCCTAATCCGGGACTCCCTCACCCCTTTTCTACTAGTGCAAAAAACACATCAAAACATTGTATTATAAAAAAGAAAACACACTTCACTATCTTCCCCACGTGTCAAACAAATTTTGATCACTATGAAATCCCAACAACATAAACAGCGCAGCAAAGAGCGCCTAATCCTTCTAGTCTAATATACTATGCTCCCTGATTTTAGAGCCCTCACATTCAATTGAGGTGTTATATTTGGATTCAGTCCAAGATTTTGGCCTGGTCAACGATTTCTCAAGGAGCAATCTCATTCGGTCAAGGTATTCAATTTTAAATTTAATTTACAATTTTGACTGGGTAAACTATTTCTCAAATTAATCGGCAGCAACCAGCCTAAAAACACATCAGTCCCGTGCAACCTCTCACCACCTAGAAAAAAGAAGCATCCACATGTGACACAATAACACCATTAGAATAAATGTGGCCACCAACGCAAAAAACCCACATAAGTATGAGTTAATTAGTAGACAACCCACAATCACACTACCAATAAAGCTCACCAAAAGGGGCAATTTTGGACTGTTGGTAGGACATTCCTCAAAACTAGCCCATTTCTTTGGATCCAGATACTGCAACATCCTAGTGTAACCACTTCCATTCCAAAGTGGGAAGCTAGTTCTGCTTTGGCAAGAAGGGTCCCCCCCCCCCCAAAAAAATAGAGTTACCTCTCTTTTTGTTAGGTATCAGAGTATTTCAACATCTTTGAGCGTAGTTGCAATCCCAAAGCAGATGCAAAAGGGTTTCTTCTAACCGCTGATTGCAGTTTGGGCGGACATAATCGTCCNATTTCTCAAATTAATCGGCA
Source organism: Aegilops sharonensis (assembly GCA_904067115.1). Lineage (NCBI taxonomy): Eukaryota > Viridiplantae > Streptophyta > Magnoliopsida > Poales > Poaceae > Aegilops > Aegilops sharonensis. Next base: position 14,806,240 of record LR880970.1, on the reverse strand, counting down.
GCAACCAGCCTAAAAACACATCAGTCCCGTGCAACCTCTCACCACCTAGAAAAAAGGATCATCCACATGTGACACAATAACACCATTAGAATACATGTGGCCACCAACGCAAAAACCCCACATAAGTATGAGTTAATTAGTAGACAACCCACAATCACACTACCAATAAAGCTCACCAAAAGGGGCAATTTTGGACTGTTGGTAGGACATTCCTCAAAACTAGCCCATTTCTTTGGATCCAGATACTGCAACATCCTAGTGTAACCACTTCCATTCCAAAGTGGGAAGCTAGTTCTGCTTTGGCAAGAAGGGTCCCCCCCCCCAAAAAAAAATAGAGTTACCTCTCTTTTTGTTAGGTATCAGAGTATTTCAACACCTTTGAGTGTAGTTGCAATCCCAAAGCAGATGCAAAAGGGTTTCTTCTGACCGCTGATTGCAGTTTGGGCGGACATAATCGTCCAGATGCATGCCCCTTCTCCTTAGCATATCTCTAGTATTAGCTCTGTCATGTGCGACTAGCCAGAAGAATATTTTGTGTTTGAGTCTGCTAGAGCTGCCCCAGATGTGACTGAAGAAGATGTGCCCCCCTTGGTTTCCAAGCAGATGTTTGTACAATTTCATGGAGGAGTATTTGCTGCATTGCCCCACGCAATTCCAATCATCCTTTGCCAGGGAATTAAGTGTAGGAATGAGATCACTGAGTTGAAGAAGTTGCTCATGGACTTGTACAGATAATGGCAGATGAAAGTTGTCACTCCAATCTTGTTGTTCAACAAAGCCTTGGATTGAAATGAAGCTATGTTAGGCAAAAGAGTGAAGATGGGGAAATTTTTGATGTCGTGGTTCAGCTGTCCAAGTGTCAATCCAGAGATGAATGGATGTCCCAGACTGAACTACAAACTTGCAAGCTTGCCTGTAGACTGGAGCAGATTAATGTGGGCCTTCCACCAAAAGGGTCCTTCCTTTTCATCTGAAGGCAAAGCAGAGGAGTAATAAACTTCCCAAATAAGATTAACCCAAGGCAGCTCCTGAGATGTTGTGGCGTTCCTCATAATTCTTTTAAAAATTGTATGTAGTACTAATTGGCAAAGTGGGTTGTAGACTTGTCGGGGGTTCGTGCCTTCGTGGCATAGTTCTGCTAGTGACTAGTGGTGTAGCACTAGTATGGTGTGTGGTATATCAAAGTAGTTTATCTATACCTAATAATAAAGGGGCTTTTGCTTCTGGCGGTACGTCACCAAAATTGCCCCAAAGTTGCAAAATATTACCCACCGATGTCACTTTTTTAGGGGCCCACGGATGTCAACTATAAGTGACACAAAATGTTTCACACAGGCAAATCCTCGTCTGGGCCGGCCCATGCAGTAGGAATCTTCTATACCGTGCTCTGCACGCTGGGAGAAGACATACAACACCTGTTTCAGCCGGCCCATATCCGGGTTACCTGTTTCTTAAATATCATTTTTTTTCGTCTTTGTTTTTTTCTATTTTAAATAATTTGGGACTTCGACAAGTTCCAATTTTTTTAAAATCAGAAGTTAGAAATAAAATGTTTAATAATTAATAAATATTTGTGGATTCTGAAAATGTTCGCAATTTTAAAGAATGCTTGCAAATTCAAAAAATGCCTTCAATTTTGGACACAAATGTTCGGGATATCAAAATATGCACATGATTTTTTAAAACTATTTTGTACTAAAAATGTTTTCAATTTTGGACACAAATGCTCGGGAAATCAAAATATGCTCATGACTATTTAAACTATTGTTTATTAAAAAATGTTAATGAAATTGAAAAAAAGTTTTCCAAATCAAAAAGTGTTCATCAATTGAAAAATATCTTGAAAATTCAAAATTATTGGTGACTTACAAAATAGTTTATTTGTGCATAAAATGTTCGCCGATTCAAGAAATGATCTTGCATTTCAAAATATGTTTGTCAATTTCAAAAATTGTTCCACCAATTTCCAAAAAAAAAATGTTCGTTGATTCTAGAAATGTTCGCCTATTCAAGAAATATATTTTTTAAAATGTTCAATTTTTTTAAAAAAATGTTTGCAAATAGTATCAAATGTTCACGAATTAAAAAATGTTCATCAATCTGTAAAAATGTTCACGGATTTAAAAAATGATCGTGATTTCAGATATGTTTGCGGGTTTAAAAGATGTTCGTGATTTTCAAAAAAAATCATGATTTCACGAAAATGAGAGTGATAATGTATCTCGGTGATGCAACAAAATATGATCATGGACATTGAAGATTTTGATTTTTTTTGTCCCGTTGCAACGCACCGGCCGTTTTGCTAGTGAAGCCGAAGCATGGAATATTGGAGATCCTTTCAACATTTGTTTTTCAAGTATTTGTAATTTTAGTTTTAGATGTAGATTTTCAACTACTCCCTCCGCTCACAAATATAAGATGCTTTCAACTTTTCCTGAATCAGATGTATATAGACATATTTTAGTGTGTGCTTTTACTCATTTCAGTCTGTATCTAATCTATATTAAAATACCCAAAACATCTTATATTTATGAATGGAGGGAATACTTATTTGCGCACATATTGAAATCCTAAATAGTAACATACATTCGTATAATTCGCGAATATTACAAATTCTTGGTTTATAAGTTAACTTATTCAAATTCAAATGGAAAGATTCAAATGAAGTAGAGGTTGTGCCCTATGTCGCCAACCCAATTGTCCCTGTCAGTGCAAGACACACCGTGCCAGAGCCCCGTCTTGGCATCACGCGTGAGATGGCTGACCTTGCTGTGCAATGCTGCACAATGGCCAGGGATCTCTGCAAGGCTCTCTTGAACACCTGGATTATCGTATCCGTGCTGCGCAGAAACAACAGAGCTTATGGACGTCTTTTCCAATCGAACTCAAAGTTTACGGCGGAGCCCGTGAGAAGTATAACTGGCCAAACGGGCCGTGCTAACCAGGCCGGCCTGGTAGCACGCAGGAACAACACGGCCCGGGCTAAACAGGCCAGGCACGGCATGCGGCACACCATGGGCCATGCCTAGGCCTGGAGGCTGGGCACGTGGACAGGCACGGCACGGCCCGTTTAACTTTTTTTGAATATATAAATAAATGTGTCCTATATAAATACCTAGTACTCCCTCCGTTCCTAAATATAAGTCTTTTTAGAGGTTTTACTAAGGAACTATATACGGATGTATATAGACATATTTTAGAATTTAGATTCACTCATTTTGCTCCGTATGTAGTCACCTAGTGAAATGTCTAAAAAGACTTATATTTAGGAACGGAGGGAGTACTTAATATGTTCAATAATTTTGTAGTGCATGCGTACATTTGTAATGCTCTAATATATTTCTTTCTATTTCTTTTAATCTTTTAGTATTTCCAGAGCATAGCTTGTACTCTTTTTTACTTCTTTGAAATGGAAGGTTTTAATGAGGCAAGCGCTAATAAAACTCTAGATTCATCCCACATAACACTCTACATTCTTTTGCACTTTTCTACATTTTTTTGGACATTTTTTTGCTGTACAGAGGGGAAAACGCGCCAGCCGAGGTAAATATGCGCCAGGCGGCCCAGCGTGCCATAACAGGCCGGCGTGCCGCGTTCCGGCTTAGATAGGCTGCGTGCCATGCCTGGGCTGCGAGCTCCCGCCCGTGGGCCGGCACGGCACGGCCCGGCTAATAATCGTGTCGTGGCGGGTCATGTCGTGCCAGGCACGATTGCCGTGGGCCGGGCCGTGCCGGGCCGTGCTGGCCCGTTTGGCCACATATAGTGAGAAGGGCCTCATAATAAGTAAGTTAAAAGGCGACAAGTCAGACCTCTCCTTCCATGCCACCATCGGAAATGGAGATGTGTTGGAGTATTTAACCAAAAAATTAAAGGAAATATGCCCTAGAGGCAATAATAAAGTTATTATTTATTTCCTTATATCATGATAAATGTTTATTATTCATGGTAGAATTGTATTAACCGGAAACATAATACATGTGTGGATACATAGACAAACATAGTGTCACTAGTATGCCTCTACTTGACTAGCTCGTGAATCAAAGATGGTTAAGTTTCCTAGCCATGGACATGAGTTGTCATTTGATTAATGG
>LR880970.1:14760714-14779565 GCA_904067115.1 Aegilops sharonensis | reverse complement strand
TATAAAGGAGCTCTACAGGTGTCTCTGAAGGTACATGTTGGGTTGGCGTATTTCAAGATTAGGATTTGTCACTCCGATTGTCGGAGAGGTATCTCTGGGCCCTCTCGGTAATGCACATCACTATAAGCCTTGCAAGCATTGCAACTAATTAGTTAGTTGCGGAATGATGTATTACAGAACGAGTAAAGAGACTTGCCGGTAACGAGATTGAACTAGGCATTGGATACCGACGATCGAATCTCAGGCAAGTAACATACCGATGACAAAGGGAACAACGTATGTTGTTATGCGGTTTGACCGATAAAGATCTTCGTAGAATATGTAGGAGCCAATATGAACATCCAGGTTCCGCTATTGGTTATTGACCAGAAACAGTTCTAGGTCATGTCTACATAGTTCACGAACCCGTAGGGTCCGCACGCTTAACGTTACGATGACAGTTTTATTATGAGTTTATGAGTTTTGATGTACCGAAGGAGTTTGGAGTCCCGGATGAGATCGGGGACATGACGAGGAGTCTCGAAATGGTCGAGACGTAAAGATCGATATATTGGACGACTATATTCGGACATCGGAAAGGTTCCGAGTGATTCGGGTATTTTTCAGAGTACCGGAGAGTTACGGGAATACGTATTGGGCCTTATTGGGCCATACGGGAAAGAAGGAAAAGGGCCTCAAGAGTGGCCGCACCCCTCCCCTTGGTCTGGTCCGAATTGGACTAGGGAAGGGGGGCGCCCCCTTCCTTCCTTGTCCTTTTCCCTTCCTCTTTTCCTATTCCATATGGGAGGTGGAATCCTACTAGGACTAGGGAGTCCTAGTAGGACTCCACACTTGGCGCGCCCCCTCCAAGGGCCGGCCTCCTCCTCCCTTGCTCCTTTATATATGGGGGCAGGGGGCACCCCAAAGACACACTAGTTGATCTTCGTGATCGTTCCTTAGCCGTGTGCGGTGCCCCCCTCCACCATAGTCCATCTCGATAATATTGTAGCGGTGCTTAGGCGAAGCCCTGCGACGGTAGAACATCATCATCGTCATCACGCCGTCGTGCTGACGGAACTCATCCCCGACACCCTGCTGGATCGGAGTCCGGGGATCGTCATCGAGCTGAACGTGTGCAGAACACGGAGGTACCGTACGTTCGGTGCTTGGATCGGTCGGATCGTGAAGACGTACGACTACATCAACCGCGTTGTCATAACGCTTCCGCTTTCGGTCTACGAGGGTACGTGGACACACTCTCCCCTCTCGTTGCTATGCATCACCATGATCTTGCGTATGCGTAGGAAAATTTTGAAATTACTACGTTCCCCAACAAAACTACCACGTTTCACGGAAACGTGACCGAAAACTATCACTTTACGATTTTGTGCGGAAAACTACCAGATTTGTCCTAATCCATGGCAAAAAACTACCAAGTGTCGAAACCGGCCGCTTAGCCCGCGCTAAGCACCAAATGGACCAGCTGGTCCCACGTTTCAGGTGCCACGGTGGCCAACCGACACCCGCCGCATGTTAACGGCCGTTAACGGCGCGTCCGCGGTCGGAAACGGCTGCTGTCGGTCGGATAGGTCAAGACCTGATCCAATCCATTCCCCTCTCGCGCTTCACTCTCTCCCTCCTCTCCCTCTGTCCTCTGTCTGACCTAGGTGGCGGCCGCCATGGCGTCGGTGAATCCGGACGGCGGTGGCGGCGATATGGGTGGCGGAGACGGCGGCGGCGGCGACGGCGCCGGTGGCACAAATTTAGACGTTGTGGGCTCATTCTCTGAAGTGGATAACTGATTGGGGAGCAGCAGCTACGCGACGCAGGTAGGGTTAAATACTCGAGATGTTGGGAAGACTAGTCTGGCTAAGGCTGTGTTCAATGTCCCCTAAAAAAAGGCTTTGTTCAATGAGCCGACAGTATCGGAGGATTTTGGTATACTATTGTGGGTCTATGTCGCTGTCTATTGTTTTTTCCGAAACGGAAGCTGTCTATTGTGGGTTATACACGAAATATTGGAGTCCTTACTAGGGGACAATCATTGAAACATCAAGGGCCTGACGAAGCTCCAGGGCATTCTAGAATTAGCATCGAAGTCGAAACGAGTTCTACTTGTTCTGGACGACATGTGGGAAGATGGATAAGCCGAAAAGGAAAAATGGGACGGGCTGTTGATTCCACTGCCTGTCAACGACGTCCATGGGAATAATATCCTGGTGACACAACTCGGAAGCCATCTGTGGCCAAGTTCATTGGAGCTACAGACGACGTTGATCTGGATGGTCTAAAACCGACTGACTTTTGGCAATTTCTCAAAGAATGTGCATTTGGAGATTCGAACTACAGAGGAGGACAGAGGCTTGAGAAAATTGGGCAAAAGACAGTTGTCCAGTTGAAGGGTAATCTTTTGGCAGCAAAGAGTGTGGGCAGAGTACTAAGAAGGAGACTTGATGTTGAGTACTGGACGCAAGTTCTGGATAACAGTGAATGGAAGCACCAAAAAGATGAAAACTGGTATCATGCCAACCTTGATAGAGGCTGTATCATCTACAGGTCTTTGTTTTTATTGCCATGAAGGCTTTACATGCAAAACTAGTTGGCATCGAGAAGATAGTTTCCCTTCAAGAGCTCAAGGCCTTTGCAGTCCGAAAGGGGAGTGAGTTCAGCTTACTACAACCGAGAAGACTGAATCAGGTGAGAGGATCCATTTGGATTCACAATCTCGATAATGTAGGAAGCCAAGAGGAGGCCATCGAAGCAAGGATCTGTGACAAGGTTCACCTCACTGTTCTGCGCTTATCGTGGAATGCTATGCTTGGGGGGAAAGTTGGTGCTTCAAAGTAAAATCCATGTGCTTGAGGATCTTGAACCACATGCTGGCCTTTTAAACTTGAGGATCGAAGCATACGAACTTCGTTCACCATCATGGCTCGGCGACAATCTGCATGTCACCTCGTTGTGGTCGCACACAAGCTAACCGAAATTACAAAAAAAAAATTGCAGGAAAAACTTTCAATCTATTCATCTTCAATCATTGTAATAGAACGAACACTAGAAAATAATAAAAATTACATCCAGATCCGTAGATCACCTAGCGAGGACTACAAGCACTGAAGCTATGTCATGGCAATTTATAGACCGTGCTCAAAAAACCGTTGCAATTATTTGTAAAACAACATCTTTAGAAAATTTGACACACAAGCTAACAGAAATTACAGAAAATTGCCATGTCAAATTTTTAAAAAGTGCCATGTTGCTTTACAAAGAATTGCCACGGTTTTTTTTTTTTTGATACAACAAAGCCTATAAGTTGCCATGGAGTAGCACTAACTTGCCATGACGTGGACCAGCTGCTGCTCCAAGATTCATGCAACAAAAAATCAAAGTGATTGGGGACTCGCTGGGAATCACCAGATCTCCCCAGTTGACTTCTCCGAAAAGAAATCGTTTGGATTTTGGGATCCTACCCCTGTCCCTGTTTCATGTCGAAAACGATTGGGCCGGCCGGACCCTCCCCTCCCCTCTCCTCCCCTGTCTCCTCGTTCGATTCCCCCGAACGGGATCGGCCGGGCGAGCTAGGGTTCCTCACCCCGCCGCCGCCTCCTCTCCTCTCCTCCTCCCTCCGGCGAGCGAGGGCCTCCTCCGAGCCCTGCAGCAGCCGGCGAGCGCGGCCCCGACGCACGCGCCCACCCCGCCGGCCCCTGCCGTCCTCCGCCACCGGTCACCCCAGCAGCAGCCAGCGAACAAAGGACGGTGCCGTGACCCTCGTCGCCACCTCCCGCCGTCTCTTCGCGCGCGTGACCGGCCGCCGGCCGCTGCTCTCCTTCGACCGCTGCCCCTGGTGAGCCCCTCTCCGTCACCTCTATGTTCCCTGTTCGTCTCTCTGTTTCCTGTTCCTCTCTTGTTCATGCTGCTTGGTGCTAATTTGCTACTGTGAATAGATGGATATGTGTATGTACTTGCTAATGCAATGTCCTTGGGGGCGTTGCTCCCTCTTCGGCGATAATACCCATTAGCTTTTAACTTGGAAGTATCAGACTGCTGATTGACCATAATGTTGTAATACTATGAATTCTGATAAATTGGAAGCTCCACCATCCCACTGTGCTATAAAGAGAAGGCAATCCTTTGTATAATCAGGCATCGAAGAAATAAACAGAGAAAAAGGGGAGGTTAACTTCCAGAACAGATCTATCCCCAAAGCGTCATGGCGACCAAGCCTAAGAGCATCTCCAGCTGCGCCCCCAACAGGCCCTCCCAGGCGACTTTTTCGGCGCCGGCGCCACAAAACGGTCCAGTCGCGCCCCCAGGACAACGAAAAGCGCCGGTTCAGCCCTTTTTTCGCCCGGCGGCCGCAGGCCGAACCCGGCGCGCTGGGGGCGCTTGGGGGCTCCGGCGCAAGGGAAAAGCGCGGCTGGCCCACGCCGTCAGGTGGAAAGTCAAGATTTTCTTCCCCGACTCGCCTCCCACCCCCCGCGCTCTCGGCCGCCACTAGGTATATCCCGCCGCCGCCCCGCCGCCCTTCATCGGTAGATAGCCATCCCCCGCCGGAAAAATAGCAGAGGTTCGCCGCGGCGGCCCCTCCGACACCAGCTGGGCGTTTCCGGCCGCGGAGGGGCAGTTTAGTGGTGGCAGTGTTTGGACCGCAATACTTGAGAACACCCAATGCGGAAGACACTGCTCGGATCCTAGCACAGAATGCAACAAGAGGATTTCCTGGGATGCTTGGAAGCATCAACTGCATGCATTGGAAATGGAAGAATTGCCCATTTGCTTGGCAGGGGATGTACAAAGGCGTCAAAGGCGGTTGCAGTGTGGTACTTGAGGCGGTGGCCACACAGGACCTCTGGATTAGGCACTCCTTCTTTGGTATGCCAGGAACTCACAATGACATCAACGTGCTGCAGTGCTCTCCTGTCTTTGCCAAGCTTGTTGAAGGTCATTCTCCTCCGGTGAACTTCGAGATCAATGGGTGGAACTACAACAAGGGGTACTATCTAGCTGATGGCATCTATCTGAGATGGTCGACATTTATGAAGACCATCAAAAACCCTGTGCCTGGAGGCAAGAACGCCTGGTTTGCGAAGATTCAGGAGGCTTGCAGGAAGGATGTCGAGCGGGCATTTGGTGTGCTCCAATCTCGATTTGCTGTTGTCCGGTGCCCCGCTCAGACCTGGTCGAAAGATCAAATGTGGGAGATCATGACCTGCTGTGTCATCTTGCATAACATGATCATTGAGAGCGAGCAGGAAGAGCCAGTGTTTGACACTGAACCATACCACAGGCAGGGTCCTCTTGCCCAAGTTGATCACCAGCTACCGGCAACCTGGACTGCCTACCTCAGTATGCGTCAGGAGATCCGGGACCCACAGGTGCATCATCAACTGCAGCGAGATCTGATAGAGCACCTATGGAGGCTCAAGGGCGACACCGGGCGCGACGTGTGATGAAATATGAGTTTTTATTTGTTGAACTATATAATTTGTATTGAACTATTTGTTGTTGTACTATTTTTTGTTAAAGTATTTGAATTTTCTGTGATGAAATATGTGATAAAAAAATATTTATGTTGATAATTGAACGCCGAGCCACGGCGAACCACACCGAATATGGGCCTATTCTCGCTCATATGGGCCTTTTTCGTCGAAATGAGGCTTCAAAAGTGGGCCAAAATCGGCGACTGGGGGCGAGCTGGGGGCGACGACTGGGCGCAAAACCGCCCCCAGCGCCGAACGAATCGCCGGCTCGCCCCCAGGGGTGATTTTTATGCGTCTTGGGGGGCCGAACGGCTGGAGATGCTCTAAATGCCTCACCCTCTTACCACCCACAACTATCCCCTCCGTTACCTATCTCCTGACAGCTCAGTATCATAGCCAGGTTTTGATCCTGGAACCTATGGGGATAGTTTGCATTCAGAAGAAACTAGGTACCTATGGACGTGAGGATCGTTGGGCGACATGGCTTATGGGATCAGGGACTAGAACTTAGTATGGTTGGGAGGATGAGGGGGTAGATAACAGATTGATAAAAGACGATGCGATTATTTGGCACAATCTTATTTGTCCTTCAAATACATGGACCTTTATTTGCAGTTGTTGACTGGGATTATCTAGTTGTTTTATGCCCTACTCGGTATCTGTATCATCTTGTGTCATTCCTCAAAAAGAAATGTTATCGTGTGTCATTCCTCAAAAAGAAAAATTATCTTGTGTCAGACTGTATTTTCTTTGATACTTGATTGGGTCAAAACTGCTGGTGCAGCATTGCAGCAACACACTAGAGGTCAGAGTATTATATCGTACCTTCACCTCTTATCCCATTTTCTTTTTAAGCTGAATTGACCATCACTAAAAATAGTCATTACATTTCCACAGTTCTTTCCTTTATGGAGTAATCAGGGAAGGGAAATTTGTACTATGACATTTTAGGAGCTGACACCAGTATTTTAAGTGTGTAGACATGCAATTAGTCCTGATTTAATAGATTATGTAGTTATACATGATGAAGACAATAGAGTTTTTCATCTGAAAAAACATTAGAGTTTCTAAATTTTGGTCAAACAAAATAGTTGGGTTCGTAAGTCAGTGAGCATTGTTAGTGGCATTTTAAACCTTGAGAAATAGGTTCAAATGTGTTTGACAAATTGATTGTGATGCTATAACTGGGGGGGGCGGGGGGGGGGGGGGGGGGGGGGTGGGGGGGGGGGGGGGCGGGGGGGGGGGGGGGGGGGGGGTGGGGGGGGGGGGGGGCGGGGGGGGGGGGGGGGGGGGGGTGGGGGGGGGGGGGGGCGGGGGGGGGGGGGGGGGGGGGGTGGGGGGGGGGGGGGGCGGGGGGGGGGGGGGGGGGGGGGTGGGGGGGGGGGGGGGCGGGGGGGGGGGGGGGGGGGGGGTGGGGGGGGGGGGGGGCGGGGGGGGGGGGGGGGGGGGGGTGGGGGGGGGGGGGGGCGGGGGGGGGGGGGGGGGGGGGGTGGGGGGGGGGGGGGGCGGGGGGGGGGGGGGGGGGGGGGTGGGGGGGGGGGGGGGCGGGGGGGGGGGGGGGGGGGGGGTGGGGGGGGGGGGGGGCGGGGGGGGGGGGGGGGGGGGGGTGGGGGGGGGGGGGGGCGGGGGGGGGGGGGGGGGGGGGGTGGGGGGGGGGGGGGGCGGGGGGGGGGGGGGGGGGGGGGTGGGGGGGGGGGGGGGCGGGGGGGGGGGGGGGTGGATTTATTTTCAAATGAAATCGGTGGATGATTGGATCATGAATTCGGTTTTGGTGACCTTGCAAGATGGAGGTTACCAGCAGATCTGATAGATTCTTTCATTACATTCACCCAATCCTATATTTGGAATCTCATTGGGGTCAGTAATATCAGAGGTGGCGCTGGCCAAAAACCAGGGATGGAGGGGTAGCTCAGTAGAGGACGGGGCCTGTGGTAACAAGTGGTCGTGGTTGCTAGGACAGGGAGATTTTCTCATTGCTTGATATATAACTCAGCTAGGTTTAAAATACTCCGATTAGGGACTCTGTCTCACTGGACTGGGCTATGGACTCAAGACTATTGGATTAGGACTCATTCAGTCATCGACCTTTCCTTCGCGTGTAAACCTACTCTGCTTAATCTGTCTTGGCAGCCACCTCTCCTGGCACGTGTCTTTTATTCTTCCCGTGGTAGAGTCCTACTGGACTACAATCTGTGAAGTAGCTGAGCTGCAACATTCCGATTCTATCTATAGTGACCAAACATATGAGGGCGGAATGTAAAGACCTGAACCACCATTACACAATGGCAGTAAACATAGCTTCTGTACTTTCTTTCCTGGAAGTAGTACTTCAGTACTGTACTGAATATGTGTCATTTAGCCTTATGTTTGGATATACTGGTCTGTTTCTGCCACATGACAGCAATCAATTGTACTGTATCATACTTTTATTTTTGTCTTGCCACGTTTTTTTACATCCTGTGTCGAAATGCATGTACATAACCCCCCTTATATCATCGTTTCCAGGTTTTCTTCCAATGGTTTTCGGTGGCGGCTTCAAATTTTTAGTGGGAGTGGGATGTGGTGTCTACGTAGCTCAGAACTACAACGTTCCAAATGTCAAGAAGCTGTTCAACACGTATGTTTTCCTGGCAAAGCACGTTGAGGAAACATACCGTAAGCCGCCGCCGAAGAAAGACGACGACTGATTCTCACGCCCATGGCGAAAAGAAGTATACTCTGACTTGACAGAAACATGATCTTCGTGAATATTGAAGTAGTTATGATCTTTTCAAGAGCTGACAACAGAAGCTGTGAAGTGTTTTTTAACGTCCGATTCAAATATTATGGTACTAGTAGAAATTTCATAATAAATGGGTATCTTAACATCTTACCAAGAGTGCCCTGACTTGCTATCTGTTTATTGGTTATTATGTAGTTATTTTTTTCCTGTTTTCTACTTCACAAGAACTTGTCATTTATGTTAATGCTGTGTTTGGATGTCTGTGTTGGAGGCCTCTGAATTGAATTGGTTTCAATTGCAATTCAGACAAGAATACAAATTCGGTTTTTTGTGTGTTAACTGAATTGGTTTTCATGGAATCTTACTGAGGTTTCAATACAAAATCCTGTTTGGATGGCAATCTATGAATATTGCACACCATGAATCCTGTTGGCACTATGCATCAAAACCGAAAATCCATCTCTGCACCCGAGCTCATTTGCACCTGCGCTGACGAAAAAATTTAAAACAAATACTAGAAAAATTTAAAAAATTCCAATTTTTTTTGTGGTAGACAATTTGATGCGTGATACTCGCTCCAAATTTCAAGTCATTTGGACATCTGAGCAGCTCTCAGCAAAAAAGACAAATTGGGGGTCTGTAAAAATGTTTACTGTTCATGTACTGTTTTACCCCATTTGTCTTTTTTGCTGAGAGCTGCTCAAATGTCCAAATGACTTGAAATTTGGAGCGAGTTTCACGCATCAAAATGTCTACCACACAAAAAAATTGGAATTTTTTGAATTTTTTTGATTTTTTTATGAATTTTTTTCTAACCGAGTGCAGATGAGCCTGTGCACTGAAACGCCCTACTCCATCAAAACATTTTTCCTAATAACTTCAAAGTGCACGCGACCGAACACGCGTGTGGTTGGGCCCGCCCGCAAGCGCCGCTCTCCCGGTCCAGCCGGTTCGCATCGCGCAGGACGCATCCGTGGCGCAGGACCCACTTGTCATGGAGAAAGTAGAAAGCACGAAGGGTGAGCCACGCCTCTGTCTCCTTCCCTCGTCCATTTTCCTCTCTTCTCGGTTCTCTCCCGCTAGTTCCATTTCTCCCCCAAATCCGGTGGAGAGAGGCAACCTGTGCCGCCGCTGCAGCCGAAGGCGAAGGGCAAGACCGCGATGGGGATCCGCTTCTCGTCGTCGGCGCAGGTACGGGCCGCGGCTGCAGCCGAAGGCGAAGGGCAGGACCACGGTTGGGATTCGCTTCTCGTCGGCGGCGCAGGTACGGGCCGCGGCTACAGCCGAAGGTGAAGGGCAGGACCGCGGTGGGGATCCGCTTCTCGTCGTCGGCGCAGGTACGGTCGCCCCACCATTTTTGCCTCACATCTCCTGGTTCCCCATTTTTTACCCTGCGGTCACGTGCCGTGGTTGGGGCCCCCCGTTATTCGCTCGCCGGAGAGGGTCTGGGGTTTCCTGTGGATGTCCGGCGAGTACAAGGTAGCTTTCACGGAAGGCGTCGCCCGCGACTACTTGGTCTCCGGTGGATTTTGGGAGTTCTTGTTTCGTCAGGGTGAGTCGAGCGTGCGTGTTCTACGGGATACAGGTTTCATGGCGATTCACCATCATTCTCCGTATCATGCAGATTCGGCGAGGTATTCCGGCATATTGCCCCCCCGGCCAAACTGTCAGATCCGGCATGGCGGTCTTTTGATTTTTTTGGCGGCGATTTGAGTTGGAATAGAAGGAGGGAAGTACATAAGAGTACTGAGAGGATAGTTCTAGTGTTATTGCTGAACCCTCTCAAAATGCATCCGTGTGGTTTCTCTGTTTTCTCATAAGTTGCATGCATATAAGTAACTAGTTGGCTAGTTTGTTGTCATAGTTGCACAGAAATGCAGATGTAGTTAGATCACACATATACAAATCTCAGTTGGCTAGTCAACTTATGAAGTTGCACAGTGAGGGCTAACCAGTTGCACAAACGATGATATTCAGGTGGATACACTGTGTAAACCATGTTCAAGCAGTATGTGTGTTGTTTTGGTTGCACACTCATGTGTGCTCTATTGTCACAAGGGTATGCATTCATACAGGAGTTTGCCAACCAAAGCAGTACATATCCTAGCTGGCTTAGTCACACTTATGCAGTTGTACAGGGAAGGGCTATATAGTTGTAGAGGAGAGGTGTGTTTGCCTTATCATCATTTTTCATTTATCCTTGCAGCAGTTTTGTTTTGCAATTGTAATAACTATTTTGGGGGCTTTCCTGACCATGATGTGTTTTGTTTGTTCAATGCAGGGGCCTGCAAACAATTCTTCTCGGTGGAACTCGAAACAGCCCGCCAAGCGGCAGCGGAGTCATGCTGATATCAATGGGGAGGCAGAGGATGACGATGACATAAGTATCATGCAAGGTTTTCTATTCGACGAGTCGTTCTGGGGTAGCGACTCTTGACGAGTCATGTGTCGAGGTGTTTGAGTCGACTTCTAGTTACGACTCATCGACTAGTCGTGACTATTCATTCAACTCGAAAACAGGGGTATCGAGCAAGCAGTGTGGGTGCATTTCCCTTTTTTGCACACACACACAAGTAACTTTTTCCATGCATCCTTTAGGTTGGTGACCCATTCCGCTTCGTGAAACGGCAGAAACGGAAGGCGACCATGCAGGTTGGAGTTGTAGCTGGAGTTGCATACCGTCTGCAGCATGCCGAGGTAACATGAAATGGCATTAGGATTTTTTTTTCTACACAAAAAACCTTAGGTATTATTTTTACACGGTTGCACAAGAACCAGCTAGGTGTTGGGATCCTGAACTTTTATAGTTGCACAAGAATCAACTAGGAGTTGGTATCCTCAACTTTTCAAATAGTTGCACAATAGTATTATACGAGTTGGCATCCTCGACTTTCATAGTTGCACCAGAACCATTTGGGAGTTGGCAGTCTCAACTTTTTGAATAGTCTCATAACAATATCACATGAGTTGGCATCCGTAACTATTTTAATTGCACAAGAACCAATCAGGAGTTGGCATCCCCAATTTTTTAATAGTTGCACAACAGTGGCACATGAGTTGGCATCTTCAACTTCTTTAGTTGCACAAGAACCATTCAGCAGTTGGCATCCTCGTTTGTTAACATGCATATGATTTTCTAGGTTTGCAAATGCACTTGAATATAGTTGCACTACTTATTTGGAAGATTCTAATCTGTTAAATTCACTAATTGTTTTTCTATATCTTGTGTTTTGATAGGCTAAATTCAGCATGTTCCTCAGTTCAAAATTCATTACATAGCTACACAAACATGCAACATGATTTGCATGCAAGAGTACTTGCAGTTGCACAAAATAGATGATGTAGTTGCACAACAGCCAGCATAAAGTTTATTTTTGGAATGCTACATACAGATTTTTAGCTAAAACCAAAATGAATCTGAAATTATCTGAGTTGGCATCTTCTACTTTTATATGAGTTCAAGATACCAACTACTGAAATTCAAACCCCACAAGTAGATGGATATGGGAGTGCTGTCAGTTGCACACTTGTACTGGTTATGTTACACAAATACAAGCCGGAGTTGGTTCATTTTTCTCAAGCTTCTTTTTTTGCATCATGTGCAGGTTTTACAGGTTATGGGGGTGGATGAACTGAAGTAGATTTGTCACACAATTCTAAGCTACAAAGTCACATATATTACTGTGTGGAAAGATCAAAGAAAAAAGCACATATACTTCTTGTCTAGTTGGTAGTTATATTTTCATAGTACCTACAATAAGCTTTCTTCTTCTTCTTTTGCTACACTGACACTGGTTCTTCTGCATTATGTGTGAAATAAGACTATATGTGCTCTCTTATATATATTTGCATATTTCTGCGTTTTGTTGCACACATTGTTGCAAAAGTTGGCTTGTCTTATGATCTAGTTGCACAATAATTAGTTAAAATTGCACAGATGCCGGATCTCCCTGTTTTTTTATCCTTGTTTGTGTTGTCCTCAAGTATGGAGAAGCTACTTTTCAAAGAGAAAATTGGTGTGGGGGTGAAAGGGAAAGTCAAGGAGGGAGGATCTGAACAGGAGGAGAAAAAGATCAACCTCTTTTTTCACCCTTATTGGTGCTGCCTGGTACTTTCTAATCTGTCCTCCCGCTTTCTTCTTTTTTTCGCAGCAAATTGTTCCAGACCATTGTCATTTCACCTTGATTCATCTGCCATGGCAGCTCCGGCGATGGGGATCCAGAACTGGGAACCCCTTGTTTCATGGGGAAGAAGGTGGGGGCAGGTAGGGGCATGGAGAGAAGAAGTTGGTGGCCAGGAGGGCGTGAGAGGTTTAGGAGGGGAGGGGAGGGCACGTGATGGCCTGGGGACCGCGTCCAGTGTGTGATTTGCGGGTTGGTGCCGGTCTGTAGCTACTGGTGGAGGGCTTTCCTTTTCTGGGATCGAGGGACTGAATCTTTACTTTTCTGGTGGCCGCTCGGGAACGCTAGGGAACGGCCGGCCACTCCCTAGACGCGTCCAACATTTTTTTGACAGGAATAATGGAAAGTTCAGTCCCATACTCAAATTAAAAGGAATTTTTTCAATAGCCACTAGCATGCGATTGTCGCATCTAGAAAAAAAGCGGAGTCCAAATTTAACCGGGAAGCAAACTAACCGTTTTTTTTAGGGGAAAATGCTTTGCTTTATTGATCAATCATACGGATTACAGGAATAAGTTGAATATCAAAGGGTTGTAGGAGCCAAACATGACGTCCCTCCCCCAAATGCAAAGCATGTCTACGATAAACTATGAGCCTCCATATTGGAGAGTCGTCCTTCATGAACAAAAGAGATAAGCTAAAACTCATTGCACTCGTCTTTAATTTCTCTGATGATTGGAGCGGTGATGCCACATTTTCCTGAGTTGATATCCTTCAGGCTCAGAGGCAGTCCGATGCCACAGTGATGTTCTGAAGTAGCAAGTCCCTGCCCAAGGATAGGGCCTCTCGGCACGCCAAGGTTTCCAGAATACTTGGGTCAGTTAGGCCATGGAACACTACCGCGAACGACCCTACATACAAACATTGCCCATCACGGCATACGGCGCTCACATCACCAATGGGAGGGCTGCTACATACCGCACCATCCACGTTGATCTTCACACATCCAGTCGGTGGCGGAATCCACTTCCTTGCCTGGACTTGCGGCCGCCTAGCATGCGATGTCACAGGTGGTGTTTTGGCCAACTCAAGATCAGATATATATATATCTGTTGACAAACGAGTGAGTCGCCAACGGGCTTTGGTCCTCTCCCTCGTGGATCAATCACCTCCGTGCTGACCATATTGCCCATAAAGTGACAGTAACCCGGATCAGTTCAGCATGCGATACCGAAGAAAGGATACTGAACAGCCACGCCTTTGCGTCAGGTTTCGCTGTGGCCATCATATGCTCGACCAGCTCCGGGTCGGTTAACGCCCAAACACAGCGCGCCATGGTGTAGTTGACAAGAGAGTGGAAATATGAGTCCTCGGCGCCGCAGATCGCACAACACGAAGAGGAGCCCATGTTTATGTGATTCATAACATCGGCTGTAGGAAGCGATGATTGGGCAAGCCGCCAGAGGAAGACTTTAATCTTCGACGGAACCTGGATTCTCCACAGAGTGTCCCAACTTTTCTTCTCTCTGCTACCGCCGGCGGGGCCGCGGCGGCCCTCAAGCCACGCCTCCCACCGAAGCTTCGTAGTGATAAGCATGCGATAACAGGACCGAAATGTGAAGTCACCTTTCTTCTCCTGGGACCAAGCCCAACAATCCGCATACTGCCGGGTACTCAAAGGAATATTAAGAATCACCTCGGCATCAATCGGTAAAAAGGTTGCGTTGACAAGCTCCTGCCTCCATCTTGCCGAGGTACTGTCAATTAGCTCAGAGACTAAAACCGGCCGATGAGGAGTAAGACATGCAATCGGCCTCATGGATGCTTCTTTGGGGAGCCAATTTTGATGCCAAATATNCGCGCCATGGTGTAGTTGACAAGAGAGTGGAAATATGAGTCCTCGGCGCCGCAGATCGCACAACACGAAGAGGAGCCCATGTTTATGTGATTCATAACATCGGCTGTAGGAAGCGATGATTGGGCAAGCCGCCAGAGGAAGACTTTAATCTTCGACGGAACCTGGATTCTCCACAGAGTGTCCCAACTTTTCTTCTCTCTGCTACCGCCGGCGGGGCCGCGGCGGCCCTCAAGCCACGCCTCCCACCGAAGCTTCGTAGTGATAAGCATGCGATAACAGGACCGAAATGTGAAGTCACCTTTCTTCTCCTGGGACCAAGCCCAACAATCCGCATACTGCCGGGTACTCAAAGGAATATTAAGAATCACCTCGGCATCAATCGGTAAAAAGGTTGCGTTGACAAGCTCCTGCCTCCATCTTGCCGAGGTACTGTCAATTAGCTCAGAGACTAAAACCGGCCGATGAGGAGTAAGACATGCAATCGGCCTCATGGATGCTTCTTTGGGGAGCCAATTTTGATGCCAAATATGTGTGCTGTTGCCATCCCCAATCCTCCTTACCAGTCCCACTTTGAGAACTTCTTTCCCCTCGACGATGGCCCTCCATATTTGCGAAGGGTTGTTGCCAAGTTCCGCCTCCAAAAAAATCAGCTGTAGGAAAGTAGCTTTAGCCCAAAGCTTCTGATTTGAATCTAGTTAGGGCGCTGTGTCGGTCGAACCAGCCCAACTTTGGGCCGATCGCACCCTACCCGTCCGATGGGACATCTTCCAACCAACCGTCAAATATGTTTCCTACTCGTCCCAAACCTCCCATGCCGCATCTTTTTTTTAGGCACCCACGCCGTATCTATTGGTTCAACCCAGTTTTTTGCTCTTTTTTTTTCTCTCTAGCGCGCCTTCTTCTCCCGCACGCGGCAATGGGCTAGCCCATGGGCGGGTCGTGGCGCCCCCGTTTGCTATTTCTTTTTTGCTATTTTACTTTCTTTTTTCTGTTCTTGTTTCTTCCTTCTTTAAATTAATTTTGGATTTCCAAAAGAACCAAATTTCAAAAAGTTGCAAGTTATTAAAAAGTTATTGAGAAATCATAAACTGTTTGTGAATTCAAAAAACATCCGGGGAATCATAAAGTGTTCATGATTTCAAAAAATTGTTGGCATTTTTTTTTAAATTATGATTTCAAATAAATGTTCATCCTTTTTAAAAATGATCCAGTATTCAAAACATATTCACGAATTTGAAAAAATGTCCATGAAATTTTAGAAAACGTTCCCAAAAATTAGCACAGATCCGCAAATTATGAACAAAACGAACCATCTCTTATGTAGAGGTTTTATTAGGCATATGTAGAGGTTGTTTTATGATTTTATTTAGTCCCTCATGCCGGGTAAAAAAAAGGTTTTCGTGCTTTTTACAACGCTGAGCCCCAAAAAAATTGACACAACTTTCTATGGGTTAATTTTTGTAAGGTATATGAAAATGACTAAATGTCTATTTTGCCTCCATATACAACTATGTTTCTTCTGGTACCACACTACTGGTTATGGTAAACACCACTACGCTAAGTCAAGGCGAGACACATCACTCATCAACCTAGCTTAGACAGGGTCCATCAATGCAGTTTGCTCATACAAAAAAATTCGTTGTGGCGCCTTAGAAAATAAAGTTGTGATGATATCACATTTATAGTTTTTGAAATGACTTTATAAAAGTCTCTTATCTCATCATGACATAACTGAGACATAGTTTGCGAAATGACATTTTAAATGCCCTCATCTCATTCTAGCATTTGATTCAGACTTTTTCTAATATCTATCACGCCTGCATAATTTGATAGTTTTTCTCCCGTTGCAACGCATGAGCATATTTGCTAGTTAATAATAAAACACAAAATGCTTCTGTTCGTTTCTCGCGTTGTTTCGCAGAAAACCCCCTATAGCTACTGGTAGTTAAGCTACAGTACAGTTTTAAGTCATAAACAGATAAAAATGTTTCATTTTGCAGAAACCCCCCTATAGTTTTCAATAATTAATCCACAGTACTGTTTTAAGTGACCCAGAGAAAATGTTTTGTGTTACGCAAAGAGCCCCCTGCAGTTTCCTAAATTCAACCTGCAGTCCATATCATATGTTTTTAAAAAATAGTCAAATCTTTTAAACTGTAACTCCAATTTTAACATGTGTAGAATCAGAATATTACGTTATTTTACTAGTTAAACATTTTAAATTTTTTTTTTTTGGGTGCAACCTTGATAAATAGTGCATGATCCGCCTTTATTTCGTATCGACCCAGATCCGGATAGAAAATGAACAACTCAACAATACCAGATTGAAGACGAAAGAAACCATCTATAACCACACATGCACGTAACGGTAAAACCCCGCATGGGGCAAAGAAAGCAAATTTTTGATCTTATGCCGAGAGAGAGATGCATTAGGATTGACACATTCAAACGTGTTGTGATTGTGTGGGCATTGATGTCATGTTGAAATAAAGAACATGAACCTATTGAGGTCTTGAGTCATGATTATTTGGTTAGAAGATTTTTCTATTTTTTCTCCAGTTTCAACGCACGGTTTTTTTTGCTAGCCTACCCCTAATAATAAAGTACGGAGTGCTTCTGGTCGTCTGTGATGCCTTTTACGAGAAACCCCCTCTGTTTTTTATAAATTAACCCGATATACACGTTTAAGTCATATCCGAACCCTTTTTTTGCATTTTCACGGAAACCCCTTGAAGTTTCAGGTAATCAACGCGCCATCCATATTTAAGTCAGCCGAATCGTTTTTTTGTTTTAACACAAAACCCCCCTGACTTTTCGGTTAATCAATCCGTACTTTATGTAAAACAAAATTATCTATATGTTTTAAACCCTAACTCCAATTTTAACATGTTATATATTAAATTTGATTAGAAAAATGTATAGAATCTAAATATGATATTATATTTAGCTGTCAAATACTTCTAAAGTAACATTTTTGATGCAAACTTAAACTATAGTGCACGGTCTGCTTTTCTTTTGTACCGGCGGTGTTTTTGTTGTGTGAGCACTGAGGCCACCGTCGACAACACAAATATGATGCCATGTGGAAATAAAGCACGTGGACCTATTAGGGTCTTGACTCATGGTTATTGTGTTAAGAGCGTGTCTTATTTCCTCTCTCGTTGCAACGCACGGGGTCTTTTGCTAGTAATAATAAATGGGCTATTGCTTCTTGCGGTACATCATGCAAATTGCCCCAAAGTTACAAAATATTACAACCAATTCTACGTATAAGTGATAAAAAAACGTTTCACACAGGGAAATCCCTCGCCTGGGCTGGCCCATGCAATCGGCGTGCTGGGAGTGGACACAACACCCTCGTTGGGCTGGCCCATGACCGGGCGGCCTGTTTTTAAATTTCATTTTTTATTTTTCCTTTTTCTTTCCCGTTTTTGTTTTTCTATTTTAAATAATTTGGGTCTTCAAAAATGTTCTGAACATTTTATAAAGATAAATTTTGAATAGAAATTTTAATAAATGAAAAAGAAAACTGTGGATTCAAATAATATTCGAGATTTTGTAAAAAATGCGTACTATAAATGTTCGCAGTTTTTAAATAAATGTTTAGAAAATCAAAAAATGTTCTTGGTTTTTTAAAATGTTCGTGTATTAAAAAAGGTTAATGAAATGAGCAAAATTTTGCCATCAAAAAATGATCATGAACGGAAAAATATCATAAAAGTTCAACAACTGTTCGTGACTTACACAATAGTTTATTCATCCATAATATGTTCTCGAATTCAAAAAATGATCATGCATTTCAAAAATGTTTATTAAATAAAAAAATGTTTATTAAATAAAAAAATGTTTGTTAAATAAAAAAACTGTTCATGAATTTCATAAATGGTTCCACCAATTTCCAAAAAATGTACGTGATTTTAGAAATGTATGCTGATTCAAGAAAATTGTTGAAAAACTATTCACAATTGTTTTTTTGCAAATAGTATAAAATGTTCATGAATACAAATTTGTTTTGAAAATTTGTAGAAGTGTTGACGAATTTAAAAATGTTCATAATTTCAAATATGTGCATGAGTTTAAAAAAAATATTCATGATTTCATGAAATTCAGGATGATTGTGTATATCTGTGGTGCAGCATAATGTAGTCATGGCCATTGAAGATTATGATTTCTTTTTGCTCCCGTTGCAACGCATGGGCCCTTTTACTAGTCCTTTATTATGTACACAAATCACAACACTGTATCACAGGGCAGAGAGCGCAGAGTCACCACACGCAGCGTGTCTTCGTCAGGTTCTCCTTTATGAGATGCGCAGCCGCGTTCATCAGCACCGTTGGCCCGACAACACCAGCACACTGCCAGCTTGCCGCCTCTTGACACGCGGCCATTGGGATTGCAGCACGGTCGTCGGGATCACAATATGTGGGCTCTAGTTCCTGCAGTTCACAATTGCAGCCCTCCCACCGTCCGGTTCCAGGGCCTGATCGTCGTGGTTGTAGCATTCTAGTAGCATTGCCTTCGGCTTGCTGCCGTCATCAGCTTGCACCATCGTTGTAGACAGGGAAGTTTGCAATATAATAGATGTTGTATTGATGGGGTGCTCATGCACATATATATAATTACAAGGGAAGGCCTCTACCTCAACTATACAAGACTAGGAGGTGGGCCAAAACTCCAATATACATGCAACA
>LR880970.1:14741092-14751791 GCA_904067115.1 Aegilops sharonensis | reverse complement strand
CATGCCTACATTATATTGATGAACTGGAGCTAGTTCTGTGTCACCCTATGTTATGACTGTTACATGACGAACCACATCCGGCATAATTATCCATCACTGATCCGGTGCCTACGAGCTTTCCATATACTGGTTTACGGTTATTTACTTTTCCATTGCTACTGTTACAATCACTACAAAAATACCAAAAACATTACTTTTGCTGTCTGTACTTTTGTTACCGTTACCACCACTATCATATTACTTTGCTACTAAACACTTTGCTGCAGATTCTAAGTTTCCAGGTGTGGTTGAATTGACAACTCAGCTGCTAATACTTGAGAATATTCTTTGGCTCCCCTTGTGTCGAATCAACAAATTTGGGTTGAATACTCTACCCTCGAAAACTGTTGTGATCCCCTATACTTGTGGGTTATCAAGAACCTTTTTCTGGCACCGATGCCGGGGAGCATTGCTCTATTCTTTGAGTCACTTGGGATTTTTATCTGCTGGACACTATGAAGAATTTGAAAGATGATCGAACTACTATTTTTCCCTCAACTACGAGGGGAGGTAAGGAACTGCCATCTAGCTCTGCACTTGATTCACCTTCTATTATGAGTAAGCTAGTGACACCTAAACCTGCTTCTACTATTCGTTCTGATATGTCGCATGTTATTGATGATGCCACTTATGCTATGCATGATACTTATGATGAAACTACTTCTATGCTTGATACTACTGTGCCCCTTGGTGAATTTCTAGACAAACAAATTTCTAGGTCTAGAGAAAGAGAAATTATTGAAACTGAATACAATGATGAAAGTGATGATGAAAATATGACTGCTATTCCTGAGGGTTACCTTTTTGATGCTGAATCTTCTACAGCTATTTTTGCTTGTCAGGATAGATATGAACTTAAGAGGCTGCTAGTTAAATGGAGTAAAGAATCTCATAGAGATAGGATGAGACCCGACCCTGCTTTTGCTACTTCACCTATCTGTGTTCCTGATAAGGATTATTATGATATTTCTGTTGATCCAGATATAATTACTTTGGTTGAATCTGATCCTTTTTATGGCTATGAATCTGAAACTGTTGTGACACATCTTACCAAGTTAAATGATATAGCTGCCCTGTTTACTAATAATGAGAGATCGCGCTACCTTTATTTACTCAAAATATTTCCGTTCTTATTAAAGGGTGATTCTAGGATATGGTTTAATTCTCTTGATCCTGGTTGTGTGCAAAGTCCCCAGGATATGATTTATTACTTCTCTGCTAAATATTTCCCTGCTCATAAGAAACAAGCTGCTTTGAGGGAAATATACAACTTTGTGCAAATTGAAGAAGAGAGTCTCCCACAAGCTTGGGGGAGGCTTATCAAGTTACTTAATGCTTTGCCTGATCATCCTCTTAAGAAACCTGAAATATTTGATATCTTTTATAATGGACTAACTGATGCTTCCAGAGATTACCTGGATAGTTGTGCTGGTTCTCTTTTCAGGGAAAGAACACCAGATGAAGCTGAAATTCTATTGAATAATATGTTGGCAAATGAAAATAATTGGGCACCTCCTGAGCCAGCTCCGGAGCCAATTATTGAGCCTATTCCTAAACCAACTCCGAAGAAGAGAGGTGTTCTATTTCTCAGTCCCGAAGATATGCAAGAGGCAAAGAAATCTATGAAAGAAAAAGGTACTAAAGCTGAAGATGTTAAGAATTTACCTCCTATTAAAGAAATACATGGTCTTAATTTACCGCCTGTTGAAGAAGTATATGATCTCAATTCTTTATTCACTGAAGAACCTCCTGATCCCGATATCCCGACACAGGTAGTAAAGGTAAATTCTCTCTATAGATATGATAAAGCTGAAGTCCCTCCTACTAAAATTGCGAGTCAGTGCTTGGATGAGTTTGATGACTTTATGTTTAAGAAAGATGACTTTAATTCTTATTTTGGTAGACAATTAAAACAGAATACCTTTATGATTAAACGCTTGAGTGATTATATGGCTGATATTAGAGGTGAACTTAAACTTGTTAGCAAACATGCTTCTATGGTTACCACTCAAGTAGAACAAGTACTTAAAGCTCAGAAAGAAGTGCTTGATGAAATGAATAGTAAGAAGAATGATTATGCTGTTAGAGTGGCTACTAGAACTGGTAGAATGACTCAGGAAACCTTTGTATCCTGAAGGCCACCCTAAGAGAATCGAGCAAGATTCTCAGAGAAATAATATTGATGTACCTAGTTCTTCTAAGAGGAAGAAAAAGAAAAATGATAGAACTGTGCAAACTTCTAGTGAACCTATTGCTGAACCACCTGAGAATCCAAATGATATCTCTATGTCTGATGCTGAAACACAATCTGGTAATGAACATGAACCTAGTGAAAATGTTAATGATGATGTTCATGATGATGCTCAACCTAGTAATGATAATGAAGTAGAAGTTGAACCTGCTGTTGATCTTGATAACCCACAGTCAAAGAACCAATGTTATGATAAAAGAGACTTTGCTGCTAAGAAACATGGTAAAGAAAGAGAACCATGGGTTCAGAAACCCTTGCCTTTTCCTCCGAAACCATCCAAGAAAAAGGATGATGAGGATTTTGAGCGCTTTGCTGAAATGATTAGACCCATCTTTTTGCGTATGCGATTAACTGATGTGCTCAAAACAAATCCTTATGCTAAGTATATGAAGGATATCATAACAAATAAAAGAAAGATACCGGAAGCTGAAATTTCCACCATGCTTGCTAATTATACTTTTAAGGGTGGAATACCAAAGAAGCTTGGAGATCCAGGAGTACCTACTATACCATGCTCCATTAAGAGAAATTATGTTAAAACTGCTTTATGTGATCTTGGAGCCGGTGTTAGTGTTATGCCTCTCTCTTTATATCGTAGACTTGACTTGAATAAGTTGACACCTACTGAAATATCTTTGCAAATGGCTGAAAAATCAACTGCTATACCTGTCGGTATTTGTGAGGATGTGCCTATTGTGGTTGCAAACGTTACTATTTTAACGGACTTTGTTATTCTTGATATCCCCGAGGATGATAGTATGTCTATTATTCTTGCAAGACCTTACCTTAATACTGCAGGGGCTGTTATTGATTGCAACAAAGGCAATTTCACTTTTCATGTTAATAGTAATGAGCATACGATACACTTTCCGAGGAAACAACCTCAAGTTTATAGTATCAACTCTATTGGAAAAATTCCATCGATTATATTTGGAGGTTTTAAATTTCCTCTTCCTACTGTCAAGAAGAAATATGATATACTTATTATTGGGGATGTCCATATCCCCGTTGAGGTAACATAATGTTATTCGAAATTTCTCCGGTTCCATGATTATCGGAATGAGTTTGTTAACAAGACTTGATCAACCTTGTTAGTGGATTCCTTTTGATGAGCATGAGATGGATGAAACTAGAAGCACAACCTTCTGTACCCTCTTTATATTTTCTGTTATTTAGTAAAAATAAAGTAAAATAGTATTTTTTTTGTCTGTCTCCTGACTTATCCGTGCAATATAAAAATGTCCCGAAAATAAAAGTCCTCAGAATGCTATGCCAATTTAATATGATTTTTTCCGGGAATATTTGAGGATTTTTAGTGCAAAAGTTACCGCGTGGGGAGCTGCCACCTGGCCACGAGGGTGGAGGGCGTGCCCTACCCCCCTGGGCACGCCCCCTGCCTCGTGGGCCCACGGTGGACCTCCTCCACTTATCCCTGCACCCATCTTCTTCCTCTGTCTCACACAAACCCGAAAAACCAACTCAAGCTCGTGTTCCAGCCACTTTTGCTGTGATTTTCGATCTCCTTCCTCAAAGCACCTCTCGCAAAACTGCTTGGGGAGATTGTTCCTTGGTATGTGACTCCTCCATTGGTCCAATTAGTTTTTGTTCTAGTTCTTTATTCATTGCAAATTTGTGCTGCATAGGTGACCATGTTCTTGAGCTTGCATGTCAAATTTAGATGGTTTCAAGTAGTTCTAATTCTTGATATATGCTCTAGGCACTTGTATGAGTAGTTGCTACCAGTTTTGTTGAAGTTGGTTTACTTTTATTTGAAGTTACTAAAAATTTCAGAATTATTTTTCAGAGAAAACAATATGTTTAGGAAGATGTTCCAAGGTGGTTCTTCAAGGAAGCAAGGTCCCAGGCTTGCAATGCGTGATGCCGACGAGGAACCACCAAAAGACGCTCTTGTGAGGCCCTGTGAATGGCCTTCGGAAAATTTTATGAATCAAGTGGGAATCAAAGAAGAATTTAACACATATTTGCATAGTGCCGGTCTTGAGGATTTTGAAGCTGACAAATGCCCCCAGTATCGTGATCCCACAAGCTCATTTGTGGGGAGGTTTGAGTTTTCATCTTCGCGTAATTCTCCTTCAGTCATGTTTGACCTTTATGAAAAATCTTATACCATGGACTTAGAGGATTTCACTTTTGCTTGCAAA
Organism: Aegilops sharonensis; assembly: GCA_904067115.1. Classification (NCBI taxonomy): domain Eukaryota; kingdom Viridiplantae; phylum Streptophyta; class Magnoliopsida; order Poales; family Poaceae; genus Aegilops; species Aegilops sharonensis. The sequence goes on along the minus strand of LR880970.1, from coordinate 14,747,339 downwards.
CTTCCATCTTGGGGTAGTGTCAGGGATCCCCCTAAATCTGAATATAGAGACTTCCTAGCTAGAATAACTGTGGGGGAATCTAGAGATATAACGCAAGCTACTATAGGGAGCATTCACTTTCCTGCTATACATTATTTTTCTCTCTTCATAGGTAGATGCATAAACGCTAAGGATGAAGCATGTCACATGTGTGCCCCTGATCTCAGCATTCTTAGAAGTGCTGTGTTAGGGGACCAATCTTATCATATGGGAGCCATTGTAGCTCGTAGGTTGCATCTTAATAGACATAACGGAGATTTCTTTGGAGGAATTTATGCAACCCGCTTAGCTAATTTTCTTGATATAGACATTCGTGAGGGTGATATGGAGTTACCCCCTACTTATTTAGATTTTGATTCTATGGTTTCCCACCAGTTTGTTGAGAGGACTGGACCACCTCTCCAGTATCGATTAATCTTTAACAAACGACATGTTGTCCATATTACTCTTCCTGCTCCTACCTTCTTTGATTTTCAGACGAGAGGAAGATATATTATTACCAGAGAGGAGGCAGCTGAGTACGAGAGGAGAGCGGAGGCGGCTCGACACCACGCTGCAGCTCAGGAGGCGATAGCAGCTGCATCGCAGTATGACCCCAGCTTCACCTACGGGTATCCGCCAGGCTATCCCTGGCAATAGACCAACTTAGGCCAAAAGCCTAAGCTTGGGGGAGTACGTATTTCTCACCGACATTACATTCATGTTCACACACACTCATTGCTAGATGTCGGTGCTCATACTCTTTCACTGTAATATCCATGCTAGTTTATTTTCTTTTTCCTGCTTTCTTCTTGTGTGTTTAATAAACCTTAAGAAAAAAAACCAAAAAATTAGTAGTAGTTTTTTTTCTTGCTGTAGTAATTAAAAAGAAAACCCAAAAATATTTCCCGTTCTTCTTTTGCTTGTTGGGAGCTTTCCCGTGTAAATAGTTTTTATTTCCTTTCTTTTCTTTGGGGGTCAGTAGGAGAAGACCATGATTAAATTGTTGAGATGGCTCTTATATGCATTATTGTTGATTTAACCAAGAGCCCATATTGCCTTGTCTTCTCCTGTTTATTGAATGCTCGCAGATTCCAGCTTAGTCCAATGCACGTGCCCTCTTATTATTATTCACACCGTTCGGTCGTGCAAGTGAAAGGCAATAATGATGATATATGATGGACTTATTGGGATGAGAAAAGCTGGTATGAACTCGACATCTCTTGTTTTTGTAAATATGATGATTCATCGTTCCTGAGTTAGCTATTATGAAGTAAACATATTTGCAATAACATTTAGAGATTATAGTTGCTTGTGCCATGCTTGATTAGCTATGAGTTATAATGATTTACTTTGTGTGCCAACATGCTATTAGAATGATTATGATGTGGTATGATGGGATGGTATCCTCCTTTAAATGAATTGAGTGACTCGACTTGGCACATGTTTACGCATGTAGTTGAATCAAATCAACATAGCCTTCATGATATTTATGTTGATGGTGGATTATATCCTACTCATGCTTGTATTCGGTGTAAATTAATTTTAATGCATGTTTACGACTGTTGTCCCTCTCTCAGTTGGTCGTTTCCCAGTCTTTTGCTAGCCTTCACCTGTACTAAGCCGGAATACTGCTTGTGCATCCAAACTCCTTAAACCCCAAAGTTATGCCATCTGAGTCCACTATATTTCCTATATGCGGTATTTACCTGCCGTTCCAAGTAAATTTGTATGTGCCAAACTCTAAACCTACAAATAAACATTCTGTTTTTCATGCTCGAATAGCTCATATATCAACTAGTGCTGCCCTTATCTTCCGTGTTAGGCAGGTTATTCTCAAGAGGAGTGGACTCCCCTCCTCATTCACGAGAAAATGGCTGGTAACCGGGATGCCCAGTCCCATGCTTTATGCAAACTAAATCAAAATAACTGCAAACAAAACTCCCCTGGGACCCGTTGAATGTTGGAGGCACTCGTTGTTTCGAGCAAGCCATGGATTGATGCTTGTGGAGGAGGGGGAGTATAAACTTTACCATTCTGTTTGGGAACCGCCTATAATTTGTTTAGCATGGAAGATATCGTCATCTCTTAGTTGTTATGTTGACAATGAAAGTATGCCGCTCAAAATATAATTTATCTCTATTTGAAAATCGAGCTCTAGCACCTCTACAAATCCCTGCTTCCCTCTGCGAAGGGCCTATCTATTTACTTTTATGTTGAGTCATCACCCTTCTTATTAAAAAGCACCCGCTGGAGAGCACACTGTCGTTTGCATTCATTATAATTGGTTTATATTGGGTATGACTTGACTGGATCTCTTTTACCATGAATTACAATATTTAATCAGTCCTTGATCTTTAAAGGTGCTCTGCATTTATGTTTTGCGGTCTCAGAAAGGGCTAGCGAGATACCATTTTGTTATATCATCTTATGATTATTTTGAGAAAGTGTTGTCATCCGAGTTTTATTATTATGGATCGCTAGCTGATTATGCTATTGATATGAGTAATTGTGAGACCTACATGTTATTGTGAGAATGGTTAGTTCATAATAATTGCTGAAACTTGAATGCTGGCTTTCCATGTTTACAACAACAAGAGCAAACAAAGTTTGTAAAAGTTTTTCTTTTTCTCTTTCAGTTTGTCAACTGAATTGCTTGAGGACAAGCAAGGGTTTAAGCTTGGGGGAGTTGATACGTCTCCGTCGTATCTACTTTTCCAAACACTTTTGCCCTTGTTTTGGACTCTAACTTGTATGATTTGAAGGGAACTAACCCGGACTGACGTTGTTTTCAGCAGAATTGCCATGGTGTTGTTTTATGTGCAGAAAACAAAAGTTCTCGGAATGACCTGAAACTCCATGGGATGTCTTATAAAAAACAATAAAAAATCCTCGCCAAAGATGAAGACCAGGGGGCCCACACCCTGTCCACGAGGATGGGGGGCGCCCCCCCCCCTAGGGCGCACCCCCTACCTCGCGGGCCCCCTGGAGACCCTCCGACGCCAACTCCAACTCCATATATTGGCTTTCGGGGAGAAAAAATCAGAGAGAAAGTTTCATCGCGTTTTACGATACGGAGCCGCCGCCAAGCCCTAATCTCTCTCGGGAGGGCCGATCTGGAGTCCGTTCGGGGCCCCGGAGAGGGGGATTCGTCGCCGTCGTCATCATCAACCATCCTTCATCACCAATTTCATGATGCTCACCGCCATGCGTGAGTAATTCCATCGTAGGCTTGCTGGACAGTGATGGGTTGGATGAGATTTATCATGTAATCGAGTTAGTTTTGTTAGGGTTTGATCCCTAGTATCCATTATGTTCTGAGATTGATGTTGCTATGACTGTGTTATGCTTAATGCTTGTCACTAGGGCCCGAGTGCTTTTCTTCATTAGACGATCTTCAATCTGCATAATATAGTGAGGATAATTATATATACATGCAATGAAAGAGCTGAGATATATATAGAGACTTAATTACAGAAGTAGTACTTACAGACAGTAGCAAGTGACGGTTATTTTATCGAGGGCCTTTTGATTGAAAAACTGGAAAAACTCCTCAAATGGAACAGACAACAGATCAATTCCAACGAGGTCGTGCTCCTCTTTAACTCTCAGCGTCAAAATATCCTTCCCAGACTTGCAGGTGTCCATGTACCACTTATGGAATGTTTGCATCATCATTTTTACAGGAGGATGACTAGGTTTGACGAGAGGCTTCCCGTACCGGTATTTGTGTTCGTCCACCTCCATTGTATCAAAATGTGCTTCATCGGGCAGGTAATCACCATGATTGGTACCGGGCAGCATCCCTGGCAGATTTGCGACGATATTGCTAGACACCTTGAGTGGGGGGGGCACGATTGGTTCGCCTGTTCGCCGAGCTGGGGAATTTTCTTCCCACTTCTTCGTTCTTGTAACCTTTTGTCACTTGAATTAGTTCCCGACCGGTTCGATTTTTGCACGGCCTTTTTAAGAGCGCGGCCATGGTTGTCATCAGGCGGAGGCGGTGGTGGTCGCTTCAGGGCATTGATAGTGCGCTGAAGTTTCACCGGATCAATCTTCTCCTCCGGAGGTGGATGTTTCTTAATTCTTTGCGTTTCAAAGAAGTCAGTCACTTGGGCTTTACAGATCTTCACGTTTTCCTCCTCGNGAGGATAATTATATATACATGCAATGAAAGAGCTGAGATATATATAGAGACTTAATTACAGAAGTAGTACTTACAGACAGTAGCAAGTGACGATTATTTTATCGAGGGCCTTTTGATTGAAAAACTGGAAAAACTCCTCAAATGGAACAGACAACAGATCAATTCCAACGAGGTCGTGCTCCTCTTTAACTCTCAGCGTCAAAATATCCTTCCCAGACTTGCAGGTGTCCATGTACCACTTATGGAATGTTTGCATCATCATTTTTACAGGAGGATGACTAGGTTTGACGAGAGGCTTCCCGTACCGGTATTTGTGTTCGTCCACCTCCATTGTATCAAAATGTGCTTCATCGGGCAGGTAATCACCATGATTGGTACCGGGCAGCATCCCTGGCAGATTTGCGACGATATTGCTAGACACCTTGAGTGGGGGGGGCACGATTGGTTCGCCTGTTCGCCGAGCTGGGGAATTTTCTTCCCACTTCTTCGTTCTTGTAACCTTTTGTCACTTGAATTAGTTCCCGACCGGTTCGATTTTTGCACGGCCTTTTTAAGAGCGCGGCCATGGTTGTCATCAGGCGGAGGCGGTGGTGGTCGCTTCAGGGCATTGATAGTGCGCTGAAGTTTCACCGGATCAATCTTCTCCTCCGGAGGTGGATGTTTCTTAATTCTTTGCGTTTCAAAGAAGTCAGTCACTTGGGCTTTACAGATCTTCACGTTTTCCTCCTCGGTCATCTCGTATGGTAACTTCTCTAGAGGCTTGAGAGATGGACTGAATCTGTATTGCCTCCTACCTTTGGCTGTACTGCTAGACATCGGAGCAGCACGAGTGGCGGCAGCTGTCTTCTTTTGTTACTTACAAGGCGGAGTGCTACGACGCGCCGGAGCAGCAGGAGCGGCGGCGGCTGTCTTCCGTCGTTGCTGACGAGGCGGCAGAGGAGGCGGGCTGCTCTGACGCGTCGGAGCAGGCGGAGAAGGAGGCGGAGTGCCGCCACGCGCCGGAGCAGCCGGAGAAAGAGGCAGAGTGCCCTGATCACTCACCGGAGGAGGAGGAGGAGGAGGAGGAGGAGGANCGGAGAAAGAGGCAGAGTGCCCTGATCACTCACCGGAGGAGGAGGAGGAGGAGGAGGAGGAGGAGGCGGAGTGCCCTGACTCGCCGGAGGAGGAGGAGGAGGCGGAGGCGTCCAGTTCGGAAGCTTGATGTGCTCATTCTGCCATAGACATGGAGTCTTCAGAGCAAGACCCAGCTGAGTCTCCCCTTCACCGGTAGAGTGGTCAAGCTCGAGCTCCTCAAATCCCTTCGTTATTTCATCGACCATCATGATACGTATCCGTCGTATCTACTTGTTCAAACACTTTTGCCCTTGTTTTGGACTCTAACTTGTATGATTTGAATGGAACTAACCCAGACTGACGCTGTTTTCAGCAGAATTGCCATGGTGTTGTTTTATGTGCAGAAAACAAAAGTTCTCGAAATGACCTGAAACACCACAAGATGTCTTATAAAAAATAATAAAAAATCCTCGCCAAAGATGAAGACCAAGGGGCCCACACCCTGTCCATGAGGGTGGGGCCCCCCCTAGGGCGCGCCCCCTACCTCGTGGGCCCCCTGGAGACCCTCCGACGCCAACTCCAACTCCATATATTGGCTTTCGGGGAGGAAAAAATCAGAGAGAAAGTTTCATCGCGTTTTACGATACGGAGCCGCCGCCAAGCCCTAATCTCTCTTGGGAGGGCTGATCTGGAGTCCGTTCGGGGATCCGGATAGGGGGATTCGTCGCCGTCGTCATCATCAACCATCCTCCATCAATAATTTCATGATGCTCACCGCCGTGCGTGAGTAATTCCATCATAGGCTTGCTGGACGGTGATGGGTTGGATGAGATTTATCATGTAATCGAGTTAGTTTTGTTAGGGTTTGATCCCTAGTATCCATTATGTTCTGAGATTGATGTTGCTATGACTTTGCTATGCTTAATGCTTTTCACTAGGGCCCGAGTGCCATGATTTCAGATCTGAACCTATTATGTTTTCATGAATATATGTGTGTTCTTGATCCTATCTTGCAAGTCTATAGTCACC
>LR880970.1:14713380-14727038 GCA_904067115.1 Aegilops sharonensis | reverse complement strand
TTTAAATTTGTGTGAATCACTAGTTTGTGAATAACTTTACTATAAAAATAGATTTTTGAGTGATTCTTTTTCCTGCTATTTAATATTATTGTGTTTTATCATTATATTAAATTTGGTAATTTTTAGGTTATTTTAAATGTCTGTTTTAATCAAGAACATATTTTGTTATTTTAGTTTGCTATTAAAGTTTCTAACAAAAAATTTCTTTATGAAAATTCTCTTTGCCATTAATGTTTTGAACAGCCTTTGATAATTTCAGTTGCATAAATTTTATATAATTTTAGTTTAAAAAATACTAGAGGTTTATAAAAGCTTTTTAGTTGATTCGTTTTGCTATTAGAGTTTTATCAAAGCTTTTTAGTTGATTCTTTTTGCTATTGAAGAATATTATAGTTTTGTTTTAGTTGATCATAACAGAATATTTTAATTGATTATTTTAAGTTCATTCTTTTTGCTATTAGTTCATTCTTTTTGAGCTATATGACCCTGAAATTGAAAAGCACTAAAAATGAACTTTGAAAAGGTTGAAAGTTGGCATGGTATCATCATTTCAGCCACATAGCATGTGCTAAAAAGTTGACAGGGTTACGGCCAAAACTGGATGCACTTCGTGTACAAAACGGGCAATCTCTTTCGAAGTATTAGGGTTTCATACGGAAACTCGTCTGTTACAAAGGGATTTCATTTTTTTGAACTTACTTGAACTCCAGACTTTTTGTGTGTTCAAAATGTACCATTTAAAGCCACATCATCAATTTTGAACCCTTTCTGACTTCATTTGTTATTTTTCATGCATTTACTGATTTTTTTGAGCTATATGACCCTGAAATTGAAAAGCACTTCAAATGAACCCTGAAGAGGTTGAAAATTGGCATGGTATCATCATTTCACCCACATAGCATGTGCTAAAAAGTTGAGAGGGTCACAGCAAAAACTGGATTCGTGTACAAAACGGACAACTATTTCGAAGTATCAGAGTTTCATACGGAAACTCGTCTGTTACAAAAGGCATTTCATTTCTTCACATGTAACTGCAGTGATATTCTAGATCAAAGGCATCATCATAATAGTTGTGGAGAGAAAGTCTTGACTTTTTCTTGTCCTTTGCTTATTCTGCCGTAACCATGGATATTCTTCATCGCTTAACAGGGTGCTTGGGTCAGCCTTGCCTTTGAAGGGAGGAATTTCATGAAACTTTTCATAATATTCAGACATGTCTATCTTGCTCTCCAATCCCACGATGTCTCTTTTTCCTGAAAGAACTATGTGGTGCTTTGGCTCATCGTATGATGTATTCGCTTCCTTATCTTTCCTTTTTCTCTGTTTGGTAGACATGTCCTTCACATAGAAAACCTGCGCCACATCATTGGCTAGGACGAATGGTTCGTCTGTGTACCCAAGATTGTTCAGATCCACTGTTGTCATTCCGTAATGTGGGTCTACCTGTACCCCGCCTCCTGACAGATTGACCCATTTGCACTTAAACAAAGGGACCTTAAAATCATGTCCGTAGTCAAGTTCCCATATGTCCACTATGTAACCATAATATGTGTCCTTTCCCCTCTTGGTTGCTGCATCAAAGCGGACACCGCTATTTTGGTTGGTGCTCTTTTGATCTTGGGCGATCGTGTAAAATGTATTCCCATTTATCTCGTACCCTTTGTAAGTGAATACAGTTGAAGATGGTCCCGTGGCTAACGAGTACAGCTCATCAGAAACAGTGTTGTCACCCATGAGACGTGTTTGCAACCAACTGCCGAAAGTCCTGATGTGTACACATGTAATCCAGTCGCACACTGCTCTAGGTGTTTGGAGCGCAGAATGCTCTTGTGTCCATCGACATACGGGGTCACCAAGGTAGAGTTCTGTAGAACTGTGTAGTGTGCTTGAGACCAAGAATGCCCGTCCCTGCATATTATTGAGTCCCGTCCTAGCGTGCCTTTTCCAGTCAGTCTCCCCTCATACCGTGATTGAGGGAGACCAATCTTCTTAAGGTCAGGAATGAAGTCAACACGAAACCCAATGACATCCTCTGTTTGATGGCCCATGGAGATGCTTCCTTCTGGCCTAGTGCGGTTACGGACATATTTATTTAGGACTTCCATGAACCTCTCAAAGGGGAACATATTGTGTAGAAATACGGGGCCCAGAACGACAATCTCATCGACTAGATGAATTAGGATGTGCGTCTTGATATTGAAGAAGAATTGTGGGAACACCAGCTCGAAACTGACAAGACATTGCGCCACATCACACCTTAGCCCTGGTATGATTTCTGGATCGATCACCTTCTGAGAGATTGCATTGAGGAATGCACATAGCTTCACAATGGCTAATCGAACGGTTTCCAGTAGAAGCCCCTCAATGCAACCAGAAGTAGTTGTGTCATAATCACGTGGCAGTCATGAGACTTTAGGTTGTGAAACTTTTTCTCTAGCATATTTATTATTCCCTTTATATTCAACGAGAAGCCAGACGTGACCTTCATACTGAGCAGGCATTCAAAGAAGATTTCCTTCTCTTCTTTGGTAAGAGCGTAGCTGGCAGGACCTTCATACTGCTTTGGAGGCATGTCGTCTTTTTCATGCAAATGTTGCAGGTCTTCCCGTGCCTCCAGTGTATCTTTTGTCTTCCCATACACGCCCAAGAAGCCTAGCAGGTTCACGCAAAGGTTCTTCTTCACATGCATCACCTCGATTGAAGAGCGGACCTCTAGGTCTTTTCAGTAGGGTAGGTCCCAAAATATAGATTTCTTCTTCCACATGGGTGCGCGTCCCTCAGCGTCATTCGGAACAGATAGTCCGCCAGGACCCTTTCCAAAGATTACCTATAAATCATTGACCATAGCAAGTACGTGATCACTGGTACGCATGGCAGGCTTCTTCCGGTGATCTGCCTCGCCTTTGAAATGCTTGCCTTTCTTTCGACATTGATGGTTGGTCGGAAGAAATTGACGATGCCCTAGGTACACATTCTTCCTGCATTTGTCAAGGTATATACTTTCGGTGTCATCTAAACAGTGCGTGCATGTGTGGTATCCCTTGTTTGTCTGTCCTGAAAGGTTACTGAGAGAAGGCCAATCGTTGATGGTTACAAATAGCAACGCATGCAGGTCAAATTCCTCCTATATGTGCTCATCCCACACACGTACACCTTTTCCATTCCACAACTATAGAAGTTCTTCAACTAATGGCCTTAGGTACACATCAATGTCGTTGCTGGGTTGCTTAGGGCCTTGGATGAGAACTGGCATCATAATGAACTTCCGCTTCATGCGCATCCAAGGAGGAAGGTTATACATACATAGAGTCACGGGCTAGGTGATGTGATTGCTGCTCTGCTCCCCGAAAGGATTAATGCCATCCACGCTTAAACCAAACCATACGTTCCTTGGGTCACCTACAAACTCAGCTCGGTACTTTCTCTCGATTTTTCTTGACTGCGACCCGTCAGCGGGTGCTCTCAACTTCCCGTCTTTCTTACGGTCCTCTCTCTGCCATCGCATCAACTTGGCATGCTCTTTGTTTCTGAACAGACGTTTCAACCGTGGTATTATAGGAGCATACCACATCACCTTGGCAGGAACCCTCTTCCTGGGGGGCTCGCCGTCAACATCACCAGGGTCATCTCGTCTGATCTTATACCGCAATGCACCGCATACCGGGCATGCGTTCAAATCCTCGTACGCACCGCGGTAGAGGATGCACTCATTAGGGCATGCATGTATCTTCTGCACCTCCAATCCTAGAGGGCATATGGCCTTCTTTGCTGCGTACGTACTGTCGGGTAATTCGTTATCATTTGGAAGCTTCTTCTTCAATATTTTCAGTAGCTTCTCATATCCTTTGTCACGCATAGCATTCTCTGCCTTCCACTGCAGGACTTACAGTACGGTACCGAGCTTTGTGTTGCCATCTTCGCAATTGGGGTACAATCCTTTTTTGTGATCCTCTAACATGCGATCGAACTTCAGCTTCTCCTTTTGACTTTCGCACAGTGTCCTTGCATCAACAATGAACCAGCGTAGATCATCATCGGGCACATCGTCTAGTTCCTCTTGATCTTCAGCAGCTTCCCCCGTTGCAGCATCACCGTATTCAGGGGGCACATAGTTGTCATCATCCTCTTCTTCTTCGATGTCTTCCACCATAACCCCTATTTCTCCGTGCTTGGTCAAAACATTATAGTGTGGCATGAAACCCTTATAAAGAAGGTGGGTGTGAAGGATTTCCTGGTCAGAGTAAGACTTCGTATTCCCACATATAGGGCATGGACAACACATAAAACTTGTTTGCCTCAGCCACTTCGAGAAAATTATGCACACCCTTAATGTACTCGGAGGTGTGTCTGTCAACGTACATCCATTGCCGGTTCATATGCGTGCATTATATATAATTAAGTGTGTCAAAAACCATTACAGAACATCATGAATGGATAAGTGACCAAATTAATAGAAGTTCATCATCACATTAAAACCAAAGTACATACATAGTTCTCATTGGACAACATATAGCTCTCCAGAGCATCTAATTAAACCATATATTGAAACTATGTAAAACATTTGAATGCAACACAAATGCGATCATAATCGCAACCAAGGTAACAATTGATCCAACGGCATAATGATACCAAGCCTCGGTATGAATGGCATATTTTCTAATCTTTCTAATCTTCAAGCGCATTGCATCCATCTTGATCTTGTGATCATCGACGACATCCGCAACATGCAACTCCAATATCATCTTCTCCTCCTCACTTTTTTTATTTTTTCCTTCAAGTAATTGTTTTCTTCTTCAACTAAATTTAACCTCTTGACAATAGGGTCGGTTGGAATTTCTGATTCACATACCTCCTAGATAAATAAAATCTATGTCACGTTGGTCGGCATAATTAATTGTCATAAACAATAAATGAACCAAATAGTTATAAAAGATAATATATACCACATCCGAATCATAGACATGACGAGGGCCGACGGGGGCAGATACCAAAACCATCGCACTATATAATAACAAGCAATAAATAAAGTAAGAAAATTAGACAAGTATCTATCTAATCATACAAGTAAGAATTTTTTTCTTTCAGAAAGAAGATAAGAACAAGAGGCTCACCACGGTGGTGCCGATGACGGGATCGACGCGGGCGATCGATGACGGCGAAGACGGGGACGGGACGTGACGGACCACTAAACCTAGAAAATCTTGAGGAAAATGGAGCTTGGAGGTCGAGTTTGGAGAGAAGAAAGCTTAAGTAGTATGGCTCGGGCATTTCATCGAACACCTCATGTGCATAGGAGGTGAGCTAGAGCACCACAAAGCCCTCCCCTCGTCGGCCAGAAAAAAACAAAGCAGTGGAGTGCTCTGCTCGCGGGCGAGGGGTATATATAGCCACATCATTGGTCCCGGTTCGTTGCTGGAACCGGGACTAAATGCCACCCTTTGGTCCCGGTTCAAGCCACGAACCGGGACCAATGGTTGTGGGCCAGGAGCGAGGCCCATTGGTCCCGGTTCTTGTCTAGAACCGGTACAAAAGGGTCCAGACGAACCGGGATCAATGCCCCACGAGGCCTGGCCGGTCCCCTGGGCGCACGAACCGGGACGTATGCCCCCATGGGTCCCGGTTCGTGACTAAACGGGACTAATGGGCTGGCCAGGCCTGAACCAAATCCCTGTTTCTACTAGTGCATGCGCCCTGTGCCTGCTGTGGCTGCGGCTGCGGCTGCTGCTGGCAGCGGCCCCCCACCGCCCCGCCTGTTGCGCCGGCCCCCGCCACCTTGCAGCTGCTAGGGAGGCGCGGGGGGCGCGGGCGGTACGGGCGGCAACGGGTAGTAGCGCGCGGGCAGCGCGGGCTGACGGGGGGCGGCCGGAGGAGCAGGGCCGCCGCGGGTGGTACCGGCGGCGAGGGTGGTGTGCTGGACCCGCTGCTTCAGCTTCGTCATCGGTGCTCCTCTAGTTTGAGGTACGCGACGACACACTGGAAAGTTGGTTCCGGCAGTAGGATGAGGTTGGACGCTGCGTTGCCGAAGTCCTCATTAAGACCGGCGGTGAGGGTGCTCAGCATGAGGTCGTCATAGACCTTAGCACCGATGTCGCGAAGCTAGTCGACGAGCATCTTGAGCCTCATGCAGTACTCGTCGACGGTGGAGTTGTCCTGGTGACAGCCGAAGAACTCCTGCTGCAAGAAAACAAGGCGCTGAAGTTTGTTATCGGTGAAGAGCGCGTTGATCTTGGCCCACATGGTGCAGGCGTTGTCGTTCTCGGCGACGACCGTGTGGAAGATGTCCTTCGAGACCGTCTGGTAGAACCAACGGCTGATCGTGGCCTTGATGGCGGACCACTCCGGGTCGCCGCACATGTACGCACTGTCCATGGAATCGTCGATGTGCTCGGTGAGATAGTACTCACGGAAGATGAGGTTGAAGTAGGTCTTCCATGCGTAGTACGACACGCTAGAGCTGTCGAGACGAATAGGGACCCTAGCCTCAATATTGAAGTCACGGATGGCGGCGGCGGAGGGCTCGAGGCCGGCGAACGGGTTTGACGAGTGGGTCGTGGATGAGCCGGGTGAGGATGGCCACGACATGGCGGCGGCGTGCGGGTGAGGGGTGGCGACTAGGGCTAGGGTTTTGGTGGGGAGGGAGGAGGCAACAACAGGCGGGTGCAGCTGCAGCGGCTAGGCGCCGGCACGGCCGCGAGGGGGAGGCGCCAGTGCGGCGGCGGGAAGGGGCAGCGCGGGCGCAGGAGGGAGACGTGTGCGCGGCAGGGATGAGGTGGCGCGGGCGCATGAGGTGGCATGGGCACGGCAAGGAGCAGAAGCAGCGGCACGGGGCGGCGGCAGCGCGGGGAGGGAGGGGCGCGGCAGCGGCGGGGGTGGGGTGCGGCGGCGGCGGCGGTGAACCCTAGGGGAGGAACGACCAAGATGATACCATGTAGACAGGGAAGTTTACAATACAATAGATGTTGTATTGATGGGGTGCTGATACACGTATATATAATTATAAGGAAAGGCCTCTACCTCTATTATACAAAAGTAGGAGATGGACCACAACTCAAATATAGATACAACACAAAATACAACTTCAGCATTCGTGTTTCAGAAAAAAAAACCTGATGGCCAGCCGTAGCAAAAAGAAAACGCCGGTCCTACCAAAAAAGCATCGTCGGTTGCAGCAAAAAAATATGCCACTGCCGACAGTGATAGCAAAAAAGCCTCACTGGTTCCAGTAAAATTTCTTACCGCTGCAGCTATCTTGCAGCCGGTTGCAGCTCTTTGCGGTTGCTCGGTGTCCGCCTGCCTGTTTGGATACTAATTCATTGGAAAGAACCAAGCTTATTTAAATATTTTTCAAGCACTATAAAAAAGAAGGAAATGTATATGAGCAGGTACGGTGTGGGCCAGGGTCAAGGCGTGTCAGCTTGTGCGGGTGGGCGATGACAACGGCGCTTCGGGGCCATGTTCGTAATTTCTACTCTCTCTATCTTGAATTATTTGTACCGTTCACAAAAAAATCTTGAATTATTTGTTTTAACTAAACAAATGTATCCTGAGAAATATATCTGTATATTGATAAATTCAAGACAGGTAATTTGTACTACTCCTGTGTCTTTCCGGAGGTCGGCTGAGAGTGAGACGACAGACAAGAAACATCGAGCCAAGACAAGAGAGGCACCTGCCAACCTCTGAATGATTAAAGTTGTATATGCCGACGTCCGGATATGCATCGCGCATCGCACGCAATCCTTGAACTTTCTACTTCCAGTGGAAGCGGTCGGCAGGCCGCACGTACCACTACATACATACGTGTCAGCTCATCCCGATTCTTCCCCTCCGGAAGCGTATGTGTGTCGACCGGGGATATATAGTGAGTGGATGGACTCCGTAGGCAAATAAAACCTGGAATCCATTCGCTCGCGGACCCTTCCCTTCCCCCCACGACCAGTCCAAAATCGTACTACTACTCCGGCGAGGTTTCCGTCCCAAGCTCCGGCGAGGTTGGTTTCCTCCTGAGCCCCGATCGACCCCTTGGCCATTGTATTGCAGCGCTTCGTCAAGGTAAGGATTCCTCTGCTCCTCCATCTACTCCTCTTTTTTCTGCTAGTTTATTTCCCCCGGAGACTGGTTTCAGCTCATCAGTTACTGCCAAGCTCGGGAGTTTTCTTTGCTTTATTACGGTGCTTGCTTCCCCGTCGTATGTGACGGGACTAGGAGCCACTTCCCTGCGGGGAGGATATCATACAGAAATCAACATTTGGTGAAAACCATGCAAAAATGATGTCTTAAAGTTTTGAAAAAAATCTTAAAAATATATAAGATGCTGACAGGGTGATGTTCTATTGCCAAACAAATTTTTAAATTCAAGCACGTGACCTGAGCTATAAAAAAAAGACAAAATTAGCATTGAATAGTGTTAAATAGTAACAACACTATTTATTGCTGAATTTGTCTTTTCGTAGCTCGCATTTCATAGTATGCTTTAACTTGAAATTTTACATGACAATAGAACATCATTGTCGGTGTCAAAACCGGCGGATCTCGGGTAGGGGTCCCGAACTGTGCGTCTAGGCGGATGATAACAGGAGACAAGGGACACGATGTTTTTACCCAGGTTCGGGCCCTCTCGATGAAGGTAATACCCTATTCCTGCTTGATTAATATTGATGATATGGGTAGTACAAGAGTAGATCTACCACGAGATCAGAGAGGCTAAACCCTAGAAGCTAGCCTATGGTATGATTGTTGTTCGTCCTACGGACTAAAACCCTCCGGTTTATATAGACACCGGAGAGGGTTAGGGTTACATAGAGTCGGTTACAATGGGAGGATATCTACATATCCGTATCACCAAGCTTGCCTTCCACGCCAAGGAAAGTTCCATCCGGACACGGGACGAAGTCTTTAATCTTGTATCTTCATAGTCCAGGAGTCCGGCCAAAGGTTATAGTCCGGCCATCCGGACACCCCCTAATTCAGGACTCCCTCAGTAGCCCCCGAACCAGGCTTCAATGACGACGAGTCCGGCGCAGATTGTCTTTGGCATTGCAAGGCGGGTTCTTCTTCAAATTCTATGTACCTATTGAATAGTGTTCGGCTTCTCGTGAATATTGCGCTCCTTGGCTTCCACGCCCAATAATGGCCGTCTTCCACGTGTCAAACAAAATGCGAAAAGCCAGGGTGTTTTTACATTTACCCCCTAGCTGCGCAAATAAGCTGCCTTATGCCCCGTTCTCAGGAGGGGTCGATATATCAAGTGGGCGGAGCCGAACTATGGCGCATCGCCGGGACTGGATATCTATCCGGAGCCCCAAGGAAGGCGTCCGAAGACTGGCCTTCAGAATAGTTTTATGTAGAAGATGTCCCCCTGCCGGACCCTGTTCGGATCGGCCTCCCCGAGTTCAATAATGCTCCCTTGAAGAAGCGCCTAAGCTGGCGTCCACGGAGCCCTCAGAGGGAAAATGACAAGGACGTCCTTTACCTGATGAGCCGGATAAGGTCGCTAGCTCATTCCGGACTGACCATGATCGGGCTCATGGCCACATGCATTATGCGGGGGGTGCAGCCACTTCAGTATAGAGGCCACCTATGTGGGATTTCAACGGGGAGGATGATGCCACCCGCTGCGGCCGTAAGGGGCCAGAATCGGTTGCTGCTCTGACGAAGGCCTTGTCCGCATTGTACAAGGGAGAAGAGGAGGAGTTCCTCCTCGTCAATCCACATGATGGATTTTCTATGTATAATCCGCCAAGCTGGGTAAGCGGACACTTCTTTTTGCCCATCCGTTCCATATTCCCATAGTTAAGTACCTTATCTTGTGATTTCGACGCAGGAATTGCGCCGGCCCGTGAAGGATATAAACAGCCCTCCTCCACAACCCGAGGATCCGGAACGGTCCCTCGATCCGACCTCCCAAGAGGATCCGGACATATCCGTGGAGCTGATTGATGGGGTATTTTACCAACTGAGCATCGACAATGCCTTGGTCGCCATTACGGCCGATTACCCCGGAATACTTCCAGCCTCACAGGTAACTGAGACCGAAGTACCAATACTTTGAAAACGATCCATCCGTGCTTATTTTTTATCACCGTATACCAATGGTGTTTTGCAGGGGGAGCCCGTGAGGCGGAAGGCCGAGCCTGCGGTGGCTAGCCAACAAGGGGCAGCAAGGCCCAACAGGTTGAAAAGAAGTGCGGTCCGGATTGAGACGCCGACGCAACGGTATGGCATGCCATCTTATTCCCAGGTTTTATTCCCGGAAGGCATACTAACGCTCGTGCTCTCTTTAGGAAAAAGAGTGCTCGCCGGACTATATCCGGAGAGGTTGCCAATCGAGCCTCCACCAGACAGGCTCCAAAGCCAGGTCCAGAAGCGGAGGCAAACACGAAGCATGCGTCGGACGCTCCTCCGACAGAGGATGCCGACAGACTATCTGCCACCAATTCCGAGGTGGAGAGTGCCATGAATCACAGGCGCCGCCGGACAGTTCTTCGTGACGCATATTTCTCCCAAGAGGCATTGGATGCCTTCAATTCGGGAGATGCGCACCTCCGTGCCACTCAAAATGGTCTAGCCAGAGCCACGGAGCAGTATGTGAAAGACATACGGGTGAGAAAATTTGATGGTTATATATGCCACTAGCCCCTGAGACTTGAAACAGTTAGAATAACTGATTTAAGGATCATTTGTTATGCAGGATCTTACAAAAAAGAATATCCAACTGTCCCAGGAGCTGGAAGAGTGCAAAGCCCAACTTGGGGCCGCACTAGCCGCTGCAGGGGAGACCAAGGAGACCCCCTCTGGTAATATACGCTTCGAATGATAAGTATGTTGTGAAGTGCGGCGTGTGTGTAAATCTGACAATATCATTGCAGATGGCGCCGGAGTAGAACCGGACAAGCAACAACTATTGCGCCGGTTAAAGGCCGCGAGAGCGTGCTTACGAGGTTGAGGCAGGAGAAGAATAATCTCCAAGATGCCAACACCCGGCTGGGCGAGGAACTAAAGGATGTTCGTGCCAAGCTGTCGGACTCCGTGAAGGAGAATCGACGGCTTTGACGCGGCATATTTGGTAAGTGCTTGAACGAACTTTGAAAAAGAGTTTGGCGAGGAAGTCAACTAACAGAGTTATGTCTGGAGGTATGCTCATAGGTCGTCCTGCAGAGGAAATGCCCGGTTCTACGGGTGAGCTTCTTCCTGAGCTCTTACAACTGCATGAACGAGTTCGGCAAGTGATGAAAGGCGTCGCCCAGGCCTTGTGGCCATCTGTCTTCCTGCCCGAAGGCCTTGGAGAGTTTGCAGAGAGGCTTAAGGGAGCGCGGCGACGCTTCCGATTATGGAAGATATCGGCCTGCCGTCAAGGCGCCAGGGAGGCCTGGGCCATGGTGAAGACGCGGTACACGAAGGCTGACCCAAACCACATGGCCGAGGTCGGACCTGTGGGGGCCGATGGGAAGGAGATCCCCGTGAGCTTAGTGTACGGCCAGGTAGAGTTGGCCGCCAAATATTCCCAACAGGACTGTAAACTAGACAGCCTGTTGGATGGTATTGAAGAGGAATATGCCCAGTCAAATTGACTATGTAATTTAAGATGACATGTAAAATGCCTTCTAGCCGGATTGTAGATCGTTTGTCATGGCGGACCTTTTCGCTTCAACCTCGGGACCCGACAGTCCGGAGTGTGTCTGAATACCCTCTCGATTATGTAGGAACCGGGGCATGCGTGGAGACCAGGCGTAGGGGTCATTAGTGCTTGAACAGACAAGTGCCCAACTAGTTATGTTATATTACATGGTTAGTAAGAAACATCTTCTAGGGAGAATAGTTCCGTTAGGGGTTCCTTTCCCTGGGAGGCATGCCCTAAAGTGCATGTCCGGACTGCGAAAAAAGCAGAAAAGCATCTGGGGGCAGATAAATAAACAAGTGAGAAATCATCTTTAGTTCACCGACCGAATATTCCCTTAAGAACGCTAGCTTTCGGCTTCACCCAGTCTGAGGTAAACATCCAGCTGACCCGACAGTAACAATCGCAGAGGTGCTCCCTTTACCGCCTAGCCGAACAATCGGGAACATAGGGGTAAGCACAGGAGCCAGGCAACCCAGCTTGGCCAAAACTTAAGTCATATCGATGCATATAATGGTGAATAAAAGGTACATGCGGAAGAGTGACACATGTGTTGGGCGTGAAGCCCGTATAAATAAGCTTCTGTTAAAGGAGCCCCCAGGTAAAATGAGCGCGGATAGCGTGTCAAGTGTGTGCGAACAATGCGCGAACGAGCCTTTAAAGGCTGTAAGAGAAAAGGAGGGAGAAGGAGAGAAATATGAGACAGCTAATGTGTAAAAAAAATAGACAGAGGAAGGAGACGAACTCATAATCCGGCGCTAGGCGTAGAATCTTCGGAGACGGGCTGCGTTCCATGGGTTCGGCTCGAGTCGGTTATCCGATGCATCTCGCAGACGGTACGCTCCGCCGGTCAGGACTTGGTCGATAATAAAGGGACCTTCCCATTTGGGCTTGAGTTTGTCCTTTTTTTGTCCGGCAGGCGTAGAACTAACTCGCCAACATTGTAAGTTTTGGCCCGTACCTCTCTGCTTTGATATCTTCGGGCCTGCTGTTGATAGAATGCGGAACGGGATTTTGCCACGTCACGCTCCTCCTCCAAGGCGTCCAAACTGTCCTGCCGATCGAGCTCGGTTTCTCTTTCTTCGTATATGCGCACGCGAGGTGAGTCATGAATTATGTCGCAGGGCAGAACTGCCTCTGCAGCGTATACCATAAAGAATGGTGTGAATCCGGTGGTGCGATTCGGCGTGGTCCACAGCCCCCAGAGTACGGAGTCGAGCTCCTCTACCCAGTGCGTGTTAGATTCCTTGAGGGACCGCACTAATCTGGGTTTGATGCCGCTCATGATTAGACCATTTGCTTGCTCGACTTGACCGTTAGTTTGAGGGTGATAGGGTGATAGGCTGAAGCATAGTCGAGCTTGATGCCCATATTTTTGCACCAGAGTTTGACCTCGTCGGCCGTGAAGTTCGTGCCGTTATCAGTGATGATGCTGTGGGGGACGCCGAACGGTGTACGACCCCTGATATGAAGTCTATCACCGGTCCGGATTCGGCCGTCTTAACGGGCTTCGCCTCTATCCATTTTGTGAATTTATCCACCATGACCAGTAGGTATTTTTGCTTGTGGGTTCCTTCTTTAAGGGGTCCAACCATGTCAAGCCCCCAGACCGCGAAGGGCCAGGTGATGGGTATAGTTTGGAGGGCGGTGGGTGGCATGTGGATTTGATTAGCAAAGAGCTGGCAACCGACGCATCGTTGGACTAAGTCCTGAGCATCTGCCCGGGCCTACAGCCAATAAAATCCTGTACGGAAGGCCTTGCTTACAAGGGCCCGGGCTGCGACGTGGTGCCCGCCGAGTCCGGCATGAATTTCAGCCAGAAGATTCCGCCCTTCCTCTTCGGAGATACACCTTTGAAGGACTCCGGTGATGCTTTTTTTATAAAGCTCTCCCTCATGGACTTTATAGGCTTTAGATCGCCGCACTATGCAGCGTGCCTCGTTTTGGTCCTCGGGAAGTTCCTGCCTGGTTAGGTAGGCTAGGAATGGTTTCGTCCACGGGGCAATGACTACCATTATTACGTGGGCTGAAGATGTTACTT
>LR880970.1:14659669-14669684 GCA_904067115.1 Aegilops sharonensis | reverse complement strand
AGAGAGAGAGTGTGGCCACCGCTGTCGTGTTTAGATCTAGAGAGGCCGAGACGGTGCGAAGAGAGCAACACTAGCAAGCAAGCGCTGAGGCTCCTGCCTATATAGTGGAGTAGTACTTAGTTTTCTTTTGTTTACCGGAGCCGGCTTGACCTCGTCAATGACTGTCGAGAAGTCTTCATGCACGTGGCCCGGAGGCGTAGTTGTCGTCATTTTGATCTGAAGCGCCGGATTATAACATATAACACGAAAAAATGCCACATGACAAGAAATCATAACCTCACTACCCAAAGGAGACAACATGAATCCCGACGGACAAACTAGATGAGGAACAAAGCTCAAATTAAAGAGAAACTCGTAGAAAAGGGGTCCGTCGATAGATGTCCTAATTAACATAGCCGGCTTAACCTAGATGGCAGCCGAGTAGTCACCGTTCATGCATGTGCCCCCAATGACTAGCCCAACTCAGTTGTCGCTGTTTAACCCTCGCAGTGATCTGAAGCACATGACACATAATTTTACGAGATGACAAGAAACCTTTTTTTAGATTTCTCACCACAACTACAGCCATGTACAACACAGCCTGCACGATATGTAGATGATAGCCAATCCAGGCGTGTCTGCTGGAGTCTGGTCACATGCATGTACGAACTGATCTTCCGTGTCTTGCAGGGATCGTCCAAGCACCAACGTAGTACAACACTTCTCTAGTACTATCGCTCGTCTCCCTCTTCTATTAAGTCACCCGACTTACAGGGCCGAGGAGTGTGCCTATGGTCGGTTCACAATTGCCGTCCCACATGTGTGTGCGAACGCAATATGATGCGCGTTCCATTCGGAGAGCAGCGTGCTAGACCGACCGACCGTCTGGGGTGCGACGCGAACGCGACGTGCGTGCTGTCTACTCCGTACATGTGTACCGCCGTTTTCTAGACGCTTTGCTCCATGGCGCGGGCGCAATCCATGGATACAAAATTAGTATACTGTATACTATTTAAAAGTCGAGGGCGGGGCTTTTCCTGCCCGGTAGGCGGCGACACAGTTCCGCCTAGTCGGTTCGACAGAGACGCGAGAAGATGAGGGAGTAGGCTGCTGCAAACGTAGGGCTGTGTGATCTGATAGCGAGTTACTGCTGGACAGATGGGGCCCCGTGATTTGACTTGCCATTATCATTTTAACTGCGGCGCTACGACCGGCGTGAGTCTCCTGATTCCTGACCAACTCCATACAGGTGCCTCTACCAATGCTCCACCATGTAGTAGTAGAGGCTGGCTCTTGCATGAGAGCCCACTTCTCCACTTTTTCCTTGCCTCTCTTTCCTCCATATATGCAAAAATGCCATGTAAAGCGGCAAAGCGCACTATTGTACTTACTTGCTCCTATAGGTGCTTAAGCGTGCCACATAGGCATAAAGTCTGATGTGGCAAGTTAATCAAGAAGAGAGAGACTAGTTTGGTGACCCAAGGAAGAAACGGTGCTAAGCGCGTGTACCTAGGTGAAAAGACAATTTTGAGGCTAGTTGTAATGGTAGTATCGTAGCTAGTATCATGCATGTCAACTAGGCCATTTTGATGAGGTGTCATAAAATTAAATGAAGAAAAAGAGGGTTGAGTATCATATCATGATACTATATCATAATAAATGCTATACTACTATGTGTCATGCATGGTAATAAATAAAGTACTACATGATACTAGTATATGATACTATGCATTAGGGAGGTAGTACACTAGTATCATATGTATGATATTAGTATATGATACTTCCCATTACAACCAGCCTGAGTCTATAGCTAATTATATCAAGTACTACCTCCCTAATGCATAGTATCATATACTAGTGTCATATGTATATGCATTAGGGAGGTAGTACTTGATGAGGTGTCATACACTAGTATCATATGCATGTTATTAGTATATGATACTTCCCATTACAACCAGCCTGAGTCTATAGCTAATTTAATGAAGCAAACTTAGCAACACCATTTCATTGGAAGAGGTCACTCCTTGGCAAATGCAATAAATACTAGTACTCCCTGTGTCCCATAATATAAGAATGTTTTTGGCACTACACTAGTGTCAAAAACGTTCTTATATTATGGGACGGAGGGAGTACGAAGAAAGAGGTAGAGAGGAGTAAAAAAAATACACTTATAGCCAAACTTATAGCCAACCTTGTTGTAGTATGAGTGACTAAGTGATGACTATGTATGACATGCCAACATCAGATAGCCTAACGCACCGTGTTAAACCTCCAAGGGCATGACCGCGCGAGCGACACGACGGTCGTGGTAGGCGCGACCATGATACGGGCTGCTGACAGCCCTTGGATCTGAGATCAAACGGTCGCATGATAAGTTGCTAAATATTTGCAGAATAACCCTCCAGGATAGGATATTCACCCATTGGTCTAGAATCACGCCATGCAACCGTTCGATCTCCAATCCAAGGGCTCTCGGAAGCCCGTATCATGGGAGAATGGAAAGCCACTACCCTGCCGTTCGCACGCTGGCAGTTCGCTCCTACTCGTCCCCGCACGTCCTTTAATACTACGGCGGTTCGCTCCTAGTCGTCCCGTCCATTCACATTATGGTAGTTCCACTAATCCTAACCCTCCTCCCAAATCCATGGCATCCCAAATCTCCCCGATCAGCGGTGAGTACAAGGTTAGAACCATCACCGGCGATGAGTTCGACGTCATCTACACCTGTTCTTCCGTGACGGTGAAAGGATGCCTTTCTCGCTTCAGACGTGTGACACTCCAAAATTTTTCCTTTGGTTTTCTTCAAAATTTTGTTGGATTTGAAGGAGGTCTCCAAAACCCTTCCAAAAATCTCTTTCAAAGCTTTTTCCCTTCAGCAAATATTTTATTTTTGCATCTCCTTCAACTCTAGTGTTTGGTTTTAAATTTTCTTCTGATTGCCCTCTTCTCAAAATTTCAAGAAAAATCTTTGGAGTATTTTCTTTCAAAGGGAAACTCTAGGACTTTTTCATCCTCTCCCATATTTGAAACCATTCATGATTCTTCCATGCACCACATGGTAAAACCTTCCCAAAAATCTCTCCTTCCACTTTGGTACAACTCAAACATTCTGTCCAAACTAATAAAATCCATTTTTGGATTTTATTCCAATTATTTCTCCTCCCAAAATAATTCTGTCTTTTCTTTTGAGTCTAGGTGATTTGCAAAGCAAGTACCCTAATGCTTTTGATTTTTGACCTCAACTCCACACCCCTGGATAGTCCTTGGTATCCACAACCCAGAACCATCTTGATCCACTCTTCTTCTTTTCAAATATTTCAAATTTCACTCACTGCAAGTTTGGACCAGATTTGCCAAATTTGGTGAAATTCATATCTACACTTCTCCAAAAATTCCACCAAAATTCAGGCAACCTCTAGTTGCAATGAGAGACCACTCCACCAAAAATTAGCTCAAGGAAAAAATCCCTGGATACCAGAATCATTTTGTCGAACACCTGGCATGCACTGTTTTGTTCATATTCAGTAAATTCAGAAAATTCAGTGTCGTTTCTCCGACAGAACTTCAGTCACATGCCCACTGTGCGTTTGGCTCGATGCTCGCAGCCTGGCCTGCTTGTCCGGAGCTCCACACGCGCGCTTGGCACTTTTCGGGCATCGGTGGCACCCTGGCCCGCCTGCGCCGGCGTGCTTTGCGGCGGCCGAAACACCGTAACGGCGACAGGGGGCAAAACTGCGGCGCAACGCCGTTCGGCGCCGCCCAAGCGTCCTGGTGGCTCCGCGTGGCCACCTCCTTGCCAGCGCACGCATGCGGCACCGTCGCCGTGGCTTGGCACGCGCAGAGCGTGCTCTCTGCTGCCGATGGGCCGTGCGGCCGTTCCGTCGAGGGCAAGCCGTAAACCTTCCTCCCGTGCTGAGCTGGACCCTAAAAAATGGCACCACTACTCCACCTAGGCGATGCTCAAGCTCCTAAGCCGACCGTCCAGCCACAGCGCCGCCGTAATCAACT
Organism: Aegilops sharonensis; assembly: GCA_904067115.1. NCBI lineage: Eukaryota > Viridiplantae > Streptophyta > Magnoliopsida > Poales > Poaceae > Aegilops > Aegilops sharonensis. The sequence continues at coordinate 14,665,697 of LR880970.1, read as the reverse complement.
CGCCGGACTTATCCGTTCACGGCAACCGACTCGGGCCGGCTATATATAGCACCCCCGAGTCTGCCCTCGCCCCCGCACGACTCCACCACCTCACTAGACCCCGCCTAGCCACTGGGAGAGCCTCGAGGGGCCCTTCTTCCCCGACTCCGGCCGCCCCGTTCCGCCTCGGCCTCCACCTCGATTCGCTCTGGTGAGGCCGTCTCCGACGCCCTAACTTCGTCAGCAACCCTCTCAAGCAACTAGGAGACTAAACCCCACTCCTATTTGACCCCCGAAGCTCCCTCCGGCGAGATCCACGACTGCCCGAACCGCCGTCCGCCGGAGCAAGGGCCGCCGTCGACACAGTGCTCGCCGGCGATCACCACCACCACCCACAGACGCGGAACGGTGCACTGATCTCGAAGGTAACCCCCGATCACCTTGCCTCGCCGTGGATCGCCGCCGGCGACCACCGCACCTCTCGGGCACCGTCGCGCTCTGTTTGAAATTTCAAACCCGACAGGTGGTGCCCGCCTGTCAGCCTCACAGCCGTCTCTTTTAAACGAATCGTTATCCTGGACTTTTCCACAGAGCCCCCTGGAAACTTTCTGTTTCATTACAGATGGGTCCTTGGACCAAAACTCTTATAACTTTTAAACAGAAAATGATTTTTGATTGATTCCTTTTCTGTCATCTTTATTTTTCTGTCTAGTTTTTTGTCATATTTATTTGAAAAATATTTGGATCAACTTTCTGTACCCCACGGTATTTACGTTAGCGCGTGTAGTTTTGTTTGCCGTAGATACCGAAGGAGGTGACGGAACCGCGAACTTCGCTGAGCTAGACCCCGGCTACTCCGAACCAGGCAAGCAAAGTTTGAACTTTTGATATGATGAGTGTCTGGGCATGTTTGCATTATTTTTGTATCATGGCACGTTCATGAGCATTTTCGATGATAGTTTATCTCGTGAGCATTGAGGCAAATGAGCTCGGTAAATCCGTGAGTTGCTGGAAACTTGTTGCATGGCCATGAGTTGGCATGAGTATGGGTAAGATGGCAGTGTTGTAGCATGCCAGGCTTATACCATATCGTTGACCCAGTGTCAACATAAATCGGTCAGTTTCCCGTCCGTCTTCCTTTCCGTACTACCACCTGTTTCCCGCAAGGGATATGGCCTAGTAGGTTGCAAACCACTTCCTGGTACACACCAAATCGAGAGGCCGGGATGAAGGTTCCATGGCCCTGGATTAAAGCCTTTCATCCGGTCAGGGGGCATGGGTGTTTCCAGTTGGGACCGAGAGGGGGGCACCCCTTAGAGCGCGCATATATAAATTTGATCCCATGCTATTCGAGATTGTGATCTCCCCGTCTCAAAGTTTTTCTTAAACGCTGTCTAGGGTGATTCCTGGCAACGTGAGGTATGATGGGTGTGTACTAGCTAGTTGTGTTTCCTCTGAAATACCGTAAACGGAACTAGTCCTTCGTGACTACGGAAATCCGTTGGCTGTGGACAATTTTGGTACAAACTCTGCAGAGTCAAAATTCTTGAATTCATCTTATTCATGTCCAAGTACCGTGATCATCTCATCTTGTCAAGTGTCAGTCTCAGTGACATAAACTCCTGAGAACCATTGAGTATTAAATGTTTACTTTCCTGTGAACGGACTAACCCGCTTATTGTCTTGTGATGAATATTTTCCGTGAGCACTATATCTTGTCAGTTATAAATAATGAATTATAAGCCCTTTCTGTGATGTCACTCAGACGTCCGACTGCGGCATTGTTGTTATTTATTTTCATTATAAGCCCTTTCTGCGATGTCGCTCAGACGTCCGACTGCGGCATTGTTGTTATATATTTTCATTATAAGCCCTTTCTGCGATGTCGCTCAGATGTCCGACTGCGGCATTGTTGTTATATATTTTCATTATAAGCCCTTTCTGTGATGTCGCTCAGACGTCCGACTGCGGCAGCGTTATTATTTACTTTTATTATAAGCCCTTTCTGTGATGTCGCTCCGACGTCCGACTGCGGCACGCATGTATTTTTATTTCAATATAAGCCCTTTATGAGGTGTCGCCCAGACACCCGACTGTGGCATGTTTTACTTATTTTCACCCTTCGAGGCGTCACTTCAGACACTCGATCGGTTTTGAGTTTATCCTTCTTTGGGTTTTCGAGCGGACTACCGCCGATTCCCTTCTCATTTATTTTTGCTATACTGATTTATTTGAGCATTGTTAAAATTAATCATGACTCATTCATGCATTCATTTGTTATATGTTTTGTCCGAACTGTCTTGCGAGTACTTTCAAAGTACTCACCTGGCTTGTTGATTTGGCCAGATGCTCACGAAGGCGATCTCATGGATGAAGAATTCGATAGCGAGTCCGACGCCTAGAGGAATCCCAGTCAGTCTCGTGCGATCCCTGGATTAGTCATTGTGATATATCCGCTTCCGCTACCCAAATAAATTCATCGAGCCTCACCTCGACGTTCGATGAGCCGCCAGTGCAGTAGACTTATGAACCACCCCGCTGTGTTATTCCGCCAACCACTCATATCTCGAGTCAGTAGTATTCCCACCCCACACCTTTGAGACATATCCGCCACTATGTATAATTATCGGCGTGTTTGTAATAATTGGTTGGGCATCTTCAGTCCGACCCCTGTAAAATTGTAATGCTACTGGCTTATTGTATCAAAGTTTTGTCTACCGGTATGAAGGATTTTCCTCATATTGGACTTCATAGGTCGGTGGTTCAATAAATATTTTTATTGAAAAACCGGTCGTGACAAGCTTGGTACCAGAGCCAGGCTGACTGTAGGAAGCCACTAGGTGCGATCGCTAATCGGTTATTAGCATAATAGAGCTATTTTTTTTCACAAATGTAGACAATTTCTGACAGTCAGCATAAATTTATGATTTGACTACTCAGGACTTTTGCCTACTTTTGTAGATGGCTGGCAACGACTGCGAGTCGTAGATGTTCGCCAACATGCCCGATGGGTTCATCAAGCTTCTCTCCTTCATCGTCCAAGTCGCGATGGGGCCAGATGTGCGCCCAGTCTTCTCTCTCTCTCAGCACAAGGTCAACGACCGTCTGACCATGCACCAAGCCGCGGTGGAATTCAAGAGAGGACGAGTTGAGCGCTACCGGTTCGTGGGGAGAGCCATGCCCACAGAGAAGAATGCACTGCAGATGGCAGCCCGTGAGGCGATAGCTCGTCTCAGGGATATCCTTCCTTCGATGAAGACTCGTCGCTACCGCTACCTGCCATGTCACGTGCCATACACCTGCCACTACGCGTTCTCTTGCCCCAGAGGAGAACGAGACGAAGCTTTTGAGATGCTCATCGAGTATCTCCGGGATTTGGAGGCAGCCTTCGACAACCTGGTGGACGACTTTGTAGCCGCCCGCATGGACTCAGTCCATGGCTGTGCCGCCAACAGGAGGGAGCTCCTGCGCGCCGCACCGCCACTGACTTTCGTCTCGTCATCAGCATCGTTTGCTCCTGCTGCTCGCACCGCTACTCGTCGCCTGCCTACCACGGAGGAGTTCAACCACGTCATTGCGCCTACTCCGGTTCGTTCTGCACCACCCCTCATGCCTTCTCAGATTCGAGTTGTCCCGCACAGGGCACCTGCTCCACCAACTCCGCGCAGCGCCTCGCGTCTGGAGCCTATCTCCGAAGAGGAGGTTGAGTCCCCAGCCTATCTACGCCTCACCCTTGGCAGGCCAAGGGAAATCCTTACCATCTCCGACTAAGTACGCTTAGCCGCCTTGCGTTGTACCGACTTGTTTGATATGTTTATATGTAAATAGGCTGTGAGAAGTAGTTTGTTTGCGCATCCTGTAGGATCTGGAGAAGTGCACTAGACTAAATAACATGTCAGGATTTATGTACGCATATCCTGAGTGACGTATTGTATAATTACTGCTTGCGTGTAAGATATGTAATGAACAGTACTTCTCCGTGCGCAAACGTATTTTCTCTTAAAAAATCTTGGAGCATTTGCAACTTTTTGCATCTTCTTGAATTTATTGGTTTTTGCGGCTCAATTTGTTTTCTTATGAGTGTTTCAAATATATCCCCAGAGTGAACTATGTCTCGTCCTTGGACGCGCTCCATGCCAACTCCGACAAAGGAAAATTATGGCACACCCCCAGGCAACAATTTCACACAGGGACAGACAAGTCAGCAGGACAGTGAAACGGCACTTTCCCAAATGTGCCGTCTTTATGAACAAAGTCAGCAGCAACATCAGGAAATACTGAACCAAGTCATCAATATGGGAAATCACCGTGGACAGTATCAGCAGCAATCAAAATTATCTGAGCTACAGAAGACACGTCCCCAAACATTTTCTCACACTGACATACCTCTTGAAGCCGAGGACTGGCTTCGAGACATGGAGAGAAAATTAATCATTGCCCAGTGTTCAGATCTTGAGAAAGTGCTTTACGCTCCGCACTATCTCACTGGAGCAGCCGCATCGTGGTGGGAAAATTTCCTACACATGCACCCCAACGAAAATAATATATCATGGGAGGAATTTAAAGAAGGTTTTCGTGGGGCACATATTCCTAAGAGTCTTACGAAGATCAAAAAGAGGGAATTTGATGACCTCAAGCAAAGGACAATGACAATGTCAGAATACAACACTCAGTTTACCCTGCTGTCTCGCTACGCCAACGAGGAGCATATGTCAGAAAATAAAAAGATGGAGAAATTCCTAGACGGTCTAACGCCCGCACTTAAATGCCAATTGGTCATACACACATTTCCAGATTTTAAGACGCTGGTGGATAAGGCCATTACCTTGGAAAATGAGAGACGCAGCTTAGAAGATTTCCGCAAGCGGAAGTGGACCAGACTAAACACACCCGCAACCACCGCAGCAAGATAGATGTTCAGAAAAACTGGACACCCAAACCCACGACAAGCGTCTCACGCCCAATCAAGAATTTCCACGCAAGGGACAAGGAGTTCACATATCGCCCAGGCGTTACCTGTTACGCTTGTGGAGAAGAAGGGCACTATGCCAAGCAGTGCCCCAAGCCAAGGAACTCGACTCCAAAGCCGAACAACGGAAGCAATAATTCGGCGCCAAAGCGCAACAATTTCAACCCAAATAACAACCATAGGAAGGGTCATCTGAACCACGTGACCAAAGAGAAAGCACAAAATGCCCCAGATATCGTACTCGGTACGTTTCCTGTCAACACAATACCTGCCATGGTTTTGTTTGATTCTGGAGCTTCTCACTCATTCGTTTCGAAAAGTTTTGCTTTGCAAAATAATTTTTCGATGCTTCCCTTGGGAAAATCTATGATCGTCAAGTCCCATAGAATTAAGCAAGTTACCCAGAATTATTTCCAGGGTGAGGTTATCGAGTTTGAAGGGTTGAAATTTCACGCAAATCTTATCGTGTTGGAAAATAAAGGACTGGATGTCATCTTAGGGATGGATTGGTTAACTACCAACAAAGGTTTTATGGACTGCTTCAACAGGACCGTAATTCTCACCCATCACCACGGGAAGACCATAAAGGTTTCAGCCAAGGAAAGAAAATTATCCCGGCAACCGAGATTGAATAAGGTGGATATTTCTGAATTGAGCAAGGTTCCAGTAGTGTGTGAATTTCCAGATGTGTTTCCCGAAGAACTACCAGGCATGCCACCAGATCGAGAGATAGAATTCAGCATTGAGCTAGCACCCGGAACCGCTCCCATATACAAGAAACCGTACAGAATGGCACCATCCGAATTGGTAGAACTGAAGAAGCAAATAAAGGAATTATTGGAAAAAGGGTACATATGGGCCAGTTCCTCACCTTGGGGTTCACCAATTTTGTTTGCCAAAAAGAAGGATGGAACACTGAGATTGTGCATAGACTATCGAGCGCTAAACATGGTCACAATCAAGAACAAATATCCGATGCCACGAATAAATGATTTATTCGATCAACTCGCTAAGGCCAAGGTGTTCTCAAAGATTGACTTGAGATCGGGATACCATCAACTGAAAGTGCGAACCGAAGAT
>LR880970.1:14591045-14608784 GCA_904067115.1 Aegilops sharonensis | reverse complement strand
TGGGTATGATTATACGATATGCATCACACAATCTCAGATTCATCTATTCAACCAAAACATAGAACCTCAAAGAGTGCCCCAAAGTTTCTACCGGAGAATCACGACGAAAACGTGTGCCAACCCCTATGCATAGGTTCATGGGCGGAACCCGCAAGTTGATCACCAAAACATACATCAAGTGAATCACGTGATATCCCATTGTCACCACAGATACACACGGCAAGACATACATCAGGTGTTCTCAAATCTTTAAAGACTCAATCCGATAAGATTACTTCAAGGGGAAAACTCAATTCATTACAAGAGAGTAGAGGGGGAGAAGCAACATAAGATCCAACTATAATAGCAAAGCTCGCGATACATCAAGATCGTGCCAAATCAAGAACACGAGAGAGAGAGAGAGATCAAACACATAGCTACTGGTACATACCCTCAGCCCCGAGGGTGAACTACTCCCTCCTCGTCATGGAGAGCGTCGGGATGATGAAGATGGCCATAGGTGAGGGTTCCCCCCTCCGGCAGGGTGCCGGAACGGGGTCCCGATTGGTTTTTGGTGGCTACAGAGGCTTGCGGCGGCGGAACTCCCGATCTATTCTCCGTTTAGGAAGTTTTAGGATACGTAGGTATATATTGGTGAAAGAAGTATGTCGGTGGACCGAAGGGGGTGCCACGAGGCAGGGGGCGCGCCCTGGGGGGGGCGCCCCCCACCCTCATGGGCACCTCCCTTCTTTCTTGGCGTGCACTCCAAGCTTTTCCGGTAGCTTTCCTTCCAAAAATAACTTCTCGAGCTGATTTCGTTCCGTTTGGACTCCGTCTGATATTCCTTTTCTTCAAAACACTGAAATAGGCAAAAAAAAACAGCAAATCTGGGCTGGGCCTCCGGTTAATAGGTTATTCTCAAAAATAATATAAAAGTGAATAATAAAGCCCAATATTGCCCAAAACAGTAGATAATATAGCATGGAGCAATAAAAAATTATAGATACGTTGGAGACGTATCACGGTGACGTCTTCGTCCCCGGCCAGAATTTCACGTTCGACATCATCGTGCTTCATGCCGACTCGACCGGCCACCTTAGCCGCATCGAAAGCTTCACCCCGAATCAAGTCATTACGTGGATCTTCGGATAGCAATCTTGATGGGGGTACTGACGGTGTCCTGGACTAGGGGGTCCCCAGCGAGGTGACCCACAATCCTTGGTAGACACCCCTAAGAAGGATGGGGAGGAGAAACCAGATCCTCCTAAGTGCCGACGTGGCCGGAAGTGGTCCAAGAGTGCCGGAAGAGGCAGGGCAAGCCAAAACAACAAGATATATGCCACTGATAACGGCGCTACGCAAGAAGACGTTGAGGACTAGGGTAATGGCTGTCACGCCACACCCGATCAGGTCAATGACCCTGCATGGGATATCCGACGAGGAGAATCTCTACGATCTCGAGGATGAGGAGGATAACAATTACCTCCCCCAATCCGAGGACGATATCGGTCTCAGACCCAAGGATTTCATCGTCCCCGAGGACCCATACGAGCAAGAATGATTTCGGTGGCGGCTCCTTGCCACCGCTCGAAGTATGAAAAAGAAACAACAATAGCTCCAAGCTTATCAACATACGCTCAATGATAAGTGGGTCGAGGTCCTCGCAACCGAGTAAGACTTTGAGTTACGATGCGAGGACAAAGTCAAAATCTACCCATGTCGGCGCTTACTTCACGCGTTCAACGACGAAGTCGCCAACAACATGCTATCAAAGCAAGCATGACTGGGTTGACGAGCCTGATCGTCCTCCTCGCAGATGAGATAGGCCCACCAGAGAGAATCAAAATCCCCCCACAGATCGTTGTCTAGGGAAAGAACCAATACTACTAGCTGAGCCTTACAATTTGCAAAGAAAATTAAATGCAAATCCCCTCCCAACAAGGTCCATTTACGGATCAAGTGGACATGCTCAAGCTGGACGGGCCGGCTATGAAGCATGGCTCGATAGGAATGCAAGGGCTCGGGAGAAAACACGTGCTCGGACGGCATTCGACCTCCGGCACGACATCACTCGTTTTCCAGGGCCAACACATCCGATATGTTTTACAAATGAGGTCATGGTGCATAAGTTCCCGGAGGGGTTTAAACCCGTTAATATTGAATCATATGATGGAACCACCGACCCGGTTTTGGATCTAAGATTTCCTTCTCCACATCCACATGGCTCAAGTAAATACCTACCGCTCAAGCTCAAAGGGCCGGCAAGGCATTGGCTTAACTGCCAGCACGAGAACTCTATTGGAAGCTGGGTGTAGCTAGAAGAGGCCTTCAGGGCAAACTTTCAAGGCACATACGTTCATCGCCCGGATGCCTACGACCTTAGCCATATCATCTAGCAGCCTCGCGAGTCAGTCAGGAAGTTATGGAATAGGTTCATAACGAAAAGAACCAGATAGTCGACTGCCCGGATACAGAAGTGATCCTAACTTTCTGTCACAGTATCGCGACGAGTGGTTAGCGCGGCAGCTGGTGAGTGGATTTTATGCATACTTTTTAGAGTATATTCTTGTGCCAAATTCCTCATATCATACCCATCTAGCATTTATTCATGTCTCTAATGCATAGTTTTCAGTATTTACTTGTTTTACCAAGTTCGTTGCACACTTTTTATTTTCATTTGATTTTTATTAGTTTTTCTTTGATTTGTGGTCTTTGTAGGTAGGTTGACGTATGTATGGACTTGGGACATCAAAAAAATCAAGCTAAGGGTCAAACCAGAGATGTTCCAGGCACCAGAATCAAGGCCTTATCAAAGTGTCCAAAAGGATTCCATGGTCAGAAACGCATCGGGATTTTCGCTAGCAATTCAACAAGCTCAAAAACATAAAAATCGAAGTTCGTATAAAGAAATTGCGACCAACTATACAATGTGTACCTCATGCATCGTGCACCTCATGCAATCCTTGAACTTTCTACTGGCTAGTGGAAGCGGTCGACAGGCCGCACGTACGTAAGTACGTGTCCGCTTCTGATTCTTTCGCTCCGAAAACGTATGTGAGTCACGAAATCAAGATAAGTTGCTATCCACTTATTTTTGTGTCGGCCGGGGATATATAGTGGATGGACTCCGGAGGGCGGAGGCAAATAGAACTTGGAATCCATTAGTTCGCGGACCATTATATTGTTCCGGTGAGGTTTCCGTCCCAATCTCCGGCGAGGTTTGGTTCCTCCCGAGTACCGATCCCTTGGCCATTATATTGCTGCGCTTCGTCCAGGTAAGGATTCCTCTGCTTATCCATTGACTCCTCTTTTTTCTGCTAGTTTAGTTCTCCCGACTGGATTAGGAGCCACTTTCCGGCCGGGAAAATATCGTTCAGAAATCAACATTTAGTGAAAACCGATAAAAATCAGCACGCGAAAATGATGTTTCGAAGTTTTGAAAAAATCTAAAAAAAAATAAGAGGTTAACATAGGTGATGTTCTATTGCCGTGCAAAATTTTAAATTCAATCACATTACGTGATGTCAGTTATGAAAAAGACAAAATTAACATTGAATAGTGCCAACAGTAATGACACTATTCACTGTCCCAATTTGTCTTTTCCATGTCTCGCATCCTGTAATATGGCTTTACTTAAAACTTCACATGATAATAGAACATCATCCTCTTAACAGCCCATATTTTTTTTCAAAAATTTCAAATGCGTTTTTTTTTAGAAAATTTGCTTTAAATGTTGGTTTCCGTATCATGTTCTTCACTTCCCAGCTACCCTTGAACTGTGGTTTGTGTTGTGTGGGTCGGCAAGAGCGACGACGCTTTGAGCACGTCTGTAATTTCTATTTTTCGTACTCTCCTATGAGTGTCCAACTCGGCTTCTGCCCTTTAATTTGGGGGAAATAAGTGGATCTCGTGTTTCCGTCGACATCAACTTTTGGTGTAGTGTGGCACATCAAGGCATGTCGACCGCGCGCGTCGACGTTGATGGATGAAACGGACGGACGGTCCCTACACGCGTGCAGTGCATCATCACATCTGTACGCACAAATGTGCTTGTCTCCGGTGGTCGGCTCAGAGTGCCAAGCCAGCCAAAATCTGTCATGTGGTACTTTGTACGCATCGTCATGTGGTAGTATGGACCCTGCATCACATACACTACTGATGAAAATCTGTCACGGACAAGTAAGGCCCTCTCACTCCTCTCATATCCATCACCCCTCTCGCTCTGGATCCCTACACCCAAAAGGTTTGGTTTCCGTTCCAATCCCCGGCGAGTTTGCTTCCTCCAACGCTTCATTGGTCGACATGGGCTGGCCGCCTCTTCCCTTCTCTCCCCGTGCGCTCGTGCTTCCGGGCATTTAGGCCGTGTTTTTCCTTCCTCTGATTTTGCTGGACGCTTCATTGTGTAGGGTTCCCGTCGACTTGGAGCTATAACGTAAAGATTCCTCTGCTCCTCCTTTTTCTCAGCTACTCCTTCCATTCCAAGTTACTTACCACATAAATAGATAGATTCACTCCATCCTGAATTACTTGTCACATAAATATTTAAAATGTGACAACTAATTCGGAACGGAAGGAGTAGCTTAGTACCCCGGGAGATTGGTTTCAGTTCTATTTATACCCAAAATGTGTAGTTCGCGGTGCCTCTATCTTGATCACTATTTGCTGATTTAAGTGTGTTTTTTTGCGAGCTGCAACCTCGCTTGTCTCCGCCATGCTTTTTTCCTTTATCGAAGGGGCTACACAGCTCCATTTTCATTACGACAATGGAGTCACAGTACAAGCACATCAAGTAACCATTGCGATCATACTTCGCTAGATACTTAACCACATCTACAGGATGGGATGTGAGTGACTACATAATCCAACTACCAAATGAAGCAACCAAACACAACAATCATCTTGACACAATGTTATCCTATCAAAATCAACAGAGTCGTCGGACAGCAGGGCCACATCCACGCCAACGTTTGGAGACTTCTCCCACCACAGGGCAGAGTCTTTTAGAAATCTCACTAAGCAAGCCTTGTAGTCTTCTTTTCTGCAGCACGACCCATGATTACAGCAAACACAGAACAAACATCACATTAAGTTGGTCGTAATGGAGTATTATAGGTAGTATCATGAATGCCAACTAAGCAATTTTGATGAGGTGACATATAATTAAATGAAGAAAGAGAGGCTTGAGTATCATATCATGATACCATATCATAATAAATGATGTATTATTTAATGTCATGCATGACAATAAATATAGTTCTATATGATATCAACATATGATACTATGCATTACGTATATAGTATCATACACTAGTATCATATGCATGATACTAGTATGTGATACTCCCCATTACAACCAGCCTTAGTAGGATCAGTAGGCAATACACTTTGAAATCCTTGTTTTCTGACCAATAGAAACAACAGTACAGTCTTTGCCCATAAAGGCCGGCAACAAAGACACCACTACACATTAAATTATACATTTATCAACTTTATGCTTTTTTTGTTTTTGCGAATACTTGCATTCACGCACTTGTTCATCTCTGTCTATCTATATGCGTGTGGCAATGCACTATTTAACTCATCTGCTCCGATTAGTAGTGAGATCATCGATGGGGAACAAAGGTATCATGGTGGTGACCAGCATCCTCGCTGTGATGACGATCGTGTTTGGAGTCATCAGCGCGATTCTCTTGGCGCTGGTATGCACACATCGCACGCTAGATATTATGTCTTTGTCATTGTAACCTGCCAGATGCTATCTCTTTCTCACTCTAACCTACGGCCAAGATTTCAAAATAAAAAACTTCGGCCAAGCATGATCTAGTTGATAATAATATTGTTGATCCTTCTTGACGGTGTGTTCATTCATGCAGAAACATCATCAAGACGACCGTGGTGAGTTCTCTAGGTACCGGCGATCGCCGGCGATGACATGCGGCGTGGTAGCGGCCGTGTTGGCGTCAATGACGCAGATTCTTGCCAGCGTGGCCATCTGCTGCTGTGGGGCGTGGAGGAGAACTAAGGGGGCCAAGCGCATCGCCGCGGTGGTCTTTTTCATCATCTCATGGTATATAAATAATTTGGTTATTCACAACTCGATATCTGGCTGCTTTTTGTCGCTAATCAAGGAAAATATCATCATTAAATTTAATGCTACAATTAATTCTAGTCTAATGGCATGGTGCGCTAAGTGGTGGCGTGGCCCGTGAGCTTTAGAATTCATTGTTCTTTTATCATTTCTCTTAGAATTTGAAAACTGAACTTTAATACAGAATTTATATCTACTTGGTAGCTTGTTCATTTAACTTGTATAATTAATATGGTCTATACGCCATGCGTCTATACTTTCAGGGTTCTTGCGATCATAGCAGTGCTACTATTTTTGGCAGGCGCCATGTTAGGGTTTGAAGGCTCTGCAAAGAAAACTGTTGGGAATGCTAGGATTGTCGGAGGTGTCGGAATTTTCGTGATCGCGACGTTTTTGTTTCTTGTAGTTGCCGCCCTTGAGGTTGCCTCATACCGCCTAGTTCGGAAGAAGGACCACTACTAAGCATACGTTGGCAATAATCCTCCTCTGGTGCCAAGAACATCTAAAGACGGCCGCAACGCTATTGCTCCTGCACCGCCAAATCAAGTCTAAGGTTAGCTCTGCCACCATGGCATGGTTGTCTTTGCCTTCCAAAGGAGGAGCGCTCTATATGGACCGTGGTAGGTGGAAGGCGTATGCTTTGACCCATGCTACCGTTTTGCGTGTTTTGTGTGTTTGTTACGGTTTCATTCAAATCATAAGAAAGAATTCAAAAGTTTATCTGCATTGCTTGAAACATATGTGCTTGTGAAGCTTTTTTGTATGTTACGAAAGCCATTATAGGTGGTTGCCATCTGGAGTATCAAAATCATTAATGGGAATAAATGTCGCAACTCATGTGCGTCTCTTATCACCATCAGAGTTTAGTTGGTTTCTTCTCACGGGAGAAGGGTGGTTTGTGTGTTCGTGTGTTCTTCATGTATCCAATTTTAAAATGGAATATCTGTTGAACGAGTGTGGACCATTTACACCGTTACATGTCTCGCGCTAAAATCTTCAAAACTAGATCCATTTTTATAGGCTTCAGTGAACTTCAAGCGCAACTTGTACCCCCGTCCACAACTAACTTGTGCTCCTCGAAACAACATATGTGTACTCCTGTGCAGCGCAAGATTGGCAGATTGACAGATTGACATGTACTTAAAACGGGTCTTAGTTGCTTAAAAAAAAGGGTCTTAGTTTATTTTAGAATTCCACAATGAAATACTCATTTTCTAGCAATTATACTACTCCGGACCAAAATAAAAAAGAAACCTCGAATTATTTTTGAAATAAAAGTAAGCATGCTATTCTAAATTGAAGTAAAATCAAATTTTCTATTGTATTATATTATGGCTTGTCCTGCCAACGTGACACAATCTATGCGCTCCACACATGAAGCACACTACGTTGCACATGTAACATATATCCGGCCATATATCGGGCCGGACTGGGCCGACCCGATGTCTGCGGGATAAGCCCATGTTCGGCCCGGCTTGACAAATTCTTACATTTTCTAGGCCCAAGCCCGGCCCAAGGTAAGGCCTGAAAGCCCGAAGCCTGGCCCGACGGCCCGACGTAAGGAAAACAGGATGAAAACAACCGGAAAATCTGTCCAGCAAAAAGCAGAAGGAAAAGAACAGCATCACAGCACAAGTTTTGGGTCAAATCTAATATTTGCACCACAAAGATATTTGTAAATTAGTCCTCCCGTCCCCCGCGTCACCCCCAGCTAGGGTGACTCGGGCGGAGATCTCATCTGCGCCGCCGGGCTATATCCCCCCTGTCCTCCCCTCCGTCGCTGCCGGAGGAAGCCGCCGGGCGAAGCCCCAGCCGGCTGACGGCGGCGGCGGAGGACCACTTCCCTTCCCGTGTCCAGATCAGGTGAGGTAGGTCACTCATCGGCGCCGAGGCGCTTCTCCCAGAACTGGGTCGCGGTGGCGTGGTGACGCACCTCCGGCGACGAAGCAATGCGGCGGCGGGGTGGCGGGCGGAGGCGGCGGAGCTGCTGGCGACGTGGGAGTCCGAGTGGTGCGGGCCGATCGGCACGTCCGCGTGGTCACGCGGCCATGTTTGCGGTAGCCGGCGGCTCGTCGATCTGGTGGCGGCGGAACGTGGCCGGTGGCGGCGGTGACGTTCGGCCTGGATCTCGGGGCAGCGGCCCTGGAAGGTGGCGGCAGGTGAAGCTCGGGCTGCCTACAGCGGCATAGCGTGGTGCTGTCCCTGTCCAACGCGAATCTGCACCAGTGATTTGGTGGCTTGGTCTCCAGATTGGTTCGGATCAGAGACAATGACGAGCGTGCGAGATCCCTCTCGACGCCTCTCACGGCTTGGAGAGGTGGGGTGGCAGCCCTCCTACCAGGCTCCAGTGGTGGCACCCACAGGCAGTGGCTTGTGTGCCAAGGGCTCCCACGATGGCAGTGTTGTTCCGGATAGTCGCCGGATCTAGGCTGCTAGATCTGGGGCTTTGCAGGCGGTCGAGACGGTGCACAGGTTGTCGGCTGGTTTACTTGGGACAGATCCGAGTGAAAACCTAGTCTTCGGCCGGTGGCCGGAGCCGGTGATGGCGACGCCCTTGCATCGTTTTCTTCTTGAAGGCATCATCGAGGTGAAGCTCCCAGCTCCCCCCGATACCTCCGGGGGAAACCCTTGATCAATTGAATGGATGATGGCGGTGCTCTCCTGTCGTTCCCTCCTTTGAGGCGTCATTCTTGGAGGTGTGCATTTGATCGAGGGACCAGTGAGTGGTTTTACTGTTTTACTGGTAGAGAAGCGTTTCTTGTTCGCATCAGAGATATGGAGTCTCGGCGGCGTGGCGCAGTAGGGTCTCGGCAACGGATGTGTGATGATGGACGCGCGTAGGGAGGTGGCGTTGTCTGACGTCGTGGTGGCGTCGACTGCAGGCCTGACAATTGATGCGTCGGTACATGCTCTGAAGATGGATCAGTGGAAGATGGTGGCGGTAGCCTCTGGGAGGACGCCAAACCGGTGAGTGCCCCACAGTAGGTGGCTTAGTTGGGGCCTCAGGTTTTAGATGTTAGGCATTGGTGCGAGGTCTGTTTAGTATTTGGCCCGGACTCTCGGCACCCCCTTCATCAGTTAGATAGGAGTAGCGAAAGATCTTGCGAAGATGGTGGCTTCAGACTTATTGATGTATTTCTTTGTAAGGTCTTTGTGAATAATCAATAAAATGGCCGCATGCATCTTGCAGATGTAGAGGCCGGGGTCATCCTCCTTTTCTAAAAAAAACAGCACAAGTTTTGACAGTAAACACTAGCAAACAACAGTACTAAACTACAGCAAAACAACAGCAATTTTAATAGCAAAACATCACTAGTTTTGACAACAAAACAGCAGGAAAGCATCTATAGTTTTGACGGTACAATAGCAGCCAAACATCACTAGTTTTGACAGCAAAACAACATGAAAACATCACTAGTTTCAACAGCAGAACAGCAGCAAAAACATCACTAGTTTTGACAGGAAAACAACACTAGTTTTGACAGCAGAACAACACAGTTTTATAGAAAAACAATATAAGTCTAGCATCTAAATGTTCCAGTTTCGACAATAGCATCTAAACGTTCCACTTTCGACAATAGCATCTAAAGTTCTAAACGTTCCAGTTTCGACAATCACAAGTTCATGAATATCATTACAGTCCAGAACCAAAATGAAGACTAGTAGATGGCTGGCTGCCATCTCACCATGCCTTCTCTGAATCTTCTCTTCTCATTCTAGCACTCTAGCAACAACTCTACAAGATGGAATGAACAGAAAGTTAGTGTTAGTATAAAGTACAACTTGAAAATTGACATGAACAAATAATAGTGATGTTACACTCTTCATGAATCTTCATCATTATCTAGCGTAATCACTTCTTCTGTCTTTCTCTTATTATCTACAACAATAGATTGGGTTAATAATAATTTGCAAGCAAAACATACAAATAAGAATGTGAAACAGATAAGATTACAACACATACCTTCTTTTTTCTGCAATTTGCAATGATACCAATCTTGCAAACACATTAAGGCCTCAACCGTTTTTGGTTTAAGTGAGCTTCTGTTCCGGGTTATAACCTTCTTACTCAAGCTGAAAGCATATTATGAAGCAACACCTGACACAAGAACTGCAAGGATATCACATGCCATTCTTGCTGGTTGCGGATACCTAGCTGCAGATTTACTCCAAAAATCCAAGATATTGACATTTTCATTCAACCTATTCGAAGGTTCAGCTAAATACAATTCCAATTTAGATTTCTCTTCATGTGATCTCATGCTTTCCACGTACTGATCACAGTCAGAAAAGGCACCAAGTCCACAAGTGCTTGATAATCCACTTGTTGCCAAGTTTTCATTGACATGTACACCACTACCGTACTCATTAAATAAAGAAGTCATTGTACTTTTAACAAGATTAATGTGCTGAAGGGCATCATCACCATCATATAGCTTGGAGTAGGCATATCCTAACTACTTGAACTTAATGCCGGGACAAAGAACGGCAGCACAAGACAAAAATACGCTATAGTCAGACCAATATTCATGAATTTCTCCCTCATAACTCCCAACATTTGGAGCCATGTAACTATTTATTCTAGCACTAGCCTCAATAATAGCAGAATGAATAAGATAGACATTCATGAAGTACAAGTTGGCCGTTGGATACTTTGTTCCGGAGAAAGTTGTAGTTACCTTGAAGAAAACCTCCAAGAACTGGTACATATGAGATACCTTGGCCCATTCTTCTTCGGATAGCCAAATTTTGACCTTGAATATGTTTTCCCTCTCAAAATACCAATGCAGCACTTCTCTATAGTACAAACAGCAGCCAAGCATAGTGTAGGTTGAATTCCAACAGATGGGCATATCAGGTTTCAACCTTCTTGATTCTTCTAGGTTGAAAATAGTTTTAATAGTACTATAAAACTTATGCAACCTATTACCTGAAGCCTTTAGGTACATTATACCATCTCTAAGTTTGCCAACACACTCATCAATCAATGTCAAACCAGCTTGAACTACCAAGTTCAGTATGTGTGCACAACAACGAATTTGGAAGAATTTACCGGACAAAGGTAAAGCACCCTTTGACAAGTGGGTACGCAAGCAAGCTATCATCCTATTGTTATAGGATGCATTATTTCTTATCAATCCTACATTCACGGAAAGCTACATGGACATCATCGGCAATAGATGCCCCATCATATGGTGGATCAATTTTTTTAAACCAGACAATCCTTTTGTTTAGTTTCCAATCAGCATCTATGTAATGGTAGGTAATGCAAATATAGCTATGCTTGGTGACTTCAGATTTCAAATTGTCGGATGTGAAACTAACTCTACCAGGGGAAACGAGATTAATTTCCATCAGTTCCTTTTTCTGGCTAAGAAACCTTGCCATTATCTCTCTTTTTATTGTGTCCAACCAATAGACTTGAATTGTGGACAACAAGCAGACATCATTGTTCTAAATCCATCTTCTTTAACTGTTGTCAATGGATGACCACTGGAAACAAGATAAACAGAGACTGAATTCCTAGCAACTTGAACATCAAATCTACCATTTTTAATGCAGTTGTTCCATCATAATTTGTTTCAGATTTCAAGAAAAAATTATTCATTGTCGCTTGTTCAACCTTATGCTTATTTTTAGTGTCTAAGGAGATGAGATGTACCATTTTACGATTTACCTGACAGTTCAGGCCCGCAATGGTTGCATTCAGCTATAATTACTTCATCACCATCTTTGGAGATCTTGGTGAAGTCGAGCCATACTTTTGACTTCAGCTTGGAAGTAGTAGGCTGTGCTGATACGTCTCCCTCGTATCTAGTTTTCCAAACACTTTTGCTCTTGTTTTGGACTCTAATTTGCATGATTTGAATGAAACTAACTAGGATTGACGTTGTTTTTAGCAGAACTACCATGGTGTTGTTTTTTTGTACAGAAATAAAAGTTCTCAGAATTGGACAAAACTTTTTGGAGATTTTTTATGGAATAAATAAAAAATACTAGAGCAAAGACCCACTAGAGGGGGGCCACCTGCTTCCCACGAGGCTCCGCTGACCCTAATCTCAAGCCTATGAATTCCGTTTTCCTGAGAGAAAAAAATAAGAGAGGAAGTTTCATCAAATTTTACGACACGGAGCCGTCGCCACCTCCTGTTCTTCATCGGGAGGCAAGATCTGGAGTCCGTTCGGGGCTCCGGAGAGAGGGATCCTTCATCATCATCATCATCAACCATTCTCCATCACCAAGTTCATGATGCTCACCATCGGGAGTGAGTAGTTCCTTCGTAGGCTTGCTGGATGGTGATGGGTTGGATGAGATTTATCATGTAATCGAGTTAGTTTTGTTAGGGCTTGATCCCTAGCATCTACTATGTTCAGAGATTGGTGTTGCTATGACTTTGCTATGCTTAATTGTAACATCCCAAATTTCCTATTTGGAATGTTTTACAATTATAGCTAAGCATCTATGCATATTGTTTGAAATTGAGTGGCATTTGAAGTTTCAGAAGATTTTTGAGTTGATGGAATTTGAATTCAAAATTTGGGAGTTGAAAATTATTTCAAAACTATGCCTGACAAATACTTGAGGAAAAGTATGAGAGGAGTAAACATGACACTCCAAATATGTCAAATGAAAAACCCTGCCAAAAAGTTTGAATTCAAATTTTGATATTATTTGGGATTGTAGAAAAATGTTTTTTTTAAGTTTGAGTTTTGCCCCTGGAAAAATGTTCAAATTATAGGGAATATTCCCCTGATCATTTTGATATATATATGTCCTATATAAAATATTTATATTTAATATATTTTTCTCCCTCTCTCTAATTCAAAAAAAAAGAAAAAGAAATAGACCCAGGCGCCAGCCACGCCAACTGGCCTAGCCAGCGCCGAAGCGGCCCAGCCACTGGCCAGGCACAGCCCAACCAGGCGCGGCCCAGCCAGCGCCCGAGCCGGCCCACGCCCGAGCCCCCCTCGCTGAAACCCTTTCCCTTCGGTCGCCCGACCGAACGCCTCTCTCTCTCTCTCTCCCGCTGACACCCGGCCCCACCTCTCCTTCTTCCCCTCGCCCAAGCCAACCCGCGCCGCCGCTCGCCAGAATCCCGCAAATTCCGGGATCGCCTCCCCGATCCACCCCCTCGCCCAAGTCGAGACCCCCCCCCTATAAATACCCCCGCCCTCGACCCCTTCCCTCACTTTTCCCCCTCGCCCGACCCCTCTCCTCACCGCAATCCGTCGCCGGAGTCCGAAGCCGCCGCCGCGCCATTTGCCCCGTTCCGCCGCCCCGAACTCCCTCGAGCTCGCCCGGGTCGACCACCGAGACCCCCTCGCTCCGCCGCACCCGCCGGAGGTCTCCGCCGTCGCCCCGGACCACCGGAGCCGCCGCACCGACGTCGCCCGAGCCGCCGTCGACCATCGCCGTCGTCGCCGCCGCGGTGAGTCACCGGAACGCCCCTCCGCCGTCCGATCTGAAATCGACGCGTTAGATTAGAATAACGAAGGGGTACGGTTTTTTTAATAAGATCCGGTTTTAAGTTATGGTTTTTATTAGACCGGCCCGACTCGGTTTAATCCCGCGTGCACGTTTTAGTTATATTACGCCGATGCGTTAGATAGGCCCATTAGCCGGTTTTTTCTTTTTAGTTAATATTTTCGTTTCTGTTTTTTTTTACAGAATAGTTTCGGTTTTGTAAAATCCATATCTTTTAGTCTACTTAATATTTTTAATTGATTCTTTTTTTTATTAGTTTGCAAATTTGTTGTAGTTATATGTTTAGTCATGTTAAAATTATTATAAATTGTTTTATTTTAGATTTAGACAGATTAGTAATTCTGCTATAAAATGAGTTAGGATTATTTTATTTTAGTGATTCTTTTTGTCACTACTTTGTTTTGACCTTACCTAACCGTAGGAATTTATTTGGGCATTTTAGAGTTAATAAAAAAATAGTTTTAATTAGAATCATGTAGTTCTTATTTATTTAACTAGCTACTGTTTTCCTATTGTTTCATATAGCAAATAATTTTATTTCTCTTATGTGATAGTTTATTTTAGGTTAGTTTCTGTAACTTTAGAACATGAACTTTTATTTACAATAAATAAAATTTTTATTTTAGTTTTTCTTGCTAGAAGTGTTATGGGCATAATAGGAGTTCTATAATAGATTTTAATGTGATTCTTTTTGCTCCTAGTTGCTTGATGTTTTCTTTTCTGTTAGTTAGCAAAAACCCATGCTTAGATTTTGTTAAGAAAAATTTTGTTGTGCAAAACTATTTCTAGGTTGTTGTTTGATGTGGTGAAAACATTGGCTTGGATTTCTTCGAGTTTTCTTTGGGTTTATATTCAATTGTTTCATGTGTTATACTAGTATGCTGTTATGTTAAGTGATCATATATTTGTATGCTTATATGATTGTTGTTTGCCTCGGTAGAATTTCCGGAGTGCGAAGCTTGCTACCACGAGTCCCTAGCTTTCGAAGATCGTCAGCAAGGCAAGTCATTGATCATATTTCTTTTACTATACCTATGATTTTATTGCATTAGAATTTTACCTGCCCACCATGCATGCAGTAGGAGAATTTGAAGTTATGTTCTTGAGTAGTATCATGAGGTAGGATGAACCCAATTCCCCTTGTTACCATTGCCCGGGACGAAGTAGTTTATTTTGCTATGCTCGTAGACAGGGTTGGTTGAGTGAATCATAAGGAAGATGTGAGAGTCAAGACGATGACAACCCCATGACTTCAAGCTCAAGATGGACTACAAAATTCACTACTGGGTGGAGGACGGTTGACGGGCACCCTGGAGAAAACCAGTGGTTGGCCGGGATGCATGGAGAAGCGCAATGACATATTGCGGAAAGCTTCACCCAGCCACGAAGAGACGGATGTATACCCCATTAACCGGAAGCTTACCTGTGCAGTCGCAAGCCATTATGGGCTCTGGCTTGGTCAACCCTAGGTGTGACTCTGGCCGGACGGTGCTACGAGATGTAGAAGAACGATAGGATTGGATGGGTACCGGCAGTGGCCAGAGGAACTCTTCGGAAGACCCTGTTTCGTTCGTCCCGTCTTCAAACACCAGGAAGTGCGAAGACTTAAAAGGATGGAACGATTCTTGCGGGTAAAGTGCGCAAACCTCTGCAAAGTGAAGATCTAACCGGTTAGCCGTGTCCCGGGTTACGGACAATTTGAGCCTCTGGAACCTGGAGTATTTCGGAAATCTCAACACTGAAATTAATAAATTAATTAAGGGGGTTATTTAATAATTGGGAATGAGACATTGGTTGGCGGAACCATCTCAATAACTACCAATAATTTTGTAGTATTTGCAAACAAGTCCATTGTTGTAGGGAAAAACTGGCTTTTTCCCAAAACAATGAAACTTAGAGCCCCACAGCCAAATTGCATATAGTGTTAGTAGTTTTATTGTTATTCTCTCTTCATGACTTGGCGGCATATTCAAAATGCTGACCTACACGGCTGCAACGTCTTATGTTGCAGAGGATTATTCCGATCAGGAGTGAGGCTACGATCCACGCTTGGCGATTGCCCTTTGGAGTCGGATGGACTCGCTATTCTTCTACGCTTCCGCAGCTTTATTTAGTTTATTTCTCATGAGTTGGCCTTCGGCCGAATTTATTCTATTGTAATAAAGACTCGATATGATAATCGTGTAATAAATTCAGGTGTGATTGAACTTTGATTATTTCATCAATGTACTGTGTGTGCCAGCATGATCTTGGGATGGTACAGCTACACAGAGACTTGACCGGTTTTGGGTCGGGTCGCTACAGAGATGGTATCAGAGCACACGCTGACCGTAGGAAGTAACCCCTAGGATCGGAAAGCCATAGGAAGAGACTATTTATTTTATGATCTTATCATTCCGTAATTCTCCCCTGTTCATTTCTGACTTCTCTCCGATTTTCAACATTCTAGATGGCCGGCGAGTTCACCCCAGTTTTGCTACCGGAGTTTTGCCAGCCAGATGAGACGATGCCTTTCGGCAAGAAGCTGGTCTAGATCGTGAAGAAGCTGAAGATTGCTCTGCCCTCAATCACCAGGAAGCCTACCAATGCACTTCCGACAGATACCCGCTACAGGATTGAGGTGCACATTTCCAGGGAGGACCTTCGGAGGACATTCAGAGCCCATTGACTTTGAGTTTACTGACTTCAATTGGATCCTCGGAAGAGACATGGCGATTTATCGTGCACTTGGACATCTCCGAGAAGAGTACAGGGCCGAGCTCGACCCATCAGACCTCGCCATGATTTCTCGCAGAGCTAGGAATGGAGATATCATCCGTACCGTAGAGGACGACTCCATTCTCTCATATGTCCAAGACTTGGAGTGTCTCCTCAGGAAACGGGAGATCCAGACTCGCCGTAACTCGAAGGTACACAGGAGGCTGTTGTTCCGTGAACTGGAACTGGAGGAGAAAGCACACGCAGAATTCCTTGACCTTGAAGAAGAAATCAAGGATTTCATGGAGAGAGTTGACAAGCTGAAGATGGATGTTGCCGCATTAGAGGAGAAGATGGACTTGGGAGAAGACCTTTTTCCGAGTGGAGATGACGGACCTCTCGTGAGCAATGACCAGGATTATGAAGAGAGCTCCACTGAAGAAAGCCGCAAGAGGAGGCGCCGCATCAGAGGACGCCACACCAGAGGACGCCGCACCAGAGCACGCAAGGATAATTGATGAACACATTTAGTCGACCGCCATGTTATTTTATTTTTCCGTCGATCAGTTAGGCTGTTATTTTCGATTAGTCGTGAGAAATTGTAATCCGAGACTGAACCATGTTTGAGTGGATTGAATAAATGATTGGTGTGATTATGATTGTGCATTCATATGGGTAGTGATATTTTCTCATTATACCCTTGTTCAATTCTAATTTTCTCATCCACTCCAAAACACCATATGCCTCCGAGACGTGACCCTGGTCTCAACTTTCCGCCGGAGCTCACCCAGCTGATCCAGCAGCAGAATGCCCTCATGCAGATGCTCATCCAGAACCAGAACAACAACAACAACAATCCACCGCCACCACCCCCTGTTGACAACTTGACCCGCTTCCTAAGGCTGAATCCGCCAGTGTTCTCTAGCAGCACTGAGCCGATTGTGGCCGATGATTGGCTCCGCATGGTCGGAAGGGAGTTAGCCACTGCTGGATGCACAGAGGCAGAAAAGGTGCGCTTTGCCGCACATCAGCTTGATGGACCTGCAGCCTCTTGGTGGGAAAACTACACCGCCACTTATCCCATCGCCACCATTACGTGGGATCAGTTCCAGCAGGCTTTTCGCACCGCTCATGTTTCAGCTGGAGCCATGAGTCTGAAGAAGCGTGATTTCCGCAACTTACGCCAGGGGAACCGTACTGTGGGGCAGTACGTGGATGAGTTCAGCAAGTTAGCTCGCTATGCCCCGGATGATGTGGCCACAGATGCCGCAAAGCAGGAAAAGTTTCTCGAGGGACTCAATGACGAGCTGGGTATGCAGCTAATGGTGGCTACCTTCAACAACTACCAGGAGCTGGTAGACAAGGCCACCATACTTGAAGGCAAGCAGCAGCAGATTGATAGCCGCAAGCGGAAGTATGGCCAGGGGAAGTACAACTCTGGAGCTCAGCAGAAGCCCCGTTATGCCCCATACTCGGGAGGGCATACCCAT
>LR880970.1:14512515-14531024 GCA_904067115.1 Aegilops sharonensis | reverse complement strand
TTCCAAGTCCATCCAACGGACCCTGCAAAGACGGCCTCCATCGGGGCACAATTAAACCCTGATGTAGACGCCGCACTACGAGAATTTCTACGAGAAAACTGGGACATTTTCGCCTGGCACCCTTCAGACATGCCAGGAATCCCACGTCGGCTGGCCGAGCACAGCCTAAATATCCTAAAAGGATTCAAGCCAGTCAAACAGGCTCTTCGGCGCTTTTCCGAACCCAAGAGACAGGCCATGGGAGAGGAGCTAGCCAAACTTCTGGAAGCGGGATTCATCAGAGATATAAAACATCCGGACTGGTTAGCAAATCTGGTGATGGTACCAAAGAAGGACAAATCCTGGCGCCTATGTGTTGATTTCAAAGACCTTAATAAGGCTTGACCAAAGGATCCCTTCCCCCTCCCTCGAATTGATCAAATTATCGACGCTACAGCAGGACACGACTCATTGTGCTTCCTCGACGCGTACTCCGGCTACCACCAAATCAAGATGGCGGAGCCAGATCAAGCTGCAACAGCATTCATCACTCCATACGGCCCATTCTGCTTCAACACAATGCCCTCCGGGCTCAAAAACGCCGGCGCAACATATTAGCGCATGATTCAGACATTCTGGCAAACCAGATCGGCAAAACAGTGGAAGCATATGTAGATGACGTGGTCGTCAAATCCAAGCATGTTGAAACTATAATAGACGATTTGAGGCTCACATTCGACAATCTTCGAAAATACGACATCAAGCTCAATCTGGAAAAATGTGTCTTCGGCGTTCCAGCCGGAAAGCTCCTGGGCTTCATTGTGTCCGGTAGAGGAATTGAAGCAAACCCAGCCAAGATCCGAGCTCTGTCACAATTGGATATTCCAAAAGACCTCAAACAAATACAAAAATTGACTGGATGCGTAGAGGCTCTAAGCCGCTTTATTTCCCGTTTGGGAGAAAAGGCGTTACCCCTTTACCGCCTCCTCCACCGCACCGAACACTGCGAGTGGACGGATGCCGCTACGGCCGGACTAGAAGAGATAAAAGCCATATTGGCAACAAATCCGGTCCTGGCTGCGCCCAACGTGGGCGAACCAATGCTATTATATATTGCCGCAACACATCAAGTTGTCAGCGCGGTGCTCGTTGTCGAACGAGAAACGTACAGACACCGGTTCCCTCTTCAAAGACCGGTTTATTATGTGTCCACTGTCCTCACTCCATGCAAGACCCGGTACCCACATTATCAAAAGATAGCATACGCGGTGTTCATGGCATCCCGGAAGCTGCGACACTACTTTCAAGAGTGTTCGATAACGGTAGCCTCCGAAGTACCTCTTCACGACATTATAAACAACCGCGACACGATGGGCCGGATTGCCAAATGGGCCATAGAGCTCCTTCCATTCGACATAACCTATAAGCCACGACGAGCAATTAAGTCGCAGGTTCTGGCCGACTTCGTGGTCGAATGGACCGAAGCCAAACTCCCTAAAGAGTACGGCGCATACTCCAATTGGATCATGCACTTTGACGGCTCCAAAATGTTGGTCGGCCTGGGGGCTGGCGTCGTCCTGACGCCCCAACAGGGGACACAGTCCAATACGTCCTTCAAATAATGTATACGGACTCCAACAACGCAGCCGAATACGAGGCCCTTCTGCACGGCCTCCGGATGGCAGTCTCCATGGGCATTAAACGCCTAGAGGTGCGCGGGGATTCGAACCTCGCGATATCTCAAATAAACGGAGACTTTGATGCCAAAGATCCGAAAATGGCAGCATACCGCAATGCGGTCCTAAAAATGTCAACATGGTTCAAAGGGCTCGAATTTCATCATATAGCCCGGGATAACAACCAGCCGGCGGACATATTGGCAAGCATCGGTGCAAAACGCGATGCCGTCCCGCCCAACATATTACTGGAACGGCTGTTCAAGCCATCCGTACTATGGGAAGGGGAGTCCGGAAATAACAATCCGGACCCAACCGCACTGCCTGACGCCGAACACTCTGGCACAATCGGAGGCTCTGCCACCGAGATAACACCCTCCGCCCACGAAATAATGGCGGTTATCGCCCCATGGACGGAACCATTCCTAGCCTACCTAACTAGGCAGGAACTCCCCGAAGACCAAAATGAGGCTCGCTGCATAGTACGGCGATCTAAAGCCTATAAAGTCCATGAGGGAGAGCCTTATAGAAAAGCACAACAGGAGTCCTTCAAAGGTGTATCTCCGAAGAGGAAGGGCGAAACCTCCTAGCTGAAATTCATGTCGGACTGGGTGGGCTCCACGCTGCAGCCCGGGCCCTTGTAGGCAAGGCCTTCCGTACAGGATTTTATTGGCCGACGGCCCGGGCAGATGCGCAGGATTTAGTCCAGCGATGCGTCAGTTGCCAGCTTTTTGCTAACCAAAGCCACATGCCACCCACCGCCCTCAAAACTATACCCATCACCTGGCCGTTCGCGGTCTGGGGGCTTGACATGGTTGGACCCCTTAAGGGAGGAACCCACAAGCAAAAATACCTATTGGTCATGATGGACAAATTCACCAAATGGATAGAGGCCAAGCCTGTTAAAACGGCCGAATCCGGACCGGTGATAGACTTCATATCAGGGGTAGTGCACCGTTATGGCGTCCCCCACAGTATCATCACTTACAACGGCACCAACTTCACGGCCGATGAGGTCAAATTATGGTGCAAAAACATGGGCATCAAGCTCGATTACGCCTCAGACTATCACCCTCAAACCAACGGTCAAGTCAAACGAGCAAACGGTCTAATCATGAGCGGCATTAAACCCAGACTAGTGTGGTCCCTCAAGGAATCTAACACGAACTGGGTTGAGGAGCTCGACTCCGTCCTCTGGGAGCTGCGGACCACGCCGAATCGTACTACCGGATTCACACCATTTTTATGGTGTACGGCGCAGAGGCAGTCTTGCCCTGCGACATAATTCATGACTCACCTCGCGTGCGCATGTATGAAGAAAGAGAAGCTGAGCTCGATCGACAGGATAGTTTGGACGCATTGGAGGAGGAGCGCGACATGGCAAAAGCTCGTTCCGCATTTTATCAACAGCAGGCTCGAAGATATCAAAGCAGGGAAGTACGGGCCAAAGCTTACAACGTTGGCGAACTAGTTCTACGCCTGCCGGACAAGAAAAAGGACAAACTCAAGCCCAAATGGGAAGGTTCCTTCATCATCGACCAGGTCCTGACCGGCGGAGCATACCGTCTGCGAAACGCATCGGATAACCGACTCGAGCCGAACCCATGGAACACAGCCCGTCTATGAAGATTCTACGCCTAAGCGCCGGACTCCAAGTTCGTCTCCTTCCTCCGTCCACATTTTCTATTTTTGTTGTCTTTATTTCTCTCCTTCCTCCCCTTTCTTTTTAAAGCCTTTAGAGGCTCGTTCGCGCTTTGTTCGCACATATTTGACGCGCTGTCCGCGCTCATTATACCTGGGGGCTTCTTTAACATAAGCTTATTTATACGGGCTTCATGCCCAACACATGTGTCAAACTTCCGCATGTACCTTTTGTTCACCATTATATGCATCGATATGACTTAAGTTTTGGCTGGGTTGCCTGGCTCCTGTGCTTACCCCTACGTTCCCGATTGTTCGGCTAGGTGGTAAAGGGAGCACCTCTGCGATTGTTACTGCCGGGTCAGCCAGATGTGTACCTCAGACTGGGTGAAGCCGAAAGCTAGCGTTCTTAAGGGAATATTCAGTCGGTGAACTGAAAGATGATTTTTAACTATTTATCCATCTACCCCCAGATGATTTTCTGCTTTCTTAGCAGTTTTGACATGCACTTTAGGGCATGCATCCCAGCGAAAGGAACCCTTAACGGAACTATTCTCCCTGGAAGATATTTCTTACTATCCATGTAATATAACATAACTAGTTGGGCACTTGTCTGATAAAGCAATAATGACCCCTACGCCTTGTCTCCATGCATACCCCGGTTCTTATATAACCACGAAGGTATTCGGACACACTCCGGACTATTGGGTCCTGAGGTCGAAGCGAAAAGGTCCGCTATGACAAAAGATCTACAATCCGGCTAGAAGACATTTTTCATTTCATATTTAATTACATAGTCAACTCGACTCATTGTATTCCTCCTCAACGCCATCTAATAGGCTATCTAATTTACAATCTTGCTGGGAATACTTGGCGGCCAATTCTACTTGGCCGTACACTAACCTTACAGGGATCTCCTTCCCATCAGGCCCCACAGGTCCGACCTCGGCCATGTGGTCTGGGTCAGCCTTCGTGTACTGCGTCTTCACCATGGCCCAGGCCTCCCTGGCGCCATGACGGCAAGCCGATATCTTCCATAGTCGGAAGCGCCGCCGTGCTCCTTGAAGCCGCTCCGCCAGCTCTCCAATGCCTTCGGGCAGGGAGATTGATGGCCACAAGGCCTGGCCGACGCCTTTCATCAACCTGTCGAACTCGTTCTTGCAGCTGACGCAGTTCGGGAAGAAGATCACCCGAAGAACTGGGCATCTCCTCTTCAGGACGACCTATGAGCGAACCTACATACATGTTTATGTTAGTCGCCTTCCTCGCCGAACTCTTTCAAAGTTCGCTCAAGCACTTACTGAAAATGCCGCGACGAAGTCGTCGATTCTCCTTTACGGAGTCAGACAACTGGGCACGAACATCCTTTAGTTCCTCACCCAGTTGGGTGTTGGCATCTTGGAGGTTATTTTTCTCCTGCCGCACCCTCGTAAGCACGCTCTCGCCGGCCTTTAGCTGGCGCAGGAGCTGTTGCTTGTCCGGATCTAGTCCGGCGCCATCTGCAATATTATTGTCAGATTTACACACACGCCGCACTTCCTAACCTATTTATCTTTTGAAGCATATATTACCAGAGGGGGTCTCTGTGGCTCCCCCTGTAGCGGCTAGTGCGGCCTCAAGTTGGGCCTTGCATTCTTCAAGCTCCTGGGAAAGTCGGGTATTCTTTTTTTGTAAGATCCTGCATAACAAATGATCCTTAAATCGGTTATTCTAACTATTTTAAGTCTCGGGGGCTACTGGCATATATAACTGTCAAATTTCCTTACCCGTATGTCCTTTACATACTGCTCCGTGGCTCTGGCTAGACCATCTTGAGCGGCACGGAGGTGCGCATCTCCCAAATTGAAGGCATTCAAGGCCTCTTGGGAGAAACATGCGTCACGAAGAACTGTCCGGCGGCACCTGTGATTCATGGCGCTCTCCACCTCGGAGTTGGTGGCGGACAATCTGTCGGCATCCTCTGTCGGAGGAGCATCCGACGCACGCCTCGTGCTCGCCTCCGCTTCCGGACCCGGCTTTGGAGCCTGGCCGGCGGATGTTCGATTGGCAACCTCTCCGGACTCAGTCCGGCGAGCGCTCTTTTTCCTGAAAGGAGCACCAGCGTTAGTACACCTCCCCGGAATGAATCCTGGGAATATGGTGACACGCCATACCGTTGCGGCGGAGTTTCGATCCAGACCGCACTTCTTTTTAGCCTGCGGGGCCGTACTGCCCCTTGTTGGCTAGCCACCGCGGGCTCGGCTTCCTGCCTCGAAGATACCCCCTGCGAAACACCATTGGTATACGGTGATCAACAAATAAGCACGGATAGGTCATTATCGGAGCATTGGGACCTTGGTCTCAGTTACCTGTGAGGCTGGAAGTATTCCGGGGTAATCGGCCGTAATGGCAACCAAAGCATTGTCGATGCTAAGTTGGTGGAACACCTCGTCGATCAACTCCACCTTTATATCCGGATCCTCTTCGGAGGTCGGATCGAGGGACTGTTCCGGATCCTCGGGTTGTGGGGGCGGGCTGTGTATCTTCTCCACGGCCCGGCGCAGTTCCTGCACAGAAACCATGAAATGAGATATTTAACCACGGGAACATGGATCGGACTGGCCACAAAGATGTTTGCTTACCCAACTTCGAGGATTATTCGAAGAAAACTCGCTCAGTGGGTTGACGCGGAGAAAATCCTCCTCCTCCCCTTTATACATGGCAGACAAGGTCTTCACCAGTTCGGTGACCGATCCTGGCCCTTTGCGGCCATGGCGGGAGGCATCGTCCTCCCCGTTGAAATCCCACATGGGGTGGCCCCTATATTGGAGCGGTTGCACTCCCCTCATAATGCAGATTGCCATGACTCCAATCATGGTCAATCCGGCATGAGCCAGTAATCTTATTCGGCTCATCAAGTAATGGACATCCCGGTCATTTTCCCTATGGGGGCTCCGCGGGCGCCAGCTTAGGCGCTTCTTCAGAGGAGCATTGCTAAACTCCGGAAGGCAGATCCGAACAGGGTCCGGAAGCGGGACGTCCTCCATGTAAAACCATTCCGAAGGCCAGTCTTCGGACGCCTTCTTCGGGGTTCCGGATAGATATCCGGTCCCAGCGATGCGCCATAGTTCGGCTCCGCCCACTTGATATATTGACCCCTCATGAGAACGGGGTACTAGGCAGAATAATCTCTTCCATAGCGCAAAATGAGCCTCAATGCCCAAGAACAGTTCGCAAAGGGCCACGAAGCCCGCGATGTGCAAAATGGAGGCAGGCGTAAGGTGGTGCAACTGGAGGCCGTAGAACTCCAAGAGCCCCCGGAGAAACGGATGGATTGGAAATCCGAGTCCTCTTACTAGATAAGAGATAAAGCATACCCGCTCTCCATTAGAGGGATTGGGGACACTCTCTGCTTGCTTTCCGCCCTTGTAGGTGGCAAGTCCGGCTCGAACCGGAACCATGAAGGTCGGGGGAAGAAATCCCTTGGTTTGGAGTATAACTAGCTCGCTATGCGGGACTGAGCATCTCTCCCAATTTCCAGGCTGAGGGCTGGGAGCGCGAGAGGAGGAGTCGCGTCGACTGTCCATGATGGAATGAGTTTTGGTCAGAAGCGCTCCGATGAAAGCTCGCGAAGGGGGGATGGTGTGATTCAGATCTAGATCCTCGCCCCTTTTATAGGCGGCTCATTTGCGCAGCTAGGGGGGTAAGTGTAAAAATACCCTGGCTTTTCGCATTCATTCAAACACGTGGAAGATGGCCATTATTGGGCGTAGAAGCCAAGGAGCGCAGCATTTATCAGAAGCCGGACACTATTCGACGAGTGTATGGAATTTGGAGAAGAACCCGCCTCGCAATGCCGAAGACAATCAACGCGTCGGACTCATCGTCATTGAAGCCTGGTTCGGGGGCTACTGAGGGAGCCCCGGATTAGGGGGTGTCCAGATAGCCGAACTATCACCGTTGGCCGGACTCCTGGACTATGAAGATACAATATTGAAGACTTCGTCCCGTGTCCGGATGGGACATTCCTTGGCGTGGAAGGCAAGCTTGGCGATACGGATATGTAGATCTCCTACCATTGTAACCGACTCTGTGTAACCCTAACCTATCCGGTGTCTATATAAACCGGAGGGTTTTAGTCCATAGGACGAACAACAATCATACCATAGGCTAGCTTCTAGGGTTTAGCCTCCTTGATCTCGTGGTAGATCTACTCTTGTACTACCCATATCATCAATATTAATCAAGCAGGAGTTGGGTATTACCTCCATCGAGAGGGCCCGAACCTGGGTAAAAACATCGTGTCCCTTGTCTCCTGTTACCATCCGCCTAGACGCACAGTTCGGGACCCCCTACCCGAGATCCGCCGGTTTTGACACGACATCATCCAACATAATTATCCATCACTGATCCAATGCCTACGAGCTTTTCCCATATTGATCTTTGCTAAGTTACTACTTTTGCTGCTACTGTCATAATTGCTACAAAACTAGTGCTACTGCTATTACCGTTACTGTTGATATCGTTACTGCTGCTATCAAACTATCATATTACCATGCTACTGATCACTCTGCTGCAGATATTTAGTCTTCAGGTATGGTTGAATTGAATACTCAACTACTAATACTTGCAAATATTCTTTGGCTCCCCTTATGTCGAATCAATAAATTTGGGTTGAATACTCTATCCTTGAAAACGTTGAGATCCCTTATACTTGTGGGTTATCAAGACCTTTTTCTGGCATCGTTACCGGGGAGCATAGCTCTATTTGCTAAGTCGCTTGGGATTTATATCTGTTGATCACTATGAAGAATCTTAAGGATGATAAAACAAAGATTGTTTCCTCTAGAACGAGGGGAGGTAAGGAACTGTTATCTAGTTCTGTACACTTGATTCACTTATGTTTTAAGTAAGCTTGCGACACCACCCCCTACTATTAATTCTGATATGTCGCAAGTAATTGATGATGCTACTTCTGCTATGAATGATGCTAGTACCTTGCTTGATGATACTATGCCACTAGGTGAATTTCTTGATGAACAACTTGCTAAAGCTAAAGAATTTGAGAATGTTGAAACGGATGAAATTACTGAAAATTATGAAACACCCATTCGACCTAGCTCTCCTAGATATGAATTGCCAAAGATACTTGAGGGTTATGTTAAGGATGGAGAGATAGCTAGGGAATTTCTTGCTTGTAATGATAGAGATGATCTTAAGAAATTACTACGTAAGCCGAAAGAGAAATCTTGGAATGCCAGAATGAAATATGATCCTAAGTTTGCTACTTCACCTATCTTTGTTACTAATAAGGATTATGAATTCTCTGTCGATTATGAATTAATTACTTTGGTTGAATCTGATCCTTGCCATGGCTAAGAAACTGAAACCGTCGTGGCATGCCTTACTGAGTTGAGTGATATAGCTACCCTATTTGCTCATGAGGAAAAAATATGCTACTATTATATTCTTAAGTTGTTTGCTTTCTCGTTAAAGGGTGATGCTAAGATATGGTTTGATACCCTTGCTCCTGGTTGTGTGCGTAGTCCCCAGGATATGATATACTTCTCTGAAAAATATTTCCTACTTCTAAGAAACAAGTTGCCTATAGGAAGTTGCTAAGTCTCAAAATGATTTGCTCAATGAAATGAATAACAATATGAATGATCATGTTGTTAGAGTAATGGCAATAGGAAGTAGAATGTCTCAGAAGCCACTTTATCATGAAGGTCATCCTAAAAGAATTGAACAAGACTCTCAAAGAATTAATGTTGATGCGCCTAGTCCATCTAAAAATAAAAATAAAAATAAAAATGATAGGACTTTTCATAATTTTAGTTAACCTGAGGTAGAAAAACCTTCTCAGGATAGTAATGATGTTTCTGTTTCTGATGCTGAGACACAATCTGGTAATGAACATTCACCTAGTGATAAAGATAATGATAATGACAATGTTCATGTAGATGCTAACGATGCTGAAATAGAACCTGCTATTGATCTTGATAACCCACCTCCTAAAAATAAACGTTATGATAAAAGAGATTTTGTTACTAGAAAACGCGATAAAGAGAGAGAACCATGAGTTCAGAAACCCATTCCCTTTCCTCCCTGTTGGGTTCGACACTCTTATTTATCGAAAAAGCTACAATTGATCCCCTATACTAATGGGTTATCAGCGCTCTGCGGTCGTGCTCTTCCAGAAGTCCCGACTTGGAGTACTCGGTTCTTCGCGCACATTTTTGTTCCTTCGCAGTGTCTCGTTCACGGTTGAGGGCTCTGGATATTTCAAGCGGTGCCTTATGTTCCTAAGCATCCTCGTATCTTTCTTGGAGTGGTATGAAGTTATGTGGTTATTCCTAAGCATCCTCATATCTTGCCCTGCATGTGCTATGGTGTCGAGTTGTATGGGTTGGATTGTATGTTGGTTGGTGCTTTATCTGTAAAGCGGGTCATTAGCCTTTTTTCGTCATTTCCATTACTCTCTCATTCTTTGTTGTAAATACTACTCCCTTCATATAGAAATTTAAGAGTGTTTAGATCACTAAAGTTGTGATCTAAACGCTGTTATATTTATTTATAGAGGGAGTACATATTTTAGTACCTAAGAAAATCTCTGCATGGAAGGCAACAACGAGTGCATTAGCTACTAGGGATACATGTCATGTATGCATCACATGGAGGCAGAAACTACATATCACGTCCTAGTTAGATGTGATCATGCACACATACTATGGGAGCTTATGCGGCTAGTTTAGGTCTTGCCACAAAATACCCAACTAGTTAATACTTGCAAGGACTGGTTGTTGGATGTGCTCGCGAATTGGAACGAGGTTCCGAGGGATCGGGTTATCATGCTGGTGTGGTCAATCTGGTCATTGAGATCAAACATGGCCCATGGCAAGGAAGTACATTTTCCTCGTATTTCGGTCGAGTACCTTCAAAGCTACATGTCATCCCTAAGAGTGTCAAGGCGGTTCAATATAGAAGAAATCATAAAAGGGAAAATGATAGTCTACATGGGGCCTCCTTCTACCACGAAAGCGGCTATGCCAGTGTTTCCATTGCCTCCTCCCTCGGCAGACCAGGTTGCTCGATCGGTGGATGGTGCCTTTTCATGTGTCGACGGTTCTCCGGCAGCAGGTACGATCCTTCGACATGATGGCAGTATGATCTTTGCGGCATACAGATACCTCTTCAACTCCAATGACATGCTTGAAGCAGGAATTCATGCATTAATACAAGATATGGCGTTGGCATTGCAGCATAATGAGGGTCTTATTATTGTCCAGTCGAACTCTTCATAGGCCTTGGCATCTGTAACTGACGAAAATCTGGATCCTTCGGCATACGGGCACTTCGTACCTGAGATTAAGTTTCTTATGCTTGATAGAGAGTTTATTCCAACGAAAGTTAGACGTAAAAATAATATGGTAGCATATCAATTGACTACATATAGTCGTGTAGAATGTACCACTGCAATATGTGTATAAGCCAAGGTCCACCTTGCATCGAGGAACTTCTGCCTTGCAACCGTAACCCTAGATTGATGGAATAAAACTCTATTACCCCGCAAAAGCCGGTAATAAAAATTGAACTAATCGCTGGTTAGTATAGATTTGTGAGGTGGCTAACTACATTCACAAATATAACTAATTCATCTTCTCCACTTTATACCAGTTAGCCCAAATAAACTAGAAGATGATAGTCTAGACACATCTACTATCTACTATCTACTATCTACTATCTACTATCTATCTACTACCGCTATAAAAGGAAGAAAGGGGCAGACACTTTTAATCTGATCCGTCTAACCGATAAATCTACGATCAAAATTCTCTTCGTGTTTAACACCAAGCCACCAACCACGGTGGCGTACGCTAAACACGGTTAACGCAGATCCCATCTGCCCCACCCAGTCACCCACGAGGCCACGACTCACCGCGCCCTTCGTTGTCGCCTCTTCCATCCCCCACGGCCTCGCCGTCGCTGCCTCTCCAGTCCCCACGCCCTCACCGCTGCCGCCTCTCACCTCCTACGCCATCCCGACGGCCTCACTGCCCTGCATCGCTCCGGCCACCCTCATCCCCTCACATCTGCACCACCGCGACGCCTCAACTCCATGTTGCCTCACAACCCCGCTGCAATCTTCGAAGCCGCGCATCAAGGACGCCGATGAGTTCCGCCTCCCCGAGGTCTGGATCAACGCCAGCAAGCCCCTCCGGGAACCAAGACCCCTCCCCACTCGGAGTCCTCTGCTGTCGACGCAAGGGTAAGCGCACGAGTTGTAGCGGCCAACGAGTACTCTGAATAAGACCAAGGACGTCCTGTTGGAGGCGGAGTACACGGAGATAAGCGAGATCATAAATTAATTACGTGAGGTAAGTGTCTGGCACTCAAAGTATCACAGCAATCAAATTGATGCTAATTGACTGATGTATCTTTCCATGTGATATTATCTTCCTAGCAGTATTGAATAGTCATAATCAAATAGAATAAGACAAATGTATAACCCAACTTCTGATTCTCTTGGTGCATGCACATTGCGTTTGTAGCTACTATAATAGACAGTGCTAAAGATTAATCAATTCTGTAACAAAAACATATTTGTAGACGAATATTCAGGATGGTGTTGTGGCTACATTTGTATACTGCTATTTTCCAACATGTTTTTGTGACAATGAAAGGATGAAACATCAGTCATGACAATTTATAACCTTGTTTTCCACTTTGTTTGGTGATTCAGCACAAATTCTCGCGATACTGCAAAGGTCGGCTTAGATGTTTAATCATAATTTTTCTGCTCAATTGTGACACTCTGCATTTCTTGGACTACTATTTGAACATGCCTTTCCAAGTTCCAACATTAATCTTTCTATCCNAGTACTCTGAATAAGACCAAGGACGTCCTGTTGGAGGCGGAGTACACGGAGATAAGCGAGATCATAAATTAATTACGTGAGGTAAGTGTCTGGCACTCAAAGTATCACAGCAATCAAATTGATGCTAATTGACTGATGTATCTTTCCATGTGATATTATCTTCCTAGCAGTATTGAATAGTCATAATCAAATAGAATAAGACAAATGTATAACCCAACTTCTGATTCTCTTGGTGCATGCACATTGCGTTTGTAGCTACTATAATAGACAGTGCTAAAGATTAATCAATTCTGTAACAAAAACATATTTGTAGACGAATATTCAGGATGGTGTTGTGGCTACATTTGTATACTGCTATTTTCCAACATGTTTTTGTGACAATGAAAGGATGAAACATCAGTCATGACAATTTATAACCTTGTTTTCCACTTTGTTTGGTGATTCAGCACAAATTCTCGCGATACTGCAAAGGTCGGCTTAGATGTTTAATCATAATTTTTCTGCTCAATTGTGACACTCTGCATTTCTTGGACTACTATTTGAACATGCCTTTCCAAGTTCCAACATTAATCTTTCTATCCATGGAATGCAGATAGCTTATGAGTTTTCTCTGCAGGTAACCAAACTGAAACGTGCTTCTCTCTGAAACCCTGATAATGTAAAGCTTCTTTGTCATTCACTAATTCAAGTAGCAGGAAAAAGTCTTCTTACTCTTTACACAGATTTGCTATTTATGGGAACCAGGTGGAAGAATCCTCCACATATTATGCCATTACGGTAACAAAAGTAGTGCCCTTCTATTTCCCCTCTTACTTAGACTATCCTACTGCATGGAAACTAATTTACCATTTTGAATATTTTTTCTATGCTATGTAGAACAAGAAGCAGATCCGCCACGCACTTTTGTTTCTATTATAAAATCCTACCTACAGAAAGAAGCTCCCTTCTGGATGAAGAAAATACATCCCTGCTTGAGTGCCTGTACTGTTGCAGACAGTATTGATTTTCTGTGTTATTTGTGTGATTTTGAAAGAATTTAAATGGTCAGTGTAATTATTATTTTTAAAACTTTTCAGCAGGGATCGAGCCATCTACATTAAAGTTTTCTTGGGTAAAGCGACAACCAACTTTAGGTTCAAGTTAGATGGCACGAGGAGGGGGTGAGAAGTTTACGATGGTTCTTCATGTATGTGCCATTTACGTTATATTTGAAAATGCTTTTTGAATGTACTGATTAACTATTTCAATGGCAGATGAATGCTTATGATTGCCTTTTGTTGTGGGTTTTGGATACTTATGATTGCCTTTTGTTGAGGATTATGTAATCCTGTTCGTCGACAAAATTGGTTAGTTTTCTTCCAGAGATTGATTTTGGTAATATTTGTCCTTGTTTGCTGACACTATGATCACCACACTGATATTAGTACTGTATTTTCTTATTTGCTTACACTTTCATTTTGCTCACTGAACTGTAGTTATGTGGTACTATTGTGAGAACTACTTATGTGTTATCTTTTTCTTTGTACATTCAGTCAAATGCAATGCGTCTTGGAAAAACATGTCATGACTATTTCTGTTAGAGTACGTAATGGGCCTAATGGGCCCATTAGTCTTAGGGTTAATTAGAGATAAAGGTCGCTTGCTTAGAGGTCAAGTAAGCCTTGCTTGGGAGTCAAGTAAACCTCTCTATATAAAGAGAGGACATGTATCAATCTAATCAAGCAAGAATTAAGAAGGAAATCCCTTCCCTCTTGCCCGGCCGTGGGCAAAAGGCCCCCGGCCGGCCCTCTCGCGCCCTCCTTCTAGCAGCGCCATAACAATTTGGTATCAGGTAGCTCAGTTCCGATCATGTCTTCGCCGTCGCCCACCCCGTCGCTTCCGCTGCCGACCGTCACCACCATGCCGCTGGCCATCTACACCGCACCGCTCCCCTCCCCGTCCGCGCCGCTGGTCGCATCCTCCGGCGCCGCCACCGCCCAGATGCCAGCGCCCTCCACCGCACCACCGGCCACCGCCTACACCCCGGAGGAGATCACCTGGGTCCTCAACGACCTTCTCACAGCCGTTCAGGGGATCCGGCTGTACCTGGCCAGCCCCTACGGGCCGCCGCCTCCCCTGCCGCCGACCGCCGCCACCGGGCCACCGGCCCTGCTGTGGTACTCGCTGCATCCAGGGGCCTCCACGGCGTTCACTGGGACGCTGCAGCCCCAGCTGCAGCTGCCGCCGCCGCCCCACAGTGGCCGCAGTGGCCGGCGCCGGCTCCCGCCGCGCCTCCAGCGCCCATTGCCGCCCCCGCGCCGCTGTGGCTGCCGTGGCAGCCGCCGCACCAAGCGGCCTTCGCCACGCTCGCCGGGCCACTGCAGCAGCCGCTGTAGCTGCCATCCATCGCCACCACCGCCCAGCCCTGGCTGCAGTGGCAGCCTCCACCGCACCTGGCGCTCCACCGCAGCAGCCGCTGCCGCTGCCCGGTGCGCCACCGCAGCAGCCACCGCCGGTCAGCTCCGGTCCCGCATCGACCGCACCGGCGGGAGTGCCACTTCAACAAGTCTAGTCACCGCTGTCGCCGTCACCGTTTTCGTCTTGGATCGCTACCCGCCATATGTCGGCGGCGGTGAGGCTGCAGGCCGCTGCGCGCGGCTTCCTAGCGCGTTGGCGTGTGCGGGAGATGCATGGTCTGCAGCTGCCGCTCCTCCAAGTTGCCCTTCGCTGCGCAAAGGACCTCAATCTCATCCGCTGCGTCGGGGATCTTGGGCATGCGGTTTCCCCCACGGGCGGCGGGCATGCTGTTTTCCCCGCGGGCAACGACCTCAAAGTCTGCGACATCGGCGGTTGGGGGAGGGGGGCGCACCCCTCCTCATCATTCTCCATCGCAAGCCCTCCACTCTTCCCTGTGCGGTGCAAACCAACAGCCGTCCGGCAGGGAGAAGGCATGGTGTCACCGACAGCAGCGCACCGCGTAGCACCACTGCATTCCGCCACCGGCCGCCGCGAAGGCGCCTCTGCTGGTCACTCTTGCGACCACTTCCAGGTGGTCATACACATGCACTCCTTTTGTCCAGGTGGTGTCCATGGGATCCAGGTGGCTGTACACGTGCACGTCCAACGTGCGGATGGTGTCCACTTTTTGTTAAGGGGTCCAAAATAAAACGTCTCAGTCCATTTCAGGTTGAGAATAATAAAACAAGCTGAGATGTAAAAGGCTTGTTTTTAGGTGTTAGGTTTTTGTTGCATCGAGTCATGGTTATAAGTTGGTTAGGCTGCAGCTCGAGGACAAGCTGCATGTCCAGGTGGGGTGTAGTGTTAGAGTACGTAATGGGCCTAATGGGCCCATTAGTCTTAGGGTTAATTAGAGATAAAGGTCGCTTGCTTAGGGGTCAAGTAAGCCTTGCTTGGGAGTCAAGTAAACCTCTCTATATAAAGAGAGGAGATGTATCAATCTAATCAAGCAAGAATTAAGAAGGAAATCCCTTCCCTCTTGCC
Source organism: Aegilops sharonensis (assembly GCA_904067115.1). NCBI lineage: Eukaryota > Viridiplantae > Streptophyta > Magnoliopsida > Poales > Poaceae > Aegilops > Aegilops sharonensis. Next base: position 14,515,390 of record LR880970.1, on the reverse strand, counting down.
AGGCCGTGGGCAAAAGGCCCCCGGCCGGCCCTCTCGCGCCCTCCTTCTAGCAGCGCCATAACAATTTCCCTGATATTGTCGGATCCGGGGGGCGGGGGGGAGCAGTCCAACTACATAGAAAGAGATATAAGGCCTATGAGAGGCTGTGATACTAGGAGATGCACTTAGAACACTATATTACGAGGTATTCTTATTGTGTGCCCCATGGCATTATGGGGTCAATGGAAGGTAAGCATGCTTATGTGGGTGATCATGAAAAAAATGTAAAAATCTATGTGGTTACAATTATTTAGTAGATTTTTAGCATTTTCTATCATTTAAGGGCTTAAGTTTGCCATCTTGCAGGCAATCTTGGTAGGTTGATATGTTTGAATAGCCTTTGATCCTAGCAGGCGATAATCCACTATGCACATTACCGGGCAAACTAAAAATACACAGTTCTACCGGTTATTCTTCCCAAACCGTACAGATTAACTAGGTATGCATTACATGATTATTGCTATTACTCACTGGAATAATTAATAACCATGAAATTTGCAATGGATAGAAACCTGAGAATTAAAAGATGTCCTTGATTTGGCTTGTTTTTTTCTCTTTTGTAGTACACAGTGGTACAATTATATATGGCAACTGTACAAGTATTCATTTTCCTATCAAACTTATAATTTTATTTTAAGAAATTAGTAGTAGATGCAACGACAAAGGTGGTGTTGGTCCCTAGACCCCTACATATTCTTCCAAGTACAGAAGGTATTGCAGAAGAAACAACAGTTGTTGATTAGAGCTTGTACACATTGTAAGGAAAGTTTTAATTTCACTCGACTGGTATGCAGGTAGATGAAATTGAAACTTTCCTTTGTCGCCAATGAGTTATTGCTTTGTATTTTTACATGCCGACAGTTGAAAGGTGATAATAATTTTTGCAGGTCTAACACATGGTTTATTCACCCACTAGAAAAATTTCCAAGAATGTTGTGTGCAGAGATGTCTTGGAGGGACAACACAGGTTTGTTTTCCGACACACCAATCCATCTTGTTATATTATTAGGACATATTACTCACCTCCTTTAATATTGATTTTTTAATGATTTATATGCATATTATGCATACAATGATGACCTGTTCTATTAGGATAATTTAAACCAGGGAGCTTTTTACTAAATACTTAATAGTATAAAGATGGTACTAAAGGAGGCTTTGCAACTAGCAAGGTACTCTGTTTACAATCTGATTGTGATATTTCTTAAAAGATGTATGGATGTTGTATTCTCCCAGACAATTTAAAGCATGGTTCTATATGCTCATCTAATTTGGTAACTTTTAATGTTTTGTGGGGCCTTTCACCTCAACTGTAGGGATTCTACCTAAAGGTTCATCTCTTATTTCTCTTTGTGTGTGATGCTAGCTATTTTACTTCATTTGTGGGAATAATATTTGCACTGGTGTATGTATTTTACTAAAAGTAAACATGTGCTACAGCAAGGCAGAGTTGGTATAGTTTCTTTGTTGATATACTAACAAGTTACCCTGTGTGATTTCTCTACTGTTTGGTGCAATGTTTGCGTGCAAGATTACTAGGAGCACCTGTGCAATTCCTCGACTGTTATACACAGTGAGTGTCGAACGGGAGGACTCCCAGGGAGGCACAACCTCCAGGGGCATCTCCTTCATTTGGCAGCCGCTTCCATTTGCCACCAGTGAAAAGCAGACACGGCATCGCATCATTCACTTGCCTGTCATAGATTGACCGATGATGTGGCGCTCCGCTCCACTACTCTATCTCATTTTGTATATTTCCCCTCTTTATATCCACACCTTAAAGTATAACATGTAAATATGTTTAAATTCAAAAATAACATTTTGCCTGTTTGGATTAGTAAAAATGTAACTAAATTCAGTGGATGGTTTTATTTGAAGCCCGATTATGGATTTTTTTTCTTTGGTATTATTTCTGATCTGATATACAATTTGGTATGATGTATAACCATCAGTAAAGTAGATGATTCCTTTATATCATTCCAAAGGATTAGCAATGAATAGCCTGTTTTCTCTTTATTTTTTCTAAGAGGGGTGCAAGTTATCGACACGATTCACTAAAAATTGGCAGAAGACGTCATGAATATGTAAGTATGGGAAACTGCACTTTCTAGGTCTATTTCTCTATGGTCTTGCTTCTTAATTCGATTGTATCATGTGTGGATTTTCAAAGCAGACATGAGTGTTATCCTCTGTGTTTATCATGCCTTCTTTACTGGTAAAAAACACATTCCATATGTTTGAATTTTAGTTGAGTAAATGAGTATGAGTAAAAATCAATTCAAACACACAAAGTACAAGCTTTGTCGTTTCATTGATTAAATATAAGATAATTAATCATGGCAAACCAGGCAAAAATCAAAACAAGAAGGTGAAGCCCACTCTCGACAGCGTGCCAAATGCCATAACAAACACCAACCACACAACCACACATTAGTTGGGAGACTTGCTCTGCCGAACAAGACGCTCTTCCATCACTGATGGAAGAGAAGTCATGAGGCACTCTCCTGGGGCAATGATGAAGGAAATATGCCCTAGAGGCAATAATAAAGTTATTATTTATTTCCTTATATCATGATAAATGTTTATTATTCATGCTAGAATTGTATTAACCGGAAACATAATACATGTGTGAATACATAGACAAACAGAGTGTCACTAGTATGCCTCTACTTGACTAGCTCGTTAATCGAAGATGGTTATGTTTCCTAAACCATAGACATGAGTTGTCATTTGATTAACGGGATCACATCATTAGGAGAATGATGTGATTGACATGACCCATTCCGTTAGCTTAGCACTTGATCGTTTAGTATGTTGCTTATGCTTTCTTCATGAC
>LR880970.1:14487513-14504568 GCA_904067115.1 Aegilops sharonensis | reverse complement strand
TACAGGTGTCTCCAAAGGTACATGTTGGGTTGGCGTATTTCGAGATTAGGTTTTGTCACTCCGATTGTCGGAGAGGTATCTCTGGGCCTTCTCGGTAATACTCATCACCTAAGCCTTGCAAGCATTGTAACTAATGAGCTAGTTATGAGATGATGTATTACGGAACGAGTAAAGAGACTTGCCGGTAACGAGATTGAACTAGGTATTGGATACCGACGATCAAATCTCGGGCAAGTAACATACCGATGACAAAGGGAACAAAGTATGTTGTTATGCGGTTTGACCGATAAAGATCTTCGTAGAATATGTAGGAGCCAATATGGACATCCAGGTTCCGCTATTGGTTATTGACCGAGAATAGTTCTAGGTCATGTCTACATAGTTCTCGAACCCGTAGGGTCCGCACGCTTAAGGTTTCGATGACAGTTAAATTATGAGTTTATGAGTTTTGATGTACCGAAGGAGTTCGGAGTCCCGGATGAGATCGGGGACATGACGATGAGTCTCGAAATGGTCAAGACGTAAAGATCGATATATTGGACGACTATATTCGGAGTTCGGAAAGGTTCCGAATGATTCGGGTATTTTTCGGAGTACCGGAGAGTTACGGGAATTCGCCGGGGAGTATATGGGCCTTATTGGGCCATACGGGAATAGAGGAGAAAGGCCAAAAGGGAGGAGGCCTGCGCCCCCCCTCAGGTCCGAATTGGACAAGGGGCGCAGCCCCCCTTTCCTTCTCCTTCTCCCCCTCTTTCCCCCTCTCCTACTCCAACAAGGGAGGTGGAATCCTACTAGGACTAGGGAGTCCTAGTAGGACTCCACACCATAGCGCGCCCCTCCTAAGGGCCGGCCTCCTCCTCCCTCCCTCCTTTATATACGGGGGCAGGGGGCACCCCATGAACACACAAGTTGATCTACGGATCGTTCCTTAGCCGTGTGCGGTGCCCCCTTCCACCATATTCCACTTCGGTCATATCGTCGCGGAGCTTAGGCGAAGCCCTGCGCCGGAGAAGTCATATCGTCGCGGAGCTTAGGCAAAGCCCTGCGTCGGTGGAGCATCAACATCGTCACCACGCCGTCGTGCTGACGGAACTCATCCCCGACACTTTGCTGGATCGGAGTCCGGGGATCGTCATCGAGCTGAACGTGTGCAGAACTCGGAGGTGCCGTACGTTCGGTGCTTGGATCGGTCGGATCGTGGAGACGTACGACTACATCAACCGCGTTGTTATAACGCTTCCGCTTTCGGTCTATGAGGGTACGTGGACGGACACTCTCCCCTCTCGTTGCTATGCCATCACCATGGTCTTGCGTGATCGTAGGAAATTTTTTTGAAATTACTACGTTCCCCAACAAATGAAAATACAAGCATTACACATGCCTACAGTAGTTGCAACCCACGACACAAGGTCCATGTAGTCGAAGATGGAAAGCTCTCGAGGCCGCCGCCCCGACATCCACTGCTCCAACATGCCTTGCGCACTCAATCGGTGTCGCTTCTGGGGTCGTCGCCCCTACATGCCATTGAAGAGACGTGCGTTGCACGTGTGTGTTTACTAGTGATCATAAGATAGACAATATAAGCTCCCATGGTAAACAAAAGAAAAATAGTAACACTAAACCTAGTGTATTTGCAAAAAGAACCCATTAAAAGTATAGAAATAGCAAGCCTAAATGGATTTACACAAGAGGTGGTAGCAGAGCCCCTCTGGGCTCTCCTCTCCAACCGGTGGCACATACAGAAAGGGACTTGGGGCTAGTTCTTTTCACTCGATTCTCTGGAGAATCAGAGTCTAGAGAATCAAAAGCTCAAAAGAACTTGATCCAATTCTATAGAATCCGGAGAATCAATCTACAATCAGCAGTGCAACTCACAAGAAAACATTTGAATTTTAGGAGCATACCTCTGGTTCAGCTTGAAATTATAGGCGAAATGCCCTCCCATAGCCGAGTCGTCCGCCCCTCGAGAAAATGATTGGCATGGGCTCTCCCGTGTTTTCTCGCTCGATTTGCCTGCCCCCTGATCCTTTCCTCCTCCCTCAGACAAGCCGATCATGCCACGCCTTGCAGCAACCAGTGAGTGTGACATCGATGTGCCCATCCCGCTAGCCTCTACATTCCTCCGCCGACCATGATGCGCCCGGCCTCTACTAGCTTGACGCACCTATCCTGACAGCCACCTCCTATCCCTGCAGCAGTCAACGAGCAAGGCCCCGACACGCCCATCCCGCTGACCCATGCCGTCCTCCGCTCGGGCTCCTCCGACCCGGTCACCCTAGCAATAGCCGACAAATGAAGGACGGTGTTGTGATCCACCTTGCCACCTCCCGCCATCTCTTCATGTCCGTGTCCAATGCTCTTCTTCGACAATTGCCTTGTTCCCCTCTTGTTAGTTACTAGTTACATGGATCAATGGATGTTTGATATATGGATGGATGTTGATGTTTGGTAGATGATTTGCTTCACAACAAGAAGTATGTCAACTTGTGACCACCACTATTGGTCACTGAATGGTCACTGTTTTCAATTTGTGACCTTTTTGTGACCAAAAACACAAGGTCAAAAGCTAGCGGTCATAAACTGACTATAGCGACCTTTCTTCTGGAATGGTCGTAGACGTTTATGACCAAAATACGTCTACTGTGGCGTTTTGGTCACTAGCAACCTCCCCAGGCCACGTAGGCATCCAGCGTGGCAATCTGATGTGGCACAAGATTCAGCCCGGTCCAATTCGATTTTCTACATGGGCCGAGCCCAACAATTCGGCCTATTTGTGCTTTTTTCTCATATTAATTTTGGCTAGGTAGATGGGCCAAGCCCAACAATTAAGCCTTCTCATTTTGGGGCCGTGGCCTTTTCTGCTAGAAAGTTTTAGTTTTTTTCAAATGGGTCCCAGATGTCAGGTTCAGGTACGTGGGTCCCAGCTAGCAAGTTCATATTCTTCATATTTCAATTTAACAATAAATAAATAACCAGTATTTAAATTGGCACAAACAAAACACACACATAATACTCCAAATATTATCAGCCAGATTCAGTACAGAGCTCCTATTGTACAAATAACATATACTTTACAAGCTCTACACGTGATACTCCAAACATTCTCCAGAAGCTCCTTCGATAACAATCACAAACAGAACAGTGATAGGCCTTGTTCCTACTCCTGTCAGGACTGGGCCAACAGAACGGTGATAGACCCTGTTCCAACAGCGCGCATGCTTCTCCACCACGCGCCCAGGTCAGGTCCATCAGCAGTAGCGATCCAGGGGCGTTTCCAGCAGCATTGAGGCGATTGTGGGCGCATCCTGCGGGAATCAACAGCAGGTCCTTCTTCTCCTGAAACAGCATCAACAACAGGTCAACAACAGCATCAACAACCGGACAATAACAACATTAACAGCAGGTTAACAACAACATCATAAACTACAGCAGTTTGACGGTAGCATCAGTTTGACAGAGGCAACAACAGAGAACAACCTTCCATGGCGTCATGTACTAAACCTACAACATTCTGATTGTCCCATTGGAAACAAAAATTCCAATGGATTAAGCCACGTTTGTACTAAACCTACCATATATTCCCATCTAATTTATTCCAATGGGTTATGCCACGTTTCTACTGAATCTACAACATTCTAATTACTTGCAACAAATCAGTAGCATACATGACATCAAAGGGATGCAAACTAGATAATTTAGTAGTCTTCTACACCACAGAACAGTAGGCATTCTAACTTGCAGCAGCAAATCCGTAGCTAGATGACCACCAACAACACAAATCAGCTCGAACACTCGGTCCTCGACACGACGGCCAGCAAGTAATCAACCATGGAACCGAGGCCAAACTCTAGCATCAAAGAAAGCAGAGGGGAACAAAGGGGTGGAGGGGCTCACCATGGGAGTGTTGCTGTTGCTCATCCATGGTCGGTCGTCCTACATCCATCCGGCTACAGCTGCTCATTCATGGCAGGAAACCACATCACATCTCAGTCAAGGGAATGGAGGGTAAGGGAAGAAGAAGAAGAAACTGAAGGTAAGAAGACCTGGGTGGCGTCGGAGCAGTGGTGGAGGGGCATCCTCCATGGCATCGGGGCAGGAGGATGAAGAAGGCGTCGTCCATGGCGTCGGGGCAGGGGGATGAAGACGGCGTCCTCCATGGTCCACCAATGGGAACATCTCGTTCAGGTCCTTGGCCCGCAACGCCTGCACACACAAGATCAGGTCACGACGCGGTGTCGAAGCTAGAGATCGATGCATCTTCAATTCAAAACTGGATATCAAAGAACAATGTACAGAAGAACTTGTCATTTAGTTCTGCATGATCATCACGATCTACAATAACAAATACAGCATGGCCTTCTGGTTCTGTAGGTAACTGCAGTGCCTTGCAATGCCCCTAAATGCGACAAAGAAGAGCTTGTTTTAGTATTTTTATATTCATTCAGGACAGCACCTTTTCTTTTTCTTGCAAAAGGACAACAGTTAACAAATATAATTACTCCCAAGAGAAGGTTAGAAAAACCCAACATGTCTATGAAACAACTGTTCAGTAAAGTGCAGTGGTCGGATAAATCTGTCATGAACATCATTTAAGCGAAAAGTGTTCCAACTACTATGGAACCACATTTTTGTTATCTGTTTATCTACACACATTTTGCTGTCCTTGCATTTTTTTTCTTCATTCGACTAAACAGGACGGGCTAAATGTTCAGAAAAAATGCAAGTGTATGTGGGCTCTTATTTTGTTTACACTCCATAAACAGAAAGAGGTTACTTGCAATATGTGATGCTGCTGAAATAGTTGACACTCCACACTTTAGAATAACGTATGCATAGATAACTAGTTAATAGAGAAGAAAAACACTGCTAGTAGATGCCAGTGTTCGATGCCCCACAAAAGAATTAGTCAAGCTGAACACAATCGCCATAATTGAAGTTTGCCAAAAATAGACGTTTCATAAACTAATTGCTCTTGAATTACTAGTAGATAGTAATAGATAATCTCATCAACAGAGCAAAACTTCAGTGCAAGACAAAGTACATAATATCTAGAGTGTGTAGTTTTAGTCAAGAGAATAAACTCTGTAGATTTGGAAATATTGTGATCTCTAAGTTGTAGTGAATGGTACCTACCAACCTAAATTACTTTTTTCTATCTTTATTCTTTTAGGGAATAAGGTACACCTGCCAAATTATATGTCAGACTGAAATTCACTAATGTGGCAATATCTAATTACTAATTCACATGCATATATACTGAGTACAGATCATGCCAAGTACCAAAAATGAACTGTGACTCAATTAGTAACTAGTGAAAATTACAACTGATGTACCAGAGTACTTTGCAGAAATTGGTGCTGTGAAGTGAAGTACAACAGTACTCTGCTCCAATTGTTACTGCAAACTCAAGTACAAGAGTACTTGGAAGAAATTCACCAACAACACACGTACAGGAACACTAGACATACAAGAGAGGGATTGATGGAGAAAAAGATTACCCTGAGCGTTAGCTGTTTGGTGGGTCTAGCTTACTGCTGCTACTCCACATATATTTGACTGTGTACAGAGCAAGATGGAGGGTCTAGCTTACTGCTGCTACTCCACATATCTTATTTTACTTAACAAAGCAAGATGGAGTAACCCAAAAAAAATAACAGAGCAAGCAAATGTACTCTAAATGGCGTTCCTAAAACTTTCTATGTTTGTTATCAACATGGAGTTCCTAAAACTTTCTGGAATCAACTAATTTACAGAATTAGTTTCAGAACATCGATAGATCCCATGGAGACGCAATTCTCCTTGGAGGACAGGAAGATCTGCACATCGCCGGTGACGGGCTCCTCCATTTCCCCGGTCTCGCCAGCGACCTTAGACCTAAGGCTGGTGAGAACCTTTGACCCAACCGTCTCGAACTGCAGAAACCCACCACACGAAGAGTTAAACACAGCTCTGAATCAACATATAAAAGATAGACATGACATAGTTTCAGATAGCCCGTCAGACAAAAAAAAGACAGTTCAAAGAGGGCAACGCACCAGCGGCCGGTAGTCCGTGGGTGCCTTGCGGATCCTATCAGCGAGCTCGGCATCGAAGGCATCGAGGTCCTCAATGGCGACGGTGACATGGTCACGGTTGTGCACGAGGCTCTCGCTGGAAACAAAGAAATGCGTCCACGGGTTAGCCTAGACCGATTCGACCAGATCTGGCGAGGAAAGAGGGGGCGGGAGAGGGTACCGGTAGGGGAAGTCGCCTGTGGGGTCGGTGAAGCCGCGGAGGAACTCCTTGAACTTGTAGAGGGAGGAGTGGCGGGTGATGTCGGCGGCGGCGGGGTCGCCCTGCGGGAACTGCGCCTGGTCGCTGTAGAAGACCGCGCCCTCGTCCCAGCCTGACATGGCGGCGGCGGCGTGGCGACGAGGAGGAGGTGGACGAGGATGAGCGGGCGCCGGCGGCGGCGTGCAAAACCACAGGCGGAGCTCCTCTCATCGGGCTCGGGTGCGGGGAATCGTGGGAGGATGCTGCGAGGACGGGCGCGCTCGGGCACTCGCTCGATCTCCTCGGGAGAGAGGAGGCCGTCGGCGGCGAGTTGTGGGAGAGAGGAGGCGGTGGGAGGGTGGCGGCATGAGGAGGGAAGGAGGCATGGCTCGGGTGGGGCGCGAGGGAAGCTAGGGTTTGGACGAGTGGGTGAGATGGACGAGGGGTGAGAGAGTGAGGGGGACGAGGGCTGCCGGCGAGGGGTTGTCGGCGACCGGGGTTGGGAGAGAGGATGGAGGACGGCGGCGGCGTCGGCGGCGGCTGGGTGGTTGGGGATCGAGAGATTGAGATGGAGGAGGAGCGAGAGGGTTGGGGGTGGCGGCTGTGGGACGAGAGGGGGAGAGTGAATCGGGGGAGAGGAGTGGATCGAGGAAGTTAGGGTTTTGGTGAGAGGGTGAGGGGGTGAGGGCTGTCGTTGGATCCAGAAGCATCCGACGGTAGTTGATGCATGATCCGCGTGATATGCCTTTGGACCAATCAGAGCGCACCAAACAATTTGAAGATTTTTTGACCATATAAATTGGTCATGATTGATTACATACAAATTTTTCATTTCATTTTTCAATGCTCAAAATGAGTTTTTTTAAAGACCTATCAAATATTTGTTCAAATGATGTCATATTTTGCACAAGTTTACATCTTAGATTGGCAAACAACATTGACAAAGGGAGTTTTTATTTCTTTTGCATGAAAAAACAATTTTCCATTTTTTGAGTGCCCAAAATAAGTTTTTTTGTGAAGGACTTACCATATATTTGTTGCAAAATTGTACGAAATAAATTTTCTAAAATACTAGGCCATATATAATGCACAATTTACCAAGTGGTTGGGTGTAAAAAGTTTTGACCCACCTCTCGTGAAAAAGACAAATTTTCGTCGATTCAGCAGGAAGCGGGTAAAATTTCAAGAGTTAATTACAGTTTTAGTACACAAACTTGCAGCGGGGGTACAATTTCATACAAGAACTTGCAAAATGACTCAAATTAGCCCCTAAACTTGCTCTGCGAGAACAAATTGATACAATTTAGTCTGAAACTTGCCATATTGGACAGGAGGCACGCATCGGCCAGACGGCCAGTCCGATATTATGAAGAAATGCCCCCAAGTATAGCAATAAATGAACCCGTGGTCCTCAGAGAGAGCTGGTAGTAGAAAACTTAAAAGCGACCGTGAGGTTATGCAAAATATTACATTTGCACCGCGAACCCAGTACAAACCCTTCGTCTGTTCGGGTTTTCGCCTACCTGTTCGTTTCTCATCGGCCGCTTAGGCTGTTCGTTTCTTGTCAGGGACGAGTGACGGTGCTGCCTGGTTGGTCGTCGCCAACGAGATCGTCGCTTGATGGAGCCACGTCCCCAGGGCATTGGCGAGTTTCCTCCGGATTATGGTATGCACACTCCTGCTATGTTGGATGGTCCCCTATTTCGGACCTCTTATGACTAGGGTTTTGATCATGTTTGAACAGAGGTATTCGTTCTTGATCGGCCCACTTAAACTAAAAACAGAAAATTAAAGACAAAAACTAAAAATTAACTTTAACAAAAACTCTAAACACAAAGATTAGGAATATTAAACTCCTCCCCGACAACGGCACTAGAAAAACGACTTGATATCTCCTTTTTATTGATCTGGTATTGGAACAGAAAAAATTATCCCGCACATATTTCCCTCGAGGTGACCCTGGTTATCGAACCCACGAGAGGAAGATTCCCTTGAAGCGATGGTCTCTAGCAAGCTCTCGTCAAAGTGTCAAATCCAGCTTTTGACCGGAGGAACAAGCAAATAATGATTGAAACACTTATAATAAAAAAAGGTATGGGTATGAGGTCTTATGCTTACAACCTTGTATTTGTGATGGGATCAAATATGATATTAGTTTCTGCGCTGCACCCGTCGAGATGTGCTTGCCACGGATCAACGCGAAAATACCTTCGGTCAAACACGATCAAAACCCTAGCCATAAGAGGGCCGAAATATGGGACCATCCAACATAGCAGAAGGGTGTGCATACCATAATCCGGTGGAAACTCGTCAATGCCCCAGGGACGTGGGTCCAACAAGCGACTATCCCGTCGACGGTGACCAACCAGGTAGCACCGTCGCTCGTCACGGACGAGAAACGAACAGCCGAAGCGGCCGATGAGAAACGAATAGGCAGGCGAACACGAACAGACGAAGGGGTTTGTGTTGGGCTTCCAGTGCAAACGTAATATTTTGCATAACCTTAGGGGTCGTTTTAAAGTTTTCTACTACCAACTCTCTCTGAGGACCGCGGTTTCGCTTAGTGCTATACTTGGGAGCGTTTCTGCATAATATCAGACTTACCGGCGCGTGCCTCCTGTCTGACGTGGCAGGTTTCAGACTAAATTGCATCAATTTGTTCTCGCAGAGCAAGTTTAGGGGTTAATTTGAGTCGTTTTGCAAGTTCTTGTATGAAATTGTACCCCCGCTGCAAGTTTGTGTACTAAAACTGTAATTAACTCAAATTTCAACTGCATCTGCCTCGTAGTTTGCTCATTATTTTTTTCAAAAATCATTTCTAGGTACATAAGTATCTATTTAATTAGAGAAACACCAAAAAAATTCTAAGATTCAACCACTAGCTAGGAACGGTCATTCCCGCAGTTTTGACCGCATTTTGAAACGGGCATAAAAAATTCAAAAAAAACCAAAAAATTGGAAAAACTTCGGATTGTGTCATCATATGTGACCAAGTTTACAGGAAAAATAATAAACTTGTAATAAGGAAATTATTTTAAAAAAGTGTTCTAAAAAATGAGCTATCATGTGTGAAGATCATGGCTTTCAAGCCAAATGATCAATCTTATGGCCACATTCATGGCATAGTTTGTTCAAATGATGTCATATTGTGCACAATGGTGCATATTGGAATTTCAAACAATGTTTCCTAAGGGAGTTTTCATTTTCTTTGCATGGAAAATTCATTTTCCATTTTTCGAGTGCCCGAAAAGAGGTTTTTTGTGAAGGACCTACCATATATTTGTTGCAAAATTGTACCAAATCAATTTTCTAAAATACTAGGACATATTTAATGCACAATTGACCAAGTGGTTGGGTGTAAACAGTTTTGATCCACCTCTCGTGAAAAAGACAAATTTCCGCCGATTCAGCGGGAAGCGGGTCAAATTTGAACTGTAGCTGCCTTGTAGTTTGCTCTTTATGTTTTAGAAAAATCATTTATAGGTACATAAGTATCTATTTAATTAGAGAAACACCAAAAACATTCCAAGATTCAACCACTAGCTAGGAACGGTCATTCCCGTCGTTTTAACCGCATTTTGAAACGGGCATAAAAAATTCAAAAAAATCAAAAAATTAGAAAACCTTCGCGTTGTTTCATTATATCTGGCCAAGTTCCCATGAAAAATAACAAACTTGTAATACGGTAATTATTTTAAAAAAAGTGTTCTCATAAACGAGCTATCATGCGTGAAGATTCATGGATTTCAAGACAAATGATCAATCTTATGGCCGAATTCATGGCATAGTTTATTCAAATGATCTCGTATTGTGCACAATGGTGCATCTTGGAATTCCAAACAATGTTTCCCAAGGTAGTTTTCATTTTCTTTGCACGGTAAATTCATTTTCTATTTTTCGAGTGCCCGAAAAGAGGTTTTTTTGTGAAGGACCTACCATATATTTGTTGCAAAATGTGACCTAATCAATTTTCTAAAATACTAGGACATATTTAATGCACAATTGACCAAGTGGTTGGGTGTAAAAAGTATTGATCCACCTCTCGTGAAAAAGACAAATTTCCGCCGATTCAGCAGGAAGCGGGTAAAATTTCAACTGCAGCTGCCTCGTAGTTTGCTCATTATTTTTTTCAAAAATCATTTCTAGGTACATAAGTATCTATTTAATCAGAGACACACCAAAAAAATTTCAAGATTCATCCACTAGCTAGGAACGGTCACTCCCGCCGTTTTGACTGCATTTTGAAACGGGCATAAAAAATTCAAAAAAAATCAAAAAATTTGAAAACCTTCGGATTGTGTCATCATATGTGACCAAGTTTACAGGAAAAATAATAAACTTGTAATACGGAAATTATTTTAAAAATGTGTTCTAAAAAATAAGCTATCATGCGTGAAGATTCATGGCTTTCAAGCCAAATGATCAATCTTATGGCCACATTCATGACATAGTTTGTTCAAATGATCTCATATTGTGCACAAGGGTGCATCTTGGAATTCCAAACAATGTTTCCTAAGGGAGTTTTCATTTTCTTTGCACGGAAAATTAATTTTCCATTTTTTGAGTGCCTGAAATGAGTTTTTTTGTGAAGGACCTACCATATATTTGTTGCAAAATTGGACCAAATCAATTTTCTAAAATACTAGGTCATATTTAATGCACAATTGAGAAAATGGTTGTGTGTCAAAATTTTTGATCTACCTCTGGTGAAAAAGAAAAATTCCCGCCGATTCAGTAGGAAGCGGGTCAAATTTGAACTGCAGCTGCCTCATAGTTTGCTATTTATTTTTTCTAAAAATCATTTCTAGTTACATAAGTACCTATTTAATCATAAATACATGGTTTTGTGGCGATGCGTCGAGGTTTGGATGGTGGCCGAGGGCCCCAACTCTAGAGCGCGTAAACTCGCATGCCCGCCGCGTGGTCACCGCGTGACCGTGGCGTTGCCATGTGTTCTGGTTGGCCTAGGCATGTCTAGTGGGTTGGGCACTCCCCAGGTAGGTGCTAGTAAGAAAATCACAACATAAGATTCTCACGAGGAGACCGATCGATGCTCAAACATGAATAAGCAGCCAAGTGTTTGATTAGCGGTACGGGAAATGCACATGGCTAATGGACGTGAGTTTTGGCTGAGGATGATCAGTTACTAAGAAGATCGTATTCACAAATTTTCAGCTCAAAAGGAGGAGCCTAGGTGGTACTTGCTCTGCAAAGTACCACACTGGACATAAATACGAATGTTGAAGCCGGGCTCAAAATAATGAATGGATTGAGCTGGCATTTGGTGGAGCATGGTTATTTCGGTAGAGGAAATCACTGTAGAAAATGGATACCATTTGGACATGCCAAAGTGGTACTTCCTTCACAAAGTGTTTTTCTGAACAGAATAGGAAAATGAATATTTTTGAATTATTTTTGAACTACTCAAGGAAGGTTTTTTTACATATTTGACGAATATATGACCCAAAGAATTTATGAGATTATTTTGGGAATTTTGGGAATGACATAAATATAGGTTGCTTCACAACCTAGGGCAAAAACTGCCACATGTACATGAGACATAGGCAAAATTGATGAGGTGGCGCCTAGTCATAGCAACCCACCACAATTTACAAGGTTATGACCATCTATATTGGTCATGATCAGCTAGAAATAAGACAGCGGACCTGTGCTATCTGCTTTATGACCATTTCGTGTAAGGTAATTACGACCTTTCTGACCAAAATGGTCGTTATTGTTTAGGGTTTGGAGCCCCCCGAACAACTTTTGACCAATTGGTCTGAAATGGTCATAGATCTATGACCAATTCTTTCAGGGTCACTGACAGAAGGTCACTAGTTGACATATTTCTTGTAGTGCTTGATGGATGGGTGAATGCTGATACTTTCTTCCTAGATGGATGGATGAATGGTGCAAGCATGTAAAAAAATTGCTACCGTGATTTCTCATTGCTATGGTGAATGGTAGTATTTTTTTTGGTGAATGGTAGTAATTGGTTCCCTTCTGCTGTTGCTTGTGCTAATTTGCTACTTCGAAGGGTAGTGATTGGTTCCATTTCGCTACTGATATGTGCTAATTTGCTTCAATAGATGCATGTATGTATGTGCTAATTGATAGACTCTACAGATTCGAAAAATTGTTTTCATGCCCATATTCGACAAGAAACTGTTTGAAACAACTTAGTGTTAGCAAACCAACGCATAATTTCAGTTCAGGGATATTACAAGCATTTAAGCACACAACTCATCCCACAAACTCATACTGCAATCTCAGAAGAGAAATGGACACCATATTCTATGGGCAGCTATTATGTGGCCGGTTTCTCATAAACTGATTCTGGAGAAACGAAAGCTGAAAAGAACTAACCCTTGAGGGTGAGGCAAAAGAACTGCAATGTCAATCCTGGAAACAAAAGCTGATCCTGAAATAAATTCAACATGTCTTTTTGTTGGTTTACTTATTTTTTTATTTTTTTCATTGATGAAATATTGTTCACTTGGTTTGACTACCATTCAGTTTGTTGAGATTGCTGCTCATTCCATTACAAGACTATTAGAGAAAATACCTAACGAAGGATATCAGAGGGGAAGGATGTCATTGTTGATATAGTGACTAGAGAAGGTTATATGATCTAATCCGTCTATAAGCAATTTTGCACAATATATAGACATGACATTATTTCCAGTCTATGATCAAATGTGGGCTTTCATGCCCTGTTGTTGATTCCAAGAATGCTCTCTGAGTGTTCTTCGAAATAAAAAAATATGTCATCCTCAATTCCTTTCCAGTAGATATCCTCAGGTATAGTGATGGTTCTAATATCCTGTTACCCTGCCATATACCCAGGTAGTGATGTTAATAAGTGAAGGAAATATGCCCTAGAGGCAATAATAAAGTTATTATTTATTTCCTTATATCATGATAAATGTTTATTATTCATGCTAGAATTGTATTAACCGGAAACATAATACATGTGTGAATACATATACAAACAGAGTGTCACTAGTATACCTCTACTTGACTAGCTCGTTAATCAAAGATGGTTATGTTTCCTAACCATAGACATGAGTTGTCATTTGATTAACGGGATCACATCATTAGGAGAATGATCTGATTGACATGACCCATTCCGTTAGCCTAGCACTTGATCGTTTAGTATGTTGCTATTGCTTTCTTCATGACTTATACATGTTCCTGTAACTATGAGATTATGCAACTCCCGTTTACCGGAGGAACACTTTGGGTGCTACCAAACGTCACAACGTAACTGGGTGATTATAAAGGAGTACTACAGGTGTCTCCAAAGGTACATGTTGGGTTGGCGTATTTCGAGATTAGGTTTTGTCACTCCGATTGTCGGAGAGGTATCTCTGGGCCCTCTCGGTAATGCACATCACTATAAGCCTTGCAAGCAATGTAGCTAATGAGTTAGTTACGGAATGATGCATTACGTAACGAGTAAAGAGACTTGCCGGTAACGAGATTGAACTAGGTATTGGATACCGACGATCAAATCTCGGGCAAGTAACATACCGATGACAAAAGGAACAACGTATGTTGTTATGCGGTTTGACCGATAAAGATCTTCGTAGAATATGTAGGAGCCAATATGGGCATCCAGGTTCCGCTATTGGTTATTGACCGAGAATAGTTCTAGGTCATGTCTACATAGTTCTCGAACCCGTAGGGTCCGCACGCTTAAGGTTTCGATGACAGTTATATTATGAGTTTATGAGTTTTGATGTACCGAAGGAGTTCGGAGTCCCGGATGAGATCGGGGATATGACGAGGAGTCTCGAAATGGTCGAGACGTAAAGATCGATATATTGGACGACTATATTCGGAGTTCGGAAAGGTTCCGAATGATTCGGGTATTTTTCGGAGTACCGGAGAGTTACGGGAATTCGCCGGGGAGAAGTATTGGGCCTTATTGGGCCCTGCGGGAAAGAGAGAGGGGCTGCCTAGGGCAGGCCGCGCGCCCCCCCAAGGCCTAGTCCGAATTGGACTAGGGGGAGGGGCCGCACCCCTTCTTCCCTTCCCCTTCCTTCTCTCCTACTCCTACTAGGTAAGGAGGAGTCCTACTCCCGGTGGGAGTAGGACTCCCCCCTTGGTGCGCCCCCTCCTAGGCCGGCCACCTCCTCCCTTGCTCCTTTATATACGGGGGCAGGGGGGCACCCCATGACACACAAGTTGATCTACGGAGCGTTCCTTAGCCGTGTGCGGTGCCCCCCTCCACCATATTCCACTTCGGTCATATCGTCGCGGAGCTTAGGCGAAGCCCTGCGTCGGGGGAGCATCATCATCGTCACCACGCCGTCGTGCTGACGGAACTCATCCCCGACGCTTTGCTGGATCGGAGCCCGGGGATCGTCATCGAGCTGAACGTGTGCTGAACACAGAGGTGCCGTACGTTCGGTGCTTGGATCGGTCGGATCGTGAAGACGTACGACTACATCAACCGCGTTGTTATAACGCTTCCGCTTTCGGTCTACGAGGGTACGTGGACAGACACTCTCCCCTCTCGTTGCTATGCCATCACCATGGTCTTGCGTGTGCGTAGGAAATTTTTTGAAATTACTACGTTCCCCAACCGTGGTATCAGAGCCTGGTTTTATGCGTTGATGTCATATGCACGAGTAGAACACAAGTGCGTGGTGGGCGATATAAGTCATACTGCTTACCAGCATGGCATACTTTGGTTCAGCGGTATTGTGAGATGAAGCGGCCCGGACCGACATTACGCGTACGCTTACGCGGGACTGGTTTCACCGCTTCGAGCACTAGTTGCTTAAAGGTGACCGGCGGGTGTCTGTCTCTCTCACTTTAGTTGAACCGAGTGTGGCTACGCCCGGTCCTTGCGAAGGTTAAAACAGCACCAACTTGACAAACTATCGTTGTGGTTTTGATGCGTAGGTAAGAACGGTTCTTGCTCAGCCCGTAGCAGCCACGTAAAACTTGCAACAACAAAGTAGAGGACGTCTAACTTGTTTTTGCAGGGCATGTTGTGATGTGATGTGGTCAAGACGTGATGCTATATTTTATTGTATGAGATGATCATGTTTTGTAACCGATTTATCGGCAACTGGCAGGAGCCATATGGTTGTCGCTTTATTGTATGAAATGCAAAAGCCATGTAATTGCTTTACTTTATCACTAAGCAGTAGCGATAGTCGTAGAAGCAATAGTTGGCGAGACAACAACGATGCTACGATGGAGATCAAGGTGTCGCGCCGGTGACGATGGTGATCATGATGGTGCTTCGGAGATGGAGATCACAAGCACAAGATGATGATGACCATATCATATCACTTATATTGATTGCATGTGATGTTTATCCTTTATGCATCTTATCTTGCTTTGATTGACGGTAGCATTATAAAATGATCTCTCACTAAAATTATCAAGAAGTGTTCTCCCTGAGTATGCACCGTTGCTAAAAGTTCGTAGTACCCAGACACCACGTGATGATCGGGTGTGATAAGTTCTACGTCCATCTACAACGGGTGCAAGCCAGTTTTGCACACGCGGAATACTCAGGTTAAACTTGACGAGCCTAGCATATGCAGATATGGCCTCGGAACACGGAGACCGAAAGGTCGAGCGTGAACCATATAGTAGATATGATCAACATAGTGATGTTCACCATTGAAAACTACTCCATCTCACGTGATGATCGGTTATGGTTTAGTTGATTTGGATCACGTGTTCACTTAGATGACTAGAGAGATGTCTGTCTAAGTGGGAGTTCTAAAGTAATATGATTAATTAAACTTAAATTTATCATGAACTTAGTCCTGGTAGTATTTTACAAATTATGTTGTAGATCAATAGCTCGCGTTGTTGCTTCCCTATGTTTGTTGCTTTCAAATGTTTATTTTGATATGTTCCTAGAGAAAATTGTATTGAAAAATGTTAGTAGCAATGATGCGGATTGGATCCGTGATCTGAGGTTTATCCTCATTGCTGCACAGAAGAATTATGTCCTTAATGCATCGCTAGGTGACAGACCTATTGCAGGAGCAGATGCAGACGTTATGAACGTTTGGCTAGCTCAATATGATGACTACTTGATAGTTTAGTGCACCATGCTTAAACGGCTTAGAATCGGGACTTCAAAGACGTTTTTGAACGTCATGGACCATATGAGATGTTCCAGGAATTGAAGTTAATATTTCAAGCAAATACCCGAGTTAAGAGATATGAAATCTCCAACAAGTTCTATAGCTAAAGGATGGAGGAGAATCGCTCAACTAGTGAGCATGTGCTCAGATTGTCTGGGTACTTCAATCGCTTGAAATCAAGTGGGAGTTAATCTTCCAGATAAGATAGTGATTGACAGAATTCTCTAGTCACCATCACCAAGTTAGTAGAACTTCGTGATGAACTATAATATGCAAGGGATGACAAAAGTAATTCCCAAGCTCTTCGTGATGCTGAAATCGACGAAGGTAGAAATCAAGAAAAGAGCATCAAATGTTGATGATTGACAAGACCACTAGTTTCAAGGAAAAGGGCAAAGGGCAGAAGGGGAACTTCAATAAGAACGGCAAGCAAGTTGCTGTTCGAGTGAAGAAGCCCGAGTCTGGACCTAAGCCCGAGACTAAGTGTTTTTGCTGCAATGGAACTGGTCACTGGAAGCGGAACTACCCCAAGTATTTGGCGGATAAGAAGGATGGCAAATTGAACAAGAGTATATTTGATATACAGGTTATTGATGTGTGCCTTACTAGTGTTTATAGTAGCCCCTGAGTATTTGATACTTGTTCAGTTGCTGAGATTAGTAACTCGAAACAGGAGTTACAG
>LR880970.1:14461664-14474348 GCA_904067115.1 Aegilops sharonensis | reverse complement strand
CGTGTGCGGTGCCCCCCTCCACCATATTCCACTTCGGTCATATCGTCGCGGAGCTTAGGCGAAGCCCTGCGCCGGTGAAGTCATATCGTCGCGGAGCTTAGGCGAAGCCCTGCGTCGGTGGAGCATCATCATCGTCACCACGCCGTCGTGCTGACGGAACTCATCCCCGACGCTTTGCTGGATCGGAGCCCGGGGATCGTCATCGAGCTGAACGTGTGCTGAACACAGAGGTGCCGTACGTTCGGTGCTTGGATCGGTCGGATCGTGAAGACGTACGACTACATCAACCGCGTTGTTATAACGCTTCCGCTTTCGGTCTACGAGGGTACGTGGACAGACACTCTCCCCTCTCGTTGCTATGCCATCACCATGGTCTTGCGTGTGCGTAGGAAATTTTTTAAAATTACTACGTTCCCCAACAATAAGTAGCAATATAAATTAACAAGCACTTTGTGTTAGATATTTCTCCTTTGTACAAGTTAAGCTTTGAAGTTTCATCTCATTCTCCAAATTTCAGAAATTTCAGTTTGTATTTCACATAATTAGGCCAAATCATCTCTATCACAGGATCTGTTCATCTAGAAGTTTATATTGTACATGTTAGATCACGAAAAACATGAGTTGTATCTTCATAAATTGGAATATGCATATCCCGACAGACGTATCTGTAATTAGATTTTATTTCTATACATGACTTCTAATTTTTTTTATTCTAACTACTTTCGTGATTATGTATTGGGTTACCATGTGTTACTTTTGGTGTCGCTTACATCAAATTTCCTATTTCAGGTCTTTTTTTCAGTTGAGTGCAACAAACCTCTACTGCTAATAGGGGAGTTGGTAGTCCGGTACACATGGTTTATTTCCACCTCCACCTCCCACCATCACCCCTCCACGCCGGTTTTTTCACCCTCCCACTAAAAATCGAATCGATTAGTCCGACACTGCTTTTATTTTATTTTTTGTGCTTGCTTTGACAGGTGCCAATTCAATTCAATCACGTAAATATTTTGTGATTAAGAATTTAGAGATTACACCATACATGTGAGATTATCTTCCTCAAAGACAAATAGAAGGACATCAATTAGAGAGTAAATTAATTCCATGCCTATATTAGATAGAACATCAATTATGCGTCAATTTTGTGATTGCATTGACGCTATATATGGTATGATATTAATTGTAGGCTAAACATGTTGAGAGCTTATGGATCAATCTAGGTCATTGGATTGATATTGTTCGATGACCGATATTAAATGGATATGCCTTTTGGGTCTTTTTATATCGAGAGAGGAAATTAATTCCATGCCTGTATGTGCATTTTTATGTTAGCCGTGGCGACAAACGGAAATTTAGCAAGTTCTCATAGGTTAACTCTAAAATATTGATTTTAATGATAGTTCTTTGGGTTTTCTTATAGTCCAGTAAACCAAATTCTAATAGGTTCCCTTAAAATACACTCCCTCCGTCCCAAAATTCTTGTCTTAGGTTTGTCTAAATACGGATGTATCAAGTCACGTTTTAGTATTAGATACATCCGTATCTAGACAAATTTAAGACAAGAATTTTGGGACGGAGGGAATAGCTTTTACCAATAGTTTTCTATATTTCACTCTCTTTTCTCTCTTGTGCTTTGTATTGCCAAATTTACTCAATATATGTTGAGTTCAATAAAAATCTTGGAAAGGTTTGACTATTCCCAGACGAACCAGTGAGGCGCGGCAGCATGCCTCGCACTACCTGCTAGTTAAGCGAAGAACTCATCTTTATTTAGGGCCAGTTCTTTCGACTCGATTCTGAAGAATCACTACCTGGAAAATCACAATTGCAAAAGAACTCATCTCTTCTCTAGGAATCGTCTAGAATCACCCACAATCGGCAGCGTATTTCATAATCGTGCAAACTTGACGATTCTGGCGATTCCCTCAAAACAAAACAAAACTTAACTTGTACTATTTAGCACTATATAATATTTCCAACTTTGGTTCTAAATTGTAATACTAAGCTATTTATGATTTTGCAACTTGCTTTATATTGTAATATTATATGCTTTATGAGATTTGCAACTCGTTTTCGTGTTCATAATAACCAAGTGTTACCAATTCATCACACACTTCGGTCTAGGGGCGTTACAGACATTTCAGCACACAACTCATACAACAATCACAGGCTAGAATCACAGAAAAGAACTGGGCAGACGATTCTGTGGGCAGACGATTCTATGGGCAGTTTCCCATAATCAGATTATGGAGAATCTTGAGGCTAAAAAGAACTGGCCCTTAGATGCCATGGAAGCAATTTGACGGAAACAAATAAAGAATTTTTTAGAATCCGAAACAAAAAGGTTAACTGGATGAAGAAAATCAAAATTTTGGATTCAAGACGGTTCGTTCACACTGCCATTCCATTTCGGATGTAATGACTCCCACGCTTGAAATCTGTGTAGCAACTCCGCTATATGTACGACAGATCTCATCCGACAGGTGTATGATATGCGTTGGTTTAGAAGTTGTTTGAAAACAAACTAATCATATAACTTACGATCAAAAAAAAACTAATCATATAACTGATGCAAAATCCTGCATGCAAGCTGTCTCACAAACTGCACGTTTGACTGGAGCATTGCACGCTCCTGGTGAAAGCAATCATATTTTCGGCCTAGATGTAGTCCGATGGGAAGCAACCGATCCCTAGAATCGCCCTATGCCATCAGCGTTAACCACCCCAAATCTTTATTAATTAATACCAATAAGAGGAAGGTTATTATCAGCTCTATCTGTTCTCTAAAATACCACGTGATATATGTGGTAAGCAATAAAACAAACCAGAAAGGTTGACATCAAAATATTTCCTAAATTGCATATCTAGGATATATTTCCATACTACGGATAACACTTGTGCTTCTCTATAAATCCGTCCTGGTATTGGTATTGGCGCTACTCCTTACGTCTTTCGGTATGATTCTTCAAGATCTAAATTTGTAGTTTCTGTAAGTATGTTATATAGTACCTCTTATCTTGTAACAAACACTCTCCCCCCCCCCCCCTCCCCTTTCGCCGCCCGCAGCACAGGCTCTGCCCCGTGACCCCCCCCACCCTGCCCCCCCCCCCCCCCGCCCCCCCCTCCCCCCCCCCCCCTCCCCTTTCGCCGCCCGCAGCACAGGCTCTGCCCCGTGACCCCCCCCACCCTGCCCCCCCCCCCCCCCGCATTTAGATGTTGGTGCAAGCAGGGAGTTGCATTGGGAGGCGCCCCCAGCCAGAATTCGGGCCTGCGGCAGCCAAGTCTGTGCCGAGACATGCGTCGATAATGGCTATTGTGGCGGGATTTGTGACGAATCTATCTGCAAGTGCGTCCTCTGCAAATCACTCCACGCCGGCGCTGAAAACAGAGAATCCTAATCTAAGGTGGATCAATACACAAATAATCGATCCTCACTTTCTCTTATTGTCCGAGACAATATTGTTCTTTGTCTCTTTTTAGCAGATTATTATTCGAGGAGATCTGATGTTTTTATTGTCGTGAGATTACATTGTCTCGGTGGATTAATCATGATCGTTGATTGTCCGAATCGGAGTTTGTGTGTATCAGATATGTACGAGTATGAAGCTAGTGGGCAGTGGCTAACATAAAATACACACCAATAATATCAGGTAACCAGGTTTTGATCCAATGATCGGACAAAATAATCAAATCTATATTATTACCTACTCCCTCTATTCCAATGAATAAGGCGCACACGCGTCCCAAAACTAACTTTGACAAAAACTAGACTGACCAAATGTATCTTATATGTCATAAAAGTTATGCTGCTGAATTCAAATCCGAAAGAACTTTCCATTGGTATATTTTTTTCAGTCACAAAAATATATATTATTGATGTAATTTATGGTCAAAGTGTCTGGGGCACCTTGTTCTGGATCCAGCCCGTTAATGCATTTTCTTCTTGCAAATAATCACTATTACCTTCCAAATATTTTGCTTTCCATTTACTGCTTGCATGCACTAGTACCTCTACAGTTTCTCTACTCCTAATGGAGGAGTCCGTAGGTCGTTTGGTTGGTTTGTATGTAGTCATTAATGCGAAAATAGTTTGGAAACCGAGTGCCGAATCAATTAACAAATCATACCATTAATGCTATTAATTTATTGATTGTTAATTATGTTTGCAAGTAATTTGATTCATTTAAATAAGAATTTTTCACACGGAAACAATTTTAAAACCGAGCCATTAATGCAATTAATTCATTAGACATACATTTAATTAGCCCTGTAGATAATTGGAGGTAGAATATTATTCCAATTTGATAGGAAATTAATTAATTAGGTAGGTAATTAATTCGGCCTTCTGACAATTAGGCATGTAGTTAATTTATCCCACAATTATTAAATAGGCAAACAGTTAATCGTGTCCAACAATTTGAAAGCGTTCGCTGGCGAGGATGGCCAGCAGGCTCTCACCGACTGTCAGTGGGCTTTCAGCCACATCACTGACCAGTGCTTTCGAATGTGGACAATGACCACCACGTGCTTTCCATGTGGGCGACCAAGCGGTCAGTGAGATGGATGATTACAATGCTCTGTAGGACGTCCATGCGCTCACAGTTGCCAAACATTCGCAGGTGAGGTCAACAGGTGCTCGAGGAAAACCAAGCATCACAATAAAAAGTTTTGACCGCCACTTCGAAGACGGCGGTGAAAATAGTTTGGAAACCGAATGCCAAAACAATAATCAAGCCATTAATGCAATTAATTACCAGATTGTTAATTTTTATGCAATTAATTATGTCCATTTCAAAAGGATTTCTTTACCGCGGAATCAATTTGAATACTAAGTTATTAATGAAATTAATTAATTACACTGATAGTTAATTAAGCCTGTAGATAATTAAAAATAGGAATCTCTACTCCTAAAGGGGGAGTTGGTAGCTTCTCATCACTGGTTTATTTTGTCTCATTTTTTACGCCTCACCTCTCATCACTCCCTGCCACATAATTTTCTTTCTCCAATTAAAAACCCACATCCCATTAAAGGGGGAGATATGGTTTTGTGCTTACTTTGGTAGGTGCTGAGTCAGAAATAATAGATAAATAAGGATTCAGAAATCATACCATACATCTGAGATCACCTCCCTAGAAGAGAGACAAAAGATTTTTCTCGATAACCTTCTAAAAAAACAGATATTCCTCAATAACAAATGGCTAATGCTGCATTATGTCATTTATTATTAACATTATCTCTATTATTAATTGACAATCATAAGTTTCATCACAAAATTAAAAAAATCTTATGGGAGTAAGCATCCGCGCGGCCCTGCGGAGGGACGCCGTGCCCGGGCCTGGCGCCGATGCATGGCGTCGAGGATTGCCATGGCGGGAGCATGGCGTCGAGGATGGCCTTGGAGGAAGGCGGGTCATCAGACCGCCACGTACATGTGTTTGCAGACGCGATCATATTATATTTCTTGTCAGTCATACAGATAGCCCACCAGGATATTTTCTCAAATCAACTGTACCATTCAAATGTCAAGAATTTTGAAGTAGGGATTTTTCCCAATTAGCCAAATAATTAATTGATTTAATTGGCAGCTAATTAGGCATGCATAGAGTTAGATAGACAGTTAGTCGCGCTGAATCATTTTGAAATCACTCATGGACAAGGACGGTCAACAGACTCTCAGCATCGCCGAGCACCATAGACAACGGCCACCATATGCGCTCGCGACATGGGCAACCAAGCGTTCACCAAGATGTATGACGACCATGCTCTGCAGTATGTCCACACGCTGACGGTTGCTGAAACATTCGCGGGTGAGGACAACATGACACTACAATGGCCAGGTGGTTCATTCTGTGTAGAAATAAAGAGTATTCCAAGAATAAGAAGGAAAAAAGAATTAAAGAGGCCAAATGATCCATTGTGTTGGACTAGAAAAGAATGTTCTAGAAAAGAGTATTCTATAAAAAAAGTAGGATCGAGAACTAAAACTAGCGGGGAAGGAGGAAGAAGAAAATGAGACGTCACTGACGAACACACTGATGTTGATTGGTGCTGGTTGGCACCAATGAAGATTGACGAAGATGCTAGGAATAAAAGATGTAGGGAAGGACGATGAATAGAAGAACGATAAGTACTTCTAGCAATGAATGTTGTGTAGGCTAGAGGTGGAGCTTATTGAAGACGAGGAATATGTTCAAGCTGCCACTCGCTTTACAAGTCGGTCTTAATTTGCAAAATTGAATGGAATTTGAGAATTATCTGTGTAGTTATTTGTTGTTTTGTGTTGATAGTATATGTTAGCTCTACCCGCTCTATTATATTGTAAATATAAAAAGTTTCATACATGTTGCAACACACGACGAAGGTGAGGTGAACATCATCTGGTTCTAAAGGTGAGGGCTCAAGTGAGAAATGTCCCGGTATGACAAAAAACGAGTAGGAAATGGAGGGTCCAATAGGAAACAAGGGAAGGGTGTGCCATGGAGTGGGGTTTTTGCTGTTGGGTCTGCGTGTTGGAGATAACATGGAGAATAGTCTAGATATCCATATTTCTCCCCATATATGATATGGATTTGGGGAGCCTGGACTATCCAGACGGTTGAATTTTGGGAGCCTACTGGGCACTCGTCTAATGTCGGGACACGCCCGAACGTATGAGCGAGAAATGAGCTTCGACCTTGAAGACAACCCTAACTATATATATGCATTATAGCCCATAGCAATGCATGGGCATTCTACTAGTCAGATTAGTTTCCAAAAGAATCGCATACTACTCCCTCCATCCTAAATTACTTGTCGCAGAAATGGTTGTATCTAGATATATTTTTAGTTTTAGATACATCAATTTTATACATTTCTGAGGTAAATAATTCGGGATGGAGGGAGTATTGTTTACTCATGCACTAGTACCTCCATGACCATTATTTGGAGATTAGTTTCCAAGAAGATGGTATTGACTCTTTAATAAACAATTTCTTTCCTTAAACAATTCTACTAGTCTCGTTAAAAATAGTTTGAACACCCATACTTGTGTACGTATATACCCAATGATTTGTTTTAGATTTTGTAAGATACCTACATAGTCCAAGATACTTTTAAGTGCATACTCAAGTCCCCGTAAAAAACAGTACATAATCAAGATATTTCTCTGTATGTACATACCTTGATGTGAAATTTATTGGTATACACCCATAAATGTCACTACCTTTTAACAAGTGGATACATGGACGATCTATGAACATCTATACAACATACCTGATAGAGATGTAACTGAGGTATGATACTCTAGGAATATAATAACAAAATTATACTAAGGAAAAAGACTATAGCCATACATACCTTAGTGTTTTCAAATTTTATAATAATTTAGATCAATCATATTGTATAATTGTTATTATAATAGGTATCAGGTGTCCGTATTTGCATATGTTGTCATACATACCTATCCAATGTATGATACCTAGTATATCTTATACCTAATGTATGATACCCATGTTATCCTATACCCAACGACGATAACCCATGTCTCCTCGTAATAATAAAACATGTCACCGCTTCGGTATTCTAGGTATCTAAATACTGACCGACGAGGTGCAACGTCTAATCCTATATGCAATTGTGGGTATGTAATTCATACAGTGCGTACCTACGTGGTTGTTATATACTCCATAGATATCTGTTCGGTATAATTCATATGAACCCCCCCTGGTAATGTTACTTTTTTTCCATAAAAGAAACTAATATGGCGTGTGGGCTAGACTTCCTAATGGCTACTTTTATAACAAAATGGTGCTGAACTGCCAATTTATATACTAGCAGGCACCATGATTACACTATTGTTTGCCACAAAGTAAAATGAGCAAATGAGTTCAGGGTGGTTTATCAGAACATATCCATTAAGACCCTTTTAGATTATAAAAGTGAATTAACTAGCCATGCTTCATAACTGAGATCTTTTAATTGGAAGTGCTTTGGTGCTCACATTAAAAGAAGAAGCTTCAGAATATNCGAAGGTGAGGTGAACATCATCTGGTTCTAAAGGTGAGGGCTCAAGTGAGAAATGTCCCGGTATGACAAAAAACGAGTAGGAAATGGAGGGTCCAATAGGAAACAAGGGAAGGGTGTGCCATGGAGTGGGGTTTTTGCTGTTGGGTCTGCGTGTTGGAGATAACATGGAGAATAGTCTAGATATCCATATTTCTCCCCATATATGATATGGATTTGGGGAGCCTGGACTATCCAGACGGTTGAATTTTGGGAGCCTACTGGGCACTCGTCTAATGTCGGGACACGCCCGAACGTATGAGCGAGAAATGAGCTTCGACCTTGAAGACAACCCTAACTATATATATGCATTATAGCCCATAGCAATGCATGGGCATTTTACTAGTCAGATTAGTTTCCAAAAGAATCGCATACTACTCCCTCCATCCTAAATTACTTGTTGCAGAAATGATTGTATCTAGACATATTTTTAGTTTAGATACATAAATTTTATACATTTCTGAGGTAAATAATTCGGGATGGAGGGAGTATTGTTTATTCATGAACTAGTACCTCCATGACCATTATTTGGAGATTAGTTTCCAAGAAAATGGTATTGACTCTTTAATAAACAATTTCTTTCCTTAAACAATTCTACTAGTCTCGTTAAAAATAGTCTGAACACCCATACTTGTGTACGTATATACCCAATGATTTGTTTTAGATTTTATAAGATACCTACATAGTCCAAGATACTTTTAAGTGCATACTCAAGTCCCCGTAAAAAACAGTACATGATCAAGATATTTCTCTGTATGTACATACCTTGATGTGAAATTTATTGGTATACACCCATAAATGTCACTACCTTTTAACAAGTGGATACATGGACGATCTATGAACATCTATACAACATACCTGATAGAGATGTAACTGAGGTATGATACTCTAGGAATATAATAACAAAATTATACTAAGGAAAAAGACTATAGCCATACATACCTTAGTGTTTTCAAATTTTATAATAATTTAGATCAATCATATTGTATAATTGTTATTATAATAGGTATCAGGTGCTCGTATTTGCATATGTTGTCATACATACCTATCCAATGTATGATACCTAGTATATCTTATACCTAATGTATGATACCCATGGTATCCTATACCCAACGACGATAACCCATGTCTCCTCGTAATAATAAAACATGTCACCGCTTAGGTATTCTAAGTATCTAAATACTGACCGACGAGGTGCAACGTCTAATCCTATATGCAATTGTGGGTATGTAATTCATGCAGTGCGTACCTACGTGGCTGTTATATACTCCATAGATATCTGTTCGGTATAATTCATATGAACCCCCCCTGGTAATGTTACTTTTTTTTTCATAAAAGAAACTAATATGGCGTGTGGGCTAGACTTCCTAATGGCTACTTTTATAACAAAATGGTGCTGAACTGCCAATATATATACTAGCAGGCACCATGATTACACTATTGTTTGCCACAAAGTAAAATGAGCAAATGAGTTCAGGGTGGTTTATCAGAACATATCCATTAAGACCCTTTTAGATTATAAAAGTGAATTAACTAGCCATGCTTCATAACTGAGATCTTTTAATTGGAAGTGCTTTGGTGCTCACATTAAAAGAAGAAGCTTCAGAATATGTCATATGTGAAGTGAGCATACTGAAAGAACAAGAACCACTACACTTCTTTAGCATAGTTATCGTCCGAGGTGATGAAGACGAGGTGCCCCAGCAAAGTTGGAGTATGACTCATGGCTCTGTGTGTTCGTGCACGCGTCAGCAAAGTTGGAGTAGATTTTCTGGCGAGGTAAATACACCGCGAGTCATAGAAATTGCACGCGACGGTCGGTTTGGTGCACAAACTTGTAAAATATATGTTCCTGATTATCTAACTTGTCCCCTCATTCATATATGGTGCTTTCTACCGTATCGGGTCGTATCGTGTGCACACGTGGCCTGTTAATCCACGTGCACTCTTCAAAAAGCACCCTTGCATTTGATTCATTTATGCAGAAAATCCTCAAATAAAATAAAAAATGCTAGCACGAGGGACATTCGAACGCATGACCTGCCGCAATACAAATTAAATGGGTAGCCACTCGACTGACACATCTTCGACATTTAAATTGCACAGTTAACTTTATATATAATATGGACAGTATGAATTAAAATATAAATCAAAATGAAAAAAAGGTGTGCAAGAAAGGAGAAGCCTGGTTCGAACGAGTGACCTAGGTCACTGCATGTACGAGCGCCAACCATCCGGCCACAATGATACCTCATGAGATGAACACAATTTATCTTTTGCATTCTACTTTCTTTTTTTATGTAAGAAAACAACTTGTACTGTAGATAAATTTTCGGCCAAATCAACTAAATTTGTTTTTTAATTCAAATAATTTTTAATTTATAAATCTAAATAAAAGGTATTGAAGAATGAATGTATGCAAATATTTGGACAAACGACTTTTGTATGTGTTTGAATAATTTAAACTTGAAAATCTAGATAAAAGAGAATATAGTTCAGACTGAATACTTTTATCCTAAAGGATATATACATTTAGTGCAGAATGAATTAAGAAATCTAGGCAAAAGAAATTTTGGTTTTGTTTGAATTCAAATAATAAAGTTAAAAAAACTTGTGCAGAATGAATATACATAAATTCTTTTGGACAAATCATCGAATTATTTATTTCAATTCAAATAATTTTAAAGTTGAAATCCACATAAAAGAAAATATAGGTCAAAATGAATGTTCGTAAATTGTCGGACAAATCAACGGAAATTATATTTGAATTTGAATAACTTTAGATTTTCAAATCTATATAAAAGAAAATATAGGTCAGAATGCATCTACATATTTGTTTGGACAATTCAACTAATTTTTTTAAATTCAAATAATTTTAAAATAGAAAATCTTGATAAAAGAAAATATAGTGCAGAATGAATGTACGTAAAGTTCTTTCAGACAAATCAGCAGAAATTTTGATTGACTTTGTACAAATTTAAATTTGAAAATCTGGATTAAAGAAAATATCATGCAGAATGTGTACTTTTACCTTTTTTCTAGAAAATTTGTACTTTTCTCCTAAATGATATATACATTAGTAGTCCAAATTAAATACCAAGCAACATAACATCACGTGCATTGTGCTTCGGCGTCTACCAGCCATCAACAGTGGGCCCTGACCACACTGGCATGCCACGTAGGCAGCAAACACATCCGCATATGAGAAATGTGGCTGTATTGCTCGTCTGCGCAAGTTTGATGACCAGAAACATGTATTTTGCAAGGTTATGCACCAAAGTGACCTTCCCACGTAAGTTCTAAGACTACCAGTGTGGCTGTGGTTGGCTCCCCCGGAGAAACCAACTACACCCTCGCCCTGCCGACATAGCACTTTATGAGCCATGATGCTCAACCATGCAAAAGCTCTCACAAGAAGAGGGAGTGGGGTTCTGATGACTGAATTTATAATTTGGGTCAGTCCCATCCACATCGGCGGCCCAAGCATTTGGCTCAGCGGGCTACCGTGCTATGGCAGGTGCTATCGTTACATTACTTCGCCCCACCGCGTGCGTGTGTGCATGCTGCATGTTTTGCACACGGAATGCATGCTAGCTGGCTCGCTCTGAGTAGATTAAAACATAGCCGCACCACATTCCACATCACATGCTAGATACCGAATAATGTCATCAGCACTATGAGCCTTTCTTTTGAATTTCAAAGAAACGTACTTCTACAGCTCAATAAATCATACTTTTTTGTATGCGCACATATAGTGTAGTATATCCTACGAATTTGCATAAAAAACCATGTTTGTACTCGAGAGATACAAAGAAGACAAATAATAATGAAGATAAAATGTGAAGACATCTGGATCACAAGCTACAGGGAATACCTCTTGGTCAATGTTTATCCGTCTCTTCGTATTGTGTGCCAAATCAATGAAAACAAGTGGCACTAAAACAAATTCGAAAGAAAATGAAGTTTTTTGTGAAAGAAAGTAAATAAAGAACTAAAATAAATAATGACAAATTTTGCACATAATTTACACATAGGTTACACTTTTTTATAATATGCAAGAATAAACATATATTATTATTATTTTGCAAAAAGAAGTTTCCTAAGACGGAATTAATTAGTGTATTTGATATTACCCATAAATAAAAAGGAAAATGAAAAAATTCACACAATTTACACAGAAATTGTAAGTTGTTATAATATGCAAGAATAAACATGTAATAGTATAATTTTTGCAAAAGTGGAAGCTTTCCAAAGAATAAATAAATTAGTTGCATTGGTATTTCTTCCACAGCGTCTCAACATCTATAAATCAAAATAATGAAGTTTCTATGAAAGAATGAATTGGTGGCATTAGTACCACCCTTTAGAAGAACGAAAATAAAGGAAATAATGACAAAACTAGAATAAAATTTAAATAAAAATTGTGTTTTTCATAATATTAAAGAATAAGCATATAATAGTTGTTTTTTTTTTGCTAAAAACAAGTTCCCTAAGAAGGAATGAATTAATGGCATTGATATTACCCTTTAAGAAGGAAGAAATGAAACAAAAATAAAAAACTAAATATAATAAAATTAAATTATTAAGTTTTCTAGTGAATACTGAATTAGAGGGATTTTTATTACCTTTACAAAGAAACAAAA
>LR880970.1:14439129-14456773 GCA_904067115.1 Aegilops sharonensis | reverse complement strand
GGTCTTCTCAACTTCTTGCCGGAGCCAGGTCCTTGGCGGATCACGCGTCCTCGCCGTGGCTGGAAAGAAGAAAGGGCAAGAGTATGGAACCTTGGCGGTCCACTAATATTTGTTGGAATCAAAAAGCAGTATAATATCCTGGACAAGCATGCATATACGTATACACATAAACATGGAAATCAATGGGAAACTATACATGCTAAGGGATTTCTTTCCCTGACTACGCACAGGGTCTGCGCCTGGCTCTGTACATAGGGTTACATGCCTTGCCAACAAGGCTAGTACAAAATGGGGGTTTCCGAAGCTCCCGGCAACCGAGCCTTAGGGATAAAAATTGTGAAGATGTTCGATATTCCAGGAATTGCTCACTGGAATGCCATCTTCGGTCTCCAGGCGGACTGCGCCGGGCCTGGTGACTCGCATTACCCGATAAGGGTCTTCCCACTTTGGCGTCAACTTATTTGAATTCTTGGCGGATTGGATTCGCCAAAGAACAAGGTCGCCTTCCTCAAGGCTTCGGGCGTGGACCTTGCGGCTATGGTAGCGGCGCAAGGCTTGCTGGTAGCGAACGGCTCGCACAGCAGCCTGAAGACGATCTTCCTCAAGGAGCATCGCATCATCTTGGCACAACTGCTCTTGCTCAAGCTCATCATAAGCGAGCACTCGAGGTAACCCGTATATGAGCTCCGTGGGGAGAACTGCTTCTGCCCCGTATACCAGGGCAAAGGGTGTCTGGCCAGTGGCTCGATTTGGTGTCGTCCTAATTGACAAAAGAACCGTTGGCAACTCATCAATCCAGCGCCTTTCGCACTCGTGTAGCCTGTCGAAAGTTCTGGTCTTGAGGCCTCGCAACACTTCTGCGTTCGTCCTCTTAGCTTGGCCATTACTTCTGGGATGAGCAACAGAAGCAAAACAAACCTTGCCACCGAGGTCTTGGATATATTGCATGAATGTGCGGCTCGTGAACTGCGTGCCATTGTCGGTGATGATTCTGTTTGGCAAGCCAAAACGGCAGACTAGTCTCTTGAAGAACTTGACGGCTGACTGTGCTGCCACCTTTCTCACCGGCTCCACTTCCGGCCACTTTGTGAACTTGTCGATTGCGACGTACAAGTACTCAAAGCCCCCGACAGCACGGGGAAAAGGGCCCAATATGTCGAGCCCCCATACCGAAAATGGCCAGGAAAGAGGGATTGTCTGAAGATCTTGAGCTGGTTGATGAAGCTTCTTTGAATGGAACTGGCACGCTTCACACTTGGTTACTAGTGCAGTTGCATCCTGGAGAGCGGTGGGCCAGAAGAAACCTTGTCGGAACGCTTTGCCAGCAAGGGCTCTTGACCCGATGTGGGAGCCATACATGAGTTCATGTATCTTTGCCAACAGCTCCAATCCATCCTCCCGAGGAATGCACTTCAATTTCACGCCGTTCGGTCTCCTTCTGTATAGGACATCATCCACAAACTTGTACATGCTGGACCGACGGGCTACTTGTTGGGAAACGTAGTAATTTCAAAATTTTCCTATGCACATGCAAGATCATGGTGATGCATAGCAATGAGAGGGGAGAGTGTTGTCTACATACCCTCGTAGACCGTAAGCAGAAGCGTTATGACAACGCGGTTGATGTAGTCGTACGTCTTTAGGATCGACCGATCCTAGCACCGAAGGTACGGCACCTCCGCGATCTGCACATGTTCGGCTCGGTGACGTCCCACGAACTCACGATCCAGTAGAGCTTCGAGGGAGAGCTTCATCAGCACGACGGCGTGATGACGGTGATGATGAAGTTACCGGCGCAGGGCTTCTCGTAAGCACTGCAACAATATGATCGAGGTGGAATATGGTGGAGGGGGCACCGCACACGGCTTGGAACAATCAACTTGTGTGTCCTAGGGTGCCCCCTGCCCCCGTATATAAAGGAGCAAGGAGGGAGGCCGGCCTCCCCTTGGTGCGCCCAAGGAGAGGAGGAATTCTCCTCCTAGTAGGAGTAGGATGCATCCTTTCCTAGTCCTACTAGGAAGGGGGAAGGGGGAAGGAAGGAGAGGGAGAGGGAGAGGGAAAGAGGGGCCGCGCCCCCCTCCCCTAGTACAATTCGGACTCCCCTTGGGAGGGGGCGCGCCACCTCCTGGGCTGCTGCCCTCTCTATCCCCTAAGGCCCACTAAGGCCCAATACTTCCACGGGGGGTTCCGGTAACCCCTCCGGTAGTCCGATTTTCTCCGAAATCACTCGGAACACTTCCGGTGTTCGAATATAGCCGTCCAATATATCGATCTTTATGTCTGACCATTTCGAGACTCCTCATCATGTCCGTGATCATATCCGGGACTCCGAACTACCTTTGGTACATCAAAACACATAAACTCATAATACCGATAGTCACCGAACTTTAAGCGTGCGGACCCTACGGGTTCCAGAGCTATGTAGACATGACCGAGACTCATCTCGGTCAATAACCAATAGCGGAACCTAGATGATCATATTGGTTCCTACATATTCTACGAAGATCTTTATTGGTCAAACCGCATAACAACATGCGTTGTTCCCTTTGTCATCGGTATGTTACTTGCTCGAGATTCGACCGTCGGTATCTCAATACCTAGTTCAATCTCGTTACCGGAAAGTCTCTTTACTCGTTTCGTAATGCATCATCCCGCAACTAGCTCATTAGTTACACTGCTAGCAAGACTTATTGTGATGTGCATTACCGAGAGGGCCCAGAGATACCTCTCAGACAATCGGAGTGACAAATCCTAATCTCGATCTATGCCAACTCAACAAACACCATCGGAGACACCTGTAGAGCACCTTTATAATCACCCAGCTACGTTGTGATGTTTGGTAGCACACAAAGTGTTCCTGCGGTATTCGGGAGTTGCATAGTCTCATAGTCATAGGAACATGTATAAGTCATGAAGAAAGCAATAACAACATACTAAATGATCAAGTGCTAAGATAACGGAATGGGTCAAGTCAATCACATCATTCTCTAATGATGTGATCCCGTTAATCAAATGACAACTCATGTATATGGCTAGGAAACTTAACCATCTTTGATTCAGTGAGCTAGTTAAGTAGAAGCATACTAGTGACACTCTGTTTGTCTATGTATTCACAAATGTACTAAATTTCCGGTTAATACAATTCTAGCATGAATAATAAAAATTTATCATGTTATAAGGAAATATAAATAACAACTTTATTATTGCCACTTGGGCATATTTCCTTCAGTCTCCCACTTGCACTAGATTCAATAGTCTAGTTCACATCGTCATGTGATTTAACACCAATAGTTCACATCACCATGTGATTAACACCCATAGTTCACATCGCCATGTGACTAACACTCAAAGGGTTTACTATAGCTAGTCAGCAATCTAGTTCACATCGCCATGTGATTAACACCCAAAGAGTACTAAGGTGTGATCATGTTTTGCTTGTGAGAGAAGTTTAGTCAACGAGTCTGCCAAATTCAGATCCATATATATTTTGCATATTTCTATGTCAACAATGCTCTGCATGGAGCTACTCTAGCTATATGCTCCCACTTTTAATATGTATCCAGATTGAGACTTAGAGTCATCCGGATCAGTGCCAAAACTTGCATCGACGTAACCCTTTATGATGAACTTTTTGTCACCTCCATAACTGAGAAACATATCCTCATTCCACTAAGGATAATTTTGACCAATGTCCAGTGATCTACTTCTAGATCACTATTGTACTCCCTTGCCAAACTCAGGGCAGGGTATACAATAGGTCTGGTACACAGCATGACATACTTTATAGAACCTATGGCTGGGGCATAGGGAATAACTTTCATTCTCTCTATATCTTCTGCCCTGGTCGGGTTTTGAGTCTTACTCAACTTCACACCTTGCAACACAGGCAAGAACTCCTTATTTTACTGTTCCATTTTGAACTACTTCAAAATCTTGTCAAGGTATGTACTCATTGAAATAATCTTATCAAGCGTCTTGATCTATCTCTATAGTTCTTGATGCTCAATATGTAAGCAGCTTCACCAAGGTCTTTTTTTGAAAAACTCCTTTCAAATACTCCTTTATGCTTTCCAGAAAATTCTACATTATTTCCGATCAATAATATGTCATTCACATATATACCTATCAGAAATGTTGTAGTTCTCCCACTCACTTTCTTGTAAATATAGGCTTCACCGCAAGTCTGTATAAAACGATATGCTTTGATCAACTCATCAAAGCGTATATTCCAACTTCGAGATGCTTGCACCAGTCCATAGATGGATCGCTGGAGCTTGCACATTTTGTTAGCACCTTTAGGAACGACAAAACATTCTAGTTGCATCATATACAAATCTTCTTAAAATATCCATTAAGAAATGTAGTTTTGACATCCATTTGCCAGATTTCATAAAATGTGGCAATTTGCTAACATGATTCGGACAGACTTAAGCATCACTACGAGTGAGAAAATCTCATCGTAGTCAACTCCTTGAACTTGTCGAAAACTTTTCGCAACAAGTCAAGCTTTATAAACAGTAACATTATTGTCAGCGTCTGTCTTCTTCTTGAAGATCCATTTATTCTCGATGGCTTGCCGATCATCGGGCAAGTCAACCAAAGTCCACATTTTGTTCTCATACATGGATCATATCTAATATTTCATGGCCTCAAGCCATTTTACGGAATCTGGGCTCATCATCGCTTTCTCGTAGTTCGTAGGTTCATCATGGTCAAGTAACATGACCTCCAGAACAGGATTACCGTACCACTCTAGTGCGGATCTTACTCTGGTTGACCTACGAGGTTCGGTAGTGACTTGATCTGAAGTTATATGATCATCATCATTAGCTTCCTCACTAATTGGTGTAGGAGTCACAGGAACAGGTTTCTGTGATGAACTACTTTCCAATAAGGGAGCAGGTACAATTACCTCATCAAGTTCTATTTTCCTCCCACTCACTTCTTTTGAGAGAAACTTCTTCTCTAGAAAGGATTCATTCTTTAGGAACGAATGTCTTGCCTTCGGATCTGTGATAGAAGGTGTACCCAACAGTCTCCTTTGGGTATCCTATGAAGACACATTTCTCCGATTTGGGTTCGAGCTTATCAGGTTGAAGTTTTTTCACATAAGCATCACAGCCTCAAACTTTAAAAAACGACAACTTAGGTTTCTTGCAAAAGCACAGTTCATATGGTGTCGTCTCAACGGATTTAGATGGTGCCCTATTTAACATGAATGCAGCTGTCTTTAATGCATAACCCCAAAACGATAGTGGTAAATCGATAAGAGACATCATAGATTGCACCATATCTAATAAAGTACGGTTACGATGTTCGGACACACCATTACGCTGTGGTGTTTCAGGTGGCGTGAGTTGCGAAACTATTCCGCATTGTTTCAAATGAAGACCAAACTCGTAACTCAAATATTCTCCTTCACGATCAGATCATAGAAACTTTATTTTCTTGTTACGATGATCTTCCACTTCACTCTGAAATTATTTGAATTTTTAAAATGTTTCAGATTTATGTTTCATCAAGTAGATATACCCATATCTGCTCAAATCAACTGTGAAGGTCAGAAAATAACGATACCTGTTGCGAGCCTCAACACTCATCGTACTGCATACATCAGTATGTATTATTTTCAACAAGTCTGTTGCTTGCTTCATTGTTCCGGAGAACGTAGTCTTAGTCATCTTGCCCATGAGGCATAGTTCGCAAGCATCAACTGATTCATAATCACGTGATTTCAAAAGCCCATCAGCATGGATTTTCTTCATGCGCTTTACACCAATATGACCTAAACGGCAGACGCCGGAGGAGGAGGAGTAGGAGCGCGCGTGGCTAGCCGCAATGCCGCCGCCCCAGCAGACGCCGGAGGAGGCTGCCCTGGCAGCATACCAGGCGGCGTTGGGGTGGGCAGGCCCTGCTCCCGTCTTCATCGACCTCGCCGGCGATGGCGACGTCGGCGTCGACGCCAAGGGCAAGGGCAAGGCCGATGACATCTAGGGCAGCATGCGGGGCGGCAGAAGGCGGGCGTAGACTTTTTTTAGTGTTTTAGTTAATGTTTAAGTGGACTTTGGCCGGTGTTTGACCAGCCACTTATGTTTAATTATGTTTATTTTGTGCGACCATTTTTTTTTTTTGCATGCCCACACATTTGGATCCCCCGGTTGGGCGGCCAAGCCAACCCATTTCAGAATGCGGACGCGCACGTCCGCCTGGCCGACCCAAACAGACAAAAGCGGTGTCCGTTTGAGTCGGCCCGTTGGAGTTGCTCTTATGATAAAAGACAATGAAAAAGAAGAGGACGACGACGATAACTATCCTACTACCATGGGTTTTCTGAATACGATGGTATAACAATAAGTACACATATGTGTACATGTCTCCGGTACGCCTCTCGGACGTCCCTGCCTCGACAGAAACAGCTAGCAAGAGAGGCACTCGCCA
The DNA here is from genome assembly GCA_904067115.1 of Aegilops sharonensis. Taxonomy (NCBI): domain Eukaryota; kingdom Viridiplantae; phylum Streptophyta; class Magnoliopsida; order Poales; family Poaceae; genus Aegilops; species Aegilops sharonensis. Next base: position 14,450,335 of record LR880970.1, on the reverse strand, counting down.
ACCTCTGGGTAATGTTTGATGCAGACCCTACCTGCATCTTGCATCGGTCGCATGCAATCCTTGAATATTCCGCTCCTTCTCATCCTTTCTTCCGGCCTGAAACGTACTTGAGTCATGAACTGCAGATAAGTTCCCATCCTATCCACTTTTTTGTAGGAAGCTATCCACTTGTTTATTATCGCTTTATCTCTCCACACTATTTATTAGAGATAGTATTGGTTGGATTTTTGTGTCGAGGATCCATCACACCTCTCGACCAAAAGCGTACTCCGGCTGGCGAGGTTCCGTTCCAGTCTTCGGCGAGCTTGGTTCCTCCCGACTCCCTTGTCGCTTCCTTTCTCTCCATTTTCTCGTGCCTCGGTAACTGCCGTCCTCTGAGTTCGCTGGCCGCATGGTGGTGTAGGGCTCTGTGGGGTGTGGGCAGCAGTCGCTTGCTTGATTTGGGCCGTCGACTTGGAGCTAACGTAAGGATCCCTCTGCTCCTCCTTCAGTTCAGTCCTTCTCCTCTTTTTCAGTTATAGTTTGGTGCTCCGGGAGATTTGCTTTCAGTACATCAGTTCTTGCCAAGCCGCAGGGCATGATTCCCACACTCCATTTATCCCCGTATTATTTTCATCCGTTCACCGGCATGGGACTTTTCTTAATACTAAGTTTGGGACACTTACTTTAAGACGAGAAGATGTTTTTATTATTATTATTATTTTAGAAAAGGAGGATGTACCCCCGGCCTCTGCATCTGAATGATGCATGCAGCCATATTATTAATTATTCACAAAGACCATGCAAGGTGATACATTGATAAGTCTGAAGCCACCATCTTGGTAACACCGTTGCTACTCCTATCCCCTTGATGAAGGCGTGCCGAATGTCCGGGCCTAATACCAAACAAACATCGCACCAAAGCCTAACATCTAAAACCGGGTACCCCATCCAAGGCACTACCTGGATTGGGTCCCACACCGTTCTGGCACACTCTCAGTGAGCACCGTACGCTGCAAGGGCCGTCACCTCCATCATCCCTTGGTCCATCCTCAGAGCAGAACTGAAGCACCGACCTTGCTTTTGTCGAGTTAGTTTGCGGGGCCTCTCTGGAGGTTTAGTTGCCGATTTAAGTGAGGCTTTTTTTGAGCCGCGAGCCGGCGACCCTCTTGTTTTCGCCATGCTTGGTGAGGCGAGAATTCTTGACACCACTCCACTCGGATTGCGTGAATCCTCGACAAATCTTTTCGCTAGGCGCGACTTAATCTAGGAAAGTTGTATTAGAGTTACGACAATTAATTTGAATGGACGGGAGTAGTATATATATAGCTTATCACAAAAAAATGGAGCAATTAATGCGATTGATAATTCTTATGCATGAGTTAGCCCGTCGTCGAGTAATCATATTCGAGCTATCATTGTATTCCTGCACTTGTTCATGTATCTATATGTTTGCGCCTAATGCACTATCCAACTCATCTCCCCCGATTAGGAGTGTAGTGTGATCATCTATGGGGAAGAAAGGTATAGTTGTGGCGACTACCGTCGTCGCCGTGATGACTGTCATCTTCGGAGTCATCGGCGCGGTTTCCTTGGGACTGGTATGCACGCGATATTATCTCTTCCTCGGTTGCAACCTCCGGTCAACCAATAATGTAGCTGTAGTTGATAGTAATTTTGTTGATTCTTCTTCACTGTGTACAATCATTCATGCAGAGACGCTATGAGGATGACCACGATGACCGCAGCGTGTGTAAGTATGGGGGATCACCGGCGACGGCTTGCGGCGTCGTGGCGGCCGTGTTGGCGCTAACGACACAGATTCTCGCCAGCGTGGCCATCGGCTGTTGTGGGGCATGGCAGAATCCCAAGAGGGCTAATCGCATCGCCGCCGTCGTTTTCTACGTCTTCTCATGGTACGTAAATAATTTTGTCACTGGAAGCTCCATATCTCAACTGCTTTCTGTCAGTAGTCAGGGAAAATATTGTCTTCCGGCAAAAAAAAACACTTGTCACTAAAATTAATATTGTATGATTGTTTAGATAAAGGAGGAAATTCCACCATGGGCGCTAAACTTGAAACCTAGGTACAGAACAGTCCATCTGGTAGAAAGTCACGCGACAGGGTCCATGAACTTAAGACAGATACAATATTATATATTAGGAGTGCCATGTAGGATAAATATCGAGGTGAATGAGAGAGAAACACAAGAAAAAGACTACTTTCTCTTAATTATTAAGAGATGATATATTAGTAACAATATCCCTCATCACATATTTAGGTATAACCAGTCGGACAGTATTTTTATTGCCATATCAAGATTACTTGACGGATTTAAGATAAGACTGCTTTATCAATCACTATACATATGCCCTTAGGCAACTCACAATTCAAATCGCTACATGTCATCCTAATTTGCCACGGTGACTGTTGAGGTTGCCGTGTCGATGTCATGTATGCATCATGATCATACGACTACACGGCCGTGAGTCAAAATTATATGGTGCAGGCTCTGTCGTGTTGGAAGGCGGCAGGGACCCAAGAGAGCGTTCGTTCTCTATGGTTTTAAAAAAAGAATACACATTTGCTTTAAATTTTCAGGCTGAAGTTTAACAAAATCTATATATACTTGGTGGATTGTTTGTTTAAGTAGTAACTAATGTGGTCTCTATGCCATACATCTATACTTGCAGGATCCTAGCGATCATAGCGGTGCTAGCTTTCCTAGGAGGCTCCCTATTAGGGATTGAAGCATCTGTGGAGAAATCTATTGGGAATAGTAGTTGTGTCGGAGGTGTCACAATATTCGTGGACACTACATTTCTGTTTCTTGTAGTTGTCGCCCTTGATGTCTCCTCGTATCTTCTTATTCAGAAAGATGACCATCACGAAGTAGCCGTGGGCAATAATCCTCCTTTGGTACCAACCGCTACATCTCCTTCGCCACCAACAGCTACATCTAAAGACAGCGCCTACGCTTCTGCTCCTGTGCCAGCAAATGAAGTATGAAGTTAGCTCTACCACTATGCAAAGGTTCTCTTTGCCTTCCAAAAGGAGAAACATGCTTTCTGGAAAGTGGAAGGCACTCATTGCGGCCTTCCGTTCCAAAATACTTGGTGGTTTTAGTTCAAATTCAAACTAAAACCACAACAAGTATTTTGAACGGATGGTGTACATGCTTATCATTTCTTAAATACATCATTAAATTGTTTTTGTAATATGGGTTCGAGGGGTACTTTTTATCATATGGATTGTACATTTTTCAAATACAGTAGAAACATTTTTTTATACTTGTTTACATTTTTCAAATATATAATTAATATTATTTTAGCTATATGTTTGATGTGTACTTTTTTGGCACAGATTTTACATTTTTGGTATACATAAGAAATATTTTTCTTATATACATTATCATTTTTAAATACTCTCTTCATCTTATATTAATTGACGCTAAAACAAATATATCTAGACGTATTTCAGTCTTAGATACATGATTACCAATTTTTCAGATATATGTTTTTATGTCAACTTTTTTCATACATATTGTACATGTTTTTTATACATAAGAAATATTTTAAAGCTATATTATATTTTAAAAACTGAAATGGTTCCTTGTGAAATATATGTATTTTATTTTATTTTTAAATATGACAAAATTAGAAAACTAAAATGAAAAAATGAGACGAAGTGAACTATCACAAAAAGAATAGAACCAATAGCATTACTGGTCCGGTTCATGACCACACCACTTCAGGCAAGACGATGGTGTATCTCCCTATAAGTGAGTTATAGGCGCGCCCTTACCCTGCACGAAGCGTCTAAGTCCCGTCTAGTGTGAGACCGAGGGCATTTCCTCTTCGGCGCCTTAATCGCCCATTAACATGCATTTCGTTAACTGGCGCTAAAGGCGCTCTTACCTTGGCCGGCCCATCCAAGGGTGGAATGCATTTCGTTAATTGGGCTAAAGGCGCACTTCCCTTGGCCCGGTCTATTTAAGGGTGGAATGGGAGAAACCTTATCCCGGTTTTTTTTGTTTTTCTATTAACTAGCAAATATGCCCGTGCGTTGCACCGGGAGAATCAAAACACACTTCCCTGGCCCAATGACCCAAGACAACATTCTGTTGCATCAGCCATGTAAGATATATTTTACCAATGGTCTTAAAATGCATGTATGAGATGCTACACTTCAATCATGAAAGAATTGATTAATTTAAATATCTAAATTACCTTCCTAGTTAATTTGCAGTATAAGGAGTCATTACCTTCATCATTTGATTTATCATTGGGAGCCTAAATCATGAGGATCGTACATGTATGTACATATATAAGAAATTAAGGTTTAATTGGTAAGTTACCAGATGCCCATTACTGATTTTCGTTACCAAATTTCTTCTAAACATACATGCACGGAGACCTATAAAGTCTAAAGTACAACTCAATTATCTTTCATATATAAGGAAACATAATAAACGGATTTGCACATACCACACTAAAACGATTTTTTTATTTGAAGAGGTCACAATAATTTTCATGAAATCAGGTGTATGATTCAGAATTTCTTTTTTAACCATGCATGCTTCAGATTCCATGAAAAGGCATTATTCCCCGTGCGTTGAAACGGAAAAAAAATCATCCCTCATACGCACACCTGACAGCATCGGCGAATCCCTTCAAATCTTTCACAATGCCACACGAGAAACGGCATGATAGGTGGTGTCGCGCAAAGTTCATAAGGTTGTATTATTTGTGAAATGTACTCAACATTTTTCCAATTTATTAGACAACAGAAATATCAACGTTAAGACGGGATTTTCAAAATACCCCATATAAAGAAGATATTAATAAAGGTTGCATCATAAATGGAATTTTAGTAATGATGATTAATATAATAGCAAATTTCAAATCTACACATCTTTTTAAAGGGATTTCCATATATAACATGTTAGATTTGGAGTTAGGGTTTGAAAGTGATTAATATAATACCATATTTGAAATCTACACATCTTTTTAAGGGATTTCTATATATAACATGTTAGATTTGGAGTTAGGGTTTGAAAGTTATGAATTTTTTTGAAATATTTGAATATGTTCAAAAATAGAAAGAATGAAAATAGAGTAACTGGTGCATTGTGCAGCCCAACTGCTAAGTGACGCTGGGGCGAGTAGTAATATCCTACGCCTACCAACATTAATAGGAGAGAAAAAGAAGAGAAGAGAGAAAGGAGAATCGAACCTGGGTCTCCCAGGTCGAGAGGTGAGGCTCACACCACTACACCAGCCACCCGCAACTTGTTGACTACATGGGCCTAGTTTTAATAACTGAGCCTGCCGCGGATTTTAGAAGGGGCAAACCGAACCGTTTTTTCCACTTACCAAAGGCATGGTGGGTAATTCTTTACAACCTCAGGGGCAGTTTTAATGACGGACCACAGAAACCCAATTCTCTTTATTATTAGGTAAAGATGTTTTTACTGGAACGGCCTTGTTTGGTTTTTCTTTTCTTGCTCTATTTTTTTCTCTTTCCTTTATCTTGTATTCTTTTCTTTTCTTCTTTAGATTTATTTTCTTTTTCCTTTTTCCTTCTTCTTTTTTGAAATGCACGATCTTTTTGCCAACTTGATGAACTTTGTTTCAAGTTCCTGAAGTTCTCAAAATTGGTAAAAGAATTGAATTGCTGAACTTTTCTTGATGTTTTTCTGATTTTGTTTTCAAAATTCAAAAATTGAAAGAAGTTTTCTGGCACATTTTTCAAGCAAGCGTTCAGCAGTAACGACCGTTTGAGGAATTTCCCGAGCGAGCTCGCGTGCTAGTGGGCCAGCTCATGCTAGCGACCGTGCGAGCGGAAGCTCACTAACTGGTGTGAGAACTATATCTCGCGTTATGTGCGATGGAAGATACTTGCTTTGAAGCATTTTAGCATAGCTACTGGCCCAACCTGTTTAGCGAGAACTTTAAAGGTGTCATAACAGGTATAGAGGCCTGTTGTACGGGCTCAATCACACTGGAAGTGGTCTTCGGATCCTCGGATAATTTCTGAAGCAAAGAGTTAATCTTCGATATCGTCCCTTTTCACAGTGGCTATCATGCACTGCTCGGACGAACCGCATTCGCTAGATTCAATGCAATGCCGCACTATGCCTACCTCAAGCTCAAGATGTCTGGACCACGCGGTGTTATAATAGTCAATGGAAATACGAAGCGCTCCCTCCGTGCTGAGGAGAACCTCAATTCGGCAGTAAAGCCCCCGGACACCGTCAAGCGAGTCCGAACGATCCTGCAGCAGGACCATCCAGCTCGTCCAGAGCTCGACTAGCAATTCGGCCTCCGTCCCAGTCCCAATCAAGCGGTGAAATTTGTGCCGCGCGTACATAACTACGCACTCAAAATACCATGGGCATGGACGGAGGCACAGCTAGACCGTGATCCACAATGCGGCTCAACACTCCCGGACCCGTATACCTTCACCTTTCATTTTTATTTCAGGTTTTTCTCTTCTCGAAGGCTTTTTCTGATAACCTGATCATCGGACCCATCATGGGACGGATACACCAAGGAGGCAAGAAGCTTTGACGTACAAGGGAATCCCTAGGCTAACGATCGCTATACCTGTTTTACATACCTGTACGGAGCTCGCTCTTGGTCATGGCATGTCAAATAGCCTTATTTGCTTATAGCATTACTTGTACAAATGCGCCTTGACGTATCAATCAAATTACAATGGAAAATAGTTTGCGGCTCAATATTTGTGGCGTCAGCTTATTATTTGATTCTTTCCTTGTCTTTGTATTTATTACTTATTGCACCCGTACACTCTGATACGTATTACTTCGTCAGGGGCTTCATCGCGCCCCGCAATACGGCAATAAAGTCCGAACACTTTTACAGTACAGTTCGGCACCCCGAACATATAGCATTATATGCATCGTCTCCGAATCATGTCTTTGGTCAATAGTTGGGTTGCCCGGCTCCTGTGCTTACTACCTTATGTTCCGCTATATCGGCTAGGATAGTAAAGGGAGAACTATTGCGATTGTGTCCCGGTTCTTCCGGACGAGCACCTCAGTAGAGAAAGCCGAAAACTGACTGTCATGCGGCGAGAGCTGGTCAGCTATTCGAGAGGTTTTCAAATCCTTAGAGATTTTTTCCGCTTTATGCGAGGAATCGGTTCTTATCCGATTAGGCGTGTATGGCGCCCCAAGTTCGGCCTTCCGAACACCAGGGGCTACGCAAAAAATTTCAATGTCAAACTCCTATGGCTAAGTGAGGGTGATAAAGTCGTATAGTCTGATTGCCTTGTTCATTGCGCTAAACACCTCCTTTAAGGACCAGAATGTGGAGTAAAGTGTATTTAGATTTATCCCGAACACCCCCGTACTATCTATGTGGGGGCAGAAACCGACGACTGGCCAACTCTCGGATTTCATAAACGGCCGCACAGGAGGTAAAATTTTAAAATAACAAGCATTGTATTACATAACGACCTTGTCTCATATTACATGACAGGATAACATGAATATTTTCATGGGAATATAACATCCTTCGCACATTGCTCCGCCACAAGGCAGGATCCCTCCAGGACACTATCAAAATATAGCTCGGGTCGGCGGTGCTCCTTGCCCTCAGGCGGCCACTCCGTCATCAGCTTCTTGGCATCCATCTTCGCTCAGTGCATCTTGGCGCTGGCAAAGACCATCTACGCACCTTCAATGCAGACCGACCGCTTTATAACTTCAAGTCGTGGGCAGGCACTCACAAGCCGCTTCACGAGTCTGAAGTAGCTGCCCAGCATGGGCTCGGCAGGCCATAGTCGGACTATTAGGTCCTTCATGGCTAGTTCGGCTGCCTTGTGCAGCTCGACCAGCTGTTTCAGCTGGTCGCTAAAGGGCACTGGATGTTCTGGTCCAAGGTATTGAGACCAGAACAGCTTCTCCGTAGAGCTCCCTTCTTCGGCTCGATAGAACTCTGCAGCATCTGATATGCTGCGCGGTAGATCCGCAAACGCTCCTGGAGAGCTCCAAATTCGAGTAAGTAAAAGGAACGTTTCCTTCACATACTTGCTTTGCATAATAAAAGCCTTACCCGTCGTGATCTTCTTGGCCGCCTGGATTTCCTGGAGGGTGCTCTGGGCTTCAGCTCGGGCATCTTGCGCGCTCTGGAGGGCCTTGGCAAGTTCAGATTCTTGAGTCTTAGAATCATGCTCCAAGGACTCGTACTTCTTGACGGTGTCCTGGAGCTCTTGCTGGACCTTGCTGACCCGGGCCTCCTGCTTCTCGCGCGTGGCGCGTTCCTTGGCCGCTTTGTCCTCGGCCTCGGCTAATGCCTTCTTGAGGGCCGCCACCTCGATCGTGGCCCCTAATAAAGTTCATGACACTTTAGTCAGCACAAACCATTCATCCTTCCTAAATATACACGCATGTTACTACATACCTTTGCTTTCTTCTAGCTGCTTCTTCATGAGGCCGAGCTCTTCCTCGGCCCGCTCCAGGTTCTGCTTCAGTCCAGAGACCTCCGCAGTATGAGCGGCAGCAGCCAGCAGCGACGCCTGCTTATTCACATAGACATCTTATGTTAGACTCCTGCAAAAATTATTTTGATCCTCTGTTCGGCTTTCCTTTCCAAACACCGAATAGAGCATCAGGGGCCACTGTCTACACTGTAATATTCTTTCTACAATTATATTACTTACCTCAAAGCCTGTTAGAAGGCTAGTGCAGGCTTCGATCAGTCCGCTTTTCATAGACTGGACCCTCTCAATCACCGTACCCATAAGGGTACGGTGTTCTTCCACAATGGAAGCGCCTTGCAGCGCTTCTAGTAATCTATCCGGTGCCTCTAGATTGACAGAGGTCACTGGTGGAGTTGGCTCGCCCCCTCATTCGAAAGAGGCGGCCTGCCCGAATCCGGAGCCACTTGGGTCTCCGGAGCTGTATTCGGCTGGAGACCGAATTGGATGCGGCCCCCATCGTCGGTGTCCTTAGGGGTCTATCCCCCCATGTGTTCGGCAACCGGGGTTTTACCCTCCGGCATCACCGGGATGGCCTCCCCTTGGTCTGGGATCCTTCGAGACAACACCTCGGTGTTGTCCGCTGCCTTGGGGGAGGTGGCTGTCGGAGGGGACCCACTGTTCATCACCGACGGGTCCAGCGATCCCTCCAAAGAGGAGGATAGCTCGACGTGGGACTGAGCCGGACTGCAAATGCATGATCCAGCACATTAAAAACATTAAAGTAAAAAAGGCTGGATATGTTACTGTGTCCGGACACTTACGATTTGGCCAAGGGCTCGACCCTGGGCTTCCACTCCTCGCCGCTGTTGGTGGCCGCCGCGGAGTTGTCCGGAAGGGAAGTTTTCCCCTTCTTGGACGCCTCGGCCTCCCCGTGTGTGGAGGACGTCCTCTTCTTTCTTCCCCCAACAGGGGGGGAGGATGGATTTCCTCTTCTTCTTCTTCCTCCTCCTCCTCGTCTCCGGCGGCGGAGGAGTGATCCTCGACGTCTTTGGACATCGCGTCCGAAGCGCCCTTGCGATGGAGACCATCTCTGGTCCCCTTGGCCGTTTTCTTGGCATTCTTCTCCGGCACCTCATAAGGCACCGGAAATAGCATTTCGTTAGAAGTGGGGTTTCTTGGTCCTCGGGTAGCGGAGCCGGACAATTAATCCGCACCGGAAATAGCATTTCCGTCAGAAGTGGGGTTTTTTCATATATATATGTTGATGATGATATGATGATGTTGATGATATGATGATGTTGATGATATGTTCATGTTGATGATATGATGATGTTTTTTTTTCATATATGTATTAATTTTTTAAGTTGTTAGTAGATATCGATTTTAGGTTAGTGCATTTTATCACTGATTTTAGGTTAGTTGATCGATTTAGTGCATTTTATGTTTGTTGCATTTTAGGTTAGTGCATTTTATGTTAGTGGAGAGGAAAAAGTAAAATAAGGAAAAGGAAGAAAAGAGGAAGGAAGAAGAAGGAAGAAGAAGAAAAAGAAGGAGAGGAAAAAGAAAAATAAGTAGAGAAAGAAGGAGAAGAAGAAGGAGAAGACGAGGAGAGGAAGAAGAGGAAGAAGAAGAAAAAAAGAGGAGAAGAAGAAGGAATAGAGGAGCTTCTTCTCCTTTCTTTCTCCTCTTTTTCTTCCTTCTGCTTCTTCTTAATTTTTATCAGGAACGAGGGTGTCGAGGATCGCCGAGGGGTCGAGGGTCAGGAACTAGGGTAGAGGGTCGAGGGTCGTTAAGGGGTCAAGGGTCGAGGGTTTCAGGGTCAAGGGTTTCAGGGTTCTATAGGGTCGAGGGATCGAGGGTCGAGGGTTCCAGGGTCGTCGAGGGTTCGAGGGGTCGAGGATCGCCGAGGGGTCGAGAGAGGTTTCCTAGTGTCAATGTATTGAAGAAATCCATGGCTTCATCATTAGCCGTAAGTAACCAGGGCATGATGGTACGAAGTCCTCCAAAGTTATTCTGGAATGGAGTCCCGGATAGGATAATTTGCCTTTTTGTACGAATTTCAGCAAAGGCCTTCCAAATAACGATATTCGGAAGGTTCTTGCTGAACTTTGTACCAAAAAGCGAATTATCCTATCTGGGACTCCGTTCCAAAATAATTTTGGAGAGCTTCGTACCATCATGCACCTGTTACTTTCGCCTAATGATGAAGACATGGTTTTGTTGAATCCTTTGACACTAGGCAACCTCCCGACCCCTCGGCGATCCTCGACCCCTTGACCCTCGACCGCTCGGCGATCCACGACCCTCTACCCTACCGCGGGCGTCGATGCCCACGTCACTTGTGGGACATAGATGTTTGTTCATATATAATGTAGATGTCTATGTATGTATGGAATGATATCGATGGATGTATGTTATCGGGGACGAGGGTCGTCGAACATGAGAGGAAGAAGAGGATAAAAAAAGAAGAGGAAGAAGAAAAAAAATAGGAGAAGAAAGAATAGAGGAGTTCTTCTCCTCTATTCTTTCTTCTCTTTTTTTTCTTCTTCTTCCTCTTTTTTTTATCGGGAACGAGGGTCGTCGAGGGTCGCCGAGCGGTAGAGAGGAAACCCTAATTAAATAGCAAGTATCGTCGGTGTGAGATACATGTGGTCGTCGGTGCCGGACACTACATCCACGTCCCACAAGTGACGCGGGCGTCGATGCCCACGTCACTTGTGGGACATAGATGTAGTGTCGTCGTTGTTGTTGTCGATATACCCCCTCCCGATAGCTTCA
>LR880970.1:14417568-14431652 GCA_904067115.1 Aegilops sharonensis | reverse complement strand
CCCCTTTAAAAAAAACAAAAACCCCAGCCACTGAAATGCTGACGCGTGGATGCCTATTGGTCCCGGTTGGTGCCACCAACCGGGACCAAAGGCCCTCCTGCCTGGGCTCAGCGCACAGGCCACGTGGAGGCCCATCTGTCCTGGTTCTGGATTGAACCGGGACTAAAGGGCCAGGGCATTAGTACCGACCCTTTAGTCCCGGCGCACGGCTGTGAGTCAAAATTATGTGGTGCAGGCTCTGTCGTGCTGGAAGGCAACAGGGACCAGGAGAACGTTCGCTCTCTATGGTTTAAAAAAAATGCACCTCTGCTTAAAATTTGCAGACTAAAGTTCAACAAGATTTATATATACTTGGTGGATTGTTTGTTTAAGTAGTATTTATTCATGTGGTCTCTATGCCATTCATGTATACTTGCAGGATCCTAGCGATCATAGCGGTGTTGGTGTTTCTGGGAGGCGCCCTATTAGGGATTGAAGGATATACGGAGAAAGTTATTGGGAAAACTATTGAGAACGGTAGTTGTGTCGGAGGTGTCGGAGGTGAAGGAGTTTTCGTGGACGCGACATTCCTGTTTCTTGTAGTTGTCGCCCTTGAGGTCTCCTCGTATCTTCTTATTCAGAAAGATGACCACCACCAAGCGATAATCCTCCTTCGATACCAACCGCTACATCTCCTTTGGCAACAACAGCCACTTCTAAAGCTGATGCCTACGCCTCCGCTCCTGCACCAGCAAATCAAGTCTGACATTAGCTCGCAACTGTGGAACGGTTGTCTTTGCCTTCCAAAAGGAGGAACATGCTTTCTGCACCGTTGTAAGTGGAAGGCACTCGTTGGGGCCTTCCGTTCCAAAATACTTTGTGGTTTTAGTCCAAATTCAAACCAAAACCAGAAGAAATATTTTGAAAGGAGGGATTTCATGTTTATCTTTTTTAAGTCATATGGATTGTGCATTTTCATATACAGTAGATTTTTTTTCTGTACTCGTTTAACACTTTTCAAATACATGATAAATATTGTTTTAGCTTATGTTTGATGTGTCCTTTTTCGGTATAGACTATACATTTTTCGTATACATAAGAATTTTTTATGATATACTATAACATTTTTCAAATAGTCCCTTCGTCTCATATTAATTGATGCTAAAACGGATATATCTAGACGCACTTGAATGCTAGATACATAATTAACATTTTTCAGATATATGTTTTGATGTCTATTTTTTTCATACATGTTGTACATGTTTTTTATACATAAGAAACATTCTTTAAACCTATTGAAAAAAACTGAAGCAATTCCTTGTGAAATATATGTATTTTTATGTTTCAAATGTGAAAAATTAGAAAAAAATTTGCAAGAAACTAGACTAAGTTAACGAATGGAAAAAGAATAGAACCAATTGTGTTGTTGGGCCGGTCCATGACCACGCCACTTCAGGCAAGGCGATGGTCTATCTCACTATAAGCGAGTTCTAGATGCGCGCCTACCCTGGAGGGAGGGACTATATCCCACTTAGTTTGAGACCTACAGCGTGTTTGGTTCGGTGGAATTGGAGAGAGGGAATGGGAGTTTGAGGCTTAGAGAGTTTTACTCCTTTGTTTGTTTAGGTGGAATGTGAATTCAACATGGAAGTGGAAAGGGAATTCACGTGTAAAAGTCCCACATATCTATTACCTGGGGGAGGGCTGGTAATTGAGATGGGGAAAGAGAATTAGAGTTAAACTCCCATTCCCCTTCCGTTAGTTTGCCAAACAGGCTGCTAAGGCATTTCCTATTCGACGCCTTCAGAATCCGTTAAAGTGCATGTCATTAACTGGCGCAAAAGACCCTCTTACCTGGGCCAGTTGATCTAAGTCTGAAATGAGAGAGAACTCTTCCCTTCGTTTTTCTTTCTTCAATTATGGTTTTTTATGAAATGGTCTTGTTTGGTTTTTTCTTTTTTTTATTTCTTCTCCTTTTTCCCTTTTTCTTTGTTCTGTACTCTTTTCCTTTTTATTTAGTTTTAATTTTTGTTTTAATTTTTCCCTTTTTCTTGAAAAAATGCACAAATGTTTTTGAAATGTGATGAACTTTAAAAAAAAAATCAATGAACTTTGTTTTCAAGTTCATGATTTTTTTCAAAAAATTTCAACGTTTTTAACAAACCAATGATCTTTTTCCAAAATCACAAACTTTTATCGAATTCATGATTTTTTTTCCAAATGCATAAACTTTTTGAATTCGTGAACTTTTTTCCTATTTTTATTTTTTTTACTTCTACGGTTGAGAAAACGTTTCCTGGACATTCATCTTTTTTTTTTGAGAAATCTCGCCCACTTTTTATTGATTGATAACAATGTTCATGGGTACACAGTTCAGGTTGTGAGGGTTTCCCAACCATACATGTCTACCCAAGCCTAAATCACAAGCAAACTTGGCAAGATTATGAGCCTCAAAATTAAAATTCCTATGCTCATGAATAAAAGAGCAAGACAAATAAGAAGATCTACGTGCCGTGATCTCTTGAATGATAGCCGCATTAGGACCTCCTGTCCCCTCGTTAATGTCTTTTACCACTTTCTAGGCAGTCTGATGCTACTTCCATATTCTGAATATCAAGGTCTTCTGCTAGGGCAAGAGCTTCCCTGCATGCAAACGTTTCGAGCATCATTGGATCACGAGTTCCTCGGAAGACCACTGCAGAAGAACCCAAGTAGGTGCCCATGTTCATCCCGACATAGAGCTGCAACTGCACCCCCATATCTATTCTTTGCCAGTGCACCATCCACATTGATTTTTAGAAGACCGGGGGATGGAGGCAGCCAACGCTGTTGCTGTACCGGTGCAGCAGGAGCAGACAACTTCTCTACCCTCGTATTAGTTTGCTCGAGCTCAGGTATGAGTTAACAAAAGAAGCAATATGATGTGGGTTCTGGAAAATGCCTTCGTGTATTGCTTTGCGCCTCGCATGCCAAATTGCCCACAAAGTCACCACCATCCTTGTAAATCTTGCTTGTTCTAGTTCCTCATGCTGCTCAAACATCCAGAATTCGCATTCGTCTCCGTGTTTACTGCCATTTTAGAAAATAAAGGTTCCTCGGAAAGAGCCCAAATGCATCTAGACATCGTACATGACAGTAGAGCATGTCTCCATGAGTCATGACATCCATACAACGGACATGCACTCTCAATTGCCATATTCCGATTGTGCAGTACATCCGTCGTAAGAATTGAGTGTCGAGCCAGTCTCCACACAAAAACTTATTTTTGATGGCACCGACATCTTCCACAGTTTGGTCCAGTCCTTCTCTTCCCTGGCATTTGTTGAAGTTCCACTCCATCCTTCCAGCCAATCCTCCCTCTGCAACTTTGTTTTGACCAGAAACTTATAGGCCGAACCTACTGTAAACCTTCCTTTTTTCTCCGGAAACCATGCCCAAAAATCATCCATGTTACGAGTACACACGGGTATGTCCAAAATCGCATTGGCATCGATGGGGAGAAACACTGAACGAACCAATCCTTCATTCCATGATGTCGTCGCTAAAGATAGCAGCTCAAAAACTTTCATGGGCGGGTCCGGTACCAGTGAGGTAATCGGCCTTGGTGTCGTCTCTTTAGGGATCCAATTCTCTTCCCAAATGTCTGTGGTTTGACTGTTCCCAATGCGGCGAATGATTCCCTGTTTCAGCACATCCCTACCATCTAGTATTTCTCGCCATATCTGGGATGGACGAGATCCCAGCTCAGTCTCAAGGGTTGTGCTTTCTGGGAAATAAGAAGCTTTTAAAATCCTAGCACTCAATGTTGTCGGCTCCTGCAGCAAACGCCATGCTTGCCCCGCTAGCAAAGATAAGTTGAAAAGCTCGAGGTCTCTAAATCCCAGTCCACCCAAAGATTTTGGTCTGGTCATAACGTCCCATGATATCCACGCCGTTTTGCGCTCTCCTTGTTTGCATCCCCACCAAAACTTCCGTATGATGGATTTAATATGGTCACACAAACCTCTTGGTAATTTGAAACAGGATATCGAATATACTGGAATCGCCTGGGCCACAGATTGGATGAGAACCTCCTTACCGCCTGCCGATAAGCACTTACTCATCCATCCTTTCACGTTGTCCCACACTCTGTCACTCAGATATTTAAAAGTACCCTTCTTCGAGTGTCCCACATCTGTTGGCATCCCTAGGTATCTATCACTTAGAGATTCATTGGGGACTTGCAGAAACCCCTTGACCGCATCTCGAACTATCTCTGGTCAGCTCTACTGAAGAAAATGGAAGATTTATCTTTGTTTATTCTCTGCCCCGATGCCCTGCAATATGTATCCAATAGGTTTGACACCTCTTCTGCTCCATCAACACTTGCCCTGAAGAACAGCAGGTTGTCATTCATGAATAAAAGGTGGTTCACCGGCAGAGTCGATGGTGCCACCTTAATGTCGCCGAGCTGGGATGACTCAATCTGAGATTTTAACAGGCACGAAAGGCCCTCTGCTGCCAACAAGAAAAGGTAAGGAGAGATCGGATCTCCCTGTCGTATACCTTGTGTGGGTTTAAACACTTCGGACTTTACTCTGTTAAACATTACTGAGAATGAAACGGAGCTTACCATATTCATAATGATTGAGACCCAAGGTGTTGTGAAACCTAGTTTCTCCATAATTGGTTTCAGGTAGCTCCACTCCACCCTATCATATGCCTTCACCATATCAAGTTCCAGTGCACAAAAACTGTTGTTCTTTGACCTGTTTCTCTTCATGAAGTGCAAACACTCATAAGCAGATATTATGTTGTCTGTGATAAGTCTCCCAGGGACAAATGCAGACTGCTCTTCTGATATGATGTCTCGAAGAACCATCTTGAGTCGATTTGCAAGCACCTTCCAAGCAATCTTATAGAAAACATTACACAAACTGATAGGTCGAAATTGTGACAGTAAGGTAGGGTTTGATACCTTTGGGATAGAACTAGCAATGTATCATTTACACACTCTGGACTTTCTTCTCCACGGACTATACCAAGCACAACTCTGGTCACAGCTTGGCCACAAACGTTCCAGTGTCGCTGGAAAAACTATGCGGGAAATCCGTCAGGGCCCGGTGCCTTTGTGGGAAACATCTGAAAAAGCGTCGTCTTCATCTCCTTTTCATTATAAGGGGCCATTAACATATCGTTCATTGCTTGTGTCACCTTAACAAGGACATGTTGTAGCACCTCATCCACCCCCTGAACACCCTCAGAGGAGTACAGGTTTTTATGAAAATCCAATGCAAGTTGTTGCATTTCCGTTGGATCATCAGTTAACTGTCCATCTGGCCTCTGTAGCGCCTTGATCAAATTCTTTATGCGCCTCATGGACGCCCTCATATGAAAGAAATCAGTGTTCCGATCACCAGCTGATAACCATTCTACGCGTGACCGTTGTCGCCACATTATTTCTTCACACATATACAGCTCAATCAGCCTGTCGTTTATCTTCGTTTCCGCATGACACAGGCCGGTTCTGGGTACCTGGCTCCAGAGTTGCTGAAGCTCCTTTTTTAATTTCCTTATCTCCCCTCGCACGTTGCCAAAAGTCGCTTTCGACCAGTCACCCAGGTTGTGAGCCAAAGCGTCCAGCTTTCCCCTCACATCTTGCACTGTCCAGTTGTGGCCATTCGACTCCCATGCAGATCAAACGATGGGTGCTAGCCCTGCATGTGTATCCCACATAGCCTCATACCGAAAGGCTTTTTCTTCAGACTTGCTCTTATTTTGCGCTAGGCTCAAAAGAAGGGGAGTGTGATCCAAGGTCGCAGCAGTTAGGTGTTGTACTACCGCACTCGGGAACTGGTTGCACCACTCCACCGACCCGAGGGCCCTGTCAAGGCGAACTCGTGTGTACGATCCACCCACAACCTTCTTCTCATATGTCCATCTGGTACCCTTAAAGCCGAGATCGACTAGCCCGCAAATGTCAACTACGTCCCGGATTCCTTGTATTTGTGATTGGCTTCTAGTACCTATTCCATCATGCTCATCATGACGAAGGACCTTGTTGAAATCTCCTATGCAAACCCATGGCATGTTATGGAGGATTGACAAATTTTTCATTGTGTCCCAAGTGTTCTGACGTAAGTGAGTCTAGGCCTCTCCATAGAAACATGACAGTCTCCATGGATCCCCCCAAGGTTAGTAACCTTCACATCTATATGGTATCTGGAGCTTTATATCATTATTCCAAAACATTGCCAAACCTCCACTTCTACCAGAAGAATCAACAGCAAAAGATTCATCATAACCTAAAGTACCTGCTAACTTTTCAGCTTTTTCACTACTAATCTGAGTTTCAACTATGCAAAGTACTCTAGGGGCAAACTTTTACGCGAGTTCACATAGCTCTTGAATTGACGGGGCGTTGCCAATCCCGCGACAATTCCAGCACAACAGATTCATTGTGCCTGGCGGTCCTCCGTCGGGGAGGCCGCCGATTTTGCATCATTGTTTTCCCCCCATTGGGGGTCTTCTTTGCAGCACCATTGGTGTTCTTCTCAGCCAAGCCTGTCTTAGACCTCTTCGGATCTTGCTTTGCTGGCAGGCTGGGTGGTACTGTCGCCATTGAAGTAGTATTGTTGACCGCAAGAGCTAGCTCAGAGCCATGAGCCATGGCAATTGGCTCAACCACTTGGTCCGATGAGCGCTTCCGATTGGCATCAGCATCATCCATATATGTGTCCTCCCATTGCAGACCGGCATCTCCTTTCTCACAAAACACCCCACTGGCTGACCCGTCCTGGTTGTTGGCCTTCTGCCTCCTATTGCACCTTCTAGTTCCCCAAGCCGTGGTAGCTGGTGATCTCAAGTTCTTGAATACCAAAGCCGAAGGAGGGTGCACACCATCTCCATGCTCTTTAAACTCGTGGCCCATGAAGCCGTAGACTTGGCACCAGTCCGGCAAGCACTCATACTTCACCGCAAAAATTTCCCTTTCACCTCCGCGGATGATAGATGTAGCTTTCTTTAGAGGGTTTCGAACGTCCACGCGCACTCTAACTCTGAAAAATTCCCCTCAAAATCAAAAGACGATGGTTCCGAGTCCACATACTCGCCAATCTTGGAGGCCAAAGCTTTAACCTTTCCATGGAACTCAATAGGCAGATCAATGATGCGTGCCCAAATATCAAACTTAAAAAGCTCTATGGAAGACGGCTTGGAATAGCCGTCGTAAGGAGTGATGATCACAGGATTGCCCCTAAAATGCCATGGCCCGCCCTGCGTAACCGTCTCCCAATCACCCAGGCAGTTGAACTGCATCTGAAACAGATTATCTTCTAGGGTTTTTTATCTTAACCTCCCTAGCTAGGTCCCAGGCAGTCAACATGTTGCAGAAAAACCAGTACGTGTTGAAGCCCTTATCCATGTGTACTCGAACCAGGATCATCCACCAGAGATCTTCCTCCACCGGGGCATCACTTTCCTCAAAGACAATGTCATCCAGATCGTCTTCCTGCAGAGCAAGTTCCTTCATCAGATCTTCGATCTTGCCCTTCTTGTTGCCTCCCATAGCCGAGGACTCTCCCTGACGCGACATGGCGCAGCTGGACTTGAACAGATCGATCTTCTGCTTGGATGGCGGGGGAGAAAAAACTCACCCAAGAACCCTGCCACGCTCCAGATCCTTGCCAAGGCTGGGTAGCAGTCTGCGACTGCCCCTTGGTCAGCCCGAGCAGAAAGAACCGGAGCCAGAGGGGAGCGAAGGGCGGTAGGATCTCAACGTCGCCGCAGGCGACAAGAGGAACAGGAAACCCTAACGAGAGGGAAAACAGAAGCGAAAATGCTCCTGGACATTAATCGAGCAAGCAAACTACCATTCTGCAGTACCGACTTAGAGCGAGTGAGCACGCTGGTGGCCGGCCCATGCGAGCGACCATGAGAGCGCCAGCTCGTAAACTACCGCAAAGAGCGCCAATTGGGAGCTCCTGTGACCAAGTGCGTGGCGACTATTTATCTACTACCCCTATAAAAACACGAAGTGCGGAGATCCAAATTAATTGAACTAGTAAAATGTCCTGCATTGCCATGGGCTTTTGAAATACTCTCATCACATATTTAAATATAATCTGTTGTACACCATTTTTTTTCTCAAATACGCTACGGTCAGCGTATCATTGCATCAATAGAGAGGGGAGAACATACAGGTTAAGCATCAGGGGCACGTACACTACAAGGCGTGTCCGAGATGCATAGTAAGCAAGGAATGGGTTGCTCAGCCCAGATATCAGACTATGTTACAGGGATGATACTACTCAATCCTTTGGCTCCTGCGCGGGCCCAGAAGCGGGCGTCGTCTTGGATCGCATCCAGGAGCGAGGCGGAGGAGGGTGTGATCTTGTCGAAGATGATCGCATTGCGGTGTCGCCAAATGGACCAGACCGTTAAGGCGGCAATGGTGGAGAGTCCTCGTCTTTTATCTTGAGTCACCATGGCAAGGCCTGAGCTCAGCCAGTCTAGAAAGCACACGTCACCATCTGGTATGATGAGTTCGGGGCAACACCAGGAAAGAATGCCATGCCAGATTATGCGAGAGAAAACACACTCCACCAGGAGATGCTGAAGGGTCTCCGCATGCTGGGAACACAGCACGCAAGCCGGCTCGTGAGGAAGGCCACGGTGTTCCAGCCGGTCGGCTGTCCAACAACGGTTGGCGGAGGCAAGGTACATGAAGAACTTGACAGAGAGGGGGGCACTCGACTTCCACCCGAGGCGCCAGTGCTCGGATGTAGTAGAACCGGTGAAAAGAACAGAATAGCATGAGGAAGCGGAGCAAACCCTGTTTTCAGTCCACTTCCATAGGATGGTGTCGGGTTCCTGGGATAGATTGACGGTCTGAAGTAGACACCAAAGGTCGAAGTACTCCAGCGCAGCCGCCGGGCCCAGATGGCCGTGGATGTCACTGATCCACGCGGGATCCATAAGGGCAGCGGCAACAGTCCGCGATCGGCATCGGCTGCTTGGGACAAGGGCGGTGAGGCTCGGGGCGAGATCGCTAATAGAGCGGCCCTGGAGCCATCTGTCAGTCCGGAAGCGACACGAAGTTCCATTCCCGACGGACCAAGTCATCGAGGCATGGAAGAACTGGAGAGCCTCGGGGTCGGAAGGCGGCTGGAGATGAGACCAAGGACGGGAACTGTCAGAAGCACGCAGCCAAAGCCATCGGACATGAAGGGAGATGCCGGTGCGGTGAAGATCGCGAATCCCGAGACCGCCAAGCTCGATAGGACAACAAACCCTTGCCCAACTAACAAGGCAAGAACTAGCGCGGGCGTCCTTGCGGCCATGCCAAAGGAAGTCACGGATGATCCGGTTCGCCTACTTGAGGATAGGAGGGACAACGACATGGCCAAGAGAATGTGCGCGGGCATAGCCATCAGAACTTGCCGGACCAAGGCAAGGCGCTCTCCTTGCGAGAGAAGCGCGGCCTTCCAGGTTGCCAACTTGCGGATAGTTTGTCGATGAGGGGGAGCAAATGAGTGGCAGTCACCTTGCGGAGGGATAGGAGGAGGCCTAGGTATTGGATGGGGAAGGCCACGACCGGGCAAGTCAGAGAAGAGCCAACCGCGGCGGAAACCTCGGCAGTGCACTGGATTGGCGCCACTGAACACTTGGCGAAATTGGTGCGTAAACCAGACACAGCTCCAAAGAAGTCAAGCAGCCTGCTGACAGCGCCAAGCTTGGATGGGTCGGGGTGGCAGAAAATGACCACATCATCTGCAAAGAGGGAGATGCTCGAGGCAGCCAGGCGATCGGTGAGTCACCGGATGATGCCCTTGGTCACCGCAAACTGGAGGAGCGAGTTCAGCGCGTCAATGACAATTGTGAAGAGCATCGGGGAAACTGGATCACCCTGCCGAAGGCCTTGGCGATGAGCAATAGGCGGGCCAGGAGTACCATTTATAGCACCCTGGTAGAGGCCATGGAAATGAGAATGGACACCCATTCACGCCACCTAGGCCCAAACCCAAGGTGTGCGAGGATCTGGAGGAGAAACGGCCAAGATATCGAGTCAAAGGCGCGGGCTATATCCAGCTTGAGTAGCACGCGAGGTAATCGGAGACGATGCAGCTGTCGTGCCGTTTGCTGGACGAGAATGAAGTTGTCATGCACGCTCCGACCCGCAATGAAGGCACTTTGGTTGGAGGAGACCAGCTCGCCAAGTCTAGGTGCCAGTCTCAAGGATAGAACCTTGGCAAAGAGCTTAGTGACGATGTGGATGAGGCTGATGGGATGGTAGTCGAACAGAGTGGCAGCGTACGGCTTCTTGGGGATCAGGGTGATGAGAGCTTCATTTAGTCTTTGGAAAGCTTGCCCATTGAGAGCGTATAGCTTGTCGAAGACAGCGCAGAGGTCGTCTTTGATGATGTCCCAGCATGCCCGGAGGAACTCAGCAGTGAGGCCATCCAGCCCCGGTGCCTTGCCAGAGGGTAGTTTTTTGATAGCATCCCAAATCTCATCCGAGGAGAACGGAGCTTCAAGCTCAGATAGGTCAAAAGATCTATGCTCGATGGCCTGGAGATCGAGCGTCACGGCGCGCTCATCCTGGGACCCAAGGATGGCGGAGAAATGGTTGAACGCATCACGGGCAAGGTCGGCCTCCCCAGAAACACGCTGCCCATCAACCATAGATCAAGAATTGTGTTCTTTTGCACCCAGTGAGAAGCAAGGATCTTAGAGAAGGCCGAAGAAGCCTCGCCCTCCTTAAGCCAGCGGAGGCGGAGGCGTTGTCGAGCGATGGAGTGCTGGAGGGATGCAAGGCCAAGATACTTCCGTTTAAGCTCACGTCGGAGCCACGCTTCGGCAGCGGAGAGCGGTCTCACGTCCTGGGCAGCGTCCAGATGCGCAATGAGCTCGCGGGCAACGCCGAGCTGGGTGTTGATGCTGTTGGAGACACGCGCACTCCACCGTTGGAGGCCCTTGGCTGTGGCCTTCAGGCGCGCAAAGAAACGCCGAAAGGGGTCCAGATATGGTGCCACAGAGTTCCAAGCCTCGGTCACCGCATGATGAAAGCCATCCAGACTTGGCCAGAATTTTTGGAAGTGGAAGCGTCTTCCTCCGGGAGAGTGGGCCGCGCAATCAATCAATAATGGGCAGTGATCAGAGGCCGCAGAGGAGAGGCATCGCAGTAGACACTAGGGGTGTGATGTCTCCCAGGAGGGGGTGCAGAGTACACGGTCGTTCCGAACAAGGGGGGGGGGGGGTTCGCTTGTTCATTGGACCAAGTGTAGCGCCGGCCATGCATGTAAATGTCATATAGGCCATGATCGGAAATGAAGCGACGAAAACGATTCATCGTGCGGCGAGAGACGCGATCATTATTCTTGTCGGCCAACGAAGTGATCATGTTGAAGTCTCCCCCTAGAAGCCAGGAGCCCGCGATGCTTGATCGGAGGTCTTGGAGTTCGTTGAGGAAAGCTAACTTAGCATCATCTCCTTGGGGGGCGTAGACGCCCGTGATCCATCAGTGAGGTCCGCCCAAGGTGGGGCTCACAACAGCCGAGACATGATGGTCGCCAATCATGGGGTTAGAGAGGGTGAGTTGGCAGCTCTGCCAAGCGAGGATGATGCCACCCCGGGTGTCAATCGTCGGGAGGAAGTAGAACCCATCAAAAGTGTTGCCAAGAGTCTCAAAGACTAGAGTTTGCGAAACCGACGAGAGCTTGGTTTCTTGTAAGCAAACCACGGAAGGTGAAACTGAAATAATGACGGAGCGAACATCAGTGCGTTTAGCCCGGCTATTGAGACCACGAACATTCCAGAATATGATCTTAAGATTTACATCCATGGGAAAGGTTTGGAGCACGGGTACAGAACATATCCAGCATCGAATCAAGCCAAGACTTGGCTTGACTGGGAAGAGCAGGGGGCGAGGCCGTCGATGATACACTGGGGAAGATGCCACCCATAGAAGTCAGCGAAGGCACAGACCACCTCCGTGGCCAGGGGGCTCTCAAACAACTTGTAGTAGCGATCCAGGATGGCCTCGGAAACTCGCTCATCGTCCTTCAGGAGCCCCAAGCGGAGGAGGAGAACACGCTTGGCTCTCGCCTCGGAATCAAGTACACGGTCAGACTTGGCAATCCGAACGTTGTGCTGAGGGGTGAAGTTAGGGGGAATAGCACATCTTCCGCGCCGCGGCGTGGGGGCAGGTGTTGGAAATATGCCCTAGAGGCAATAATAAATTAGTTATTATTATTATATTTCCTTGTTCATGATAATCGTTTATTATCCATGCTATAATTGTATTGATAGGAAACTCAGATACATGTGTGGGTACATAGACAACACCATGTCCCTAGTAAGCCTCTAATTGACTAGCTCGTTGATCAATAGATGGTTACGGTTTCCTGACCATGGACATTGGATGTCGTTGATAACGGTATCACATCATTAGGAGAATGATGTGATGGACAAGACCTAATCCTAAGCCTAGCACAAAGATCGTGTAGTTCGTATGCTAAAGCTTTTCTAATGTTAAGTATCATTTCCTTAGACCATGAGATTGTGCAACTCCCGGATACCGTAGGAATGCTTTGGGTGTACCAAACGTCACAACGTAACTAGGTGGCTATAAAGGTGCACTACGGGTATCTCCAAAAGTGTCTGTTGGGTTGGCACAAATCGAGACTGGGATTTGTCACTCCGTGTGACGGAGAGGTATCTCTGGGCCCACTCGGTAGGACATCATCATAATGTGCACAATGTGACCAAGGGGTTGATCACGGGATGATGTGTTACGGAACGAGTAAAGAGACTTGCCGGTAACGAGATTGAACAAGGTATCGGCATACCGACGATCGAATCTCGGGCAAGTACAATACCGCTAGACAAAGGGAATTGCATACGGGATTGCTTGAATCCTTGACATCGTGGTTCATCCGATGAGATCATCGTGGAACATGTGGGAGCCAACATGGGTATCCAGATCCCGCTGTTGGTATTGACCGGAGAACGTCTCGGTCATGTCTGCATGGTTCCCAAACCCGTAGGGTCTACACACTTAAGGTTCGGTGACGCTAGAGTTGTTATGGGAAATAGTATGTGGTTACCGAAGGTTGTTCGGAGTCCCTGATGAGATCCCGGACATCACGAGGAGCTCCAGAATGGTCTGGAGGCGAAGATCGGTATATTGGACGAAGGGTATTGGAGTCCGGAATTGTTCCGGGGGTACCAGGTGATGACCAGCGTGTCCGAAAGGGGTTTCGGAGGCCCCGACAAGCTTTGGGGGGCCTTATGGGCCAAGGGGAGAGGGCACATCAGCCCACTAAAGGGCTGAGCGCCCCTCCCACCCCATCTCACGTAACCTGGAAAGGTGGGGGCGCCACCCTAGGGCAGCCACCCCTCCCGGTTTGGGGGGCAAGTTTCCTAGGGGGTGGGGGCGCCAAAACCCATCTAGGGTTTCCCCTATGGCCGCCGCCCCTCCCCTAGGGAACCCTAGGGCGCCTCCCCCTCCTCCCTTCCCCCTATATATAGTGAGAGAGAGAGAGGGGGGGCAGCCGCACCCTTCCCCTGGCGCAGCCCTCTCCCTCCTCCAACACCTCGTCCTCCTCCGTAGTGCTTGGCGAAGCCCTGCCGGAGAACCACGAGCTCCATCACCACCATGCCGTCGTGCTGTTGGAGTTCTCTCTCAACTTCTCCTCTTCCCTTGCTGGATCAAGGAGGAGACGTCCCTGGGCTGTACGTGTGTTGAACGCAGAGGCACCGTTGTTCGGTGCTTAGATCGGAATCAACCGCGATCTGAATCACTGCGAGTACGACTCCTTCATCCGCGTTCTTGCAACGCTTCCGCTTAGCGATCTACAAGGGTATGTAGATGCACTCCCCTTTCCCTCGTTGCTAGTTTACTCCATAGATTGATCTTGGTGATGCGTAGAAAATTTTGAAATTCTGCTACGTTCCCCAACAGTGGCATCATGAGCTAGGTATATTGCGTAGATTCTATGCACGAGTAGAACACAAGTTGTTGTGGGCGTTGATTTTGTTCAATATGCTTACCGTTACTAGTCCAATCTTGTTTCGACGGTATTGTGGGATGAAGCGGCCCGGACCGACCTTACACGTACACTTAC
>LR880970.1:14288307-14299372 GCA_904067115.1 Aegilops sharonensis | reverse complement strand
CTCTTGGCCATATCACATCACATAGCATACCCTGCAAAAACAAGTTAGACGTCCTCTAATTGTTGTTTGCATGTTTTACGTGGCTGCTATGGGTTTCTAGCAAGAACGTTTCTTACCTACGCAAAACCACAATGTGATATGCCAATTGCTATTTACCCTTCATAAGGACCCTTTTCATCGAATCCGTTCCGACTAAAGTGGGAGAGACTGGCACCCGCTAGCCACCTTATGCACCAAGTGCATGTCAGTCGGTGGAACCTGTCTCACGTAAGTGTACGTGTAAGGTCGGTCCGGGCCGCTTCATCCCACAATACCGTCGAAACAAGATTGGACTAGTAACGGTAAGCATATTGAACAAAATCAACGCCCACAACTACTTTGTGTTCTACTCGTGCAAAGAATCTACGCAATTGACCTAGCTCTGATACCACTGTTGGGGAACGTAGCAGAAATTCAAAATTTTCCTACGTGTCACCAAGATCTATCTATGGAGAAACCAGCAACGAGGGGAAGGAGAGTGCATCTACATACCCTTGTAGATCGCTAAGCGGAAGCGTTCAAGAGAACGGGGTTGAAGGAGTCGTACTCGTCGTGATCCAAATCACCGGAGATCCTAGTGCCGAACGGATGGCACCTCCGCGTTCAACACACGTACAGCCCGGTGACGTCTCCCATGCCTTGATCCAGCAAGGAGAGAGGGAGAGGTTGAGGAAGACTCCATCCAGCAGCAGCACAACGGCGTGGTGGTGGTGGAGGAGCGTGGCAATCCTGCAGGGCTTCGCCAAGCACCTGCGGGAGAGGAGGAGGTGTCACGGGAGGGAGGGAGGCGCCAGGGCTTCAGGTGCGGCCACCCCTCCCTCCCCTCCCTTTATATAGGTGCAAAAGAGGGGGGAGGGCGCAGCCTTGCCCCTTCCTCCAAGGAAGGGGTGCGGCCAAGAGGGGGGGAGGAGTCCATCCTCCCCAAGGCACCTCGGAGGTGCCTTCCCCCTTTAGGACTCTCCCCTTTTTCTTATATCTTGGCGCATGGGCCTCTTGGGGCTGGTGCCCTTGGCCCATATAGGCCAAGGCGCACCCCCTACAGCCCATGTGGCCCCCCGAGGCAGGTGGACCCCCTTGGTGGACCCCCGGACGCCTTTCGGCACTCCCGGTACAATACCGATAACGCGCGAAACTTTTCCGGCGACCAAAATAAGACTTCCTATATATAAATCTTTACCTCCGGACCATTCCGGAACTCCTCGTGACGTCTGGGATCTCATCCGGGACTCCGAACAACATTCGGTAACCACATACAAACTTCCTTTATAACCCTAGCGTCATCGAACCTTAAGTGTGTAGACCCTACGGGTTCGGGAATAATGCAGACATGACCGAGAAGTTCTCCGATCAATAACCAACAGTGGGATCTGGATACCCATGTTGGCTCCCACATGTTCCACGATGATCTCATCGGATGAACCATGATGTCAAGGACTCAATCGATCCCGTATACAATTCCCTTTGTCCAGCGGTATTGTACTTGCCCGAGATTCGATCGTCGGTATCCCGATACCTTGTTCAATCTCGTTACCGACAAGTCTCTTTACTCGTTCCGTAACACATCATCCCGTGATCAACCGCTTGGTCACATTGTGCACATTATGATGATGTCCTACCGAGTGGGCCCAGAGATACCTCTCCGTCACACGGAGTGACAAATCCCAGTCTCGATTCGTGCCAACCCAACAGACACTTTCGGAGATACCTGTAGTGCACCTTTATAGCCACCCAGTTACGTTGTGACGTTTGGTACACCCAAAGCATTCCTACGGTATCCGGGAGTTGCACAATCTCATGGTCTAAGGAAAAGATATTTGACATTTAGAAAAGCTTTAGCATACGAACTACGATCTTTGTGCTAGGCTTAGGATTGGGTCTTGTCCATCACATCATTCTCCTAATGATGTGATCCCGTTATCAACGACATCCAATGTCCATGGTCAGGAAACCGTAACCATCTATTGATCAACGAGCTAGTCAACTAGAGGCTTACTAGGGACATGGTGTTGTCTATATACCCACGCATGTATTTGAGTTTCCTATCAACACAATTATAGCATGGATAATAAATGATTATCATGAACAAGGAAATATAATAATAACTAATTTATTATTGCCTCAAGAGCATATTTTCAACACTTTGGTGTGTCCAAATTCTTCCATGACACCCAATGCAACACATTTTTGTCCATAGAGCTGCTCCAGAAATATTTTGCCATTGGTGAATTCAAGCTCTTGGACACCTTTTTTGTCGATAAGAATGTACTCATTGAGTACGTGGGGATCGCCTGAACAACTGATTTCAGCAAAGTTTCGCGGCCTGCAGATGCAAGTAGTTTCTCAGACCATCCATGAATCTTCCCGCAAGCTCTCTCCCCGATGTGGTCGAAAGTACTGCTCGTGATACGGCCGACCGCTGTGGGCAGCCCCAGGTAACGCTCGCTAAAGGCCTCGACATCGATGTTGAGGACCAATTTTAGCTGCTGCTTGAGCTGGGCCGGAGTGTTAGAGCTGAAGTATATGACGCTCTTGGCCCGATTAACACACTGCCCCGATGATTCCCCATAAATCCTTAGGATGTCATTCAATCTTTCTGCACTTTGGGTGTTAGCATTAACGAAGATCAGGCTGTCGTCGGCGAAAAGAAAGTGTGACACCCACGGCGATCTGTAGCTCACTCTTATGCCTCTGTCAACGTCCCCATTATTGTAAAACTTCAGCGGAGAAGCCCTCCGCACAAAGCAGAAAAAGGAAAGGCAACGCCGGGTCCCCTTGTCTCAGCCCTCGCGAGGGTGTGAAGAAGGGCAACCGCTAACCGTTCACCCTGACCGAGAAGCGTACCGAGGATACACATTTCATAATCAACCGGACAAAGACCATATTGAAGCCCAACTTTGTGAGAATAGCCTCAAGAAAATGCCACTCGACACGGTCGTAGGCTTTCATCATGTCTAGTTTAATTGCACAAGTGTAGTTCTTCCCTTTCTTCTGCCCTCTCATTGTGTGCACACTTTCATATGCAACCAGAACATTGTCAGTTATAAGCCGTCCTGGGACAAACGCGCTTTGCTCTTCACTGATTATCTCATCCATATAAGCTCTCATTTGGTTTGTCACACATTTGGATGCAATCTTGTAAAGAACCGAATAGAGTGCAATGGGTCTATATTGTGAAATAAACTAGGGGTGCCGTACCTTGGGGATCAAAGTGATGGAAGTGTCGTTCAAGCCCACTGGTAATTCTCCTCCATTC
This sequence comes from Aegilops sharonensis, assembly GCA_904067115.1. Lineage (NCBI taxonomy): Eukaryota > Viridiplantae > Streptophyta > Magnoliopsida > Poales > Poaceae > Aegilops > Aegilops sharonensis. The sequence continues at coordinate 14,296,080 of LR880970.1, read as the reverse complement.
AGAAAATCCAACACTACTGCGGTTACTGCTCACCTAATAAGCTCCAGTGACGCTGATAAAACCCCGCAGTAAAGCCATCTACCTCCGGCGCTTTGGACGGAGCCATTTGAAACAAAGTTGTCCTGACTTCCGCCGCCGTATAGGGTTTTTTTTGACCAGTAACAGTAGGAAAGGCTCCTACTGTGTTACTATATTATAAGAGTAAGCAAACTGTACAACGGGTATTTACATAGTGGGGGGGGGGGTGGAGATACAACTTGCCAACTTTGTGACAAGTAGACTAAGAAGACTAAGAAAACAGAAGGAAACAACTAAAGGGAGTGTACAAGGTTCAGCACAAGGAGCATATGCTCCTCTTTGACTCTATGTTGAAGAAGCCCAAAGTCTCTCTTGAATCTGTCCAGCCAGGAGTTGAGGGAAGGTGTTATTGCTCTAAAATGTTTATTATTCCTCTCCTTCCAAATACTCCAGGCCGCCACAATGAATTTCTCTAGGAACAGTGGGGTGGGATGAGTGTTTCTGTGAGCTTCAACAGCTTGTATTCGGCCAAGGAAAGGTTCCCAATTAATCCCAAGTTTGGCCCAGCAAAGCTTACTGAAAGAGCATGTGAAGATCATGTGTTCCACTGTTTCCTCAATGTTCAATCCACATAAGAGGCAATTGTGGTCATCTCCTATGTTATAGTGCCTCCTTTTCAACATGTTCCTCGTATTGAGCCTGTCATGGAAGAGCAACCATGCAAAGACCTTCAACTTCATCGTGCACTTTGATTTCCAAATCCAACAGAATATTTGTTGCACTTGGACGTCTTTGAAGAAGAATTTATAGTAGTCCGTTGATTTGTAGATGGTCTTACCCCACGTATAGTGCCAAATATCCGTGGATGATGTGGATGGTTGTAGCTGAGCCGCAATTGTTTGCAAGTCTCTAACCTCCAGAAGGGCTTGAGGGGTCAAGGGCAGGTGGAACGTTTCTCCCAGCGATGTGATCCCTAGGAAGTTTTTGACCGAGATATCTTCATCCAGAGCGTGAGAGAAAGCCCGAGGATGGGAGTCGAAGTATTTGCCCTGACCACAAATCTTTCCAAAATAAAGCCGTGGTGCCACACACGATATTGACTTGAGAAATCCCACGAAACTTAGGTGTGAGCTTGAGTATGTCCTTCCACCAGAATGAGCCGACTGGTTCAGAGGCATGTGGAATTTTTTGGGTATAATAGGAGTCCCATGTGAGCTGCACCCAAGGTATATCCAACTTGTTGTAAAACTTGTGCAGGAACTTCAGAAGCAATGCTTCATTCTGTACACGAAGATTAAGCACACCAAGTCCTCCCTTATTTTTAGGTTTACATACCATGTCCCAGGCCGCCAGAGAGTTACACTTATCACCTTGTTCAGTCTTTTTGATCCATAGGCATCGACGCCTAATTTTGTCTAGGAGTTCAATGAGCTTGGATGGAAAATGTAACGTGCACATGGCATAGATGAGTAATGAGGTAACTGTGGAGTTGAGTAGAGTCAACTTGCCAGCATGGGACATGAGGGACAATGTTGACGACAAGCTTCTTTCAACCGTGCTGACTAGGGGCATAAAGTCATGGAGGGTAGGCCGAGACGTGCCCAGAGGCAGTCCTAGGTAGGTGAACGGCATGGTACCAATTGTACACTCAAAGATAGCAGCAAGTTGTGCAGCCAGATCTGCTTCCAAGTTATGGGAATTAGTGTGGACTTGTGGAAATTGATTTTAAGGCCGATGGACTGTGCATATTTGGTAAGGATGTCTTCAATGATCAAGGCTTGATGAGGGCAGGCAGGCATAAGTAAGATTGTATCATCGGCGTATTGGACAATAGGGTAATCCATTTGTCCCGTGGCTGGAAAAGGAAGTTGTATTCTTCCCTCTCTATAAGCTTCATTAATGGCTGATTGAAGGAGGTCGGCCGCCAACACAAAGATTAGTGGAGATAATGGGTCGCCCTGTCTGACCCCACGCTTGCAGTGGAACAATCTTCCAGGAACACCATTTAGGAGAACTGAGGATCGGCCCGAGGAAAAAATAGCCTTTATCCAGGACAGCCATCTGTCATTAAAGCCCATATGTTTCATAATGTTGATCATGGTATCGTGCTCGATCGTGTCGAAAGCTTTGGCGAAGTCTAACTTAAGCAGAACAATCGGTCTCTTGGAGGCTTGGCATTGGTGAATGTATTGAAATGTCCATGCAAGACAATCTTGTGTAGATCTCCCACGTATGAATCCATATTGGTTACGATGGATAATTTTCAGAATGACCTTTTGGAGACGGTTAGCCGGGAGCTTGGTAATGAGCTTAAGGCAGCAATTGAGTAGGGTGATTGGCCTGTAGTCATTAACTGTGGATGGGGATCCATTCTTCGGGATAAGAGTAATCAACCCATCATTAATGCTCTGGAGATTAAGAGTTCCTGCATGGAATTGATCACACATCGAGTAGAAATCATTTTTTATGATTGGCCAACATGCTTTAAGGAAGAGACCACTAAATCCGTCCGGGCCAGGTGCCCTATCGCCTGGCATCTCTTTAACTACCAAGTCAATTTACTCATGCGTGAAGGGAAGGGTGAGGTGATCCAAGTTTGCATTGGGCCGGATTAGAGACGGAAGATCAAAATGCATCTGAGTTGGGCTAGAGGTGCCTAGTCTGTCCGAATATGCGTGGAAAAGCAGGGCCTCCTTTCCGTTGTGATCCTCCACGACTAACCCATCCGGAGTTTACAGATTAGCAATGTTGTTTTTACGATATCTATCAGTAGCCATTTCTTGAAAAAACTTGGTGTTTTCATCACCAAATTTAACCTATCGGATAGTACATCTTTCCTTCCAATACTGTTTCTGATAGTCCAAAAGCCGAAGGAGATGATTTTTGATAATCTTGCGAAAATTGCTCTCTGGTAGTGTGAGAGACCGCTGATTTTCCAGCACATCCAACTCTTCCAAGGTTTTGTTTGTGTTCTCAATAGCCACCGAGAGCCGTGAGATACCTTTGCTCCAAGCTTTGAGCTCCTGTCGGAGACGTTTGAATTTACGGCAGAGCACAGTGGCTGCATTATGCACCGCAATGGGTTTATCCCAAACTCTTTTAACCACGTCCATGAAGCCTGGGTGCATAAGCCAATAGGATTCAAAGCTGAATAGCTTGGCACGAGGGATTTTTGTCTCAATGGTGACAACACATGGTGTGTGATATGATGTGGGCTTACAGAGAGGTTTAACCATGGTATTGAGGTAAATACTTGTCCAGTGCATGGACGTGAAGAACCAATCGAGTTGCTCGAGGAGTGGATCATGTTGCATGTTACTCCAGGTGTATAGCCTACCCTTAATAGGTAATTCGACTAGGTTGAGTTTGCGAATAATATCATTGAAAGTGGACATATCGTTGACATCACCCCCTGGCTTGTTACGATTTTCTGGCCCTCTGATATAATTAAAGTCCCCCAGAAATAAGCAATCCTCATTTGCCTGAATATCCCTGTCATAGAGCCATTGAGTAAAAGTGGCCCGAGCAGGCCCAGTACAAGGACCATAGATGTTAAAGAGTGTCCACGCTTGGGCAGAGATGGTGCTAGTGAATTGAATTCCCAGAGCAAAATCTTCCTGGAGAACTACCGAGCCAGAGAACATGGAGCTGTTCCAAACTGTGCGTAAACCACCCGAAGCCCCGTGAGAAGGAATATAAGAAAATTTATCGAAACGCTTAGGGTAGCAAGTTTTAATAAATGCTAGATCGATAACATGTTTTTTAGTCTCCTGCAAACAAACGATGACACAGCCACTAACAGAAATCGCGTTCGACAACGCTAATAACTTTTTGTCCGAATTTAACCCGCGCACATTCCAACATAGCACGTTCCAGCTACGCAAAAGTGGCATAAGAGACCGCGAAGTTAAGCTGAAGACGAAGAGGAGCCTTCTGTCTGGCTATTGTGGCTGGTAGCCACATCTTCAGTAGCAAGCAGAGCAGCTTCAGTGAGCTCTTGATGCGGGACAGCGCAGTGAATGATGCCGATATCCTGCATGGTGCGGAGAGGTGTTGGTGGCGGGGCCTGATCCATGACCACAGAGCTGGAGCTCGGAGCAGCAGAAGGTATCACCCTGGGCTTCACTTTGGATACAATAGGGCGCACATCAGATATTTGTGGCACTCTGAAACCATCAAAGCGCGTCGATCTTGTGCTGTGTCTAACTTCAGTAGTGGCCATAGGAGCTTTGAGCTTTGAGCGGGAGGACGGGCTGCAGAAGGTCCCGGCGCATCAGACAGGACTTGAGCAAGGCCCAAGTCAGAAGCATTCTCCAGTGGGCTATGAGAGACCATAGGAGGGCCATCTCTGGAGACAGCAGGTGGCGCCAAGCTAGGAAAAGCACCCATAGGAGCAGTGTCTGACGGCAGAAAGTTCAGAGAAGTGTGATCTGCATCCAGGCAATAGTATCATTTGAGGACAGCAGGATCATATCAGTCCTATCAGGAGTGTCAATTGGGGGAGCACCAAGATGTTCAGAGGGCCGATCTGCAGGATGCTTTTCATCTGGTGTCATTTCACTGATATGCACCGAGGTTGGTGTGGCATGCAGGATGCGCGGAGAGAAGCACAGCATGTGAGTGGTCGACTGATCAGTCACCTGGAGGATAGAGCGAGAAGGAGCTGTCTGAAATTCCAGTGGAGGCAACCCATAGCCAGAGCTCCAGGGCCCAAAAGCAGCAACCACAGACAAGATGGCCCTTGAGAGATAGGCAGTGAAAACATTCCTCGGGATCAAGTCTGAAGTTAGCACTGTAGCCAGCTCCATTCCCTCAACAGAGATACTGACATTCATAGTTGCAGCCGAAATTGCAACATCCACGTTGATGACATTTAGAATCTCAGGAGGAGCCACAAAATGAGTGTTGATTTGACTGTTGGAACCAAGAGAAGAGCCCTGAGTGCTTGCCGAAGAAGCAGTTTCATACCAAACCGAATTCAGACTGTCAGTAACATTATCTTCAGGTAGAATTCCATCTTGTACACGGAGACCCTGAGCAGCCAGCCATGATTGGAAGTTAACCAGAGCAGCTGGCATTTGAGGAACAGGAGGCTGCGGCCATGGGTCCCAATGGGCATCTTCTGGCCCATCCTGCTGAGGAGCCAGGTGATGCGCCTGATCATTACCGATCCCATTCTGAAGCAGCCAATTCTGAAGATGTTGTTGGTAGAGCTGCTCCGCCGTGAGGCCCTCCCCAAACATGGGATGCGGAACACCATTAGCCGGAGGTGGTTCTTCATCAGCTGTTGGAACCTCAGGATCATGGGCATTCCAATCAGTTCCACGAAGAATGAAAACAGCAGCGGTCCAGCAAGCTCTATCTACCATGCAATAAAATTTGAAGCATAATTAAATTTGAAACGCCATCTCGAGAAGCAAGAAGAAAAAAAAAACTAGTTACAAATTTAGCGTAGATCATGCCATAACTATATGTGTGATCATTTTGTTTCTAGAATTGTACATTTGGCTAATTTGAATCTGAAACCTGTGATATAGCAAACACATATTGTACTATCCACGTAGAGTACTAGATTATATATTTTCAATTCCCATTTTAAAGAAATGTTTTCAGTTTTTTTGGCGGCTCGTAGAGTGTGTTTTTTACACAGTAGCTAGCTGAAGCTAGCTAGCGCATGCAGACCGGGCGCCACGCTGATGGATGAACCGGACGGTGCCGAATAATTGGATCTCTCTGACCACGAGCACGGAGCACGGAGCACGCGTACACGTTGCTGCGCGGCTGAAGCGTTCCTGCCTCGACACAAAGAAGAAAGAAGCGGCACTTGATTTTGCCAGATGCCAGGCGATCCATCGCGGCGTATTCCCTTGACGCTGCCTTGTGCCGAAATCTCTGAATATACCACATTGTGTATGTGCGTCCAATATTTCGTGTATATTTTCTGGTGGAAGCGATGGACCAACGGCACGCACGCACGCACGTGTCCACTCAGCTCTGATTCTTCCTTTTTCCAAAATCGTACGTACGTACGCCATGAAGCTCAAGTAATTTCGTCAAACGAAATGCCGCTGTCATTGTGATAGGGGGACAGTACTAGATCGATCTATAGCTCTCAGAGGTAGCGGATTATTACAATGCGAGTCCAGGAGGACCCGGACGGTGCCGACGACCTGTGCGTGTCTATGTGCGTCCATTATTTTTTGTATTTTCTAGTGGAAAGCAATGGACAACGGCATGCACACGCCCACTTTCAAAATCGTACGTACCCCATCAAGTTGAAGTAATTTCGTCTGGTGAAATGCCGCTGCCGCTGCGACCGGGCGACCGACGAGCTTGTCCTTGTGTGTGTGGCCTTGAGTTATTATTAGCTCACCCGCTTCGTTTGCACTCTAAAAAGTCAAAAAATAGCGACGATATGTGTTGGTGCCCGTCCGTAACATCTTATCTTCGCCAAGAGTGTCCTTGCAAGGCTCTGGCCTGGTGGTATCCCAGTCGATCATGGTTCAAGTCCTGTTGCCTGCATTATTTTTGGATTTATTTATTTTAGGATTTCCGGCGTTACGTTTTTAGTGGGAGGAGACGTTTCCGTCGACGACGAGGAGCCTATAGCGACTTTGTAAATCTCAAGATAATATGCCGGTTCAGTCTCTTGAAGATGCTCATAGGGGTAGGGTGTGCATGTGTGCGTTCATAGGGAATGAGTGTATGCGTGTATATATAAGCGTTTGCATCTGCATTGTGTTAAAAAAAAGGCCATGGCTTCCTTTTTGTTGTATAAGAAAAAACCCTGAATAATGATGCTGTCGTCGTCAACTTTTTTTAAAAAAAAAGGCGCGTGGCTGTTTAACCGGAAGCGCGCAGCTAGCGAGAGTGATGTAATTGGTGGTGGTGTGGCGCGTCTAGACCGCGATCGACGTCAATGGATCCCCCGGACGGTGCCTACTGCCTGGCCCCGAACGAATATCTCCGGCCGACACGCCCACGAAGGCATCACCATGCATGTGTATGTGTTTGTGGATGGACATCGCAGGCAGCCATGTACTGTGCTTGTCTCCGGTGCGCCGCTCCGGCGTGGTTGCCTCCACAGAAACGGCAGGCTGAGAAGCATCTGCCAACCTATCACTGTTTCTTCGCGGTGCTCCCCGCCAAAACCGGCCTGTAGCATCGCATCGCATGAAATAGTTGAACTTTATAGTGGAAGCGGTCGACACGTGGCCACGTTCCGGTTCTCCCACTCCAAAAACATGTAAGTACGTCAGGAAAATAGGAATTACTCCCTTCACCCCATAATAGAAGAGCATTTTTTACACTACACTAATATTAAAATTGTTTTTATATTTATGGGACGGCTACAAAAGCATTTTTTATACTATATTAATGTTAAAAACGTTTTATATTATGGGACGGCAGGAGTAGTAAGCTGGCTGGTCAAATAAAGCCGTATGCCGCTGTCCTTTGTGGTTTGTGTGGCGTGGAATTAGCTCACCTGCTCCTGCAATCCTAGCATTTGGCGAGAGCACATAGCCCTTGACATAACGTCTTACACGAACCGGGTGCGCTTTTGACCTTCCTTTCCCTTTTTCCCGAGCTAGGCGGTTAGACTAGCCACAATGAAGAATAACATGCACTAGTAACATACACATACCTCTAGACTATGTTAGTATCTTAATAATGGGTCGTAACATAAGTGTGGTAACATGCAAAGCTTTATTTATTAGGTTATAGACTCATATTGCCTTGGGACATGTGATGTTA
>LR880970.1:14258188-14287828 GCA_904067115.1 Aegilops sharonensis | reverse complement strand
CAGCAGCTCGTAGGGAAATCCTGATGCCTCGGATCTGTCTAGTAGATAGGTTAGGGTCTTAGTCCCCATGAGGCGGTGTTTGGACGGCTTGCAACGCTTCTTCTTTGAATGAGTCAGTCTTTCAGATTGATTCAAGGGTTCAATGATGATGCTTACTGCTCTGGGGCGCTAGTCTTTAGAGGCACGCATACAAAAGACTTTTCGGCTACCATCGATAAGTTTATGTCGGCTCCAGTATGGGAGAGGCAACATCGACTCATGGATGGCCGATACCCATGTTTGGCGGCCGACTGTGCTCCCCATAGTGTTGGTCTGGTCGCTGGCAAGGTAGAGCAGGGCATGTGACGAGCCGGCTCACGGGACTCAAGGCACTTCCGTCTCTCATGCCCTACTCTTCCTCGTCGGAGCCCGGAACCCGAAAAATGCCGGTGGACGTCAAATCGCTGATGGATTCGTCTTAGGACAAGCCGGCGACGTCCACCACGATGCGGTTGCGGCACCCAGACTGGTGCACCATACCGGGCGTCGGAGAATGTAACTCCGCCTCGCCGACGTCCACCGCCGCGAGGGTTGTCGCCGCTTCCCGCGCCCGCTGCCTTGCACGGCGGGGCACGCCGCGCCATGTTTGAGTCGGACGACGCCCATGGTGCGTCCATGGCCTTGATGCGCCTACGGAGGGGTTGCACGTCCGCCACCGTGTTCGGACGCCAGGCAGACTGCATCACCTCCGGTGAGGCAACGATGGCACCCCCAAGCGCAGGATCCATGCACCATTCGGGCGGATGCAATGGATCCCCGACGGAAGGAGTCCGGCCGCTGCCTCGAACGGGCATCCTCCCGGGAGCGACGGAGTGTAAGTCGGGCGGCCATCTCCTCCCCGGGGTCGCATGGGATGAGGTCGGGGTCGACGGATCTGGAGGTGAAGGGTTTGGATCCACTGCCCGAAGATCGCCGGACGGGAGCTTGGGCAGCAGAGGGGAGTGGACTGAAGTGGCTAGGGTTTGTTCCGGTAAGCGGATGGGGAGGAATATATGCGGGATCGTGTGGGTCAACATGGGCCGGGACCTACGCGCCCGGGCGCCCCATATTCGCCCCATATTTTGGCTGAATACGAGGGAGCCGGTCAGCCCAGGAGTCTGAGGCGTCCGTCTGTGTCGAATTTTTGTGACCGGGTTTGAGGCGCCAGACTGTAGATGCTCTAAAGAAAAAAAAAGTAATCGAGAATGGTATTTCAAAGTGCTTTCACGTGGGACCCCATCGCCAGTCGATTCGACGTGACGGACGCACCCGAGCGCCCTCGTATTCATCTCATATTTGGACTAGATATGAGGGGTGCCGACGTAAGTAGGCAAGTATGAAACAGTAGCAAACGGCTGGATTTGCCATCGTGCCAGTGTCGTGCATTGTTGTGTCGTGTGTGAAGTAGTTCCATATCAACACATGATGATGATGGATGCATGCATGTGTTTGTCTCCACGCAAACAGCAAGCTGGGAAGCATCTGCCAACCTACTACTGTTTCGCACTGCTCCCTGCTGAAACCTCACTCTATCTGTAATGCAATGCTTCAGCGTTGTAGTGGAGGCGATCGATCGATCGACCGGCCGCACGCATGCACGTGGCCACCTGCTCCTGGCAAGGCTAGCACTTGGCGAGAAACAAAGCCTAACATCTTCAAAGCAGACTCTCAACCCGCCCACAATCATCTCGACTGCACTGTCCGGATGTGTGGAGGAGAAGATTCACCTTTATATGTAGGAAGTATAAATTGCACGTGTCTCTTGGTGATGGGGCGCTTGACATGATGTTACACATCATGTTACTTGTGATGTTCTTTATATTGTCATGACAGATAATTAATAGATGGAAGTATTTTTTTTCTAAAAGAGACAAAACAGACTAAAAACATTACGACTTTTCTTTCATGTCCTGCTTACAAAGAACATGCCATTTATCATCCACATCGTCCTTCATCTGACATGTACGTCTTTCCTCTCCCTCTTTGCTTTAATTCTGTTCTTCTATATCTCTAACGTCTTACCTTTTTACCAGTTGTTTTTTCACTAAAAAACCTCTTAACCGGCACATCATTTATGGGCTTACTTAATAAAATTATGTTTTTTTAAAGCACAATACACACACATACACTCACTACACAATCATGCACACTCATCCCTATGAACACACTTAAGAGACCGAGCCGGGAGATTTTAAAATTAACAAAGTTGTCACAGACACCTTGTAGTCGACGGACACACTATATCACTGAAAGAATAGCGCCGGGAATTCTGAAATAAATTCAGGGAATATGGGAGCACACATGTCAAAGTCTAGGCCTTAAACCCAGGTAGACACATGTCAAAAGTTATGTTTTCTATGGTAAGCCAGCAAGGCTTAACAAATAAGTACTTTTTTGTGGGGAAACAAATAAGCATTTAGACCAGATAAAATGCTATTTTCACTCAGTCACATTAGTGTTGACATGTAAAAATAGTCAAAAGATATTGACATGTAATTAACAGACTAATGTACTGGAATATTTATATCTGTTGCAACGCTCGCAAATATAATTAGCTAATTTAATTACAATGGAGATAAATAAGAGTGAAAATCATATTCCTACGAACCGTCCGTTTCCTGAGCAGACTTTAAATGAGAAGAGAAGAAAGGAGAGAAACCCAAGGAAAATGGGTGGTGTGGCGCATGTAGACGTCGATGACGTTGATGGGTCTACCGGACGGTGCCTACTGCCTGGCTCCGAATAATCGGATCTCTCTGGCCGACACGACCACGCGTGCATGGACGCATGTGTCTGTTTCAGTTTCCGGCGTCCACAGAAGCAGCAAGAGGAGCGAGCACCTGCAAACCATCGGGTGCTATCCTTGAGGTTTCCGGTGGAAGCGATCGGCCGGCCGGAATGCTAGTAAGGGCATCTTCACCGTCCATTTCTGTTCGGACCACGTTGTTCGGACCGCAAAACCATCTAATATGGAACCGTATCGGTTCGCGCAGCGGCAATTTTTTCGTAAACCGAAGACAAAAATAAGAATGTTTGCGGGAGTCTAGACACACGAAATGTACAAATCCGACACCCCTGGCCCATCCAAAACCCTTCCTAGACCCCGCGACTTCATCCTTCGCATTTTCTCTCCTTCTTTTTTTTCTCTTGCCTTTGCCACCGCTTCACCACCCCGGCCATCACGCCACACCCCCTGTCGAAACTCTGCTTCTCCTTTACCTCCGGCGCTCTAGCAGGGCTCCCCGCCGCTTCTCCTCCGTCTCCGTTCAACCCCTGTCCTCCTACCGCCCCGCCAGGTACCATCCACTACTGTGCCCGACAACTGTTCGATGAATCGCCGGAGCTGAAAACAGTTGTCCCTTCTTCCTTTTAGCAATGGATTCCGACTTAGAATACATATGCGAACAGTATGTTGAGTCGTCCAACGGCTCGTCGGAGGAGGAGGAGTACTCCGATAAGACGATGATGATGCAAGGGGTCCTTGAAGACGTGGAGCATGCGAAGGAGCATGTTCCCCATTTCAAAGGCTTGATCAAGGGACATAAGTGCTCAACCGCAACAGGACCCTCGGGTATTTGACACTTATGGCCGACTATTTTACCCCCGATGCACTATTCACTGACCATTTTCATGGCGTTTTCGGATGCGCAAGACTATTTTTGGTCGTTTGTACCATCGCATCCGGTCCTACGATGACTACTTCATCCTGAAGACGGACGACGTGGGTATGATTCGCTTCTCTGGTTGCCAAAAGTGCGCGGCCGCACTTCGGATGCTTGCATATGGCACGACCACTTATTCGTGGAACAAGTACTTACGGATGTTTGAGAGCACATGCGGAGGTGCCATGGTCAGGTTTGCAACTGCCGTGGTTGAGGTGTTCGGACCTCAGTACCTGAGAGAACCAACTGTGGCAGACACTGAGAGACTCTTGGAAATCTCAGAAGCAAGAGGGTGGCCAGGTTTGCTTGGATCTCTTGACTGCATGCATTAGAAATGGAAGAACTGCCATAAGGCTTTACAAGGGCAATATCAGGGTCATGTTAAGAAGTCCACCATCATTCTTGAAGCAGTCGCATCACATGATCTTTGAATTTGGCACACTTTTTTTTGGAATGCCTGGGTCACACAATGACATCAATATGATGCAACGATCGCCATTGTTTGCGAGGCTGACTGAAGGAAAAGCTCCTCCTTGCCATTATACTGTCCATGAACATAAGTACAACATGGGCTACTATCTGGTTGACGATATCTATACTCCATGGGCTATCTTTGTCAGCACCATCTCAAACCTAGTTATCCGGAAAAAGGCTCCCTTTGCCCAAAGAAAAGAAGTAGCTAGAAACGATATCAAGAGGGCATTTGGAGTTCTTCAGGCCCATTTTGCAGTTGTTTGTGGACCTGCAAAACAAAAGTATCTGGAGACCTTGTGGGAGGTGATGACATGTTGTTTGACCATGCACAACATGATCGTCGAGGATAAGGGTGACGACGCTGCCGCAACTCTGAAAGTTGAGAACATGGGTGATCCTATCCAACTTCCGGACCAGAATCCAGCCACATTTGAAGAGTTTATTAAAATGCATCAACAAATCCAGCATCGACCAACTCATGAGCAGTTGAAGGAAGATCTGATTGAGCATCAGTTGGCGGTGAAATGAGACAACAACATTGGGATGTAATATTTGAACTTTTTTAAAATTTGAACTAGTGTTACATGTGGCTATTTGAACGTCAGTACCCTTTGCATGCGGCTATTTAATCGCGCGGACTTAAGAAAAAAAAATACCAAATGTATGCGACTATGGTTGGATGCCGTCCTTCTACTTTTGTGTCCATGGACCGGTCTCTCTGTGTGCGGACGGACGCGGGTGAAAATTCGCGAGTTGGCATTGGAGATGCCGTAAAGCCGTGGGTGTCATTTGTGACCGAGCGAGCGATGGACGACCCTGTGGCTGTGTGTGGCCTCGGTCGTACTAGTGGCTCACCCGCACGCTCCTCGTCACGCAACATTTGGCAAACCAACAAGCCGCCCGTAAAGAGTAAATTACAAGGATATACATATAATAATGATAGTAATTACCGGCCTAGTTATTCTGTCTTAAAGCAAAAAAAAAGGGTGACGTGATTCTCTTTTCTTTTGACTTGAAAAGGTGAGGTGATTTGCTAGCGCACGCGTTTCTCACAGCGCGCGCGTGCATGCGCGATCCACCTCGCTCCAGGCGGGCCCCATCGCGGCCGCAGGCCTCCGATCCGTCATGACGACGCCCCCACGGACGGACCCGGCCCGGCCCACGTGGCGGCGCGCGTGACACCCGCCTCGCTGCCGGCGGGCCCGGCCAGCGCCCACCACGTGGCCCAAACCGCCGTCACGGACAGGCCCCGCCCATTTATTTATTGTTCGCCTGTTAATCGATTTATTGTTGTTGCCGGAAATAACATCCTTGGTTGGGTTTTTCGCGTTGCTTACGGAGAAAATATAAGACCCCGAAGGAATCCATCAACTCCTCTCGCTCTCGCTCGCCCCGGCAGCCAAAAACTGTGCCGCCGCCGCCGCAAAAGGTCTCCGTTCCAATCTCCGGCGAGCTCCCCGCCCCCTTCCTTCCTTCCTCCCGGCTCGCCATTGCCGCGCCCGGCCGTCGAGGTACGCGCCCCTCTCCCCCACGCTCGTCGTGCTCCCGGCAGCTGTCGTGTCGCGCCTGTTTTTTGCTGCCCGCTCGCTTGACGGCGCAGGGTTCCGCCTGCTTCTGTTCTGCGGCGGGACGGCGACGGCGACGGCGCCCGCTCGCTCCGTTGGTTCCGGCGGGCTCCGTTCGAGTCGGGAGGAGAGAGGTAACCGATTCCTCCGTTCCCTCTCCGCTTTATATTTTTTTTTCTGCCCCTGTTCTGCCGTTTTAGTTTAGTTTAGTTCAGTTCAGTTCAGCGCTCCGGTAGATTGGTTCCAGTTAATCGGATCGGTTCAGGCGAATTCCGTTCATCAGATCATCAGTTCATCAGATCATCAGTTCAGGCGAATTCCCGCAGAGCATTCCGTTCATCAGATCATCAGTTCGAAGTCCCGGAGTTCGTTTTGGCCTTTTCCCCCAGCGCGCGTAGCCTGCGGTTGGTGCGTTTTCTCTGCTCTGATTTTGTATGCTCCGTGTTGCCTTTATTTATTTAGTCTTGCTTTGGACCTTGGAGGACTGCGGTTGCGGGTGGCCTGGTGCTGGCAGTGGCACGCGAACCAACCCCACGGAAGAGCTCGAATCTGGCCTACCTGTTAATTAACAAGCTCAACCGGACAGCTCGGATTCGCCCACTTCCAGTTTGCAACGCAATGTTTGCTGGCGGTGCTGCTTCCCCATCATATCTGATGGAATTTACAGTTTCATTTGATTGAACCATGACCTTGGACGGGGTACTAGTAATATGCGCTTTGATCCACCGTTTGCGCTGGCTCAGATTCTGCAGCTACGTAGGGGGAATCTTTGGTTATTTCATCAGTTAGACATGTGTTGCATTTACATTCTTCCCCAGCAATGCATGATTTCAACCGACTGATACATCCCGGAATTGAAGCAGATGTGTGCCTTTTCCGGATACCACCACAACACAATGTAAACCGCAGCCTGATCGGCGATTCTATTTATCCTGCCGCACTTCCACACCGAACAGCGCGCTTGATTTGGAATCTGATACTATATACAGTGTAGATGATGAGCTTGTGATGCACGCTCGAAATGCACAAATGCTAATGATGGGACCGTTCTCCTGACATTTCAGCGGGCAGTGGTGCCAATGTGCACCTTACAATTCAGCGATTCAGTCTTTGCACTAAATGAGTTAACCGGCCAGTGTGCAGCTTACAATTCAGTCTTTACACTAAATAAATGTGTTAACCAGTGTCCCCCACTTCCTGTACCTGCAGGTGCCGAGGGCGTCACGGATGATGCTTCTGTGCGTGTTTAGATGACATATGCTCTGTTTTCCGTGACTGGCCTGGTAGGAAGCCATGAAGATCAGCGCACTCCTGACCTCTGCGGGCATCAATATCGGGCTCTGCGTGCTCTTTCTGTCGCTCTATTCTGTTCTGAGGAAGCAGCCAGCCAATGTCAGGGTCTACTTCGGCCGGAGGATTTCCGAGGAGCATAGTCGGCTCCGAGAGGCCTTTATTTTGGAGAGGTTTGTTCCATCAACTGGCTGGATCGTCAAGGCCCTGAGGTATACCGAGGAAGAGGTCTTGGCAGCTGCTGGGCTGGATGCTGTCGCTTTCAATAGAATGCTAGTCTTCAGGTACACCAAATTTCGTCTTGATATCCATGTATCCCTTTGTACCATTATTGTGTTGGTTAGAAGGCATCAACATCTGATTGATGAGCTTTTTAGCATCCACGTGTGACCTGAATCAGAAGGAGCCGAAAACTCGTAAATCTGGCAGCTGCATATAAAATAGAACTTCTTTTAATGCTGTTATATATCAGTTTAACCTCAGATTCCAATTTTGCACACTGAATACATTCGTTTTCTGCAGCATACGTATCTTTTCCCTAGCTGCCCTGCTGTGTGTGTTTGGAATTCTTCCACTGCATTATCATGGACAAAATATACAGCATCTTCGGATTCCTTATGAAGATCTGGATATCTTCACAATTGGAAATGTGGAAAAGCGATCAAGATGGTGAGCTGACCAATTTATTTTAATGTTATCATAAGGTGTTTTATCAAGGCTGAAATTGTATATTTGTTTGTGGTATGCGGCATTTTTTATTGGTATTTATAATGTTATTTGTTTTGCCTCTAACTGGACTTGATTTAGTTCCGTGCACGTCTCTACTCTTCAAAACATGAGAAAAGAATATGCATATGGGAGCACAGCATACATACTTCTGTATTCATTTTATTTGCTGGTTACATTGCAGGCTTTGGGTTCATTGTCTAGTTCTCTACATAATATCTGGAGTAGCTTGCATTCTCCTATATCTTGTAAGTATTTTTAGAAACTACGGAGTATTCTACATCCTCAGATTTTGGAACGCGTGTAATGTTGTTTCTGTATCCAATCTTTCAGGAGTTTAGGCACATTGCTAGACTGAGGCTCCTTCACCTTAAACGTGTGACACCCAATCCAGGCCAATTTACTGTGCTTGTTCGCGGAATACCAAAGACAAAGAAAGAATCGTGCAGTAGTGCTGTTGATGATTTCTTCACCAAGTATCATGCGTCAAGTTACCTATTCCACCAAATTGTTTACAAAACTGGGAAAGTTCAGAAGATAATGGTAAGAATTCTCATACAACATTTCTATTTGTTTGGAGGGTGGGGTTGGGGGAGAATGCGACACAATCGCTAAGGTAGTATTTTTGTGATTTAATGCTGTCAGTCTTAAGACTTACTTTCCTTGCGGTTTGGTAACCACTATGTCATGCAAGTGATAATTCATGTACGGCACATTCATTATGATAATTTTTGTCTTCTCCATGAATTTGTGAAATGATCCCATATCATTTAAGTTAGATTTATACTTTTTATCTGCAAAGGTATTTGTGATATTGCACATTCTTTTTCATATGATATGTTTTGTTTTCTCCCTGAACTAGTGAATTGATCTCAGATCGCTTGATTTGGATTTGTACCTTTTATCTGAATGTTAGTATTTTGCTTTCTGCTTTTGGAGTAAAACTGTTTCATATACTGCAGACTGGTGCGAAGAAGGCATGTAGAAAGTTGAAAAATTTCACGGACACCACTGTAGATCAGAGCTGCAAAGCAATTACATACCGGTGTTGTCTTTGTGGTGCCTCTTCAAATTCTTTCCAGTTGTTGCCCACTGATGAAGTTGTGCCGAGCAGAGGAAAAGTTGACCTGGACGATTCTAGCTTGAACATAGATAATGAGGTTTTCTTCGCAATTTTGCAAACATTGATTTTTCTGCTAAGTTCATCAACAAGTCTGTATAGAATCAGTAACTTCAGTTCTTGAACTATTTACAGGAATGTGCAGCTGCTTTTGTATTTTTCAAAACTCGGTATGGAGCACTTGTCGCGTCAGACGTACTTCAGACATCAAACCCTACGAAGTGGGTTACTGATCTAGCTCCAGAACCAAATGATGTGTATTGGTCAAACATTTGGCTTCCCTATAAGCAGCTTTGGATTCGGCGGATAGCGACGCTACTTGGTTCTATTGTTTTTATGCTCTTATTTCTGGCACCGGTGACGTTTATAAATGGTCTATCTCAGCTTGATCAGTTGCAGAAGAGGCTTCCTTTCCTTAACGGGATATTGAAGCAGTAAGTACCTATGTTGCATTGGAACTGATATCTACTACTACTATTGAACTTCATCTTCTTATCCACTAACATGTAGAGCTAACAGCATGCAAAATCATGTATATCTAGACCGATTATTAACGCATTTTAGTTGAGTGCTTTGGGATTATTGTGGTACTACTACTGTTCAGCTTAGACATATGGCATGTATTTGTATTTGGCTTCTATTGACTCCTCTTCCATGTGCAGGCCACACCACCTGGTCCAACTAATAACTGGATACCTTCCGAGTGTCATACTGCAAATATTTCTGTACACCGTTGCGCCAATAATGATGCTGTTTTCAACACTAGAAGGGCCTATATCTCACAGCGAAAGGAAGAGGAGTGCGTGCTGTAAAGTGCTGTACTTCTTGATTTGGAATGTATTCTTTGTTAATGTGGTATCTGGCACTGTCTTAAAACAATTGGATTTTTTTTCAAGCCCGAAGGACATTCCTGTCCAGCTCGCTAAGGTTATACCTGGGCAGGTTAGTTCTATCTTGTTGTCACGCTGTAGAAGGATCTTTTTTCTTTTTGAAAACTCCAGAAGATCAGTTTGTTTATGGAAGGTCAATATATTCTGACTGCAATTCTGTAAATCCATTTTGATTTCAGGCTTCCTTCTTCATCACCTATGTTCTGACTTCGGGATGGGCCAGTTTATCATCTGAACTTATGCAGCTCTTTGGTCTGATCTATAACTTCATAAGGAAGTATGTTCTGAGAATGAAAGAAGATACAGAGTTTGTCCCCTCATTCCCCTATCACACTGAAGTACCAAAAGTATTGTTGTTTGGACTATTGGGATTCACATGCTCTGTACTGGCGCCCTTGATCTTGCCTTTTCTGCTAGTCTACTTCTTCCTGGGTTATGTCGTATACCGCAATCAGGTGAGAAACTCTAGACGGATACTGAGAAGTCCATGGCAGTTGTTATGTTGCATTCTGTTTTGACCATCGTTGTTTAGTAGCTTATAGTGCTATCTCCAGACATAAACTAGGAAAATTTAAGATGTTCTTGTCGATGATTAAATACTTGATACAAAGTATATTTGTTATTTTGTGTGGTATGCTAATGATCTACCATTTGTATATGTTTTCAGCTGCTGAATGTGTACCGCACGAGATACGACACCGGTGGTTTGTATTGGCCGATTATACACAACACAGTGATATTCTCTCTCGTGCTCACCCAGATCATCTGCCTCGGTGTATTTGGGCTGAAAGTATCACCAGTAGCTGCAGGCTTCACCATACCTCTCATCATCTTCACTCTTCTGTTCAATCAGTATTGCAGAACCCGGCTTCTGCCACTGTTCAGCACTTTCCCAGCACAGGTTTGTATTGCTTCAATAATACTCCAAGCTAGTAGTAGGAAAGAACGTACTGATGAACATGAACCTAGGTGCACCACAGACCAGGGAATAGCCCAGGAGCATAACTTTATTCCCATTTGCTGACCGGTGAGTTGTTATCCCTGTTTTGTTGATCGCTGTGTTCCGACGGTGCAGAATTTAATCGACATGGACAGGGAGGACGAGCTGTCAGGAAGAATGGAACATATTCACCACGGGCTGCATACCGCGTATTGCCAGTTCCCTGACACCGAAGAAGATATACAACTGGAGGAGATTCGGACCGTCGGGAATGATGAGGACGGCGGAGGTTGTAGCTCGGGCGGGTCCAACGGCAAAGGTAGCCCGGACGAGTCCAACGGCAAAGGTAGCCCAGGCGAGCCCAGCGGCAAAGAGACCCCCCAGGAACAGCAGCAGCCCAGAAGGGATCTGTCTCACCCGGCACTCAAAGGGCTCCCCGTTAGCCGTCTGCAGAATGCCGTGAGATGCGTCACTTTCCTCATTCGGCTGCAGAAAAGAGGCTTGTCATGATGCAGCCAGCGTCGGACAACTAACCAGTAACTAACCCCTTTCATCATGCGGCCGCTCATGTAACTGTACAGCAATATATACAGGCCGTACAATATATACAGCAACATATACAAAGTACACAAGACACATTAGAGAAGAATATGTTAAGAAATACCAGTAGTCCAAGTGCAGCATCATCATCATCGTGGTTAATTGGGGGTGCAATTTTGGTCTTAGGGCAGCGTCCGGAAGTTTGGACAGACATGAAAGTGGTCATGGTTACCTGTAAAGTAGTCTTCTTCTTATACCTGTAAACATCCAAGGCTTTGGTCTTCATGATTGTCTGATTAGTTCTGTCCTGGGCATCTCTGCTTGATGAACTTTTGACCTGTTTTTTGTGGAGAGGCATTTGTGCAGTCATTTTTGTACTATATTTGGTGGCAGGCTCTTGGCATCTAGCGTTGGTCAGGCACAATATCTTTGGTCGACTGCGAACTCCACATCAGCCATTATTATCACAGAATAAAAATCAGGGGGGAGTTGTCATTTCTGTTGTCCATTCTTCTTTTTATATCCTTGTAAGTATTATTGGTGGCTAGGACGTGATATGGTCGGTCCAAACATAGTAACCGACCGTGCAACCTTGGTCAAATGATGATGAAATGAAAATGAAATGATCCCTTGGTTGCGATGTTGACTGGAGAGCAGCAATTATCAGGTGGCTAATAATCAATAAATAATCCTTGCAATTTGGGAGGGTCCGCAGTTTCTATGTACACCGCTGGTTGCAGGCGTCAAGGAGTCGACGTCCGAAGCGTCTCCACTCGTTGAGCCGACATAGCAAGCGTCAAGTGTTTTTTTCTTTCTTTTTTTTGTTTCTTCTGTTCCTTTCATGAGCTTTCTTGTTTTGTTTCTCAGTTTTTAAAATTTTTCGTTTATCATTTTCTGTTTCTTTTACGTGTTTATTATTTTTTTCCTTTTTCCCTTTTTTCCCATTGTTTTGAGGAGGAATGCACGAACTTACTTAATTAAAAAATTCACATAAACATATACTCTTAACACGTAATGTGATCTCAACTTTTCTGAAATGCGTCAAGTTTTCTAAATACATACTCAAAGTGGCCAATTTTTTAAACATGTCATAATTTTCTTTAGTACACTGGGGGCGGGCCCCGCATTGGAATTGGTTGGTCTTCGGAGGAGTGGATGGGCTCTGCCTGCTCTCTCTCTCTCTACTCTGCAGAGACGCATCAACTCCTCTGACCTCCCGCCTCCCTCCCACCAACCAATCGCCGGCGACCTCGGCCCCTCGCCATTGCCGCGCTCCGTCGAGGTCGGCGCCGCTCCCCGCCAATGCTCCCGATGCCCGCCGCGTTTCCCTTCTGATTTTTCCGGTCGCCTCAGGGTGGCGTAGGGTTCTTCTTGCCTCCGCGGCGGCGGGCGGACCGGCGTCTTGGCTCCGGCGGGTTGTTCCTGCCCAGTGCAGTCCACTTGGAGGTAGCGGATTACTCCTCCTCCTCCCCCCTTTTTTTCTGCTCCTGTTCTTCTGCTACTTCCATCAGAGCGGCAGATTGGATTCGTCTCAAGTGTTCTCGGCATTTTCTTCAGATGCTGCAAGTTTTCATTTAGCAGATCGAATATAGCCCACTTCCTGTTAAACTCAGCCGGACAGCTCGGATTCCTCCCGTTCATATCTCATGGAATCTGTGCTCAGAAAAATCATCTGATGGAATTTTTGCTCAGAATTTGCCGCAAAAAATGGAATTTGTGCTCCGACTATGCGATATTACCATGTTGTGCTAGATAATGTGTGCTTTGATCGAGTCAGGGGGCCGGTGCTCGGGTTCGGTAGCTACTACTTAGAGGGGAATCTTTTGGATTTGTTTAAATTGCTTTCCTCATATGTCACGTGGTTATCTCAGTTAACTGATGCATCCAAAGTTGAAAAAACAGTGCTAGGAGTTGATTGTGCTTTTGCAACCGTCTTGCGCTTTTCTAACAAAAGCGCAGGCTTAACCGCAATTAAGCGCCAGGGGTTTCGCTATCGGCGTAGGCACGCCTTTTTAACTATGGTCTTGTCACACTACCACATTGAGCAGCCTTGCTTCATCTGGAACTTGTGAAGTTTAGACTTTAGACTACATCTGTCTCTAGTACTGTTAAGCAATATCTTCATCTTCCTGTACCTGTAGGTGCTGAGGACATCAATAATACGCGCTGGTATCACCCTGGCACGCCTTTTTTAACTATGGTCTTGTCACACTACCACGTTGAGCAGCTTTTTAATTCATCTGGAACTTGTGCAGTTTAGGCTTTAGACTACTTCAGTGTTTACTAATTACTACTGTTAAGCAACATCTTCATCTTCCTGTACCTGTAGGTCCCGAGGACATCAAGGATGATGCTTAGATGACATGTGCCCTGTTTCTGTCCGTGGCTGGTCTGATAGGATAGGAAGCCATGAAGATCAGTGCGCTTATGACCTCTGCGGGCATCAACATTGGGATCTGCGTGCTCCTGTGGTCGCTCTATTCCGTTCTCAGAAAGCAGCCAGCATTTGTCAGGGTCTACTTCGGCCGGAGGATCGCCGAGGAGAATAGACTGCTCCGAGAGGCCTTCATCTTGGAGAGGTTTGTTCCATCCACTGGCTGGATCGTCAAGGCCCTGCAGTGTACCGAGGAAGATCTCTTGGCAGCTGCTGGGCTGGATGCTGTTGCTTTCAACAGAATACTAGTGTTCAGGTACTCCGAGTTCTCGTCTTGACATCCTTTTTCTATCTGTTTAACGGACGTCAGATTCCAAATTCGCAAACTGATTCATTTTTTTTTCTGCAGCATACGCATCTTTTCCCTAGCTGCCATCCTGTGCCTTTTTGGAATTCTTCCAGTGCATTATTTCGGACGAAAGACGCATCACCTTGAGATTCCTTCAGAACAATTGCATATGTTCACAGTTCAGAATGTGGAAGTGCAATCAAGATGGTGAGCTGAACAATTTGTTCTAAGTTTATCATAAGGTGGTTTTATGAAGGCTGAAATTGTATGGTGGCGCAACATTCATACGTGTGCTGGTTGTATTGCAGGCTTTGGGTTCATTCTTTAGTCCTCTACATAATATCTGGAGTAGCTTGCTTTCTCCTACATATTGTAAGCTTTTTGCTCATAAAATGTACAGAGTATTCTGTATCCTCATATTGAGGAACACATGTAATGTTGTTTCTCTACCCAATCTTTCAGGAGTATAAGCACATTGCTAGGCTGAGGCTCCTTCACCTTAAACGCACAACACTAAATCCAGGCCAATTTACTGTGCTTGTTCGCGGAATACCAAAGACAACAAACGAATCGTGCAGTAGTGACGTTGGTGATTTCTTCACCAAGTATCACGCATCAAGTTACCTATTCCATCAAGTTGTTTACAAGGCTGGGAAAGTTCAGAAGATAATGGTAAGCATTTCTCATACAACATTTCTATTTGTTTGGAAGGTGGGGGATGAGTGAGAATGCAAAATAATTGCTACCGTAGTATTTTTATGATTTAATGTTGTTAGTCTTAGGCTTACTTTTCTTGTGGTTTGATAATCACTATGGCGTATAAGGGATAGCTATTTATGATGCTGCACATTCCTTTCATATGATATTTTTCTGTCTTTTCCATGAATTAGTGAAATGATCTGAAATCATTCGTGTTTGATTTATACTTTTTATCTGCAAAGGTAACTGCAATATTTGCTGATTCCTTTCCATGTGATATATTTGCTTGCTCTGTGAATTAGTGAATTGATCTCAAATCGTTTGATTTGGATCTGTACCTTTTATCTGCATATTAGTATTTTGCTTTCTGCTTTTGGAGTAAAACTGTTTAATATGCTGCAGACTGGTGCGAAGAAGGCATGTGGAAAGTTGGACCATTCCACTTCCACAGACACAACTCTAGATCAGAGCCGCAAATCAATTACATACCCGTGTTGTGTTTGTGGAGCTTCTTCAAATTCTTTCCAGTTGTTACCGACTGACGAAGTTGCAAAGAACATAGATAACGAGGTTTGCTTTGCAATTTTGCAATTATTGATTGTGTCACTGAGTTCATCAGTTCATCAGTAAGTATAAAATCAGTAACGTCGGTCCTGGAACTATTTACAGGAATGTGCGGCTGCTTTTGTATTTTTCAAAACTCGGTATGGCGCACTTCTTGCTTCACAAGCACTTCAGACTTCGAACCCTACGAAGTGGGTTACTGATCTTGCTCCAGAGCCAGATGATGTGTATTGGTCAAACATTTGGCTTCCCTATAAGCAGCTTTGGATTCGACGGATAGCTACGCTTCTAGGTTCTCTTGTTTTTTCGTTCTTATTTTTGCTACCAGTGACATTTATACAAGGTCTGTCCCAGCTTGATCAGGTGCATCGGAAGCTTCCTTTTCTTAATGGGTTATTAAAGCAGTAAGTACCCATGTTGTACTGGAACTGACCTCTCTAATCTCATCTTCATACCCGCTGACTCGTAGACTCCAGTATGCACCAGGTCTCATTTAAAGTTGGAACTTGAAACACCATGCAAAATCGTTGGTATTTAGACTGATTAACACATTCTACCCTGATGTATCTTGAACACATGGCTTGTTCTTCATTTGTAGTTGGCCTCTAGTGACCACCCTTTCATGTGCAGGCCATACATAAGCCAAATAATAACTGGATACCTTCCGAGTGTCATACTGCTACTATTCCTGTACACCGTTTCGCCAATAATGATATTGTTTTCGACATTGGAGGGGCCTACATCTCACAGTGAAAGGAAGAGGAGTGCTTGCTCTAAAGTGCTGTACTTCTTCATTTGGAATGTGTTCTTTGTTAATTTAGCATCTGGTGCTGTCATAAGCCAATTGAATTCTTCTTCAACCACAAAGGACATCGCTGTCCAGCTAGCTGGTGTCATACCTGGGCAGGTTAGTCCTAACTTGTCTTTCATGCTGTTTATCGAAGGTCAATAGTAATAGTATATTTGTCCTTCCTTTAAATTTCTTAAACAAATACAGTAATTCTGTAAATATGTGATTTCAGACTACATTCTTCATCACCTATGTTCTGACTTCAGGATGGGCCAGTTTATCGTCTGAACTTATGCAACTCTTTGGTCTGATCTATAACTTTATAATAAAGTATGTTCTGAGAATGAAAGAAGATACAGCGTTCGTCCCCACGTTTCCGTATCACACAGAAGTACCAAAAGTAATGTTGTTTGGCCTCTTGGGCTTCTCATGCTCTGTACTGGCACCCTTGATCCTACCTTTTCTGCTAGTCTACTTCTTCCTGGGTTATGTCGTATACCGCAATCAGGTGAGAGAGAAACTGGAGATGGCTTCTACAGTACTAATAATTCCAGGACGGTTGCTATGTTGCATTCTATTTTCTTAGAACTATGTTGCCATTACAGTTACAGGTGAACATTGTTTAGCAGCTTACAGTGCTATTGGCGGATATAAAATAGGAAAAATTAAGCACATGCTCTTGATGGCAAATACTTGAAAAAAACTAATTTTGTTATTTGAACCCTATTGGCTCTGTATGCTAATGATCTGCCATTTTTGTATTTGTTTTTAGCTACTCAACGTTTACCGGATGAGATATGACAGTGGTGGTTTGTATTGGCCAATTGCACACAACACGGTGATATTCTCTCTCGTGCTCACCCAGATCATCTGCTTCGGCGTATTTGGCCTAAAAAAATCATCAGTAGCTGCAGGCTTCACCATACCTCCTATCTTCTTTATTCTTTCATTCAATCAGTATTGCAGAACCCGATTTCTTCCTCTATTCAAAACTTTTCCCACGCAGGTTCGTATTATTATTTCCATAATACTCCAAACTAGTGGGGAATAATAACCCAGGAGGGGTGTTTATTGTTGTGGTGACTGGTGAGTTGTTATCCTGTTCCACTGATTGGGTGTGTTCCGTTCCGACCGCGCAGGACTTAATCGACTTGGACAGGGAAGACGAAAGGTCAGGAAGAATGGAACATATTCACCATGGACTCCGTTCCGTGTATCGCCAGTTCCCTGATGAAGATATAAAGCTGGAGAAAATCCTGACTGTCCGGAATGACGAGGACCAAGATGAAGGTCGTAGCTCGAGCGAGCCCAACGGAGAACAAACCTGCAAGGAACAAGAGCCCGGAAGGGATCTGTGTCACCCAACTCTGGAGGGACTCCCTGTTAGCCGTCTGCGGGATTCCGTGAGATCCATCGCTTTCCTCTGGACTGCAAAGAAGAGGTCCGGCGATAGCGCATTGATGAACTAACCACAAACTAACCCGTTTATCTGTCCGTCCGCTCGTGTAAATGTACGTCAGTATAGGTCATACATACAAGTATAGTATACATCACGCATTAGTTAGAAAATCCAAGTGAAGCATCATCATAGTTATTGGGGTGCAATTTTTGTTTAGGACAGCGTTCCAAGTTTGGACAAACAGGAAGTAAGGCCACCCACAATGCATAGTATCATGGGCTAGTATCAAAATAACGCATGATACTACTTTAGTTACTGCATCCACATTGCATAATATCATACATTAGTATCACATTATCACTTGATATGTTCAGTTGTGAAATCTTGATACGAACTCGTGGATATGATCAATTTCTTAGGAACTCTTCTCATTTGATGCTCTGTATATTGTATCATAATATTGAAGAATTTTGGGTTTTATGCCCGGCTGAGGGCGTGCAACTCTGTTTGATGAACTTAATATTGAAGAATTTGAACAATGTTATACATATATCAGGAAAAAATTCTTATGTATATGAAAAATGTACAATCTGTACCAAAAAAGTACACATCAAACATATAGCTAAAACAATATTTATCATGTATTGGATAAAATGTTAAACCAGTATAGAAAACAATTTCTACTGTATACAAAAAATGTACAATCCATATGACATAAAATAGCCCTAAAAACACATTAAAAAAATTCATTATGTACTTCAAAATGATAAACATGTACTCCCACGGATACAGATGGAGGCAGAGAGGCGGCAAGAGGATGGGCGCACAGCAAGGAGGCGGCCGCACAGCGGGGAGGCCGGCCGCGGGCGCACGGAGGCGGCTGGCTGGCAGGCGCGAGGAGCAGGGAGGAGATGGTCGTCGTGGCCTAGGCACTCCACTGATGTTGGGTGGGGGCTTGCCATGGACTGGGCTCTCCACTGCTGTTGGGTGGGGGGCACGGCTACGTAATTTTTTACGCCCAGGCCAAATTTGCTGCCGGATCGACCCTAAGCGGTTGAAAAAGTTGCTCCTTGAAGGCTCAACAGCTGAAGATGCTCTAATAGAAGGGCTAAACTATTTTCGAATCCTCACAAGTAGTAGAGCGTTGCTGAGATCTTATTTCATGCCCTGTGATGTTGATGAAATTCTTAAGATCAGAGCTTCATCGAGATTAGAGGAGGATACACTTGCATGGGGTTCTGAAAAGTTTTTTTTTCTGTTAAAAGTGTGTATGGGCTTGCGTTTAAGGAGGCCTATAGAGATAGCGTGTCAGCATCAAGTTCGGCTTCTAATGGACGTAGAACCTGGTGGAGCTGGGTCTGGTATGCTGAAATGCCTTCTACTGTTCGCAATTTTGCCTGGAGAGTAGCAACCGACTCGTTGCCTACAAGGAGAATAAGCATAAGAGGGGTCTTGAACTGTAAGTATATGTAATGTTTGCTGTGTCGAACCCGAGGACAATTTCCATCCTCTTTGCTAGTGTCCTATGGCACATGAACTTTGGCACATAATGTCGGTAGTGTGAAGGCTGCCGGCTCTCTAGTGGGCAGACAACACAGGGAAAGAATGGTTTATTACATGCCCTTGAACCTTTAGAGATTGGGGGGAGTATGCTTCTTATGGTGTTATGGCGTTACTGGTTTATTTGCAATGAGATAGTACACCACAAACCTCCTCACTCGATGAATGCTTCTAGAAGGTTCCTTGTCAGCTATTTGGATTCTCTCAACGCAATCAAAGTGGACACCAACGTTGATTCTCGGAAGAGGAGATGGTGATTTCCTATGATCGCATGGCAAGAAAAGTCATGCAGGCAACTTGGTCGTCACTAGATCTTGGTTGGATGAACTAGAACTCGGGTGGCTCTTTTGCTTTTGATGGCGCTGGGGCACGAATGGTGTTACGTGATAATAAAGGGAGCATCGTCTGCATGCAGGCAACTGTATTCATGTCATGAAACTTTGGAGGCGGAGTTGTGCGCTTGCATGGATGGATTGGCTGTGGCTCTCCAAAGAAGTGATTCTCCCTTTGTCGTCGAGTTGGATTCTATTATAGTTGTGAAGATGCTCCAAGTTCGCGACCAAGACAGATCAATATATGCATCCCTCGTCAAAGAAATTAGACACCTTATGTCTCTCCGTGAAACCTTTGTTACTCATGTTATCCGCTCCCAAAGTAAGATTAGCGATAGCTTAGCAAATTTTACTAGGTCGGAAGGTAGAACCATGACTTGGTTTGGCTCTGGCCCTCCCAATGCAGTTGAGCTATCTTCAACTACAAGTTCTTCATTAGCAAAAAAAGAAAGTGGCGGATCGTGCAACAACAGTTTTGCGCATTTTTGGTGGAGGCAGACAATAAGTTTGCTTCTTTTTTGAGAAACACATGTAACTTTATTCATACTCATAACAATTATAGGTACACTGATTTGGACCTAACATCCAAGAAAATACAAAGTAACTCCCATGACTAAGAATTACAATGAAATCTTTTGAAAACACCTTCTTCACGGCGTCAATCTCTGCTCGAAGAAATACTCCAAAGACTTCGGTAAAGAGGCTGCAATTGGACTGGAGCAATGATGTTGTCACTCTTTCACCCGCACGAACATTATCAATAATGTTTTTTGAAAGCGCCTTGAGTTGCCCATCCAAAAGGATGTGAAGCCGTGATCGATGAACGTACTTGGGCCAGGGATGATCCCCTATAAGTACAGGCCGTCGAATCACTATATCTTCACCATGTCGTCGATGAAAGATTTCACCTTCACAAAAAATTAGATCAACAAAAAAGGCTTAACACAACAACATAAACTCATCAGATCTGAATAATCGGATCTGCGAGACAGAAAACTCTCTAATCTCATGGCACCGCCAAAAGAATGAGAGGAAAGTTATTCTCACAAAACTATAATGATCACTAGACGATGGCGAAGGACATAGAGGTCTTGAAGCTAAACCTACAAACTAATAATGAGCAAATTAAGCTCTAAGACGGTAGGCCATTTGCTATTGTGGGTGAAAGGAAAATATCAGAGGGAAGGATGGGCCATGGCGGTAGGCCATTCTCACTAAATAAAAAAGGAAAAGAGTACAAAACAAAGAAAAAGGTAAAAAAGAGAAGAAATAAAAAAGAAAGAAAAAACCAAACAAGACCATTATATAAAAACAATAATTGAAGAAAGAAAAACGAAGGGAAGAGTTCTCTCTTATTCCAGACTGAGATCAACTGGCCCACGTAAGAGCGTCTTTAGCGCTAGTTAACGACATGCACTTTAACGGGTTCTGAAGGCGTCGAATAGGAAATGCCTTAGGTCTCAAACTAAGCGGGATATAGTCCCTCCCTCCAGGGTAGGCGCGCATCTATAACTCACTTATAGTGGGATAGACCATCGCCTTGCCTGAAGTGGCGTGGTCATGGACCGGCCCAACAACACAATTGGTTCCATTTTTTTCCGTTCGTTAACTTAGTCTAGTTTCTTGCATTTTTTTTCTATTTTTTCACATTGAAACATAAAAATACATATATTTCACAAGGAATTACTTGGGGTTTTTTAAATAGCTTTAAAGAATGTTTCTTATGTATAAAAAACATGTACAATTTGTATGAAAAAGATAGACATCAAAACATATATCTGAAAAATGTTAATTTTTTTTTGAGGAACCGACAGGAGCACTGCCTTTTCATATAAGAAGGAGAATAAAGTTTATGTACAAGAGTGTTCCGGTTTTCTGAGAGAAACCGGACAAAAACCCCTAGGAACTAATCAACCGATACCGGCTGCCACCTGTGCTCGGCCAATGGCCAAAGTCCTTTGCTTGATGTCGTCGAAGGCAATAGCTGCTACCTCTAGGTGCGTGAGGCGAGTTCCATTGAAGATGCGTTGGTTTCGCTCCTTCCAGATGTTCCAGATGGTGTAAAGGAAGCGGCCGCTCCGCCTTCTTCCGTCGTCCTTGGGCAAATTGGTGGTGAACGAATCCCACCAGTCTGAAATCCCCATCGAAGGGGGCAACATGGGCGTGGCCCCAGAATCCTCTCCCGTCCACACCTGCACGTGAGACCAAACCGCGGCGGCAAACGGGCAGTCCTTACAGAGATGAGTGGCCGTCTCCGGTGCCCCAAGGCAAAGGGGGCAGCGAGGGTCGTGCGGCCAGCCACGAACGGCTAGCATGTCGGCCGTGAGGATTTTTCCGTGGAGCACAAGCCAGACGAAGAACTTGCATTTTGGCTCAGCGTGTGCCTCCCAAATCTTGGCTGGGGAGAACCTGGGATAGGATGCAGAGAACTGGGCCGCGTAGGCCGAAGCAGCAGAGTAAATGCCATTTGGTGTCCACCGCCAAGTGATGGAGTCCTCCTGGTCCGGGTTCAACTCAACCTGAGAGATAACTGATGCGAGGGCAATGAACTCCTGCAGATGGGTAGGCGATGAAAGACGGGCCACCGATCTGATCCAGTTCTCCTCCTGGAGCTCCTTCATCACAGTTCTCCTCTTCCTAGTGGCAATTTTGTACAGCTCCGGGAAGGCCCGGGACAGGGGGCCCCGTCCTGTCCAGTCGTCGTGCCAGAATAAGGATTTTCTCCCATTGCCCAAGGAGATGGTGGTAGAAGCCCTGAAGAGCGCCATATCTGTCTCATCGCAGGGCACCGCAGAGCCCACCCATTGGCGGCCAGGATCAGTCCACATAAGCCAAGGCCAGCGCAGACGGAGCGCCCGACCAAATCTCTCGAGGTCAGTGATTCCCAGGCCCCCCATGGGCTTAGGCCGGCAGACAGTCTTCCAGTTGACCAGAGAATGTCCGCCAGACGTGTTTTCCGAGTCTTCCCCACACCAGATGAAGTTACGAGTGATCTTACCAAGCTTCTGGATTGCCCAAGTGGGAAGCGAGAGCGCAGTGAGGTGATGATTTGCGATGGCGCACAATACGGACTTTGCAAGGGAGACCCTGCCCGGTCGCGCCAGGTTCTTCCCCTTCCAGCCCGGCAACCGGCCCATTGCCTTGTCTAGAAGAGGTTGGAGGTCAACCCTTCTGAGCCGCCTGGTATGTAGTGGGAGACCTAGGTATCGGCCGGGGAACGAGGCCAGCTTGGCCGGGAAGGCTGAGAGGATTGCGAGGAGATCGATGTCCTGACAGCGAATGGGGAACACCTCGGTCTTGCTGACGTTTGTGACGAGGCCCGATGCATCCCCAAAACAGGCCAATATCCTAGCGATGGCGTCGATCTCTTCTTTGACCGGGTTAGCGAAGATGCCCGCATCGTCTGCATAGAGAGAAACCCTGCAGGAGGCTGTCCGCGCCCTGATGGGCTTGAGGATCCCGGCCTGGGAAGCCGCCCGAAACATAAGTTGCAGAGGATCGATGGCCAGAATGAAGAGCATAGGTGACACTGGGTCGCCCTGGCGAAGGCCTTTTCCATGTACGAATGGGGTTCCCGGTTCCCCATTTAACAGCACCCTAGAGGAAGATGAAGCGAGGGTCATGCAGATCCATTCCCGCCAGCGTTGCCCAAATCCCAACTGTTGCAGCACCTCCAGGAGGTAAGCCCAACCCACAGAGTCGAAAGCCTTGGAGATGTCGAGCTTGAGGAAAAGGCCTGGTGTTGAAGAGCGGTGCAATTCTTTGATCAAGTTTTGCACGTGTAGGAAATTATCGTGGATGCACCGTTTTTGCACAAAGGCACTCTGGCACTTGGAAACCAGCGACGGAAGAAGAGGGGCAAGTCGGTTAGCCAACAGCTTGGAGAAGATCTTGGAAATGCTGTGTATCAAACTGATTGGGCGGTAGTCGCCAATCGAGGATGCGCCGGCTTTTTTCGGGAGCAGAATAGTGTTGGCAGAATTGATCAGGCCAACGCAGTCGCCTCTCAGGTTCGCGAGCTGCATCACCACAGCCACGACATCCACTTTGATGATCTCCCAACATGATTTGAAGAAGGCGCCGATGAAACCGTCAGGGCCCGGGGCCTTGACCGAAGGTAAGGAGAATACCGCCTCCTTAATCTCCGCCTCGTCGAATGGAGCGTCCAGAGCCGATAGGTCGTGGCGCTGCATCCCGATGTTCTCCCAGACAATGGACTTGGTGCGCAGGGCAGGCGTGCCGATGTTAGCCTGGAAGTGGTCCAGAAGAGCTCGTTCCTTGTCCTGTCTAGTAATTGCCAGCCCCGAGGTGGTGGTGATTGTCTGGATGAAGTTCTTACGCCTTCGTCCGTTCGCTCGAGCATGGAAAAGCTTTGTGGTGGCATCCCCCAGTTGGATCCAGTTGAGCCGAGAACGCTGTCTCAGCTTGATTTTCTGAATGGCGAGGAGCCCCAGGTACGAGGCCTTAAGTTGTTTACGCAATTCCCTCTCCGAGCCCGAGATCGGTCTTCCCTCCTCAGCAACATCCAGGCGCCAGATGATCTCCTTGGCAACTGCGATCTGGGAGCCAAGCATCCCGACCTTTTCCTTTTGCCACTTGCGCAGGGCCTTCGCGGTCCGACAGAGCTTGATATGAATCTTGCGGATGGCATCCCGGGCCTGAACAGGTTTGTTCCATGCCAAGGCAACGGTGTCCTTGAAGCCCGGGAGACGAAGCCAGAATTCCTCGAATTTAAAGGAAAGCTTTCTTGAGTCGTCGACGCACCCCTGAAGATATAATGGAGCATGATCCGAGCAAGCTGTGGTGATAGCCTGAAGGTGCGCATTGGGAAAGAGCATGTCCCAATCGTCAGAGTGGAACACGTGGTCAATCTTGGTAAGGACCGGTTTGGCCTGCGCATTTGACCAGGTGAAACGGCGCCCGCCTAGGTGAAGCTCCTTTAGCTGCAAGAAATCAAGAGCCCCACGGAACTTGCCCACCAGGCGGCGGTTGATGTTGGTGTTGCTCTTATCCGC
Source organism: Aegilops sharonensis (assembly GCA_904067115.1). Lineage (NCBI taxonomy): Eukaryota > Viridiplantae > Streptophyta > Magnoliopsida > Poales > Poaceae > Aegilops > Aegilops sharonensis. The sequence goes on along the minus strand of LR880970.1, from coordinate 14,263,521 downwards.
CGCTTTAGTGATGAGGTTGAAATCCCCCAGAAGGAGCCACCCGCTTCTGGCCATGATCTTGAGAGTCCTCAGCTCCTCAATGAAGGCCAACTTGTCTTGCTCGCCCTGCGGGCCATAGACGCCCGTGATTGTCCATGAAGCGCGCTCGTTGAGCATGGTGACGGTGGCAGAGATGGAGCCCGGAGTTGCATGGAAGTCGGATAGGGTGAAGAAGCGATCCGACGCGGCCAGAATCAAGCCCCCGCGGGTGCCGTCGGCCGGGAGGATATAGAAGTTTGCGACGAAACACGGGCCAAGCATCTCGCGGATGGTGGCGTCATCAACGGCCTGGAGTTTTGTCTCTTGGAGGCAGACAATGGATGCATGGGAGTCCCGGACGATGTCCCGAACGGCATCCCGGCGGGCACGCGAGTTCAGGCCTCGAACGTTCCAACAGATGATGTTGACGTTAGGTTGTGCCATTAAGGAAACTTTGAGTGATCACGGCAGGAGCAGCTTCTCAGAGCCGAGTAGCCGGTAGATGGATGGTTGACACAAACACACATGTTGTAGAAGATAGCAGACGAACATGAAGCACCCCAAGGGTGAGACGATAGGCGACCTCGAGCCGCGGCGATGCGCAGCATCTGGAGACTAAAACTGAAAGCAGAAAGCAGAAGGCGATACATCTTGGGACAGAAGACCTCCCAGGCCGAGCGTCGGACGCAAGGGCCACTAGAACTACTAGGACACCTACACATCAGCAACTTGAGCCTCCACGGTTGCTTTCTTGTCCTTCTTCAGCTTCTTTTGTGTGAGGTTCTTGGCGTGTGAAACAAGCCCCGCAATCGCCTGGACCACGGGAGCGGCTAGCGGAGTGGCGAACATGTCTAGGTACGCTTGCTTGGCCTTGTCGTCGTAGCCGACGGATGGATCAAGGACACCGCAGACCCTAGCAATGATCTCTTGGACCGCGTCCGAGCCGGCGCCCGGCGGGAGTAGAGCCTTCTTCTTGTCAAGGCGGGCGCTGCGACGAGTAACCGCTACAGCAGCCTTGGCCTTGCGTGGAGCTGGAGTGGGCAGCAGCGGAGCGTCGGCGCAGTTGGCGACGGAGTGGAGGAACGTGTCCAGAGTAGCTGGAGGAAGCGGTCCGTCTTCAGGCGCCGCCACGACGGCCAGCGCAGCGGGGTCGTCGGCGAGCAACTCAGCGTGGGCGTCGCCGGGCAGCAGAACAACAGCAGCAGACGACCCATTGAAGGTAACCGGGCGAGCCACCACAGGCCCAACAGGGAGCAACCCAACCGCCAAGTCATCAGGTGGCAGCACGTTTTCATGCGCCAAGTCCGCACATGGCAACACACTTACATGCTCGGGCCCCAGGCCACCTCCATGCACGGTCTCCAGGCCATCAACAAATTATGTATCTAGCATTCAAGTGCATCTAGATATATCTGTTTTAGCATCAATTAATATGAGACGAAGGGACTATTTGAAAAATGTTATAGTATATCAGAAAAAAATTCTTATGTATACAAAAAATGTATAGTCTATACCAAAAAAGGACACATCAAACATAAGCTAAAACAATATTTATCATGTATTTGAAAAGTGTTACACGAGTATAAAAAAACTTTCTACTGTATATGAAAATGTACAATCCATATGACATAAAATTGTTGGGGAATGTAGTAATTTCAAAAAATTTCCTACGCACACGCAAGATCATAGTGATGCATAGCAACGAGAGGGGAGAGTGTCGTCCACGTACTCTCGTAGACCATAAGCTGAAGCGTTATGACAACGCGGTTGATGTAGTCGTACGTCTTCACGATCGACCGATCCTCAGTACCGAACGTACGGCACCTCCGTGTTTAGCACACGTTTAGCTCGGTGACGTCCCGCGAACTCACGACCCAGTAGAGCTCGAAGGAGAGTTTCGTCAGCACGACGACGTGATGACGATGTTGATGAAGTTACCGACGCAGGGCTTTGCCTATGCACCGCTACGATATGACCGAGGTGGATTATGGTGGACGGGGCACCACACACGGCTAAGAGATAAATGATCAATTGTTGTGTCTCCAAGGGGTGCCCCCCTCCCCTATATAAAGGAGTGGAGGAGGGGGAGGGGGCCGGCCTTCTATGGCGCGCCCCATGAGGAGTCCTACTCCCACCGGGAGTAGGACTTCCCCCTTCCAAGTAGGAGTAGGAGAGGGGAAGGAAGGGAGAGAAGGAGAGAAGGAAAGGGGGGCGCCGCCCCCCTCCTTGTCCCATTCGGACTAGAGGGGAAGGGGGCGCGCGGCTGCCCAGGCCGCCCCTCCTATTCTCCCACTTGGGCCCATTAGGCCCAATATACTCCCCGGGGGGTTCCGGTAACCCCCGGTACTCCGGTATATGTCTGAAACCTCCCGAAACATTTCCGGTGTCCGAACATAGTCGTCCAATATATCAATCTTTATGTCTCGACCATTTCGAGACTCATTTTCATGTCAGTGATCATATCCGGGACTCCGAACTACCTTCGGTACATCAAAACATATAAACTCATAATACCGATCGTCACAGAACTTTAAGCGTGCGGACCCTACGGGTTCGAGAACTATGTAGACATGACGGAGACATGTCTCCGGTCAATAACCAATAGCGGAACCTGGATGCTCATATTGGTTCCTACATATTCTACAATGATCTTTGTCGGTCAAACCGCATAACAACATACGTTGTTCCCTTTGTCATCGGTATGTTACTTGCCCGAGATTCGATCGTCGGTATCTTAATACCTAGCTCAATCTCGTTACCGGCAAGTCGCTTTACTCGTTCCGTAATGCATCATCCCGCAACTAGCTCATTTGTCACATTGCTTGCAAGGCTTATAGTGATGTGCATTACCGAGAGGGCCCAGAGATACCTCTCCGACAATCGGAGTGACAAATCCTAATCTCGATGTATGCCAACTCAACAAGTACCATCGGAGACACTTGTAGAGCACCTTTATAATCACCCAGTTACATTGTGACGTTTGGTAGCACACAAAGTGTTCCTCCGGTATTCGGGAGTTGCATAATCTCATAGTCATAGGAACATGTATAAGTCATGGAGAAAGCAATAGCAGTAAACTAAACGATCAAGTGTTAAGCTAACGGAATGGGTCAAGTCAATCACATCATTCTCCTAATGATGTGATCCCGTTAATCAAATGACAACTCATGTCTATGGCTAGGAAACTCAACCATCTTTGATTAACGAGCTAGTCAAGTAGAGGCATACTAGTGACACTATGTTTGTCTATGTATTCACACATGTATTATGTTTCCGGTTAATAAAATTCTAGCATGAATAATAAACATTTATCATGATATGAGGAAATAAATAATAACTTTATTATTGCCTCTAGGGCATATTTCCTTCAGTCTCCCACTTGCACTAGAGTCAATAATCTAGATTACATAGTAATGATTCTAAAACCCATGGAGTCTTGGTGCTGATCATGTTTTGCTCGTGGAAGAGGCTTAGTCGACGGGTCTGCAACATTCAGATCCGTATGTACCTTGCAAATCTCTATGTCTCCCACCTGGACTTGATCCCGGATGGAATTGAAGCGTCTCTTGATGTGTTTGGTTCTCTTGTGAAATCTGGATTCCTTTGCCAAGGCAATTGCACCAGTATTGTCACAAAAGATTTTCATTGGACCCGATGCACTAGGTATGACACCTAGATCGGATATGAACTCCTTCATCCAGACTCCTTCATTTGCTGCTTCTGAAGCAGCTATGTACTCCGCTTCACACGTAGATCCCGCCACGACGCTTTGTTAAGAACTACACCAACTGACAGCTCCACCATTCAATATAAACACATATCCGGTTTGTGATTTAGAATTGCCCGGATCAGTGTCAAAGCTTGCATCGACGTAACCATTTACGACGAGCTCTTTGTCACCTCCATAAACGAGAAACATATCCTTAGTCCTTTTCAGGTATTTCAGGATGTTCTTGACCGCTGTCCAGTGATCCATCCTGGATTACTTTGGTACCTCCCTGCTAAGCTAATAGCAAGGCACACATCAGGTCTAGTACACAGCATTGCATACATGATAGAGCCTATGGCTGAAGCATAGGGAACACTTTTCATTTTCTCTCTATCTTCTGCAGTGGTTGGGCATTGAGTCTGACTCAACTTCACACCTTGTAACACAGGCAAGAACCCTTTCTTTGCTTGATCCATTTTGAAATTTTTCAAAACTTTGTCAAGATATGTGCTTTGTGGAAGTCCAATTAAGTGTCTTGATCTATCTCTATAGATCCTGATGCCCAATATTTATGCAGCTTCACCGAGGTCGTTCATTGAAAAACTCTTATTCAAGTATCCTTTTATGCTATCCAGAAATTCTATATCATTTCCAATCAGCAATATGTCATCCACATATAATATTAGAAATGCTACAGAGCTCCCACTCACTTTCTTGTAAATACAGGCTTCTCCAAAAGTCTGTATAAAACCATATGCTTTGATCACACTACCAAAATGTTTATTCCAACTCCAAGAGGCTTGCACCAGTCCATAAATGGATCGCTGGAGCTTGCACACTTTGTTAGCTTCTTTTGGATCGACAAAACCTTCTGGTTGCATCATATACAACTCTTCTTCTAGAAATCCATTCAGGAATGCAGTTTTGACATCCATTTGCCAAATTTCATAATCCTAAAATGCGGCAATTGCTAACATGATTTGGACAGAGTTAAGCATCGCTACGGGTGAGAAAGTCTCATCGCAGTCAACCCCTTGAACTTGTCGAAAAGCTTTCGCAACAATTCGAGCTTTGTAGACAGTAACATTACCGTCAGCGTCAGTCTTCTTCTTGAAGATCCATTTATTCTCTATGGCTTGCCGATCATCGGGCTAGTCAACCAAAGTCCACACTTTGTTCTCATACATGGATCCTTCTCAGATTTCATGGCCTCAAGCCATTTTGCGGAATCTGGGCTCACCATCACTTCTTCATAGTTCGTAGGTTCGCCATGGTCAAGTAACATGACTTCCAGAATAGAATGATCGTACCACTCTGGTGTGGATCTTACTCTGGTTGATCTACGAGGTTCGGTAGTAACTTGATCTGAAGTTTCATGATCAATATCATTAGCTTCCTCACTAATTGGTGTAGGTGTCACAGGAACCAGTTTATGTGATGAACTACTTTCCAATAAGGGAGCAAGTACAATTACCTCATCAAGTTCTACTTTCCTCCCACTCACTTCTTTCGAGAGAAACTCCTTCTCTAGAAAGGATCCAAATTTAGCAACAAATGTCTTGCCTTCGGATCTGTGATAGAAGGTGTACCCAACAGTCTCCTTTGG
>LR880970.1:14213152-14226319 GCA_904067115.1 Aegilops sharonensis | reverse complement strand
TACTACTTCCTTCCATTCAAATTAATTGTCGCAACTCTAATACAACTTCCCTAGATTAAGTCGCGCCTAGCCAAAAGATTTGTCGATGATTCACGCAATCCGAGTGAAGTGGTGTCAAGAATTCCCGCCTCACCAAGCATGGCGAAAACAAGAAGGTAACCAGCTCACGGCTCAAAAAAAAACCTCACTTAAATCGGCAACTAAACCTCAAGAGAGGCCCCGCAAACTAACTCAACAAAAGCACATACTTCCCCGCCTTAAAATAAATGTCTCAATTTTGTACTAAATTTATTATAAAATTATACTAAGTTTGATACGTTTATTTTGAGACGGAGGGAGTATTACATAGCTATAAATTCCATCAGACATGATGGGGAAGCACCGTGAGCAAAGAAAACTCCCAAGCCGGTGAACGGATGAAAATAATACGGGGATAAATAGAGAGTGGGAATCATGCCCTGCGGCTTGGCAAGCACTGATGTACTGAAAGCAAATCTCCCGGAGCACCAAACTATTATTGCTGAAAAAGAGAAGGACTGAAGGAGGAGCAGAGGAATCCTTACGTTAGCTCCAAGTCGACGGCCAAATCAAGCAAGCGACTGCTGCCCACACCCCACAGAGCCCTACACCACCATGCGGCCAGCGAAATCAGAGGACGGCAGTTACCGAGGCACGAGAAAAGGGAGAGAAAGGAAGCGACAAGGGAGTCGGGAGGAACCAAGCTCGCCGGAGACTGGAACGGAACCTCGCCGGCCGGAGTAGGCTTTTGGTCGAGAGGTGTGAATGGATCCTCGACACAAAAATCCAATCAATACTATCTCTAATAAATAGTGTGAAGAGATAAAGCAATAATAAACAAGTGGATAGCTTCCTACAAAAAAGTGGATAGGATGGGAACTTATCTGTAGTTCATGACTCAAGTACGTTTCAGGCCGGAAGAAAGGATGAGAAGGAGCGGAATATTCAAGGATTGCATGCGACCGATGCAAGATGCAGGTAGGGTCTGCATCAAACATTACCCAGAGGTTGGCGAGTGCCTCTCTTGCTAGCTGTTTCTGTCGAGGCAGGGACGTCTGAGCGGCGCACCCGAGACATGTACACATTGTTATACCATCGTATTCAGGGAACCCATGGCAGCAGGATAGCTGTCGTCGTCCTCTTCTTTTTCATTGTCTTTCATCATAAGAGCAACTTCAACGGGCCGACCCAAACGGACACCGCTTTTGTCCGTTTGGGTCGGCCAGTCGGACGTGCGCGTCCGCATTCTGAAATGGGTTGTCTTGGTCGCCTAACGCGGGGGGGGGGGGGGTCCAAATGTGTGGGCATGCAAAAAAAATGATCGCACGAAATAAACTTAAAATAAACATAATTAAACATAAGTTGCCGGTCGAACGCCGGCCAAATTTCACTTAAACATAATTAAACATTAATTAAAACATTAAAAAAAGTCTGCGCCTGTGAGGGAGTCCCGGACTAGGGGATGTCCGGATAGCCGGACTATCATCACGGCCGGACTCCAAGACTATGAAGATACAAGATTGAGGACTTCGTCCCGTATCCGGATGAGACTTTCCTTGGCGTGGAAGGCAAGCTTGGCGATACGGATATGTAGATCTCCTACCATTATAACCGACTCTGTGTAACCCTAACCTATCCGGTGTCTATATAAACCAGAGGGTTTTAGTCCGTAGGACGAACAACAATCATACCATAGGCTAGCTTCTAGGGTTTAGCCTCCTTGATCTCGTGGTAGATCTACTCTTGTACTACCCATATCATCAATATTAATCAAGTAGGAGTAGGGTATTACCTCCATCGAGAGGGCCCGAACCTGGGTAAAAACATCGTGTCCCTTGTCTCCTGTTACCATCCGCCTAGACGCACAGTTCGGGACCCCCTACCCGAGATCTGCCGGTTTTGACACCTACATTGGTGCTTTCATTGAGAGTTCCTCTGTGTCGTCACCGATAGGCCCGATGGCTCCTACGATCATCAACAACGACGCGGTCCAGGGTGAGACTTTTCTCCCCGGGCAAATCTTCGTGTTCGGCGGCTTTGCACTGCGGGCCAATTCGCTTGGCCATCTGGAGCAGATCGAAAGCTACGCCCCTGGCCATCAGGTCAGATTTGGAAGTTTGAACTATATGGCCGACATCCGCGGAGACTTGATCTTCGACGGATTCGAACCGCAGCCCAGCGCGCCGCACTGTCTCGATGGGCATGATCTAGCTCTGCAGCCGAACAGTGCCCTGGAGGCCGCACCAGTATCCGCTCCGACCCTTAATCCGGGGCCGGATTCCCCGATCGAGGACGAGTGGTTGGACACCGCCTCGGGGGATACAATCTCTACGGCGATCGAGCCGAACTCCATCCCTGTCCTTTGCGAAGACCTCGACTCCAGGGCGCCGGACTCCTCTCCGGACTCCGGACCCTCCGCGCTCTTGCCAATCGAATCCGATTGGGCGCCGGTCATGAAGTTCACCGCCGCAGACATCTTTCAGCACTCGCCCTTCGGCGACATCCTGAATTCACTAAAGTCTCTCTCTTTATCCGGAGAGCCCTGGCCGGACTACGGACAGGAAGGTTGGGATGCGGACGACGAAGAAATTCACGCCCACCCACCACCCACTTTGTAGCCACTGTCGATGATTTAACCGACATGCTAGACTACGAATCCGAAGACATCGACGGTATGGACGACGATGCCAGCGACCAAGACCCAGCGCCTACAGGGCACTGGAAGGCCACCTCGTCATATGACATATATATGGTGGACATCCCAAAAGATGGGAACGGCGATGGAACAATGGAGGATGACCCCTCCAAGAAACAGCCGAAGCGCCGACGTCAGCGGCGCCGCTCTAAATCCCGCCACAATAAAAACGGTGATTCCGGCATGGGAGATAATAACACCCCAGACAGTGCCGAAGAGAACCCCCGCCAGCAGGACTTAGCGCAGGAGGAGGGAGAAGCAAGTCCGCACGACAGTGCGGTAGAAAGAGAGGTTGAGGACGATAATTATGCGCCTCCCTCCGAAGATGAGGCAAGCCTCGACGACGACGAGTTTGTCGTGCCTGAGGATCCCGCTGAACAGGAGCGTTTCAAATGCAGGCTCATAGCCACGGCAAGCAGCCTCAAGAAAAAGCAGCAACAGCTTATAGCTGACCAAGACCTGCTAGCTGACAGATGGACTGAAGTCCTTGCAGCCGAAGAGTATGAACTCGGAAGCCCCTCCAAAAGCTACCCCAAACGCAGGTCGTTGCCTCGACTAGAGGAGGAAGCACCCAAGTCACCAGCGCATGACATGGCAGACCGGCCACCCCGTGGCCGCGACAGAGAAGCCTCTCGGCCCTCCGCTCAAGCCACACCCCGACGCCGCTCAAAAAGTACCAATGCACGGGAAAACGCGCCAGACTTGCGAGATATATTGGAGGATAAGACAAAACATACAAGATCGATCTATGGATCGCGTGGGCGCCCAGCAATGCGGGATGATTACCGTCGCGCCGGACACAGCAAAACCGGCCGGGCCGAACACAGTAGACAAAGCTCATATGAGCTACGTCGTAATATAGCCCAATACAGAGGCGCCGCACACCCACTATGCTTCACAGATGAAGTAATGGATCATCAAATCCCAGAGGGCTTCAAGCCCGTAAACATCGAATCATACGATGGTACCACAGATCCCGCGGTCTGGATCGAGGATTATATCCTCCATATCCACATGGCCCGTGGTGGTGATCTACATGCCATCAAATACCTCCCACTCAAGCTTAAAGGACCAGCTCGACATTGGCTCAATAGCTTGCCAGCAGAATCAATTGGTTGTTGGGAGGACCTGGAAGCCGCATTCCTTGATAACTTCCAGGGCACATATGTGCGACCACCAGACGCCGATGACCTTAGCCACATAATTCAGCAGCCAGAAGAATCGGCTAGACAATTCTGGACTCGGTTCCTAACAAAGAAAAATCAAATCGTTGACTGTCCGGATGTAGAGGCCCTTGCAGCCTTCAAACATAACATCCGCGACGAGTGGCTTGCCCGGCACCTAGGACAGGAAAAGCCGAAATCTATGGCAGCCCTCACAACCCTCATGACTCGCTTTTGTGCGGGAGAGGACAGCTGGCTAGCTCAAAGCAACAACTTGGCCAAACATCCTGATAGTTCGGATACCAAGGACATCAATGGCAGGTCGCGTCGCAACAAGAACAAGCGCCGCATTAACGGCGATAATACTGAAGATACGGCCGTCAATGCCGGATTCAGAGGCTCTAAACCCGGTCAGCGGAAGAAGCCATTCAAAAGAAATACCCAGGGCCCGTCCAACTTGGACCGCATACTCGATCGCTTGTGCCAAATACATGGCACCCCCGAAAAACCAGCCAATCACACCAACAGGGATTGTTGGGTGTTCAAGCAAGCAGGCAAGTTAAGTGCCGAACTCAATGACAAGGGGCTGCATAGCGATGACGAGGAAGAGCCCCGACCGCCGAACAATAGGGAACAGAAAGGTTTTCCCACACAAGTGCGGACGGTGAACATGATATACGCAACCCACATACCCAAAAGGGAGCGGAAGCGCGCACTACGGGACGTATATGCGATGGAGCCAGTCACCCCGAAGTTCAACCCATGGTCTTCCTGCCGATCACCTTCGATCGAAGGGACCACCCCACTAGCATCCGTCACGGCGGCTTCGCCGCATTGGTTCTTGACCCAATTATTGACTGATTTCACCTCACCAGAGTCTTGATGGACGGCGGTAGCAGCCTGAACCTACTTTATTAGGATACAGTGCGCAAAATGGGCATAGAACCCTCAAGGATTAAACCTACAAAGATGACCTTTAAAGGCGTCATACCGGGTGTAGAGGCCAATTGTACAGGCTCAGTCACACTCGAAGTGGTCTTTGGATCTCCGGATAACTTCCGAAGCGAAGAGTTAATCTTCGACATCGTCCCATTCCGCAGCGGCTATCATGCACTGCTCGAACGAACCGCATTTGCAAAGTTCAATGCGGTGCCGCACTACGCCTACCTCAAGCTCAAGATGCCAGGCCCTCGAAGAGTAATCACGGTCAATGGAAACACCGAACACTCTCTCCGAACGAAGGAGCATACTGCGGCCCTCGCTGCGGAGGTGCAAAGCAGCCTCTCACGACAATTCTCGAGTCCGGCCACTAAGCGTTCGGACACCGCCAAGCGCGCCCGGAGTAACCTCCAACAAGACCACCTAGCACGATTCAAGCACGAGTAGCAATCCGGCCCCAACCCCCGCCCTCGCAAAATTGCGAAGGTAGTATTACGCGTACATAATTACGCTCTGGAGATACCATGGGCATATGGGGAGGGGCAAGACAACGGCACGCCAAGAATGCGGCTCGACCGCACCAGGGGCTCCCGCTTGTGTCACTTCTTTTTTCTTCTTTTTTTTCTTTTTCTTCCTTTTTTACTTTCAGGACTCCGTCTTTGAGAAGTCCTGTCCGGCACTCGAATCGCCGAACTCACGATGCAACAGCCAGGGAAGCGGAAAGCCACGTCGAGTGTTCAGGTGGTCTCTATTACGAGCATTATACCTGTTTTACATATCATCAAGAAGCTTACCCCTGGAGGGGGACATGTTAGATAGTCCCATCGCTTGCTTATCGCACTATTTGTATCGTTCTGCTTCCATTGCAGTACCTTTTTGAATAAACAATACATGGCTTTTGCTTATTATTGCTCTACTTCCTTTTGTTCATTACACGACATGTTGCAACCGTACACTTTGGTACGGCCAATACACCAGGGGCTTAAGTGTCCCAAAATTATGGTGTGATAAGTCCGAACACTTTCACAAGTGCGGCATCCCGAACTTATAGCATTATATGAATTGGCTCCGAATCATGTCTTGGGTCAATAGTTGGGTTTGCCCGGCTCCCGTGTTTTGGTACCTTACGTTCCGTTATATCGGATAGGTAGCACCGGGAGAACCACTGCGATTGTGCCCCAGTTATGCTGGGTCGAGCACCTCAGTGGAGAAAGCTAAAACTGACCGTCATGATAGGGCGAGAGCCGGTCGCTGTTCGAGAGGTTTTTTCGGGTCCCTAAAGACTTATGCCGCTTAGAGCGAGGAACCGGAATTGTCCGGCCAAGGCGTGGATAGCGCCCCGAACTCGGTCTTTCGAATACTAGGGGGTTCGCCGAAATTTAAAATTATAGAATTCTATGGCTAAGTGAGAGTGTTCAAGCATTATAAGTCCGGTTGCCTTGTTCGTTGTGTTGAGCGCCTCCCTAGATGGACCCAAAAATGGGAACAAGAGTGCTCAAGTTTATCCCGAACACCCCAGCACTCGTGGCATGGGGGCTGAAGCCAACGACTTGCCATCTCTCAAATTTGATAAACGGCCGCACAGAAGGTAATATTTTAAATTAATAAGCGTTGCTTAGCGCATATGAACAAGTTTTCAGCGTACAGGATAACACATGCGAGTTTATTCAAAAATTACATCTCTGGAGCACTCATCCGCTATTCGGCGGGCACCCTTCAGGAGGCCCTCATAGTACATTTCGGGCGTGCGATGCTCATGGCCCTTCGGTGGCCCGTCCGTCACAAGTCTCTCCGCATCCAGCTTGCCCCAGTGCACTTTAGCACGGGCAAGGGCCCGACGGACACCTTCAATGCAGACGGAGTGCTTGATGACTTCAAGCCGCGGACAGGCATCCACCAGCCGCTGCACCAAGCCGAAGTAGCTCCCGGGCATGGCCTCCAATGGCCACAACCATGCTATAGGGCCCTTCATGGCCTATTCGGCGACCTTATGGAGCTCGACCAGCTGCTTCAGCTGGTCGCTCAGGGGCATCGGATGGTCGGCCTCAGCATACTGAGACCAGAACACCTTCTTCGTAGAGCTCCCCTCCTGGGTGCGGTAGAATGCGGCAGCGTCAGACGCACTACGGGGCAAATCTGCGAATGCTCCTGGAGAGCTCCGAATCCGGGTAAGTAATAGGTAATTCACTCTCACATGCTTGCTTTGCATAAAGAATGCCTTACCTGCTGCTATCTTCTTTAAAGACTCAATTTCTTGGAGGGCTTTTTGGGCCTCGGCCTTAGCAGCTTTGGCACCCTCAAGAGCCGAGGCGAGCTCGGACTCTCGAGTCTTCGAGTCACGCTCCAAACTCTCGTGTTTTTCCACGAGAGCTTGGAGCTCTTGCCATACCTTGGCCAGCTGCGCCTCCCCCTTCTCTCGCTCGGTGCATTCCGCAACCGCTTTGTTTTCGGCCACAGACACCGCTTCCTTCAGGGTCGCCACCTCGTTCGTGGCCCCTGCAGTACCCAAGTTATTCCTGTTATTTTTTGCAACCAAAGCCTTTTCTATAAGGTATTTCTTTAATAAGGTATTACTTACCTTCCTTGTCCTCGAGCTCCCTCTTGGCTTGTCCGAGCTCGTTCTCGGACGGCTCGAGGTTCTGCTTCAATGCATTGACCTCCGCAGTCAGTGCGGCAGAGGTCAGCAGCGCAGCCTACATTCCCATATTGACATACTTATGTTAGACTCCTGCGTATATCTTTTTAGATCCTTAGTCCGACTTTTCTTTCCGAACACCGAACTAAGCATCAGGGGCTACTGTCTATGCGGTTATATTTTTTACATATTCTAAAACTTACCTCAAAGCCTGTTAGAAGGCTGGTACAGGCTTCAGTCAGTCCGCTCTTGGCGGACTGAACTGTCCGGATCACCGCACTCATAACAGTACGGTGCTCCTCCTTGATGGAAGCGCCGTTAAGCGCCTCCTGTAAGCTATCCGGTGCCTCCGGTTGGACGGAGGACACCGGCGTCTTACCCTTCTTGCGAAGGATCCTCTGTCCGGACTCCGGAACCGCTGATGGTTCTGGCATGGAGTCCGGACGAGGGTCGGGCTTAGAGCCCCTGGGGATCTTGCCCCCCGCGCGCCTGGAGTCCGGGAGGTCGCCTTGTGGCACCTCCTGCGCTACCTCCTCTTGACCAAGCCCCCCTTGGGTCCCCGCCGCGGCGTCGCCCGCAGCATGAGGCGAGGAGGCGGTCGGAAGCGAGGTACTCTCCATTTCCGACGAGCCCAGGGACCCGCTCGATGAATCGGCGAACTCGCCCTTGGGCGGGCTGCACGGTTGTTCAACATTAGAGAACACTCTGCAATAATAAAAAAACCATGGGTATCCGGACACTTACGATCTCGCCAGGGGCTTGGTCCTTGTAGGCCAGTCCTCCTCGTCGTCGTCGACGTTGGTGGAGAAGTCCAGAGGAAGGGTTCTTCCCTTCTTGGACCCTCCGGCCTCCCCAGCTGGGGCGGCCTTCCTTTTCTTCTCCTCCCCCGCTGGGGGAGGAGCTTCTTCTTCTTCCTCCTCATCTTCAGGAGAAGATTCCGCTTCGGAATCTGACAACACCTGGCATCGGGAGCTCCTTCGAGTTCCCGTGACCTCCTTCTTGGCCTTCTTCTCCGGCACCACGTACGGCGCCGGAGCCAGCAGCCTCGTCAATCGGGCGTCCGCTGGGTCTTCTGGCAAAGGGGCCGGACAGTTAATCTGTCCGAACGTCTTCATCCAGTCCTGTCAAAGATTAGGGAGTTTTAGATCCCACGTAGAGTCAATCTATGAAAAAAGAGTCCCGTAAAGGGTAAAATAGCTTACCTCGCCGGCTGGACGCTGCGCGCTGTATCCACGATCTTTCGTAGCGGATGCTGGGGCTTCGGCGCCCTTGAACAGCACCTTCCAGGCATCTTCGTACGTAGTGTCGAAGATCCGGTTCAAGGTTTGGTGCTGTGCCGGATCGAACTCCCACAAGTTAAAAGCCCTTTGTTGGCATGGGAGAATCTGGCGGATGAGCATCACCTGGATTACGTCGACAAGCCTAAGATTCTTGGCCACCAGGTTTCGGACGCATGTTTGAAGTCCGGATGTCTCGTCCGAATTCCCCCACGTCAGGCCCGTCTCTTTCCATGACGAGAGCCGTGTGGGGAAGCCAGATCTGAATTCGGGGGCCGCCACCCATTTGGTGTTGCGGGGCTCGGTGATGTAGAACCACCCCGATTGCCACCCCTTTATTGTCTCCACGAAGGCGCCTTCGAGCCATGGGACTTTGGCCATCTTGCCAACCATGGCGCCTCCGCACTCCGCTTGACGGCCGCCCACTACCTTTGGCCGGACGTTGAAGATCTTCAGCCATAAGCCGAAGTGGGGCGGGATGCAGAGGAAAGCCTCGCACACGACGATAAACGCCGAGATGTTGAGGATGAAATTCGGGGCCAGGTCGTGGAAGTCCAGGCCGTAGTAGAACATGAGCCCCCGGACAAATGGGTGAAGAGGAAAACCTAGTCCGCGGAGGAAGTGGGGGAGAAACACCACCCTCTCACGGGGCCCAGGGGTCGGAATGGGCTGCCCCTCGTCGGGAAGCCTGTGCGCGATGTTGCCGGACAAGTATCCGGCCTCCCACAGTCTTGCGATGTGCCCCTCAAAGCCATGTGGGGTGTGCGGACTTGGGCGCTGGAGCTTAAGTGCGCGGAAATGGATAAGCAAAGGAGGAAGAAGGCGTAGGTGAAAAGGTGGATCCTTATCCCCTTGTATAGACGGACGGAGCTATGCGTCCCCCACCAGCCTGGTAAAACTCGCTTATTTCCCAAGCGCCGTGATCAATGGCACGGATGGGTTACCCACGTCCGTATTGATGAGAATCCCGGAATAAGGGGACACGATCTATGCTTTGATAAGACGTGCCAAGGAAACCGCCTCGCTAAACACGCTGAGGTGGGAACAGTACAAAACGATTCATATAAAGGCCTTGCCGTGGTGTGATGTCATGCCGCGGAATACGTCAGCAGATCTGTTCAAAATTTATTCTCTCTACGGTGTTATGTGGAACTTGTTTTGCAGAGCCGGACACTATCCTTGTGTTCAAAACCTTCTATGAAGTATTCGGAGGAGGAAATCGCCTCGCAATGCCGAATACAATCAACGCGCCGGACTCATCATCATTGAAGCCTGGTTCAGGGGCTACTGAGGGAGTCCCGGACTAGGGGGTGTCCGGATAGCCGGACTATTGTCACGGCCGGACTCCAAGACTATGAAGATACAAGATTGAAGACTTTGTCCCGTGTCCGGATGGGACTTTCCTTGGCGTGGAAGGCAAGCTTGGCGATACGGATATGTAGATCTCCTACCATTGTAACCGACTCTGTGTAACCCTAACCTATCCAGTGTCTATATAAACCGGAGGGTTTTAGTCCGTAGGACGAACAACAATCATACCATAGGCTAGCTTCTAGGGTTTATCCTCCTTGATCTTGTGGTAGATCTACTCTTGTACTACCCATATCATCAATATTAATCAAGAAGGAGTAGGGTATTACCTCCATCGAGAGGGCCCGAACCTGGGTAAAAACATCGTGTCCCTTGTCTCCTGTTACCATCCGCCTAGACGCACAGTTCGGGACCCCCTACCCGAGATCCGCCGACTTTGACACCGACAGCCCGCCTTCTGCCGCTTATGTCATATTGGTGTAAAGCGCATGAAGAAAATCCATGCTGATGGGCTTTTGGAATCACTTGATTATGAATCAGTTGATGCTTGCGAACCATGCCTCCTGGGCAAGATGACTAAGACTCCGTTCTCCGGAACAATGAAGCAAGCAACAGACTTGTTGAAAATAATACATACTGACAGTCCGATGAGTGTTGAGGCTCGTGACAGGTATCGTTATTTTCTAACCTTCACAGATGATTTGAGCAGATATGGGTATATCTACTTGATGAAACATAAATCTGAAACATTTGAAAAGTTCAAATAATTTCAGAGTGAAGTGGAAAATCATCGTAACAAGAAAATAAAGTTTCTACAATCTGATCATGGAGGAGAATATTTGAGTTACGAGTTTGGTCTTCATTTGAAACAATGCGGAAAAGTTTCGCAACTCACGCCACTTGAAACACCACAGCGTAATGGTGTGTCCGAACATCGTAACCGTATTTTATTAGATATGGTGCAATCTATGATGTCTCTTACCGATTTACCACTATCGTTTTGGGGTTATGCATTAGAGACAGCTGCATTCATATTAAATATGGCACCATCTAAATCCGTTGAGACGATACCATATGAACTGTGGTTTGGCAAGAAACCAAAGTTGTCGTTTCTTAAAGTTTGGGGCTGTGATGCTTATGTGAAAAAACTTCAACCTAATAAGCTCGAACCTAAATCGGAGATATGTTTCTTCATAGGATACCCAAAGGAGACTGTTGGGTACACCTTCTATCACAGATCCGAAGGCAAGACATTCTTTGCTAAAGAATGGATCCTTTCTAGAGAAGAAGTTTCTCTCGAAAGAAGTGAGTGGGAGGAAAGTAGAACTTGATGAGGTAATTGTACCTGCTCTCTTATTGGAAAGTAGTTCATCACAGAAACCTGTTCCTGTGACTCCTACACCAATTAGTGAGGAAGCTAATGATGATGATCATATAACTTCAGATCAAGTCACTTCCGAACCTCGTAGGTCAACCAGAGTAAGATCCGCACTAGAGTGGTACGGTAATCCTGTTCTGGAGGTCATGTTACTTGACCATGACGAACCTACGAACTATGAGGAAGCGATGATGAGCCCAGATTCCGTAAAATGGCTTGAGGCCATGAAATCTGAGATGGGATCCATGTATGAGAACAAAGTGTGGACTTTGGTTGACTTGCCCGATGATCGGCAAGCCATCGAGAATAAATGGATCTTCAAGAAGAAGATAGACGCTGACAATAATGTTAATATCTATAAAGCTCGACTTGTTGCGAAAGGTTTTCGACAAGTTCAAGGAGTTGACTATGATGAGATTTTCTCACTCGTAGTGATGCTTAAGTCTGTCTGAATCATGTTAGAAAATTGCCACATTTTATGAAATCTGGCAAATGGATGTCAAAACTACATTTCTTAATGGATTTTTTAAGAAGAGTTGTATATGATGCAACTAGAAGGTTTTGTCGATCCTAAAGGTGCTAACAAAATGTGCAAGCTCCAGCGATCCATCTATGGACTGGTGCAAGCATCTCGAAGTTGGAATATACGCTTTGATGAGTTGATCAAAGCATACTGTTTTATACAGACTTGCGGTGAAGCCTGTATTTACAAGAAAGTGAGTGGGAGAACTACAACATTTCTGATAAGTATATGTGAATGACATATTATTGATCGGAAATAATGTAGAATTTTCTGGAAAGCATAAAGGAGTATTTGAAAGGAGTTTTTCAAAGAAAGACCTTGGTGAAGCTGCTTACATATTGAGTATCAAGAACTATAGAGATAGATCAAGACGCTTGATAAGATTATTTCAATGAGTACATACCTTGACAAGATTTTGAAGTAGTTCAAAATGGAACAGTAAAAGAAGGAGTTCTTGCCTGTGTTGCAAGGTGTGAAGTTGAGTAAGACTCAAAACCCGACCACGACAAAAGATAGAGAGAGAACGAAAGTCATTCCCTATGCCTCAGCCATAGGTTCTATAAAGTATGTCATGCTGTGTACCAGACCTATTGTATACCCTGCCCTGAGTTTGGCAAGGGAGTACAATAGTGATCTAGAAGTAGATCACTGGACATTGGTCAAAATTATCCTTAGTGGAATAAGGATATGTTTCTCGGTTATGGAGGTGACAAAAAGTTCATCGTAAAGGGTTACGTCGATGCAAGTTTTGGCACTGATCCGGATGACTCTAAGTCTCAATCTGGATACATATTAAAAGTGGGAGAAATTAGCTAGAGTAGCTCCGTGCAGAGCATTGTTGACATAGAAATCTACAAAATACATACGGATCTGAATTTGGCAGACCCGTTGACTAAACTTCTCTCACAAGCAAAACATGATCACACCTTAGTACTCTTTTGGTGTTAATCACATGGCGATGTGAACTAGATTGCTGACTCTAGTGAACCCTTTGAGTGTTGGTCACATGGCGATGTGAACTATGGGTGTTAATCACACGGTGATGTGAGCTATTGGTGTTAAATCACATGGCGATGTGAACTAGACTATTGACTCTAGTGTAAGTGGGAGACTGAAGGAAATATGCCCAAGTGGCAATAATAAAGTTGTTATTTATATTTCCTTATAACATGATAAATGTTTATTATTCATGCTAGAATTGTATTAACCGGAAACTTAGTACATGTGT
>LR880970.1:14157257-14179931 GCA_904067115.1 Aegilops sharonensis | reverse complement strand
CGTGCCCGCGGTTATGAGGCAGATGGGAATTTGTTAATGTCCGGTTGTAGAAAACCCGAAGTTGACCTCAATTAAAATACACATCAACCGCGTGTGTAACCGTGATGGTCTCTTCTCGGCGGAGTCCGGGAAGTGAACACGGTGTTGGAGTTATGTCTGACGTAAGTAGTTCAGGATCACTTCTTGATCGCTACTAGCTTCACGACCGTGCTTTGCTTCTCTCCTCGCTCTCTTTTGCGATGTAGCCACCATATATGCTAGTCGCTTGCTGCAGCTCCACCTTACAACTCTGTCCTTCCTACAAGCTTAAATAGTCTTGATCTCGAGGGTGTGAGATTTCTGAGTCCCCGTGACTCACAGATTCTACCAAAACAGTTGCAGGTGCCGACGATGCCAGTGCAGGTGACGCAACCAAGCTCAAGTGGGAGTTCGATGAGGAACGTGGTCGTTACTATGTGTCTTTTCCTGATGATCAGTAGTGGTGCCCAGTTGGGACGATCGGGGATCTGTGTAGCATTTGGGGTATCTTCTTTTATTTTGGTTCCGTAGTCGGACCTTGAGTGTACTCTGAATGATGGATGTTTATTTATGTATTGTGTGAAGTGGCGACTGTAAGCCAACTATGTATCTATTTCCCTTATGTATTACATGGGTTGTGTGAAGATTACCTCACTTGCGACATTGCTTTCAATGCGGTTATGCCTCTAAGTCGTGCCTCGACACGTGGGAGATATAGCCGCATCGAGGGCGTTACAAGCCCTCACCTTTAGAACCAGATGATGTTCACCTCACCTTCCTCGTGTGTTGCAACATGTATGAAACTTTTTATATTTACAATATAATAGAGCGGGTAGAGCTAACATATACTATCAACACAAAACAACAAATAACTACAGAGATAATTCTCAAATTCCATTCAACTTTGCAAATTAAGACCGACTTGTAAAACGAGTGGCAACTTGAACATATTCCTCGTCTTCAATAAGCTCCACCTCTAGCCTACACAACATTCATTGCTAGAAGTACTTATCGTTCTTCTCTTCCTCGTCCTTCCCTACATATTTTATTCCTAGCGTCTTCGTCAATCTTCATTGGTGCCAACCAGCACCAATCAACATCAGTGTGTTCGTCAGTGACGTCTCATTTTCTTCTTCCTCCTTTCGCGCTAGTTTTAGTTCTTGATCCTACTTTTTTTATAGAATACTCTCTCTTTTCGCTTTATTTTCTAGAACATTCTTTTCTTCTCCAACACAATGGATCATTTGGCCGCTTTAGTTCTTTTTTCCTTCTTATTCTTGGAATATTCTTTATTTCTACACAGAATGAACCACCTGGCCATTGTAGTGTCGTGTTGTCCTCACCCGCGAATGTTTCAGCAACCGTCAGCGTGTGGACATACTGCAGAGCATGGTCGTCATACATCTTTGTGAACGCTTGGTTGCCCATGTCGCGAGCGCATATGGTGGCCATTGTCTATGGTGCTCGGCGATGCTGAGAGTCTGTTGACCGTCCTTGTCCATGAGTGATTTCAAAATGATTCAGCGCGACTAACTGTCTATCTAACTCTATGCATGCCTAATTAGCTGCCAATTAAATCAATTAATTATTTGGCTAATTGGGAAAAAAATCCCTACTTCAAATTTCTTGACATTTGAATGGTACAGTTGATTTGAGATAATATCCTGGTGGGCTATCTGTATGACAAGAAATATAATATGATCGCGTCCACAAACACATGTACTTGGCGGTCTGATGACCCGCCTTCCTCCAAGGCCATCCTCGACGCCATGCTCCCGCCATGGCAATCCTCGACGCCATGCATCGGCGTCAGGCCCGGGCACGGCGTCCCTCCGCAGGGGCGCGCGGATGCTTACTCCCATAAGATTTTTTTTAATTTTGTGAGGAAACTTATGATTGTCAATTAATAATAGAGATAATGTTAATAATAAATGACATAATGCGGTATTAGCCATTTGTTATTGAGGAATATCTGTTTTTTTGGAAGGTTATCGAGAAAAATCTTTTGTCTCTCTTCTAGGGAGGTGATCTCAGATGTATGGTATGATTTCTGAATCCTTATTTATCTATTATTTCTGACTCAGCACCTACCAAAGTAAGCACAAAACCATATCTCCCCCTTTAATGGGATGTGGATTTTTAATTGGAGAAAGAAAATTCTGTGGCAGGGAGTAATGAGTGGTGAGGCGTAAAAAATGAGACAAAATAAACTAGTGATGAGAAGCTACCAACTCCCCCTTTAGGAGTAGAGATTCCTATTTTTAATTATCTATAGGCTTAATTAACTATCAGTGTAATTAATTAATTTCATTAGTAACTTAGTATTCAAATTGATTCTGCGGTAAAGAAATCCTTTTGAAATGGACATAATTAATTGCATAAAAATTAACAATCTGGTAATTAATTGCATTAATGGCTTGATTATTGTTTTGGCATTCGGTTTCCAAACTATTTTCACCGCCGTCTTCGAAGTGGCGGTCAAAACTTTTTATTGTGATGCTTGGTTTTCCTCGAGCACCTGTTGACCTCACCTGCGAATGTTTGGCAACTGTGAGCGCATGGACATCCTACCGAGCATTGTAATCATCCATCTCACCGACCGCTTGGTCGCCCACATGGAAAGCACGTGGTGGTCATTGTCCACATTCAAAAGCACTGGTCGGTGATATGGCTGAAGGCCCACTAACAGTCGGTGAGAGCCCGCTGGCCATCCTCACCAGCGAACGCTTTCAAATTGTTGGACACGATTAACTGTTTGCCTATTTAATAATTGTGGGATAAATTAAGTACGTGCCTAATTGTCAGAAGGCCGAATTAATTACCTACCTAATTAATTAATTTCCTATCAAATTGGAATAATATTCTACCTCCAATTATTTACAGGGCTAATTAAATGTATGTCTAATGAATTAATTGCATTAATGACTCGGTTTTAGAATTGTTTCCGTGTGAAAAATTCTTATTTAAATGAATCAAATTACTTGCAACCATAATTAACAATCAATAAATTAATAGCATTAATGGTATGATTTGTTAATTGATTCGGCACTCGGTTTCCAAACTATTTTTACATTAATGACTACGTACAAACCAACCAAACGACCTACGGAGTCCTCCATTAGGAGTAGAGAAACTGTAGAGGTACTGGTGCATGCAAGCAGTAAATGGAAAGCAAAATATTTGGAAGGTAATAGTGATTATTTGCAAGAAGAAAATGCATTAACGGGCTGGATCCGGAACAAGGTGCCCCAGACACTTTGACCGTAAATTACATCAATAATATATATTTTTGTGACTGAAAAAATATACCAATGGAAAGTTCTTTCGGATTTGAATTCAGCAACATAACTTTTATGACATATAAGATACATTTGGTCAGTCTAGTTTTTGTCAAAGTTAATTTTGGGACGTGTGTGCGCCTTATTCATTGGAATAGAGGGAGTAGGTAATAATATAGATTTGATTATTTTGTCCGATCATTGGATCAAAACCTGGTTACCTGATATTATTGGTGTGTATTTCATGTTAGCCACTAGCTTCATACTCGTACATATCTGATACACCCAAACTCCGATTCGGACAATCAACGATCATGATTAATCCACCGAGACAATGTAATCTCACGACAATAAAAACATCAGATCTCCTCGAACAATAATCTGCTAAAAAGAGACAAAGAACAATATTGTCTCGGACAATAAGAGAAAGAGAGGATCGATTATTTGTTTATTGATCCGCCTTAGATTAGGATTCTCTGTTTTCAGCGCCGGCGTGGAGTGATTTGCAGAGGACGCACTTGCAGATAGATTCGTCACAAATCCCGCCACAATAGCCATTATCGACGCATGTCTCGGCACAGACTTGGCTGCCGCAGGCCCGAATTCTGGCTGGGGGCGCCTCCCAATGCAACTCCCTGCTTGCACCAACATCTATATGCGTAGGGGGGGGGAAGGAGGTTTTGTTACAAGATAAGAGGTATAACATACTTACAGAAACTACAAATTTAGATCTTTCAGAATCATACCGGAAGACGTAAGGAGCAGCGCCAATGCCAATATCAGGACGGTGATCTTGAAAGCCATGATCGGCCAAAGAGAGGAAGTACAGAACACTAGCTTTGGGCTTAATATCGGGTCTAGTAGCTATAGGTTGTATGAGAGGAAGCAATGCACGGTCTACGAGTTCAGAGTGTGGATTTATAGAGAAGCACAAGTGTTATCCGTAGTATGGAAATATATCCTGGATATGCAATTTCGGAAATATTTTGATGCCAACCTTTTTGGTTTGTTTTAATTGCTTACCGCATATATCACGCGAGCTGATAATAACCTTCCTCTTATTGGTATTAATTAATAAAGATTTGGGGTGGTTAAGGCTGATGGCATAGGGCGATTCTAGGGATCGGTTGCTTCCCATCGGACTACATCTAGGCCGAAAATATGATTGCTTTCACCAGGAGCGTGCAATGCTCCAGTTAAACGTGCAGTTTGTGAGACAGCTTGCTTGCAGGATTTTGCATCAGTTATATGATTAGTTTTTTTTTATCGTAAGTTATATGATTAGTTTGTTTTCAAACAACTTCTTCCTCAAACCAACGCATATCATACACCTGTCGGATGAGATCTGTCGTACATAGAGCAGAGTTGCTACACAGATTTCAAGCGTGGGAGTCCTTACATCCGAAATGGAATGGCAGTGTGAACGAACCGTCTTGAATCCAAAATTTTGATTTTCTTCGTCCAGTTAACCTTTTTGTTCCGGATTCTAAAAAATTCTTTATTTGTTTCCGTCAAATTGCTTCCATGGCATCTAAGGGCCAGTTCTTTTTAGGCTCACGATTCTCCATAATCTGATTATGGGAAACTGCCCATAGAATCGTCTACCCACATAATCGTCTGCTCAGTTCTTTTCTGTGATTCTAGCCTGTGATTGTTATATGAGTTGTGTGCTGAAATGTCTGTAACGCCCCTAGACCGAAGTGTGTGATGAATTGGTAACACTTGGTTATTATGAACACGAAAACGAGTTGCAAATCTCATAAAGCATATAATATCACAATATAAAGCAAGTTGCAAAATCATAAATTGCTTAGTATTACAATTTAGAACCAAAGTTGGAAATATTATATAGTGCTAAATAGTACTCCCTCCGTCCGAAAAAACTTGTCATCAAAATGGGCAAAAAGGGGTGTATCTAGAACTAAAACACATCTAGATACATTCCCTTTTATTCATTTTGATGACAAATATTTCTGGACGGAGGGAGTACAAGTTAAGTTTTATTTTGTTTTGAGGGAATCACCAGAATCGTCAAGTTTGCACAATTATGAAATACACTGCCGATTGTGGGTGATTCTAGACGATTCCTAGAGAAGAGATGAGTTCTTTTGCAATTGTGATTTTCCAGGTAGTGATTCTTTGGAATCAAGTCGAAAGAACTGGCCCTAAATAAAGATGAGTTCTTCGCTTAACTAGCAGGTAGTGGCATGCTGCCGCGCCTCACTGGTTCGTCTAGGAATAGTCAAACCGTTGCAGGATTTTTATTGAACTCAACATATATTGAGTAAATTTGGCAATACAAAGCACAAGAGAGAAAAGAGAGTGAAATATAGAAAACTATTGGTAAAAGTTATTCCCTCCGTCCCAAAATTCTTGTCTTAAATTTGTCTAGATATAGATGTATCTAATACTAAAACGTGGCTTGATACATCCATATTTAGACAAATCTAAGACAAGAATTTTGGGACGGAGGGTTTTAAGGGAACCTATTAGAATTTGGTTTACTGGACTACAAGAAAACCCAAAGAACTATCATTAAAATCAATATTTTAGAGTTAACCTATGAGAACTTGCTAAATTTCCGTTCGTCGCCACGGCTAACATAAAAATGCACATACATGCATGGAATTAATTTCCTCTCTCGATATAAAAAGACCCAAAAGGCATATCCATTTAATATCGGTCATCGAACAGTATCAATCCAATGACCTAGATTGATCCATAAGCTCTCAACATGTTTAGCCTACAATTAATATCATACCATATATAGCATCAATGTAATCACAAAATTGACGCGTAATTGATGTTCTATATAATATAGGCATGGAATTAATTTACTCTCTAATTGATGTCCTTCTATTTGTCTTTGAGGAAGATAATCTCACATGTATGGTGTAATTTCTAAATTCTTAATCTCTACTCCTAATGGAGCAGTTGGTAGTCTCCGCCGGTCAATTTTCGTCCCACCTCCACTGGTTTTTTTTCGTCCTAAAAAAATCTACGAAATTTCGTAGGTTAACCAGGGACAACTCCCACCTCCCAGGGTTTTTTTCGTCCCACCTCCCATGGTTTTTTTGGTACCTCGTCCCACCTCACACTGAGCCGCCACGAACCGCAAAAACCGCCTACCTTAGCCAAATCAACAAATCTCTCTCATTAATGCAATTTTCTTTAGGAAACAAATAATAGATTCTTTTCTACCTTAGCCAAATCAACGGATCTCTCCCATTAATGCAATTTGCTTTAGCAAACAAATAATAGATTCTTTCCTACCTTAGCCAAATCAACGGATCTCTCCCATTAATGCAATTTGCTTTAGCAAACAAATAATAGATTCTTTCCTACCTTAGCCAAATCAACGGATCTCTCCCATTAATGCAATTTGTTTTAGCAAACAAATAATAAATTCTTTCCTACCTTAGCCAAATCAACGGATCTCTCTCATTAATGCAATTTGCTTTAGGAAACAAATAATAGATTTTCAGGAAACAAATAATCTCTAATCTCTAATCTCTATCTCTAATCTCTATCTCTAATCTCTAATCTCTAATCTCTAATAATAATAATAATAATCTCTACTCCTAATCACCATATCTACTCACGTTAATTTTTTTTACCCTCACAATAAAAAGTTTCCTAACTAGACACGTTATAAACGGGCAGGAACTGATAGCACGTTACCAATCAATAAAATTTAGTTTCATGACAATCAATTCCAAATCCTAATTTTCCTAATACGTCGATCTTTCTCAAATCCTAATAAGCCCTCTTCCTCTTTCCTTTTTCACCGCTCCACCTAGAAAAAAACCCATCAATCACGCAACCCCTCTCTGCCTCTCCCCAACTCCCCAAGTGACATCCTCTCTCCCCTCCCTGCCGTCCCCCAAGACGCCCTCGTCGGCGCACTCTTCATCAGAGCGTCGTCCGCTGGAAGCCGGAGTCGGGAAGGAGAGCAGCCACCAGCGGGGGAGACCACAAGGGGAGGTGTTGGTTCTTCCTCAGATTGATGCATCCGCTCGTGGGGGCATTGCTGGTGGGGGGCGAGGAGCGATGTTGGTGGCCGTGCTGGGGCCCGGCGGCGTGGGCGGGCGCGCTGGAACTGGTTGTGTCGATGGCGTCGTTCCCGCCGGAGACCACGTTCGTGTGGGCGCTGGCCAGCGCCGGGTGCGTGGCCGGGTAGGTGCGCGTGCCTCTCGACGGTCTGCTCGACCCGGCCGGGTCGGCCCTGTACGGCTTCGATGTGCTGCGCACTGCAAAGGGCTTCCGTCGCTCGACGAGGTCATCCAGCGGTAAGGGGAAAAACCCCCTTCGATCCCTAACACTACCCCACCACAACAATCCATTGCTAAATTTTCTATGACTGTTTGGTTAAATTTGCAGGTCGGACAAGCTCGTTGGCCACATTGGGTAGCTGCCGCCCTCTGCTGAGATTGTTCACACCATGGATGAGATCTCCAACACTGTAAGTTACTCTTCTTTGGTTACGTTTTATTTAATCTGTGTAGTTTGATGTGGGTTGGCTGATGATTGGCTAGGTTTGCTCGGTCATTGATTCGGCGGAGCTGTGCAGGGACACGCACTCAGATAGGTGATTGGATGACGTCTGCTTGCTTCTTGTGTAATAATTTGGAAGCTTTGCAGCAAAGTGTTTTCAGTTTTCTTTTACTGAATATAAATATGTATGTGAACTAGGGAGTTTACGGAGGAAGCAGATAAGGCATCAATGACGAATTATGAGCATCTTCAAGTAAGGTCTATAAGATAAATGGCATCTGTGAAAAGGGAGAGAGCAGAGTGAAATGACCAAACCAGAACGGTAACATTCATTTTCTGTGATTTTCTGCAGTACCTGAACACATATACTACTTTATAAAACACGGTACTAAATGCTGAGAGTGAGGTGCCCTGCCTACCAGAGGAATATGGGAAGGCAGCAAATAACTTGCGTATCGACTTTGAGAAAGGAGGGATTCATCTTCGTAACAGTTGCCATAGTGATAGTTATATTCTGTTGTGATTGTTAGCTTTGAATTTGAATTAGAAAGATAATGCTCTACCATTGCAGATAAACTCGAGCATCTTAATCAGCTGAACCTTGCAATTGCGCATCTGGGTAAAAAGTAGGTATTGGGCAGGCCGTTGCTAAGCTTAGTACTATCTTTACTGTCGAACTTGCATATATTGAAGTCAGTTGTAGTTCCAGTTTGGAATTTAGTACCATGCATATCAGCATATTAAGAGAAGCCTGATTGGTTCCATTGATTTGCTATAGAACGTTTTATTAGACATGAAGGTGCCTGGCCTTTCGTTTACAAAAATAGGGTAAGACCTACTTTGAAGAAAAATTGCTTGTTATGTTTACGAGTGGAGTGAGAAAACAATTGCTAATCTCCTTTCATATACTCATTTTTGTAGCTTAGTTGTCCATCTACAGATATTGGTGGTCATGCCTTGCCCCTCACTTCCCTCCAAGCTTGTCACCCTCGCCACCCTCTTTGAGGCAGCCGCCCGCTGCTCATCTCGGTGGCGTCAGGCGCGGCCGTACCCACCATGGCATCGGCATGGCCCTCCCTGCAAGGAGCGGCGCCTCCTTGGTACGATCACGATGCTGATTCAGCCGGATCGGCGGGGGTTAGTAGGCATACAGGCTGGCGTTTCCTTGGATGCATCGATGTTCTAATCATGATGGCATGACCATAGATCGTATGAGTCTAGAAGACTTTGGGGTTGCTCATCTGCGTGGATGGTTGTGGCTGGGCACAAAATCCATTAATAAGCCTTCAAATTTTCACACAGAAGGTCCCCTCCTTTTCCTTTTTGCATTTTTTTCTTTTTAATTTTTTTAGATTTCTTGCGTTGGCAAATGGAAGAAAGACTCAGAATCCTAGATTTCTACTTTCTATCAGAAGCTTGTAACTGATCTGTAAGCTCACCAGCCAAGCTGTCCATTTGGATTTCAGTAGATATATGGAGTATATTTACTCACATTGTCCACGACTTGTTTGAAGAAATTTCTCTTCTGATTTGGTATTGCATTGCTGAGCACTTCCTGTGAATTACATGCAACATGTGTATGTTCTATAGTTTCTATTGTATAGTTTTCCTTCTTTTTTCAGGTTGTCCAGATGAGCACTGGCCACTGGGAAATGGCAACTTGGTTGAACTGAATCAGCTCTAATCTCCTAAATTTGTGCATTTATCTTAAAAAACACTGCAGTGCTACCTCCCTGTAGTAATAAATAAGTATATTATGAAGCTCATATATGATTATTACTATTATTTTTGCACGTTCAATCAATTCCACTGATAAATCATTTATGCATTTTTAGAACAAGCATCAAGCATCATGTGGCATTATAGTCATTGGTGAAGAGTGACAATGCACTCAAATACAAGACTTATGATGGTGTTTGGTGACTGATAAAGATGATTGGAAAGGTGCTTTCCAAGCATAAGGTGAATCTTCTATATTTCACTTTTTAATATAATTTGGCCGGTACGATGTATATTTTCTGAAAACAATATCGCCATTGTGGGTTATCTGACTAAAATTACATTTTCTGCTTGGCATTGATTCATATATATTAATATGGGCAAAGGAAATTCACAATATTTTATGTCAGTGAAAGACTTCTAAAACCAGTGAAGTGTCTTAGCAAGGATGACACGCCGTTGTGCCTCTCGGCCTGAACAATATAGCTCATTTAGTTCATCGCCACAACTGGCTACACGGCGTGATGGAGCAACTCCACATGTCCTGCGAGGACACGGAGTCAGCGTTGCACGGCCGCCGTAGGTGAGAGATCGTGCCATCGTGCCGCATGACCCCCGTCGGCTCTAGACTGGTTTGTTTGTTTCTCTCCTTTAGATGTGCAATTAGGAACGGAAAAGCCGGTTTGTCGCCAATTCATAGAAAAGGAATAGCTGGTTGTCAAACAAAGGAAGGATGCTGGCTGGTAACTGGGACTGGGGCATTGTGATTGAAATTAACATGTGTCGTGAATCGACGAGGGTCTCACGGGTGGAACATACGAACCGGGCACATAATTTTTTTCCGTGAGAGAGGAGGAATAATGTGAGAGAGGAAGATGCGTCTGTGGCTCGAGGGCTACTATTGCTTGCGAAAGCAGTGGCAGGGAGCAACCGATGGAGAAGGAGAGGCTAGGAAGGAAGAAGAGAAAGTAGCACACGATCAGGACGGGTGGCTGTGCATGGACTATTGTGTTGTATGCCTGCGGCCAAGCCAATTGGGAGAGAGGCAACCACCGCAGAGATAGAGGAAAGTAGCAGTCCATGCATGTTGCTCAGCATCAGGGTAAGGTGGGTAGTTTCTGCCGCTATGTCGCCGCATCGGACGACTGGGAGCAGGGAAGAAAAATTAAAGGAGAAAATATCATAGCGGAAGAGACTGGGCCCAAAAATTGGCAAGTTCATCCCAAACTCGTTTTTGATGTTTCAGGGTCACCTCTCCGTCCATACACCGAACTAGGAACTCGCAATTGTTTCATGTTATTGAACTGGACATAATCAGTCTATTTAAAACTGGTACAGAACCATGCATATTTTTGAGTTCATACAAAAAGACCAATGGTTTGTTTTTTGCATTATTGCCGTCCAGAGTGTAAGAGTTTCAGCCAAAACAAGTTTATGCCTAACATTTAGTTAGTAATGACTGAAATCTGTTTTCAGATTTAAGCAATGAGGATGTTAGAACTAAATTATAGTTCCAGCATGAAATTAGGTAATTTCTTGTAGATAATCATAGTGGTATGTTTTGTTGTGTTCGGTTTACAAGAATTAAAAATATAGAGATATTGTTGAGAAAACAAGAAGTTAAGTGGATTCATGGTTGACAAGCAAAGTTATTTTGGGGAAAGTTCCGTAGTAATGTTTACGAGCATTTAGCATGTGTGTCATGCTTGTTTTCAGTGGAATATTACATGATATGGTTCTATAGGTTTTGGAGCTTCTACTGGTGTGGGTAGTTATTTGCTTAATGGTGTAACTTAAGCCAACTGCATAATGACCTTCATATGGTTTCGCCATTGTTTTTTCTCCCGTTGTGCTTGCGTGTTCAATCTTGTTATTATTGCATCTTGTGGTCTACTCTGATAGGTCATGTTTATTTATAGGGTGACAGTTTATACATCTAGGGAACCAGGGCAATTTGGACATGTGATATTTCCTCGAGTAAGCAAACTTCTTTTGTATGGCCCAGCATGATGATCAACACCCATCTGGTTTTATATGGTGCCACTTTTGTTGTATACAACAAGCAACTATTCATTTTGTGTGCCTTGCAACAACATCATAATCTCATAAACCTGCAATAGATCACACATTCAGTACATTTCAATTTATAATTAGTCTAGACCGTGAAGTATCTGTTTTTTTAACATAACAGGGTTATCTGATCATATAATCTGTCACAGGTAGTAAGGGTGGGTAGATGAGCAAATTTTCCCAGATGGCAAGATATCTATACAAATTATGGAACTTGAATCTGAACATTGGAGAAGTGGACAGTGGACGAGACTACCACTATTATATATAATTATAGTGATATTCAAAGCTATTTTTCTGTCTTAATGTAAAGTTTATCGCAGACAGACATCCACCCAGAAACACACACATGAGACATGACACACACACTTCCTTTTGGATTTGCCGGTTCTATGTTACCTCAGGAGCACAAAACTTGAGTAATTATAGCAAAACAATTCAAGGATGAGACTACGAACCAACCTGTGGGTGGATGGTTAGAGGTACTGTGGTATCTCCAGCCCATCAGGGTTCAAATCCTGGTGCTCGCATTTATTCCTGGATTTATTTCAAGATTTCCGGTTATGCGCATTCAGTAGGAGGAGACGTTCCCGTCGACGACGAGGTGCCTACGGACTTCGTAAATTTCAAAATGATATGCCGGCTCAGTCTTTCAGAGGTGCTCATAGGGGTAGGGTGTGCGTGTGTGCGTTCATAGGGGTAGTGTGTGCGCGTGTATATGAGTGCTTGTGTTTGTACTGATGTTCAAAAAAAATTGAAGGACGAGACTACTGGACAGTGCAGAATACCTCTTTATTCCCATATAAAGGACACATATTCCTTGCGACTGTCTTTTCATATACCATGATATGTTCCTATTTGCCAAAGAGTTGGCAAGGTACCGGCCCAAAATCAAGTGCATTATGAGCACCCCTATTCCTAGCTGCTAATCTGGATCTTAATAATTAATACCCATACCTTGTTAGACCAAAAGAAGCAATACTTTCATTGATAGACTAAACGACTCATGGCATGTGGACTAATGGACATGTCTTTTAATCCAAGGCATGGAGAACTCGGTCATGTCGAGGAAGAGGAACATAATGCCGGAGGAAGGCAATAACAAGTATCAGCTCAAGGAGTTCTTGATGGAGACGAGTGGCCAGATCTTACTTGTAGCTTTTTTTTGGGAAAGTCTTTGACTCCACATTGTTGGGCTAAGTTATGTTCGCATCTCCGTCTTGGATTAAATCAATTGAACCTACTGGAAAAAAAAATCCTTTGGGAGTGTGACATTAACAGGCGCGACAAGAACGATGATGGGATGCTCACTGGAGATGAGGTCAAAAAGGTGAATACGCCAATGATGCATAGATATATGTATGAATTGTACATGTACACACAAAACATACTGTGACAAGTATCTCATGCCAAGCTTTAGTTTCGGTAAGAGGTTTTGTTGCCCGTAGCAACGCATGGCCATTTAACTAGGTGTAATCCAAAATAAATAAATTAAAAGCCCGTAGCAACGCACGGGCGTTCTACTAGTCACAAAATATTTACGTGATTGAATTGAATTGGCACCTGTCAAAGCAAGCACAAAAAAATAAAAGGAGTGTCGGACTAATCGATTCGATTTTTAGTGGGAGGGTGAAAAAACCAGCGTGGAGGGGTGGTGGTGGGAGGTGGAGGTGGAAATAAACCATGTGTACCAGACTACCAACTTCCCTATTAGCAGTAGAGGTTTGTTGCACTCAACTGAAAAAAAGACCTGAAATATGAAATTTGATGTAAGCGACACCAAAAGTAACACATGGTAACCCAATACATAATCACGAAAGTAGTTAGAATAAAAAAAATCAGAAGTCATGCATAGAAATAAAATCTAATTACAGATACGTCTGTCGGGATATGCATATTCCAATTTATGAAGATACAACTCATGTTTTTTGTGATCTAACATGTACAATATAAACTTCTAGATGAACAGATCCTGTGATAGAGATGATTTGGCCTAATTATGTGAAATACAAACTGAAATTTCTGGAATTTGGAGAATAAGATGAAACTTCAAAGCTTAACTTGTACAAAGGAGAAATATCTAACACAAAGTGCTTGTTAATTTATATTGCTACTTATTAACATCACTACCTGGGTATATGGCAGGGTAACAGGATATTAGAACCATCACTATACCTGAGGATATCTACTGGAAAGGAATTGAGGATGACATATTATTTTATTCCGAAGAACACTTAGAGAGCATTCTTGGAATCAACAACAGGGCATGAAAGCCCACTTTTGATCATAGACTGGAAATAATGTCATGTCTATATATTGTGCAAAATTGCTTATAGACGGATTAGATCATATAACCTTCTCTAGTCACTATATCAACAATGACATCCTTCCCCTCTGATATCCTTCGTTAGGTATTTTCTCTAATAGTCTTGTAACGGAATGAGCAGCAATCTCAACAAACTGAATGGTAGTCAAACCAAGTGAACAATTTTTCATCAATGAAAAAAATGAAAAAATTAGTAAACCAACAAAAAGACATGTTGAATTTATTTCAGGATCAGCTTTTGTTTCCAGGATTGACATTGCAGTTCTTTTGCCTCGCCCTCAAGGGTTAGTTCTTTTCAGCTTTCGTTTCTCCAGAATCAGTTTATGAGAAACCGGCCACAGAATTAGCTGCCCATAGAATATGGTGTCCATTTCTCTTCTGAGATTGCAGTATGAGTTTGTGCGATGAGTTGTGTGCTTAAATGTTTGTAATATCCCTGAACTGAAATTATGTGTTGGTTTGCTAACACTAAGTTGTTTCAAACAGTTTCTTGTCGAATATGGGCATGAAAACAATTTTTCGAATCTGCAGAGTCCATCAATTAGCACGTACATACATGCATCTATTGAAGCAAATTAGCACATATCAGTAGCGAAATGGAACCAATCACTACCCTTCGAAGTAGCAAATTAGCACAAGCAGCAGCAGAAGGGAACCAATTACTACCATTCACCAAAAAAATACTACCATTCACCATAGCAATGATAAATCACGGCAGCAATTTTTTTACATGCTTGCACCATCCACCCATCCATCAAGCAAATCATCTACCAAACATCAACATCCATCCATATATCAAACATCCATTGATCCATGTAACTAGTAACTAACAAGAGGGGAACAAGGCAATTGTCGAAGAAGAGCATTGGACACGGACAGGAAGAGATGGCGGGAGGTGGCGAGGTGGATCACAACACCGTCCTTCATTTGTCGGCTATTGCTAGGGTGACCGGGTCGGAGCCCGAGCGGAGGACAGCAAGGGTCAGCATGATGGGCGTGTCGGGGCATTGCTCGCTGACTGCTGCAGGGATAGGAGGTGGCTGTCAGGATAGGTGCATCGAGCTAGTAGAGGCCGGGTGCATCATGGCCGGCGGAGGAATGCATAGGCTAGCGGGATGGGCACATCGAGGTCACGCTCACTGGTTGCTGCAAGGCGTGGCATGATCGGCTCTTCTGAGGGAGGAGGAAAGGATCAGGGGGTAGGCGAATCGAA
The DNA here is from genome assembly GCA_904067115.1 of Aegilops sharonensis. Classification (NCBI taxonomy): domain Eukaryota; kingdom Viridiplantae; phylum Streptophyta; class Magnoliopsida; order Poales; family Poaceae; genus Aegilops; species Aegilops sharonensis. Next base: position 14,164,813 of record LR880970.1, on the reverse strand, counting down.
CGAGGAAACACGGGAGAGCCCATGCCAATCATTCTCTCGAGGGACGGACGACTCGGCTATGGGAGGGCATTTCGCCTATAATTTCAAGCTGAACCAGAGGTATGCTCCTGAAATTCAAATGTTTTCTTGTGAGTTGCACTGCTGATTGTGGATTGATTCTCCGGATTCTATAGAATCGGATCAAGTTCTTTTGAGCTTTTGATTCTCTAGACTCTGATTCTCCAGAGAATCAAGTGAAAAGAACTAGCCCCAAGTCCCTTTCTGTATGTGCCACCGGTTGGAGAGGAGAGCCCAGAGGGGCTCTGCTACCACCTCTTGTGTAAATCCATTTAGGCTTGCTATTTCTATACTTTCAATGGGTTCTTTTTGCAAATATGCTAGGTTTAGTGTTAATATTTTTCTTTTGTTTACCATGGGAGCTTATATTGTCTATCTTATGATCATGTGTCTAGACTATCATCTTCTAGTTTATTTGGGCTAACTTGTATAAAGTGGAGAAGATGAATTAGTTATATTTGTGAATGTAGTTAGCCACCTCACAAATCTATACTAACCAGCGATTAGTTCAATTTTTATTTACCGGCTTTTGCGGGGTAATAGAGTTTTATTCCGTCAATCTAGGGTTACGGTTGCAAGGCAGAAGTTCCTCGATGCAAGGTGGACCTTGGCTTATACACATATTGCAGTGGTACGTTCTACATGACTATATATAGCCAATTGATATGCTACCATATTATTTTTACGTCTAAATTTCATTGGAATAAACTCTCTATCAAGCATAAGAAACTTAATCTCAGCTACGAAGTGCCCGTATGCCGAAGGATCCAGACTTTCGTCAGTTACAGATACCAAGGCCTATGAAGAGTTCGACTGGACAATAATAAGACCCTCATTATGCTGCAATGCCAATGCCATATCTTGTATTAATGCATGAATTCCTGCTTCACGCATGTCATTGGAGTTGAAGAGGTATCTGTATTCCGCAAAGATCATACTGCCATCATGTCGAAGGATCGTACCTGCTGCCGGAGAACCGTCGACACATGAAAAGGCACCATCCACCGATTGAGCAACCTGGTCTGCCGAGGGAGGAGGCAATGGCAGCACTGGCATAGCCGCTTTCGTGGTAGAAGGAGGCCCCATGTCGACTATCATTTTCCCTTTTATGATTTCTTCTATACTGAACCGCCTTGACACTCTTAGGGATGACATGTAGCTTTGAAGGTACTCGACCGAAATACGAGGAAAATGTACTTCCTTGCCATGGGCCATGTTTGATCTCAATGACCAGATTGACCACACCAGCATGATAAACCGATCCCTCGGATCCTTGTTCCAATTTGCGAGCACATCCAACAACCAGTCCTTGCAAGTATTAACTAGTTGGGTATTTTGTGGCAAGACCCAAACTAGCCGCATAAGCTCCCATAGTATGTGTGCATGATCACATCTAACTAGGACATGATATGTAGTTTCTGCCTCCATGTGATGCATACATGACATGTATCCCTAGTAGCTAATGCACTCGTTGTTGCCTTCCATGCAGAGATTTTCTTAGGTACTAAAATATGTACTCCCTCTATAAATAAATATAACAACGTTTAGATCACAACTTTAGTGATCTAAACACTCTTACATTTCTTTATGAAGGGAGTAGTATTTACAACAAAGAATGAAAGAGTAATGGAAATGACGAAAAAAGGCTCATGACCTGCTTTACAGATAAAGCACCAACCAACATACAATCCAACCCATACAACTCAACACCACAGCACATGCAGGGCAAGATACGAGGATGCTTAGGAATAACCACATAACCTCATACCACTCCAAGAAAGATACGAGGATGCTTAGGAATATAAGGCACCGCTTGAAATATCCAGAGCCCTCAACCGTGAACGAGACACGGCGAAGGAACAAAAATGTGCGCGAAGAACCGAGTACTCCAAGTCGGGACTTCTGGAAGAGCACGACCGCAGAGCGCTGATAACCCACAAGTATAGGGGATCAATTGTTGCTTTTTCGATAATAAGAGTGTCGAACCCAACGGGGAGGAAAGGGAATGGGTTTCTGAACTCATGGTTCTCTCTCTTTATCACGTTTTCTAGTAACAAAATCTCTTTTATCACAACGTTTATTTTTAGGAGGTGGGTTATCAAGATCAATAGCAGGTTCTATTTCAACATCGTTAGCATCTACATGAACATCGTCATTATCATTATCTTTATCACTGGGTGAATGTTCATTACCAGATTGTGTCTTAGCATTAGAAATAGAAACATCATTACTATCCTGAGAAGGTTTTTCTACCTCAGGTTCACTAAAATTATGAAAAGTCCTATCATTTTTATTTTTATTTTTATTTTTAGATGGACTAGGCGCATCAACATTAATTCTTTGAGAGTCTTGTTCAATTCTTTTAGGGTGACCTTCAGGATAAAGTGGCTTCTGAGTCACTCTACCTCCTATTGCCATTACTCTAACAACATGATCATTCATATTGTTATTCATTTCATTGAGCAAATCATTTTGTGACTTAGCAACTTCCTATAGGCAACTTGTTTCTTAGAAGCAGGAAATATTTTTTAGAGAAGTATATCATATCCCGGGGACTACGCACACAACCAGGAGCAAGGGTATTAAACCATATCTTAGCATCACCATTTAACGAGAAAGGAAACAACTTAATAATATAATAGTAGCAAATTTTTTCCTCATGAGCAAATAGGGTTGCTATATCATTCAACTTAGTAAGGCATGCCACGACGGTTTCAATTTCTTAGCCATGGCAAGGATCAGATTCAACCAAAGTAATTAATTCATAATCGGCAGAGAATTCATAATCCTTATTAGTAACAAATATAGGTGAAGTAGCAAACTTAGGATCATATTTCATTCTGGCATTCCAAGATTTCTCTTTCAGCTTACGTAGTAATTTCTTAAGACCGTCTCTATCATTACAAGCAAGAAATTCCCTAGCTATCTCTCCATCCTTAACATAACCCTCAAGTATCTTAGGCAATTCATATCTAGGACAGCTAGGTCGAATGGGTGTTTCATAATTTTCAGTAATTTCATCCGTTTCAACATTCTCAAATTCTTTAGCTTTAGCAAGTTGTTCATCAAGAAATTCATCTAGTGGCATAGTATCATCAAGCAAGGTACTAGCATCATTCATAGCAGAAGTAGCATCATCAATTACTTGTGACATATCCGAATTAATAGTAGGGGGTGGTGTCGCAAGCTTACTTAAAACAGAAGTGAATCAAGTGTACATAACTAGATAACAGTTCCTTACCTCCCCTCGTCCTAGAGGAAACAATCTTTTTTTTGACTGTACGAGGAAACAATCTTTGTTTTATCATCCTTAAGATTCTTCATAGTGATCAACAGATATAAATCCCAAGCGACTTAGCAAATAGAGCTATGATCCCCGGCAACGATGCCAGAAAAAGGTCTTGATAACCCACAAGTATAAGGGATCGCAACGTTTTCGAGGATAGAGTATTCAACCCAAATTTATTGATTCGACATAAGGGGAGCCAAAGAATATTTGCAAGTATTAGTAGTTGAGTTGTCAATTCAACCATACATGAAGACTAAATATCTGCAGCAGAGTGATCAGTAGCACAGTAATATGATAGTTTGATAGCAGTAGTAACGATATCAACAGTAACGGTAACAGCAGTAGCACTAGTTTTGTAGCAATTATGACAGTAGCAGCAAAAGTAGTAACTTAGCAAAGATCAATATGTGAAAAGCTCGTAGGCATTGGATCAGTGATGGATAATTATGTTGGATGACATTCATCATGTAACAGCTATAACCTAGGGCGACCCAGAACTAACTCTAATTCATCAATGTAATATAGGCATGTATTTCGTATATAGTCATACATGCTTGCGATAAGAACTTTCATGACATCTTTTATCGTACCCTCCCATGGCAGCAGGGTCAATAAGGAAACTAAAGGATATTAAGGCCTCTTTTAATAGAGAACCGAAACAAAGCATTAACACATAGTGAATACATGAACTCCTCAAACTATGTTAATCACCGAAAAGAATTCCAATTACTGTCACCTTGGGGTATGCGGATCATAACACATAATAGGTGCATATAACTTACAAGATAGGATAAAGAACACAAATATATTCACAAAAACATAAAGGGTTCGGATCAGAAATGATGTGACTCGTGCTCTAGTGACAAGCATTAAGCATAGCAAAGTCATAGCAACACCAATCTCAGAACATAGTAGATGCTAGGGATCAAGCCCTAACAAAATTAACTCGATTACATGATAAATCTCATCCAACCCATCACCATCCAGCAAGCCTACGAAGGAACTACTCACTCCCGACGGTGAGCATCATGAACTTGGTGATGGAGGATGGTTGATGATGATGATGACGAAGGATCCCTCTCTCCGGAGCCCCGAGCGGACTCCAGATCTTGCCTCCCGATGAAGAACAGGAGGTGGCGACGGCTCCATGTCGTAAAATGTGATGAAACTTCCTCTCTTATTTTTTTCTCTCAGGAAAATGGAATTTATAGGCTTGAGATTAGGGTCAGCGGAGCCTCGTGGGAAGCAGGTGGCCCCCCTCCCCCCCTCTAGTGGGTCTTTGCTCCAGTATTTTTTATTTATTCCATAAAAGATCTCCAAAAAGTTTTGTCCAATTTCGAGAACTTTTATTTCTGTACAAAAAAACAACACCATGGTAGTTTTGCTGAAAACAACGTCAATCCTGGTTAGTTTCATTCAAATCATACAAATTAGAGTCCAAAATAAGAGCAAAAGTGTTTGGAAAACTAGATACGACGGAGACGTATCAGCACAACCTACTACTTCCAAGCTGAAGTCAAAAGTATGGCTTGACTTCACCAAGATCTCCAAAGATGGTGATGAAGTAATTATAGCTGAATGCAAGCATTGCAGGCCTGAACTGTCGGGTAAATCGTAAAATGGTACATCTCATCTCCTTAGACACTAAAAATAAGCATAAGGTTGAACAAGCGACAATGAATAATTTTTTCTTGAAATCTGAAACAAATTATGATAGAACAACTGCATTAAAAAATGGTAGATTCGATGTTCAAGTTGCTAGGAATTCAGTCTCTATTTATCTTGTTTCCAGTGGTCATCCATTGACAACAGTTGAAGAAGATGGATTTAGAACAATGACGTGTGCTTGTTGTCCACAATTCAAGTCTATTGGTTGGACAGAATAAAAAGAGAGATAATGGCAAGGTTTCTTAGCCAGAAAAAGGAACTGATGGAAATTATTCTTGTTTCCCCTGGTAGAGTTAGTTTCACATCCGACAATTGGAAATCTGAAGTCACCAAGCATAGCTATATTTGCATTACCTGCCATTACATAGATGTTGATTGGAAACTAACCAAAAGGATTGGCTGGTTTTAAAAAATTGATCCACCATATGATGGGGCATCTATTGCCGATGATGTCCATGTAGCTTTCCGCGAATGTAGGATTGATAAGAAATAATGCAGCCTATAACAATAGGATGATAGCTTGCTTGCGTACCCACTTGTCAAAGGGTGCTTTACCTTTGTCCGGTAAATTCTTCCAAATTCATTGTTGTGCACACATACTGAACTTGGTAGTTCAAGCTGGTTTGACATTGATTGATGAGTGTGTTGGCAAACTTAGAGATGGTATACTGTACCTAAAGGCTTCAGGTAATAGGTTGCATAAGTATTATAGTACTGTTAAAACTATTTTCAACCTAGAAGAATCAAGAAGGTTGAAACCTGATATGCCCATCTGTTGGAATTCAACCTACACTATGCTTGGCTGTTGTTTGTACTATAAAGAAGTGCTGCATTGGTATTTTGAGAGGGAAAACATATTCAAGGTCAACTTTTGGCTATCCGAAGAAGAATGGGCCAAGGTATCTCATATGTATCAAGTCTTGGAGGTTTTCTTCAAGGTAACTACAACTTTCTCAGGAACAAAGTATCCAACGGCCAACTTGTACTTCATGAATGTCTATCTTATTCATTCTGCTATTATTGAGGCTAGTGCTAGAATAAATAGTTACATGGCTCCAATGTTGGGAGTTATGAGGGAGAAATTCATGAATATTGGTCTGACTATAGCGTATTTTTGTCTTGTGCTGCTGTTCTTTATCCCAGCATTAAGTTCAAGTATTTAGGATATGCCTACTCGAAGCTATATGATGGTGATGATGCCCTTCAGTGCATTAATCTTGTTAAAAGTACAATGACTTCTTTATTTAATGAGTACGGTAGTGGTGTACATGTCAATGAAAACTTGGCAACAAGTGGATCATCAAGCACTTGTGGACTTGGTGCCTTCTCTGACTGTGATCAGTACATGGAAAGCATGAGCTCACATGAAGAGAAATCTAAATTGGAATTGTATTTAGCTGAACCTTCAAATAGGTTGAATGAAAATGTCAAAATCTTGGATTTTTGGAGTAAATCTGCAGCTAGGTATCCGCGGCTAGCAAGAATGGCACGTGATATCCTTGCAGTTCTTGTGTCAGGTGTTGCTTCATAATATGCTTTTAGCTTGAGTAAGAAGGTTATAACGCCGAACAGAAGCTCACTTAAACCAAAAACGGTTGAGGCCTTAATGTGTTTGCAAGATTGGTATCATTGCAAATTGCAGAAAAAGAAGGTATGTGTTGTAATCTTATCTGTTTCACATTCTTATTTGTATGTTTTGCTTGCAAATGATTATTAACCCAATCTATTGTTGTAGATAATAAGAGAAAGACAGAAGAAGTGAATATGCTAGATAATGATGAAGATTCATGAAGAGTGTAACATCTCTATTATTTGTTCATGTCAATTTTCAAGTTGTACTTTATACTAACACTAACTTTCTGTTCATTCCATCTTGTAGAGTTGTTGCTAGAGTGCTAGAATGAGAAGAGAAGATTCAGAGAAGGCATGGCGAGATGGCAGCCAGCCATCTACTAGTCTTCATTTTGGTTCTGAACTGTAATGATATTCATGCACTTGTGTTTGTCGAAACTGGAACGTTTAGAACTTTAGATGCTATTGTCGAAAGTGGAACGTTTAGATGCTATTGTCGAAACTGGAACATTTAGATGCTAGACTTCTATTGTTTTTCTATAAAACTGTGTTGTTCTGCTGTCAAAACTAGTGTTGTTTTGCTGTCAAAACTAGTGATGTTTTTGCTGTTGTTCTGCTGTTGAAACTGAAGGAAATATGCCCTAGAGGCAATAATAAAAGTTATTATTTATTTCCTTATATCATGATAAATGTTTATTATTCATGCTAGAATTGTATTAACCGGAAACATAATACATGTGTGAATATATAGACAAACAGTATGTCACTAGTATGCCTCTACTTGACTAGCTTGTTAATCAAAGATGGTTATGTTTCCTAACCATGAACAAGGAGTTGTTATTTGATTAACAAGGTCACATCATTAGTTGAATGATCTGATTGACATGACCCATTCCGTTAGCTTAACAGTTGATCGTTTAGTATGTTAATGCTTTCTTCATGACCCATACATGTTCCTATAACTATGAGA
>LR880970.1:14119900-14129919 GCA_904067115.1 Aegilops sharonensis | reverse complement strand
CAAGTTAACATGGCATCAAAATATCAGCTAAACAGGGCTGAAAACAGCAACATCAGGACACCTACTTTGCATGCTTGTGCTAGTCACCACATAGATCACAAAAATACATGGCACACACCCCTGGAAAGATGGCATGGCATATTACAAAACACATGTGGGACTCAAATTCATAGGGTGCACACATCACTCATAGCAGAAATAACAAAAGTGCATGTTCTGTTAAGAAACAGAAACTAACATCACATATCCCTCTTCCAACAGCATTTCGGGCATCAAGATGAGCTCAAATGAAAATGATGCACTGAGATGAAATGATCTACTCTTCGAGGCGAACATTTTGATATATTATACGCGCAAAATGGAGCTACAGATGCAAAGTTATGCTATGTTGAAAATGACACAAAATAACCCACGAGATGAAAAACTTAGAAGAAATTCGGGGGGGAGAGAGGAGAAAGTCAACCCTCGATCCGAGATCCGGCCCGATCCGGATCGGGGCGACGACGGCGGCGCGGCGGGGAGCTCCTCGCCGGAGCGGCCCGGGCTGGGGAGGAGAGGGCGCCGGCGGGGTCGGGGCCGGCCGGCGAGGTCGCGGTGGCCGGTGGCGACGAGCTCCGGTGAGCGCGGCCGGTGGCGGCGGCGTCCGGTGTGGCGGCGGGGTCGGCGAGGGCCGGAGACGGCGACGGCGGGGAGCCGGTGGCCGGCGACGGAGGCGATGACCGGCGACGGCGGCCGGCCGAGGCGGCGGAGGGCGGCGGCGGCCGGGTCGCGGCGGCGGCGCGCGGGCCGGGCGGGCCCCGCCTGGGCCCGGCGGGCCGGCGGCGCGGGGGCGGCGGCGCTGACACGTGGCGCGCTCTGATTGGCGCGGACGCGGCGGCGGACGCGTCCGGTGGCGCGGGGATGAAATTTTTTAGGGTTTCGGGGAAGAAGACCCGGATTTGGACGGGGGAGGTGTTTAAATAGGCATAGAGGGAGCTAGGAGAGTCCAAATGAGGTGTAGTTTTCGCCCACACGATCGTGATCGAACGACGGAGAGCATGGAAGTGACTTAGATGGGTTATTGGACCATTTTGAAAGGGTGTTGGGCTGCAACTTTAAAGAGGCCTTTGCGAGAGTGCGGTTAACCGTTGGAGTACCAAACGAGCTCCAAATGACCCGAAACTTGACCGGTGGTCTACGGGTGGTATACCAAGGCCACTCGACAAACCTCGGTCCATTCCGAGAAGGTTTAGTACCCGCTCACGGAAAAACGTAAAAGGGGCCGCTGGGGAAGATAGGAGTGCCGGATTGCAAAACGGACAACGGGAAAAATGCTCGGAATCATGAGACGAACACGTATGCAAATGCTATGCACATGATGACATGATATAAAATGCATGACATGGACAAAATGGAAAATGAAGAAAAAACCCAACCACGGAGGGGATATCATATCACAATGCCGAAAATGGCAAGAGTTGGAGTTACAAATATGGAAAGTTACGTCCGGGGTGTTACAACGCCACCTCCCTACGCGCGTCCATCATCTCACATCCGTTGCCGAGACCCTACCACGCAACGCCGCCAAGACTCCATATCGCCGATGCGAACAAGAAACGCTTCTCCACCAGTAAAACAGTAAAACCACCCACTGGTCCCTCGATCCAATGCACACCTCCAAGAATGACGCCCCAAAGGAGGGAACGACGGGAGAGCGCCGCCATCATCCGTTCAATTGATCAAGGGTTTCCCCCGGAGGTATCGGGAGGAGCTGGGAGCTTCACCTCGATGATGCCTTCAAGAAGGAAACGATGCAAGGGCGTCGCCATCACCGGCTCCGGCCATCGTCCGAAGACTAGGTTTTCACCTGGATCTGTCCCAAGTATTCCAGCCGACAACCTGTGCACCGTCTCGACCGCCTGCAAAGCCCCAGATCTAGCCGCCTAGATCCGGCGACCATCCGGAACATCACTGCCATCGTGGGATCCCTTGGCACACAAGCCACTGCTTGTGGGTGCCACCACTGGAGCCTGGTAGGAGGGCTGCCACCCCGCCTCTCCAAGCCGTGAGAGGCGTCGAGAGGGATCTCGCACGCTCATCATTGTCTCTGATCCGAACCAATCTGGAGACCAAGCCACCAAATCACTGGTGCAGATTCGCCTTGGACAGGGACAACACCACACTATGCCCTGCGGGTAGCCCGAGCTTCACCTGCCGCCACCTTCCAGGGCCGCCGCCCCGAGATCCAGGCTGAACGTCACCGCCGCCACCGGCCACGTTCTGCCGCCGCCAGATCGATGAGCCGCCGGCTACCGCAAACATGGCCGCGTGACCACGCGGACGCGCCCAGCGGCCCACACCACCCGGACTCCCACGTCGCCAGCAGCTCCGCCGCCTCCGCCCGCCACCCCGCCGCCGCATTGCGTCGTCGCCGGAGGTGAGTCGACGCGCCACCGCGACCCAGTTCTGGGAGAAGCGCCTCGGCGCCGATGAGTGACCTACATCACCTGATCTGGACACGGGAGGGAAGTGGTCCTCCGCCGCCGCCGTCAGCCGGCTGGGGCTTCACCCGGCGGCTTCCTCCGGCAGCGACGGAGGGGAGGACACGAAGGAGATAGCCCGGCGGCGCAGATGAGATCTCCGCCCGAGTCGCCCTAGCAGGGGGTGACGCGGGGACGGGAGCACTAATTTACAAATATCTTTGTGGTGCAAATATTAGATTTGACCCAAAACTTGTGCTGTGATGCTGTTCTTTTCCTTCTGCTTTTTGCTGGACAGATTTTCCGGTTGTTTTCATCCTGTTTTCCTTACGTCGGGCCGTCGGGCCAGGCTTCGGGCTTTTGGGCCTTACCTTGGGCCGGGCTTGGGCCTAGAAAACGTAAGAATTTGTCGAGCCGGGCCGAACTTGGGCTTGTCCCGCAGACATCGGGTTGGCCCAGCCCGGCCCGATATATGGCCGGATATATGTTACATGTGCAACGTAGTGTGCTTCATGTGTGGAGCGCATAGATTGTGCCACGTTGGCAGGACAAGCCATAATATAATACAATAGAAAATTTGATTTTACTTCAATTTAGAATAGCATGCTTACTTTTATTTCTAAAAATAATTCGAGGTTTCTTTTTTATTTTGGTTCGGAGTAGTATAATTGCTAGAAAATGAGTATTTCATTGTGGAATTCTAAAATAAACTAAGACCCTTTTTTTAAAGCAACTAAGACCCTTTTTAAGTACATGTCAATCTGTCAATCTGCCAATCTTGCGCTGCACGGGAGTACACTAAACGACCATGAGTACACATATGTTGTTTCGAGGAGCACAAGTTAGTTGTGGACGGGGGTACAAGTTGCGCTTGAAGTTCACTGAAGCCTATAAAAATGGATCTAGTTTTGAAGATTTTAGCGCGAGACATGTAACGGTGTAAATGGTCCACACTCGTTCAACAGATATTCCATTTTAAAATTGGATACATGAAGAACACACGAACACACAAACCACCCTTTTCCCGTGAGAAGAAACCAACTAAACTCTGATGGTGATAAGAGACGCACATGAGTAGCGACATTTATTCCCATTAATGATTTTGATACTCCAGATGGCAACCACCTATAATGGCTTTCGTAACATACAAAAAAGCTTCACAAGCACATATGTTTCAAGCAATGCAGATGAACTTTTGAATTCTTTCTCATGATTTGAATGAAACCGTAACAAAACACACAAAACGGTAGCATGGGTCAAAGCATACGCCTTCCACCTACCACGGTCCATACAGAGCGCTCCTCCTTTGGAAGGCAAAGACAACCATGCCATGGTGGCAGAGCTAACCTTAGACTTGATTTGGCGGTGCAGGAGCAATAGCGTTGCGACCGTCTTTAGATGTTCTTGGCACCAGAGGAGGATTATTGCCAACGTATGCTTAGTAGTGGTCCTTCTTCCGAACTAGGCGGTATGAGGCAACCTCAAGGGCGGCAACTACAAGAAACAAAAACGTCGCGATCACGAAAATTCCGACACCTCCGACAATCCTAGCATTCCCAACAGTTTTCTTTGCAGAGCCTTCAAACCCTAACATGGCGCCTGCCAGAAATAGTAGCACTGCTATGATCGCAAGGACCCTGAAAGTATAGACGCATGGCGTAGAGACCATATTAATTATACAAGTTAAATGAACAAGCTACCAAGTAGATATAAATTCTGTATTAAAGTTCAGTTTTCAAATTCTAAGAGAAATGATAAAAGAACAATGAATTCTAAAGCTCTCGGGCCACGCCACCACTTAGCGCACCATGCCATTAGACTAGAATTAATTTTAGCATTAAATTTAATGATGATATTTTCCTGGATTAGCGACAAAAATCAGCCAGATATCGAGTTGTCAATAACCAAATTATTTATATACCATGAGATGATGAAGAAGACCACCGCGGCGATGCGCTTGGCCCCCTTAGTTCTCCTCCACGCCCCACAGCAGCAGATGGCCACGCTGGCAAGAATCTGCGTCATCGACGCCAACACGGCCGCTACCACGCCACATGTCATCGCCGGCGATCGCCGGTACGTAGAGAACTCACCACGGTCATCTTGATGATGTTTCTGCATGAATGAACACACCGTGAAGAAGGATCAACAATATTATTATCAACTAGATTATGCTTGGCCGAAGTTTTTTATTTTGAAATCTTGGCCGTAGGTTAGAGTGAGAAAGAGATAGCATCTGGCAGGTTACAATGACAAAGACATAATATCTAGCGTGCGATGTGTGCATACCAGCGCCAAGAGAATCGCGCTGATGACTCCAAACACGATCGTCATCACAGCGAGGATGCTGGTCACCACCATGATACCTTTCTTCCCCATCGATGATCTCACTACTAATCGGAGCAGATGAGTTAAATAGTGCATTGCCACACGCATATAGATAGACAGAGATGAACAAGTGCATGAATGCAAGTATTCGCAAAAACAAAAAAAGTATAAAGTTGGTAAATGTATAATTTAATTAATTAAACTTCCTAAAATATATGTGATTCAGTTGCATGTAGCCAAAAAATTGTCGAGGATTCACGCGACTCCGAGTGGAGCGGTGTCAAGAATTCCCACCCCACCAAGCATGGCGAAAACTCTGAGTTCTGTGTAGTGGTGTCTTTGTTGCCGGCCTTTATGGGCAAAGACTGTACTGTTGTTTCTATTGGTCAGAAAACAAGGATTTCAAAGTGTATTGCCTACTGATCCTACTAAGGCTGGTTGTAACGGGGAGTATCATATACTAGTATCATGCATATGATACTAGTGTATGATACTATATCCGTAACACATAGTATCATATGTTGATATCATATAGAACTATATTTATTGTCATGCATGACACAAAATAGTACATCATTTAATATGATACGGTATAATGATATGATACACAAGCCTCTTTTTTTTCATTTAATTCTATGTCACCTCATCAAAATTGCTTAGTTGGCATGCATGATACTACCTATAATACTCCATTACGACCAGTCTAATGTGATGTTTGTTCTGTGTTTGCTGTAATCATGGGTCGTGCTGCAGAAAAGAAGACTACAAGGCTTGCTTAGTGAGATTTCTAAAAGACTCTGCCCTGTGGTGGGAGAAGTCTCCAAACGCTGGCATGAATGTGGCCCTGCTGTCCGACGACTCTGTTGATTTTGATAGGATAACATTGTGTCAAGATGATTGCTGTGTTTGGTTGCTTCATGTGGTAGTTTGGATTATGTAGTCACTCACATCCCATCCTGTAGATGTGGTTAAGTATCTAGGGAAGTATGATCGCAATGGGTACTTGATGTGCTTGTACTGTGACTCCATTGTCGTAATGAAAATAGAGCTGTGTAGCCCCTTCGATAAAGGAAAAAAGCATGGCGGAGACAAGCGAGGTTGCAGCTCGCAAAAAAAACACACTTAAATCAGCAAATAGTGATCAAGATAGAGGCACCGCGAACTAACACATTTTGGGTATAAATAGAACTGAAACCAATCTCCCGGGGTACTAAGCTACTTCTTCCGTTCCGAATTAGTTGTCACATTCTATATATTTATGTGGCAAATAATTCAAGACGGAGTGAGTCTATCTATTTATGTGGTAAGTAACTTGGAACCGAAGAAGTAGCTGAAAAAAAGGAGGAGCAGAGGAATCTTTACGTTATAGCTCCAAGTCGACGGGAACCGGCCGAAATCAAGAAAATGACCGCCGAACCCTACACAATGAAGCGTCCAGCAAAATCAGAGGAAGGAAAAACACGGCCTAAATGCCTGGAAGCACGAGCGCTCGGGGAGAGAAGGGAAGAGGCGGCCAGCCCATCTCGACCAATGAAGCGTTGGAGGAAGCAAACTCGCCGGGGATTGGAACGGAAACCAAACCTTTTGGGTGTAGGGATCCAGAGCGAGAGGGGTGATGGATATGAGAGGAGTGAGAGGGCCTTACTTGTCCGTGACAGATTTTCATCAAGTAGTGTATGTGATGCAGGGTCCATACTACCACATGAAGATGCGTACAAAGTACCACATGACAGATTTTGGCTGGCTTCGCACTCTTTAGCCGACCACCGGAGACAAGCACATTTGTGCGTACAGACGTGATGATGCACAGCACGCGTGTAGGGACCGTCCGTCTGGTTCACCCATCAACGTCGACGCGCGCGGTCGACATGCCTTGATGTGCCACACCACACCAAAAGTTGATGTCGACGGAACACAAGATTCACTTTTTTTCCCCAAATTAAAGGGCAGAAGCCGAGTTGGACACTCATAGGAGAGTACGAAAAATAGAAGTTACGGACGTGCTCATCACTCTCGCCGACCCGCACAACACAAACCACAGTTCGAGGGTAGCTGGGAAGTGAAGAACATCATACAGAAACCAACATTCAGAGCAAATTTTCTAAAGAAACGTATTTAAAATTTTCGTAAAAAAAATATGAGATGTTAAGTGGATGATGTTCTATTATCATGTGAAGTTTCAAGTAAGAACATATCACGGGATGCAAGCCATGGAAAAGACAAATTGGAACAGTGAATAGTGTCATTACTGTTGGCACTATTCAATGCTAATTTTGTTTTTTTCATAACTGACATCACGTAATGTGATTGAATTTAAAATTTTGCACGGCAATAGAACATCACCTATGTTAACCTCTTATTTTTTTAGATTTTTCCGAAACTTCGAAACATCATTTTCGCGTGCTGATTTTTATCGGTTTTCACTAAATATTGGTTTCTGAACGATATTTTCCCGGCCGGAAAGTGGCTCCTAATCCAGTCGGGAGAACTAAACTAGCAGAAAAAGAGGAGCCAATGGATGAGCAGAGGAATCCTTACCTGGACGAAGCGCAGCAATATAATGGCCAAGGGATCGGTACTCGGGAGGAACCAAACCTCGCCGGAGATTGGGACGGAAACCTCACCGGAGCAGTACGGTCTTGGATTGGTTGTGGGGGAAGCAGGGTCCGCGAGCGATTGGATTCCAAGTTCTATTTGCCTCCGGAGTCCATCCACTATATATCCCCGGCCGACACAAAAATAAGTGGATAGCAACTTATCTCGATTTCGTGACTCACATACGTTTTCGGAGCGAAAGAATCAGAAGCGGACACGTACTTACGTACGTGCGGCCTGTCGACCGCTTCCACTAGCCAGTAGAAAGTTCAAGGATTGCATGAGGTGCACGATGCATGAGGTACACATTGTATGGTTGGTCGCAATTTCTTTATACGAACTTCGATTTTTACGTTTTTGAACTTGTTGGATTGCTAGCCAAAAGCCCGATGCGTTTCTGACCATGAAATCCTTTTGGACACTTTGATAAAGCCTTGATTCTGGTGCCTGGAACATCTCTGGTTTGACCCTTAGCTTGATTTTTTTGATGTCTCAAGTCCATACATACGTCAACTTACCTACAAAGACCACAAATCAAAGAAAAACTAATAAAAATCAAATGAAAATAAAAAGTGTGCAACGAACTTGGTAAAACAAGTAAATACTGAAAACTATGCATTAGAGACATGAATAAATGCTAGATGGGTATGATATGAGGAATTTGGCACAAGAATATACTCTAAAAAGTATGCATAAAATCCACTCACCAGCTGCCGCGCTAACCACTCGTCGCGATACTGTGACGGAAAGTCAGGATCACTTCTGTATCCGGGCAGTCGACTATCTGGTTCTTTTCGTTATCAACCTATTCCAGAACTTCCTGACTGACTCGCGAGGCTGCTAGATGATATGGCTGAGGTCGTAGGCATCCGGGCGACGAACGTATGTGCCTTGAAAGTTTGCCCTAAAGGCCTCTTCTAGCTACACCCAGCTTCCAATAGAGTTTAAGCCAATGCCTTGCCGGCCCTTTGAGCTTGAGCGGTAGGTATTTACTTGAGCCATGTGGATGTGGAGAAGGAAATCTTCGATCCAGAACCGGGTCGGTGGTTCCATCATATGATTCAATATTAACGGGTTTAAACCCCTCCGGGAACTTATGCACCATGACCTCATTTGTAAAACATATCGGATGTGTTGGCCCTGGAAAACGAGTGATGTCGTGCCAGAGGTCGAATGCCGTCCGAGCACGTGTTTTCTCCCGAGCCCTTGCACTCCTATCGAGCCATGCTTCATAGCCGGCCCGTCCAGCTTGAGCATGTCCACTTGATCCGTAAATGGACCTTGTTGGGAGGGGATTTGCATTTAATTTTCTTCGCAAATCGTAAGGCTCAGCTAGTAGTATTGGTTCTTTCCCTAGACAACGATCTGTGGGGGGGTTTTGATTCTCTCTGGTGGGCCTATCTCATCTGCGAGGAGGACGATCAGGCTCGTCAACCCAGTCGTGCTTGCTTTGATAGCATGTTGTTGGCGACTTCGTCGTTGAACGCGGGAAGTAAGCGCCGACATGGGTAGGTTTTGACTTTGTCCTCGCATCGTAACTCAAAGTCTTACTCGGCTGCGAGGACCTCGACCCACTTATCATTGAGCGTATGTTGATCAGCTTGGAGCTATTGTTGTTTCTTTTTCATACTTCGAGCGGTGGCAAGGAGCCACCACCGAAATCATTCTTGCTCGTATGGGTCCTCGGGGACGATGAAATCCTTGGGTCCGAGACTGATATCGTCCTCGGATTGGGGGAGGTAATTGTTATCCTCCTCATCCTCGAGGTCTTAGAGATTCTCCTCGTCGGATATCCCATGCGGGGTCATTGACCTGATCGGGTGTGGCGTGACAGCCATTACCCTAGTCCTCAACGTCTTCTTGCGTAGCGCCGTTATCAATGGCATATATCTTGTTGTTTTGGCTTGCCCTGCCTCTTCCGGCACTCTTGGACCACTTCCGGCCACGTCGGCACTTGGGAGGATCTGGTTTCTCCTCCCCATCCTTCTTAGGGGTGTCTACCAAGGATTTGTAACATCCCAAATTTTCAATTTGGAATGTTATACATTAAGTCATCATGCATATCATATTTTCTTGCATTTTTCCGATCCTAGAAAATTTCACGCAACTCAAGGACCCTCGGAGAGAGTTGGAGATTTCATTATTTTCATATTTGGGTTTTCTCAAATTTTGAAAATAGGATCATTTGGATTTATTTATTTATCTTCAAATATTTTTCTAATAAAAAAATAAGAGAGGGAATAATATGACTTTCCCAACATTTAGGAAAAATGAAGATTTAATAAATAAATCAAATTTTGGGTTTTTCGAAGTTTATTTGCTTTAAGGAAAAAAATGAGTATTTTAAAAATATGCATTTTGGCCCCGTATTAAAGTTCATTTTGTTCGACTCATTTTTAGGAGTCGGGGAAAATTTATTTTTTTTAGTTTGGAGTTCGTTTAGATTTATGTTAATTCGTTTTCGTTTTTTTTTTTTAAAAAAAACCCCGCGCCCCGCCTGGGCCAAGGGCCCAGCCGGCCCAAGCCGCCGGCCCAGCCGCCCTCCCCTCGCGCGCCCGCGCGCGCGCGCAGCGCCGCCGCCGCCGGCCGAGTCCGAGGAGGACTCCTCCTCCTCCCTTGCTTGCCCCCTCCCCCAAG
>LR880970.1:14041490-14054059 GCA_904067115.1 Aegilops sharonensis | reverse complement strand
GGGGAACGGGGTGCGGGGAGGGCGGCTTTTATAGCCAGGGGGTCGACGGGGATCGGGGGGCGATCGGGGACGATCGGGGGATCCCGGATCCTTCGGGATCCGGCGATCTCCGGCGAGGTCGGCGTGGCGTGGGCGAGGGGTAGGGGATGGGTGCGGGCCCCGCTGGTCAGTGAGCGAGAGAGGGGGAGGGATCGAGCGGGCGACCGGCGCGTAGCGCCTTCGGGCGAGGGGGAGGGAGAGGGGGAGCTGGGCCGGCTTGCTGGCGCTGGTGGGCTGGCGCTGGTGGGCCTGGCCAGTGGGGGTTCGGCGCTGGCTGGGCCAGGGGGGTCTGGCTGGCGCCTGAGGGGGGGTTTTCTTTATTTTTTTAAAAAATAAAACAAAAACAAAAATAAGATCCTATCTATAAATATTTTATATAGGGTATATATATACCAAAATGATCAGAAAAAGATTTTCTACAACATGAACTATTTTTCAAGTTCAAATAAAATACACAAAAATTTAAATAAAATAAAGATTGTTTCTGCCCTAATAAAATCCAATAAAATCATTTTTTTAAAAATACCAAAATGACTTCAAATTTATTTTCTCCTAATTTTTTTCATTGAAGGGAATCATTTTACCCCTATTTCCATTTATTTGTTTTTAGGAGGAAAATAATTTGAATAAAGTCCAAATAATACCAAATTTGAAAGGGGGTTTCAAAATACCTTCCAATGGCTTTCAATTTGGTTCTTTTTAACTTCCAACTCATATTTCATATAATTGAAGAAGTCATTTTATCTTCCCTCATGAAAATCATTGAGTTGCATAAAGTTTTGAATTTGAAATATCCCCAAATGAAATTCAAATCTTTTTTTCCCAAAACCCTTTTCATTTCAACATGGAAGAAGTCATGTCATCTTCACTCTAGGTTTTGGTGTTGCAATGAACTTGAGTTCAATTGGGATCCAAAAATGCAAAGGGGAAAGTTTTGGGAAAGTCATTTCATTCCCTCTCATTCAACTTTCAAAAGTTTCAAATTTCACTCAGTTTCACTCAATCCATCGAACCAACAATCAGACAATCAAGCATAGTTATTTATTTAATATAACATTCCAAAATTTAGAATTTTGGGATGTTACACTTAGGTATATCCTGCTCTCAAATCTTCAACTGATGGTACCCTGATCACAAATCAATCTTGGAAAACACCTTAGCTCCTTGCAATTGGTCAAACAAGTCATTGATCATCGGCAACGGGTACTTGTTCTTGATGGTCACTTCATTCAATCCGCGATAATCAACAACCATTCTTAATGATCCATCCTTCTTCTCCACTAGAAGTACTGGTGATCCCCAAGGCGAAGAACTTGGGCAAATATAACCTTTATCCAGTAACTCCTTAATCTGCTTCTTAATTTCGTCCAAATCTTGGGTTGGCATCCTATACGGTCTTTTAGATATCGGCCCAGTGCCTGGCAGTAGTTCAATCAGAAACTCAATGTCCCTATCCGGTGGCATGCCTGGCAACTCTTCCGGAAACACGTCCGGGTAATCCCTTACCACTGGTACTTCCTCCTGCACAACTCCTGATAAGGAATTTACATGTGCCCTTCTCGGCTCATGCCGTGATACATACTTGATTCTCCTTCCTTCTGGTGTCGTAAGAAAAATTGTCTTGCTGGCGCAATCGATGTTTCCTCCATACATCGACAACCAATCCATACCAAGAATTACATCCAAACCTTGGGAATCCAAAATGATTAAATCCGTTGGGAAAACATGCCTCCCTATACTTAATGGCACTTGAAAACATCCTTGACTGGCCGTATACTCCGCTCCCGGTGAGCTTACTAGCATGGGTGTCTTAAGAGTTCTAGTGGGCAGTCTAAACTTGTCCACAAATCCCCTTGATATGAATGAATGCAATGCACCAGTATCAAAAAGAACAACTGCAGTAAATGACTTAACCAAAAACTTACCTATTTACTGCATCTGGCTGAGCTTCAACCTCCTCCACATTAACGTGGTTCACTTGTCCTCTGTTGAAAGGGTTCGACTTCTTTCCTAAGCTTCCATTACCATTTCCATTTTGGCCTTCTGGACAATCATTTGCATAATGCCCAGTCTTGCGGCACTTAAAGAAAGTGATGTGGCTCAGGTCTACCTTGGATGGTGTTGACGGGTTGGTGCGGTTTTGTCCATTGCTTCCTCCATTCCCGTTCCCATTCTTGGTGCCATTATGGTTGTGCGAGCTACCTCCTCCATGGGTATGCTGAAATTGTCCTCCTGTCTTCGGTGTAAAGCGAAGTTTCTGCTGAGCTCCAGAGTTATTCTTCCCATGTCCATACTTCCTCTTGCGATAGTCAATCTGCTGCTGCTTCCCTTCAATCATAAGAGCACGATCTACTAACTCCTGGTAGTTATTGAAGGTGGCTACCATCAACTGCATGCTCAGCTCATCATTCAGTCCTTCTAGAAACTTCTCCTGCTTAGCTGCGTTCATAGCAACGTCATCTGGGGCATAACGTGCTAACTTACTGAAATCATCTACATATTGGCCAACTGTCCGTCCTCCTTGGCCCAAGTTGCGAAACTCACGCTTCTTCATGGCCATAGCTCCTGCTGAAACATGGGCAGTACGGAAGGCTTGCTGAAACTGATCCCATGTGACAGTGTCTACAGGGTAAGTGGCTGTAAAATTCTCCCACCATGCTGTTGCGGGTCCTTCGAGCTGATGTGCGGAAAATTTAACCCTTTCTCCATCTGTACATCCTGCAGTGGTCAACTCCCTCCCTATCTTACGGAGCCAATCATCTGCAACAATCGGCTCGGTGCTACTGGAAAACACCGGCGGATTCAGCCTTAAGAAACGGGTCAAATGGTCAACAGATGGTGGTGGTGGTGGGTTGTTGTTGTTGTTGTTGCTGTTGCCTTGGTTCTGTACCAATGTTTGAATCAAGGCATTCTGCTGCTGGATCAACTGAGAGATCTCTGGCGGGAAAATAAATCCGGGGTCACGTCTCGGAGGCATCTGAGGGTTTTAAGAAAAGACGAGAGTTAAGAATAGAATGAGGTCTAGGGAGAAACACTACCCATATGCACATGAGACAAATCACACCATATCACTCCAATCAATTCAAACAAGGGCATACAACGGTCTATCTATCGTTACAAAGTGCTGGAACTAAATCTAATTTAAAATGGGGGAAATCTACTACTGTTATGGTGGTCAACTAGAAAAACTGCTCCGATGAAGACTCCATGATATCTGCTCCAGCTTCAACTTCGAAATCATCATCACTAGGATCGGAATCGGTGTCGTCGATGATGATGTAGTTCTCTGGACAGGTTATATCTTCATCTTCTCCTCCGGATGCTGAATTCCCCATGAGTTCTTCAATCTTCTCCTTAAGATCGCCGTTTTGTCCCACTAGAGCTACAATCTCCTCCATGTAGTCCTTGCGAGGGGCCTTCAGTTCTCCTTCTAATTCGATAATCTTGGCTTTCGCTGTCTTCAATTCCATCATGTCTGCGCACATCTGGTTCTCCTGGCGTCGGATGTGCTGGTTTAACTCCTGGATGAAAATTGCAATGGATCGGTCCTTCTTAGTGCCAACTATCTCCCATTGTTCATCTCGGCGCCCGCAAATCTGGTAGATATTATCCTTGAGGTCTTCTTTGTAAACTTCTAGAATGCGTCCCATGGTTATGTGAGCTGCCATGCTCTTTCCCAGACTCCAGGTTGGTGCATTGAAAACACAGTCTATGGGCTCCGTGATTGGCGCAAACGTCCTTCCGGGAACTTGAGCTTGAATCTTCCAGCGCTCTTCTTCGGGTAAAGTGGAATTGTAGGTCCCGGTGAAGCTTGGTAATCCGATGTTAAGGTACTTAGTGAGTTCCTTCAGGTGTCGTCCAAAGGGTGTATCTTCATCCGGCTGGGTGAACTTGATCCTCGCTTACGTCATCCTAAAAGTGTAGAAAAGATGAGGAGTTAGAAATGAGAAGAGAGAGTAGTGATCTAGGGCTTTAGCTTAATGGTCGTGTCCTACAGTCAGCGTGTGCTCTGATACCATCTTTGTAGCGACCAGACCTCAAACAGTCTGATCTCTGTGCTTGGTGTCATCCCTGGATCAGTAATGCTGACACCACACAGTACTCAGAGGATTTACAACAGAGTAGCAATCACACACTTATTACAATCGAATGTCTCAAGAGAGAACTTAATAAAATATATATGGCTTAAGGCCATCTAATACGATAACAGCGGAAGGCTTGGAAGAATAAGCGAGTCCATCAACTCTAACGGCATCACTGAGTATAGAACCACGACTTAAGCACCTTACTCGTCGTCTGAAAAGTCTGCAACATGAAACGTTGCAGCCCGAAAACGGGTCAGCACATGGAATCTGCTGGCAATGTAACACATAGAGACTAATGGAATAACAAGCCTATACTACATGCATATATGGCTGGTGGAAAGCTCTATGGTTACAGTTTTTTTGCGTAAAGCCAATTTTTCCATACTGCAAAGGAATAAATTTATTTAACTATCATGGTGATTGTTAAACATTGAGAATGGTTGACAGCATTCTCAATCCCAATTAAAAAGTACTAATTAAAAACCCAACAATATTAATTAGAAGTAACATGATGAGATTCACATGATATCCAAGTACTAGATACTCAAGATGTCCATAACCGGGGACACGGCTAACCATGATTAGTTTATACACTCTGCAGAGGTTTGCGCACTTTTCCCCACAAGACTCGATCGCCTCCGTTTGATTTCTCGCACTACATGGTGTTTAAGAAACGGATGACCGAGACATAGTCTTTCAGAAGCACTAGCACCTTACATGTGGGTAGACCGGTACACCTACTTTCCCCTACATCTGCTAGTCTATCCGTAAGAGTTCGCACAACTTAATCAATTATGCCAGAGCCCATAATGGCTTGTGGCTGCACACGGAAGTTTCTAGTTTGAATAATCTCATGATCCCTTTGAGCCTGGGTGGCGGTCCGAAGAAATACAGGCAAGTCCTGATAGAAACCAGGTGCCTCAATCCACCCAGATGTGTGTTTAAGTTGCCACCTTAAATAAACCATTAAATAACAATCTCACATTTGTCATGGATACACTCACCCAATCCACGTCTACTAGGATAGCATGGCATGATAAGCAAACGTAGAAGTAACTCCCAAGGGTTTGATAATAAAACAGGTAATAGGTACTACCTCATTCTACTTCCCAAAACCCACAATTTAATTAGATCCTAATCATGCAAGTGTTTGAGGATAGATCTAATGCATAAAAACTTGGTATGATAAGAGGTATGATCAAAGTGTTACTTGCCTTGTTGATGATCCGTGAAACCTAGAGACTCGAAGTAACAGGCGGCGCACTCCAGGTATTCTATCGCAGACAAACAAACAAGCATACAATAAGTACTCATCTAATGCACAGGTAAGACTCATATAGTTCAACTTAAGAACTCCGGTTTGCAAAAAGAATCAAATCAAACGAAGCAACGAAAGTCAAACGGCGGAAGAAAACAGCTTCGTTTTACTAATCTGGATCTAAGTCAAATTTTACAGAAGCAAAAACTTGTTTAAGTAGATTATTCAGAAAGAGGGTTTCGGAACAAAACTCCAGGCGCTTGAATCGCCTGATTCCGATAAACGAGCGAAAAGTTATACTAAAACGAAAAACGGATCGGGAATCGCGATCAGAAAATCGCGGATTAAATCCGAGAAAAAGAAAAACGATAAACGGGTTAACGAACGGACGTTCGTTAACTAAACTAATCTGACGAACGCGTTCGTTTAAATGAACTAACGGACGAACGTCCGCTAATTAGCCTAAACCGAAAAAAACCGAAACAAAAAAACGAAACTAAAAAAACCTAAAAAACCCGAAATAAAAACCGGAATAAAAACCGCCCGGTTTTTAAGAAAAACCGGTGGCACGCAAAACGAGGCGGCGGCGAACCTCGGGCGGCGGGGTCCGGCGGGTCAGCTGCGGGGTTCGGCGAGTCCGGCGCGCCGGCGGCAGCGGCTGGCGGCGGCGGCGGGGTCGGACTAGGGTTAGGGTTAGGGTTTGCGGGGGCCTGGGCCTGGCGGCGCGGCGGGGTGGCGGCGGCGGGCGGCTGGGCTCGGGGGCGGGGCGGTTCTGGGCCTGGGGTCGCCGGGGTCGGGCGCTTATATAGTGCCCCCCGAGCGGAGTCCCGCTCGGGCAAGGCCCAAAGGCGGTTCGCTTTATTTTATTTTTTAAAATAATTACGTGCAGAAAAAAATAAAAATAAATACTAAACGGACTCCAAAATTCCCGAAATAAATTTTCCCCGGCTTCTAAACTCAAGCCGGACAAGATGAACTTTTATTTGGGGCCTAAATGCAATTTTGAAAAATGCGCATTTTTCCTAAATTCAAATAAAAAGGCGAAAAACTCCAAAATAAAATCTTATTTGATTTTATTATTAAATCTTCATTATTTCTTTATTTTGGGAAAGTCATTTTATTCCCTCTCTCACATTTTGATAGTAGAAATAATTGAAGATAAAATAATTAAAATCAAGTGATCCTATTTTAAAAATTTGAGAAAACTCAAATATGAAAATAACGAAATCCCCAACTCTCTCCGTGGGTCCTTGAGTTGTGTAGAATTTCTAGGATCGAGCAAAAATGCAACAAAAAGATAAGATGCAATGATGCTCTATGTATAACATTCGAAATTGAAAATTTGGGATGTTACAATTGAATCATCCATGTTGGTGACTGAAAGAGCCAGCTTCAGCATCCCAGTCTAAGCACCCCCGGCCTCCATCCTTGCGATGCACGGTACACCTCGTTTGCCACCTGCTCGACCCTAGTGTCACTGATAAAATGAAGTAATAATATAGTTAAAATAGAGCGAGTGTCATCTCTATCATTTCATTTCCAATGTAGATAAAGAAAGGGCTTCTCTTTGTTAAAGTATGTTTCATCAACTAGTCCCATTGTTAATATTTAAGCGTTTCTGCAAACCGGGGTGCTTAATTTTAGTTGATATGTACAAAAATAGAGATTTGAATGTCTCAAGGCGCCTCCTTGTACTACTGCTGTACACTAATGTTCATCACTGGCAGAAGGTGTATCTGGGAGACTTGGGACGATGTCCAGTATGAGGCGTACCATATGAGGCGTCTCAGGGCCCATCTCGCCCTCGCAGCATGGCATACTATGATACTATCGCAATATTTTCTTCTATTTATTTTGTGTTTCATCAACTAGTGCCACTATAATGTAATCATGCTTTTTCATTATCTATGCAAACAGGGTTATTCAGCTGCATTTTGGTGGAACTGCACAAATGTACATAGGGAACCAGCATATATGTAGAGTGCGAGGTGTGCCAAGTAAAAATTACCGACACCAACCATGCTGCATGCACGCATTGGCATCCACCACAACCAGTGGGATGTGTGGCGCTCTCTGTGGACGGATCTTTCTAGGCAGCAAATCCTCTAACCAAATACTAGTAGCTTATATTGGCAGTTTTCTAGGGAGTACACTTTTCTGAAAGAAGCACCAATCTATTTTTCTTTATTTGTACATTGTGTCACAACTTTGACCCAAAGGTCCAGAGCTATTTTAGGGTGATTGCCGTAGTACTCGGAGACTGATTAAGCATGATTTTCATTAGCTGTCACACTGATTGTAAGCATGAGCAGGTGGAAGATTAGGTTAGTGCGAAGCTTACCTTAAACCCTACCGCCGCCGTTGAAACGAGGCGAGCGTCGAGGGAACCATGGAGAACGTCGGGGAAGCGACGTCGCGCCATTCGGCCTCCTCTTGCGGTGGGAGAACGAATACTCCTGTGGCTCCGGCTGGCTCTGCACCCTCACGAATGGCACACCATACTCGATTGATTCGTTATCCTCTGGGTGCTCGACCTTCGACCTGTACGCCCACCACCTCCGCCTGACTGTTGCCTTGGGCGAATCTGTCTACTCCATCGCCCATAGGAGATACTTGATTAACTCGGAGGACTGCGGCGTGACTGCCGCCGAGGAGTACATGTACATCGTCGCCCTCATCGCCGCCGTCTCGCTCTTTCGCATACATTTCCACATGGCCCGCACCGTCCTCGAAATCTCCCACTCATTGTCAAACCAACTAAGGATCTCCTTCAACCTGGCTAACTTTGCCTGGTCGCCGCCGGCGATCTGCCTGATTCGCTACTGCATCCTCTCCATAGATGTCGTTCTGAGTGGTTCGATGCTAGCTTTAGAAGATGGGAGGAGAGACGGTGGTCTTGCAATAGAGAAGAGGGAGAGGAGAGGAGGTGGTTTTGGAATGGAGATGATGGAGAGGAGAGGAGGTGGTTTTGCAACGGAGAGAAGATCAAAAGAGGGAGAGGTGAGATGGTGGTTTTGAAATGGAGATGATGGAGAGGAGAGGATGTTGTTTTGGAATGGAGATGATGGAGAGGAGAGGAGGTGGTTTTGCAATGGAGAAGATCAGAAGAGGGAGAGGCGAGACGGTGGTTTTGTAATGGAGATGATGGAGAGAAGAGGAGGTGGTTTTGCAATGGAGAAGATCAGAAGAGGGAGAGGCGAGACGGTGGTTTTGGAATGGAGATGATGGATAGGAGAGGAGGTGGTTTTGCAATGGAGAAGAGGGAGAGGAGCGTGCGGCAGCGATTTATGATTGGGCGAGAGGGCCGGCGCGTTGTGACTGGATCAAAATCAAAATCAATTTACCCTTCAATTAAGAAAGCGACCCCACATTAACTAGTCTCCCTTTTATTCTGGGTCATAATTGACCATGATTTTCGCACATAAAATATATGTTATACGTTGCAAAAATAATATAATTTGAAAGTACATTCAGATATGAACCAAACGATGCAATTTTTGGTGACATGCATTCACATTTTGCTTGTCACATACCGTACGTCGTCAAACTTTGACCCAAAATACGCAAAACAACAAAAAAATACTTCCAAGACCAGCGCCGCTCTTCCGCTCTTCTCCTGTTCCAATCTAAATCCACCGCCGCTCCTCTCCTGTTCCAATCTAAATCCAGATCCGCTCCTCTCCTCTTCCAGTTCAAAACCACCACCCCTCCTCTCCTGTTCCAGTCCAAAACCAGCGTCGCTCCTCTCCCGTTCTAATCCAAAACCAGCGCCGCTCCTCTCCTCTTCCATTCAAAAACCACTGCCGGCGACTGAAGGTGCTGTGGAGAAGTAGATCGATGGAGGAGTACAATCGATACGTGAGGATCGCAGACGGCGACCCTGTGAAGCTAGCTAGGATGTTGGAGATACAGTCTTGGTTTGACAACAAGGACCAACTAGCGGCGACGGCGACATCCATGGCCAAATATCTGCAACAGAGCGAAAAGGCGGCGATACTCCCGGAGGGAGTCGCGCCGGAGTACATAGAGCTGTTCCTCTAGGCCATGGAGCAAACAGATTCACCGAATCCGATCGTGAGGGGGCGGTGGTGGGAGTATCGATCCCAGATGGAGCATTCACCAGAGATTGAAGGATCGAGTATCTACAGGGTGCCGTTTGTGTTGGTGTCCTGCCAGAGCGAGCCGGTGGAGTCTTCATCGACCGAACCCAACTGCAAGAGGAGAAAAGCAGTTGGCCCGACGACGCTTCCCCGCCATCGTCTCCCTCGCCGTTCACATCGTCTCACGGGGCGGCTGTCTGCCGCAGAGGAATAGGAGGGGACTGCCCCTCAGCCCAATAGTCGGGCAGGTTGTGAATTGTCAGGAGGAGCTTAGGGTTGTCAGTATTTGCAGGTTTTGAATTGTGTTTTGTGTTGTGTATTTTGAGAGTACTTTCAGATATGAATGTCTTTTGAATTTCAGATTTTCAGTATTGAGCATATGAAGAATTTTATGAATTCTAGAGATCTATTTTTAGCACTTAAAAAAATGTAATTTCATAGGAGTATAAAAGTGCAGACGAGAAGAAACTGCAAGTTTTAGTTTCAGATAAGAAACTGCAAGTTCAGTTTCAGATAAGAAACTGCAACTTTCAGAGGCAGATCATAACAAATAAAATCCTGGATTGTTTTGGCACGAAAATCCTAGTGATTGTGTACAAAAGCTTGGTAAGATTCAAGGACGAATGTAATAATATCACTTATTATTTAAATATATTTATAACAAAATTATTAGTCCTTTTTTATTTTTTGATAACATTGCTGGCCTAACCCAACATTATAATTAGAATCAGCCCAACAAAATCGTGTATCTAGATAAAGCGAAAATGGCCTGTAATTTTTTAGGAAATAAAATAAATGGGCCGCATGAAAGCTACATTAATTGTTCACCCAACCCATCTAATGGCTGTAATTCAAGAAAAAAGATCAAATTGACTGTAAATTCTACCGCGCAAAAAAAGACTGTAAATTCTGAAAAAATGGGTTGAATACGTGCCACATCTTTGGAGGCTGAAATGTGGGCCAATAGGTCGAAGCCAACGCAAGTCGTTGTAAATTTAGTCAACAGATGATTCTGACATGTTAGCCGTTGGATTTACATCCAACGGCCGTCATCCATCTTCAATCTCTGGTCTTCTTCCTCCAGCGTCGCCGGGACCACCTCCCGCCTCCTACTGCTAGCAGCTCTGCTTAGCACGCTTCACTATCAAGCGCTACTCCACCGTTGGCCAGGACATCCCTCCAACCCTCCACACCTCCTGTTCTTCTCCACCGACTGCCGAACCACACCGCACTAGAACCAGTTAACCCTCATACACCTCTCCGTCTGCGACTCTACTCCCGCGTCTTCCCATCTCCGGCTCGTTGCTGTCCAGGGCCTCGCCGTCGTCCACCACCTTGGATGCGCTCGGCGCGGCATGGTCAACATGGTCAACGAACGACACCATCGGAAGTAGGATGTGCGTGGAGAGGCTGACAGCTGGGTCCACGGCCGCACACAAGGAAATGTCTCATTATTACGCGCAAAATAATGATTCCTCCACCTGACATCTGGGACCCACCGGAAGGGCCTCTGTATTTCGTGAAAAAAAAGTGCCCCTCGCTGACTTGTCAGACCCACCAGCTATCTTCGCACGCAAGGAAGTGCCTCCTTACTACGCACAAAAAAATGAATACTCCCCCTGCCAGCTGGAACGCAGCATACTGGGAGGCTGACTTGTGGGCCTACCAAGTTGACGGGGACGGAGGGCTTTGTCAACTTAGTCAATATGAACGATTCTAGCTCCTGTTACCGTACGATGTTCATCCAACAGTTGTAGTGCTTCTTCAACCTCTGGTCTTCTTGCTCCAGCCGCCCAAACCAGCGCCGATCGTGCCGCGTGCTCCTGCCTCCCGTGGCCGGCTGTGATGCCGCGGAGGCCTCACCGCCCCCTACTACTCCCATCGCTGGTCAGGCCATCCCTCTACTCACCCACACACCCTGTTAATCTACGGCGACAGCAGCCTCATACCGCAGCCGAACCAGTGAACCCTCATACTCCTCTTCGCGTGGGCATCCACTGCTGCGTCTTCCCCGGCTCCGAGTCGTCCCCTTCCTATGCCTCGCCGTCGTCCACCGCCGTGGTGCTCTCGGCGCGGCGTGATCAACGTGGTCAAGGAACGACTTCCATCGGACGTGGACTGTACGTGGAGAGGCTGACAGCTGGGTCCACGGCCGTAGCAAGGAAGTACCTCCTTATTACGCGGAAAATAATGATACCTCCACCTGACAGCGGGGACCCACCAGACGGGCCACCGTATTTCATGAAAAAAAAAGTTTCTCCTGACTGCTGGGACCCACCAGCTACATCTTC
The DNA here is from genome assembly GCA_904067115.1 of Aegilops sharonensis. Lineage (NCBI taxonomy): Eukaryota > Viridiplantae > Streptophyta > Magnoliopsida > Poales > Poaceae > Aegilops > Aegilops sharonensis. The sequence continues at coordinate 14,042,286 of LR880970.1, read as the reverse complement.
GCATGCAAGGAAGTGCGTGCGGGCAAAAAAATAAGATTCGCCCCCCTGACTGCTGGGACCCACCAGCTACTTTTTCGCACGCAAGGAAGTGTGTCCGGGAAAAAAATGATTAGCCCTCCTGATTGTTGGGACCCACCAGCTACATCTTCGCACGCAAAGGAAGTGCGTCCGGGCAAAAAAAACGATTCGCCCCTCTGACTACTGGGACCCACCAGCTACATTTTCGCACGCAAGGAACTGCGTGACAGTCGGGACCCACCTGGTCGAAGCGTATGTAGCGTTGTCATTCCGGTCGCGAACGTGTACGTACATACTGGTCGATGTAGAGGCGCGCACGTGTCCTAGATGTAGAGGCGCGCACGTAGCATGTACACGTACGTACAACGACGAGGGTGCAAGAAAGAAAATACAGCCACGTACGTACATACGGGCAGGGTCTCTAACGCCTATCCCGCATACGTACATGGCTGGGTCGAAACGGAGAAACAGCGTCGTCGTCGTGTTCATGGGGAGCCAACCGACTGCGTTGGAACGGAATGCGTGGTCGTGTTCATCGGGAGGGCTTGGACGGAACTGGCGATGAAAACGAGGCCTGACGTACCGCACAACGGAGGAAACGGCCTTGTGTTCGACCGGCCACGTTCGAAACGGGGTCCTGTTGATCGGGAGGGGCCTGGCGTACCGCAAAACGGAGGAAACGGACCTCCTACGGTCGAAACGCGGTCCTGTTGATCGGGAGGAGTGTGGCGTACCGCAAAACGGACGAAACGGACTTGTGTTGGAGCGCTACGGTCGA
>LR880970.1:14011369-14025473 GCA_904067115.1 Aegilops sharonensis | reverse complement strand
CCAACGAAGTAACATCTTCAGCCCACGTAATAATGGCAGTCATTGCCCCGTGGACGGAACCATTCCTAGCCTACCTAACCAGGCAGGAACTTCCCGAGGACCAAACCGAGGCACGCTGCATAGTGCGGCGATCTAAAGCCTATAAAGTCCATGAGGGAGAGCTTTATAAAAAAAGCATCACCGGAGTCCTTCAAAGGTGTATCTCCGAAGAGGAAGGGCGGAATCTTCTGGCTGAAATTCATGCCGGACTCGGCGGGCACCACGCCGCAGCCCGGGCCCTTGTAAGCAAGGCCTTCCGTACAGGACTTTATTGCCGACGGCCCGGGCAGATGCTCAGGACTTAGTCCAACGATGCGTCGGTTGCCAGCTCTTTGCTAATCGAAGCCACATGCCACCCACCGCCCTCCAAACTATACCCATCACCTGGCCCTTCACGGTCTGGGGGCTTGACATGGTTGGACCCCTTAAAGAAGGAACCCACAAGCAAAAATACCTACTGGTCATGGTGGATAAATTCACCAAATGGATAGAGGCGAAGCCCATTAAGATGGCCGAATCCGGACCGGTGATAGACTTCATATCAGGGGTCGTACACCGTTACGGCGTCCCCCACATCATCATCACTGATAACGGCACGAACTTCATGGCCGACGAGGTCAAACTCTGGTGCAAAAATATGGGCATCAAGCTCGACTATGCTTCAGTCTATCACCCTCAAACTAATGGTCAAGTCGAGCGAGCAAATGGTCTAATCATGAGCGGCATCAAACCCAGATTAGTGCGGTCCCTCAAGGAATCTAACACGCACTGGGTAGAGGAGCTCGACTCCGTACTCTGGGGGCTGCGGACCACGCCGAATCGCACCACCGGATTCACACCATTCTTTATGGTATACGCTGCAGAGGCAGTTCTGCCCTGCGACATAATTCATGACTCACCTCGCGTGCGCATATACGAAGAAAGAGAAGCCGAGCTCGATCGGCAGGACAGTTTGGACGCCTTGGAGGAGGAGCGTGACGTGGCAAAATCCCGTTCCGCATTCTATCAACAGTAGGCCCGAAGATATCAAAGCAGAGAAGTACGGGCCAAAACTTACAATGTTGGCGAGTTAGTTCCACGCCTGCCGGACAAGAAAAAGGACAAACTCAAGCCCAAATGGGAAGGTCCCTTTATTATCGACCAAGTCCTGACCGGCGGAGCGTACCGTCTGCGAGATGCATCGGATAACTGACTCGAGTCGAACCCATGGAACGCAGTCTGTCTCTGAAGATTCTACGCCTAGCGCCGGATTCTGAGTTCGTCTCCTTTCTCTGTCTATTTTTTTTACACATTAGCTGTCTCATATTTCTCTCCTTCTCCCTCCTTTTCTCTTACAGCCTTTAAAGGCTCGTTCGTGCATTGTTCGCACACACTTGACACGCTATCCGCGCTCATTATACCTGGGGGCTCCTTTAGCAGAAGCTTATTTATACGGGCTTCACGCCCAACACATGTGTCACTCTTCCGCATGTACCTTTTATTCACCATTATATGCATCGATATGACTTAAGTTTTGGTCAAGCTGGGTTGCCTGGCTCCTGTGCTTACCCCTATGTTCCCGATTGTTCGGCTAGGCGATAAAGGGAGCACCTCTGCGATTGTTACTGCCGGGTCAGCCGGATGTTTACCTCAGACTGGGTGAAGCCGAAAGCTAGCGTTCTTAAGGGAATATTCGGTCGGTGAACTAAAGATGATTTCTCACTTGTTTATTTATCTGCCCCCAGATGCTTTTCTGCTTTTTTCGCAGTCCGGACATGCACTTTAGGGCATATGCCTCCCAGGGAAAGGAACCCCTAACGGAACTATTCTCCCTGGAAGATGTTTCTTACTAACCATGTAATATAACATATAGTTGGGCACTTGTCTGTTCAAGCACTAATGACCCCTACGCCTGGTCTCCATGCATGCCCCGGTTCCTACATAATCGAGAGGGTATTCGGACACACTCCGGACTGTCGGGTTCCGAGGTTGAAGCGAAAAGGTCCGCCATGACAAACGATCTACAATCCGGCTAGAAGGCATTTTACATGTCATCTTAAATTACATAGTCAATTTGACTGGGCATTTTCCTCTTCAATACCATCCAACAGGCTGTCTAGTTTATAGTCCTGTTGGGAATATTTGGCGGCCAACTCTACCTGGCCGTACACTAAGCTCACGGGGATCTCCTTCCCATCGGCCCCCACAGGTCCGACCTCGGCCATGTGGTTTGGGTCAGCCTTCGTGTACCGCGTCTTCACCATGGCCCAGGCCTCCCTGGCGCGTTGACGGCAGTCCGATATCTTCCATAATCAGAAGCGCCGCCGCGCTCCCTTAAGCCTCTCTGCAAACTCTCTAAAGCCTTCGGGCAGGAAGACAGATGGCCACAAGGCCTGGGCGACGCCTTTCATCACCTGCCGAACTCGTTCATGCAGTTGTAAGAGCTCAGGAAGAACCTCACCCGTAGAATCGGGCATTTCCTCTGCAGGACGACCTGTGAGCATACCTACAGACATAACTCTGTTAGTCGGCTTCCTCGCCTAACTCTTTTTCAAAGTTCGTTCAAGCACTTACCAAAAATGCCGCGTCGAAGCCGTCGATTCTCCTTCACGGAGTCCGACAGCTTGGCACGAACATCCTTTAGTTCCTCGCCCAGCCGGGTGTTGGCATATTGGAGATTATTCTTCTCCTGCCTCACACTCGTAAGCACGCTCTCGCCGGCCTTTAACCGGCGCAATAGTTGTTGCTTGTCCGGATCTACTCCGGCGCCATCTGCAATGATATTGTCAGATTTACACACACGCCGCACTTCACAACATACTTATCTTTCGAAGAGTATATTACCAGAGGGGGTCTCCTTGGCCTCCCCTGCAGCGGCTAGTGCGGCCCCAAGTTGGGCTTTGCACTCTTCCAGCTTCTGGGACAGTTGGGTATTCTTTTTTGTAAGATCCTGCATAACAAATGATCCTTAAATCAGTTATTCTAACTATTTCAAGTCTCGAGGGCTAGTGGCATATATAACCATCAAATTTTCTCACCCGTATGTCTTTCACATACTGCTCCCTGGCTCTGGCTAGACCATTTTGAGTGGCACAGAGGTGCGCATCTCCCGAATTGAAGGCATCCAATGCCTCTTGGGAGAAACATGCGTCACGAAGAACTGTCCGGCGACGCCTGTGATTCATAGCACTCTCCACCTCGGAATTGGTGGAAGATAGTTTGTCGGCATCCTCTGTCGGAGGAGCGTCCGACGCACGCTTCGTGTTTGCCTCCGCTTCTGGACCTGGCTTTGGAGCCTGTCTGGTGGAGGCTCGATTGGCAACCTCTCCGGATATAGTCCGGCGAGCACTCTTTTTCCTAAAGAGAGCACGAGCATTAGTATGCCTTCCGGGAATAAAACCTGGGAATAAGATGGCACGCCATACTGTTGCGTCGGCGTCTCAATCCGGACCGCACTTCTTTTCAACCTGTTGGGCCTTGCTGCCCCTTGTTGGCTAGCCACCGCAGGCTCGGCCTTCCGCCTCACGGGCTCCCCCTGCAAAACACCATTGGTATAGGGTGATAAAAAATAAGCACGGATGGATCGTTTTCAAAGTATTGGGACTTCGGTCTCAGTTACCTGTGAGGCTGGAAGTATTCCGGGGTAATCGGCCGTAATGGCGACCAAGGCATTGTCGATGCTCAGTTGGTAAAATACCCCATCAATCAGCTCCACGGATATGTCCGGATCCTCTTGGGAGGCCGGATCGAGGGACCGTTTCGGATCCTCGGGTTGTGGAGGAGGGCTGTTTATATCCTTCACGGCCCGGCGCAATTCCTGCGTCGAAATCACAAGATAAGGTACTTAACTATGGGAATATGGAACGGATGGGCAAAAAGAAGTGTCCGCTTACCCAGCTTGACGGATTGTACATAGAAAATCCATCATGTGGATTGACGCGGAGGAACTCCTCCTCTTCTCCCTTGTACAATGCGGACAAGGCCTTCGTCAGAGCAGCAACCGATTCCGGCCCCTTACGGCCGCAGCGGGTGGCATCATCCTCCCCGTTGAAATCCCACATGGGTGGCCTCTATACTGAAGCGGCTGCACCCCCCGCATAATGCGTGTGGCCATGACCCCGATCATGGTCAGTCCGGAATGAGCTAACAACCTTATCCGACTCATCGGGTAAAGGACGTCCTTGTCATTTTCCCTCTGACGGCTCCGTGGACGCCAGCTTAGGCGCTTCTTCAAGGGAGCATTATTGAACTCGGGGAGGCCGATCCGAACAGGGTCCGGCAGGGGGACATCTTCTACATAAAACCATTCTGAAGGCCAGTCTTCGGACGCCTTCCTTGGGGTTCCGGATAGATATCCGGTCCCGGCGATGCGCCATAGTTCGGCTCCGCCCACTTGATATATTGACCCCTCTTGAGAACGTGGCATAAGGCAGCTTATTTGCGCAGCTAGGGGGTAAATGTAAAAACACCCTGGCTTTTCGCATTTTGTTTGACACGTGGAAGACGGCCATTATTGGGCGTGGAAGCCAAGGAGCGCAATATTCACGAGAATCCGAACACTATTCAACAGGTACATAGAATTTGGAGAAGAACCCGCCTTGCAATGTCAAAGACAATCTGCGCGCCGGACTCATCGTCATTGAAGCCTGGTTCGGGGGCTACTGAGGGAGTCCTGAATTAGGGGGTGTCCAGATGGCCGGACTATAACCTTTGGCCGGACTCCTGGACTATGAAGATACAAGATTAAAGACTTCGTCCCGTGTCCGGATGGGACTTTCCTTGACGTGGAAGGCAAGCTTGGCGATACGGATATGTAGATCTCCTCTCATTGTAACCGACTCTATGTAACTCTAACCCTCTCCGGTGTTTATATAAACCGGAGGGTTTTAGTCCGTAGGACGAACAACAATCATACCATAGGCTAGCTTCTAGGGTTTAGCCTCTCTGATCTTGTGGTAGATCTACTCTTGTACTACCCATATCATCAATATTAATCAAGCAGGAGTAGGGTTTTACCTCCATCGAGAGGGCCCGAACCTGGGTAAAAACATCGTGTCCCTTGTCTCCTGTTATCATCCGCCTAGACGCACTGTTCGGGACCCCCTACCCGAGATCCGCCGGTTTTGACACCGACAATGATGTTCTATTGTCATATAAAATTTCAAGTTAAAGCATACTATGAGATGCGAGCTATGAGAAGACAAATTCAGCAATAAATAGTGATGTTACTATTTAACACTATTCAGTGCTAATTTTGTCTTTTTTTATAGCTCACATCACGTGCTTGATTTTGAATTTTTTTTGGCAATAGAACATCACCCTGTCAGCATCTTATATATTTTTAAGATTTTTTTCAGAACTTTAAGACATCATTTTTGCATGGTTTTCACCAAATGTTGATTCCTGTATGATATCCTCCCCGCAGGGAAGTGGCTCCTAGTCCCGTCACATACGACGGGGAAGCAAGCACCGTAATAAAGCAAAGAAAACTCCCGAGCTTGGCAGTAACTGATGAGCTGAAACCAGTCTCCGGGGGCAATAAACTAGCAGAAAAAAGAGGAGTAGATGGAGGAGCACAGGAATCCTTACCTTGACGAAGCGCTGCAATACAATGGCCAACCTCAGGAGGAAACCAACCTCGCCTGAGTAGTAGTACGATTTTGGACTGGTCGTGGGGGAAGGGAAGGGTCCGCGAGCGAATGGATTCCAGGTTTTATTTGCCTACGGAGTCCATCCACTCACTATATATCCCCGGTCGACACACATACGCTTCCGGAGGGGAAGAATCGGGATGAGCGGACACGTATGTATGTAGTGGTACGTGCGGCCTGCCGACCGCTTCCACTGGAAGTAGAAAGTTCAAGGATTGCGTGCGATGCGCGATGCATATCCGGACGTCGGCATATACAACTTTAATCATTCAGAGGTTGGCAGGTGCCTCTCTTGTCTTGGCTCGATGTTTCTTGTCTGTCGTCTCACTCTCAGCCGACCTCCGGAGAGACACAGGAGTAGTATAAATTACCTGTCTTGAATTTGTCAATATACAAATATATTTCTCAGGATACATTTGTTTAGTTAAAACAAATAATTCAAGATTTTTTTGTGAACGGTATAAATAATTCAAGATAGAGAGAGTAGAAATTACGAACATGGCCCCGAAGCGCCGTTGTCATCGCCCACCCGCACAAGCTGACACGCCTTGACCCTGGCCCACACCGTACCTGCTCATATACATTTCCTTCTTTTTTATAGTGCTTGAAAAATATATAAATAAGCTTGGCTCTTTTCAATGAATTAGTATCCAAACAGGCAGGCGGACACCAAGCAACCGCAAAGAGCTGCAACCGGCTGCAAGATAGCTGCAGCGGTAAGAAATTTTACTGGAACCAGTGAGGCTTTTTAGCTATCACTGTCGGCAGTGGCACATTCTTTTTTGCTGCAACCGACGATGCTTTTTTGATAGGACCGGCGTCTTCTTTTTGCTACGGCTGGCCATCAGGTTTTTTTTTGCTGGACCACGATTGCTGAAGTTGTATTTTGTGTTGCATGTATATTGGAGTTGTGGCTCACCTCCTACTCTTATATAATTGAGGTAGAGGTCTTCCTTATAATTATATATACGTGCACCAGCACCCCATCAATACGACATCTATTGTATTGCAAACTTCCCTGTCTACATGGTATCATCTTGGTCGTTCCTCCCCTAGGGTTCCCGCCGCCGCGCCCTACCCGCGCTAGTCGCCACCGCCGCACCCCACCCCCGCCGCCACCGCGCCCCTCCCTCCCCGCGCCGCCGCCGCCCCGTGCCGCTGCTTCTGCTCCTTGCCGTGCCCGTGCCACCTCCTGCGCCCGCGCCGCCTCATCCCTGCCGCGCACGCGCCTCCCTCCTGCGCCCGCGCTGCCCCTTCCCACCGCCGCACTGGCGCCTCCCCCTAGCGACCGTGCCGGCGCCTAGCCGCTGCAGCTGCACCCGCCTGTTGTTGCCTCCTCCATCCCCACCAAAACCCTAACCCTAGTCGCACCCCTCACCCGCACGCCGCCGCCATGTCGTGGCCATCCTCACCCGGCTCATCCACGACCCACTCGTCAAACCCGTTCGCCGGCCTCGAGCCCTCCGCCGCCGCCATCCGTGACTTCAATATTGAGGCTAGGGTCCCTATCCGTCTCGACAGCTCTAGCGCGTCGTACTACGCATGAAAGACCTACTTCAACCTCATCTTCCGTGAGTACTATCTCACCGAGCACATCGACGGTTCCGTGGACAGTGCGTACATGTGCGGCGACCCGGAGTGGTCCGCCATCAAGGCCACGATCAGCCGTTGGTTCTACCAGACGGTCTCGAAGGACATCTTCCACACGGTCGTCGCCGAGAACGACGACGCCTACACCATGTGGGCCAAGATCAACGCGCTCTTCACCGATAACAAACTTCAGCGCCTTGTTTTCTTGCAGCAGGAGTTCTTCGGTTATCACCAGGACAACTCCACCATCGACGAGTACTGCATGAGGCTCAAGATGCTCGCCGACGAGCTTCGCGACATCGGCGCTAAGATCTCTGACGACCTCATGCTGAGCACCCTCACCACCGGTCTTAATGAGGACTTCGGCAACGCGGCGTCCAACCTCACCCTACTGCCGCAACCAACTTTCCAGTGCGTCGTCGCGTACCTCAAACTTGAGGAGCACCGATGACGAAGCTGAAGCAGCGGGTCCAGCACACCACCCTCGCCGTTGGTACCACCCGCGGCGGCCCTGCTCCTCCGGCCGCCCCCCGTTAGCCCGCGCTGCCCGCGCGCTACTACCCGCTGCCGCCCGTACCGCCCGCGCCCCCCGCGCCTCCCCAGCAGCTGCAAGGTGGCGGGGGCCGGCGCAACAGGCGGGGCGGTGGGGGCCGCTGCCAGCAATAGCCGCAGCCGCAGCAGGCACAGGTCGCATGCACTAGTAGAAACAGGGATTTGGTTCAGGCCTGGCCAGCCCATTAGTCCCGTTTAGTCACGAACAGTGACCCATGGGGGCATACGTCCCGGTTCGTGCGCCCTGGGGGCCGGCCGGGCCTCGTGGGGCATTGGTCCCGGTTCGTCTGGACCCTATTGTACCGGTTCTAGACACGAACCGGGACCAATGGGCCTCGCTCCTGGCCCACAACCATTGGTCCCGGTTCGTGGCTTGAACCGGGACCAAAGGGTGGCCTTTAGTCCCGGTTCCAGCCACGAACCGGGACCAATGATGTGGCTATATATACCCCCTCGCCCGCGAGCAGAGCACTCCACTGCTCTGTTTTTTTTCTGGCCGACGAGGGGAGGGCTTTGTGGTGCTCTAGCTCACCTCCTATGCACATGAGGTGTTCAATCAAATGCCCGAGCCATACTACTTAAGCTTTCTTCTCTCCAAACTCGACCTCCAAGCTCCATTTTCCTCAAGATTTGTCTAGGTTTAGCGGTCCGTCACGTCCCGTCCCCGTCTTCGCCGCCATCGATCGCCCGCGCCGATCTCGTCACCGGCACCACCGTGGTGAGCCTCTTGTTCTTATCTTCTTTCTGAAAGGAAAAAATTCTTAATTGTATGATTAGATAGATACTTGTCTAATTTTCTTAATTTTATTATTGCTTGTTATTATATAGTGCGATGGTTTTGCTATCTGCCCCCGTCGGCCCTCGTCATGTCTATGATTCGGATGTGGTATATATTATCTTTTATAACTATTTGGTTCATTTATTGTTTATGAAAATTAATTATGCCGACCAACGTGACATAGATTTTATTTATCTAGGAAGTATGTGAACCAGAAATTCCAACCGACCCTATTGTCGAGAGGTTAAATTTAGTTGAAGAAGAAAACAATTACTTGAAGGAAAAAATAAAAAAAAAATTGAGGAGGAGAAGATGATATTGGAGTTGCATGTTGCGGATGTCGTCGATGATCACAAGATCAAGATGGATGCAATGCTTGAAGATTAGAAAGATTAGAAAATATGCCATTCATACCGAGGCTTGGTATCATTATGCCGTTGGATCAATTGTTACCTTGGTTACGATTATGATCGCATTTGTGTTGCATTGAAATGTTTTACATAATTTCAATATATGGTTTAATTAGATGCTCTGGAGAGCTATATGTTGTCCAATGAGAACTATGTATGTACTTTGGTTTTAATGTGATGATGAACTTCTATTAATTTGGTCACTTATCTATTCATGATGTTCTGTAATGGTTTTTGACACACTTAATTATATATAATGCACGCATATGAACCGGCAATGGATGTACGGTGACAGGCACACCTCCGAGTACATTAAGGGTGTGCATAATTTTCTCGAAGTGGCTGAGGCAAACAAGTTTTATGTGTTGCCCATGCCCTATATGTGGGAATATGAAGTCTTACTCTGACCAGGAAATCCTTCACACCCACCTGCTTTATAAGGGTTTCATGCCACACTATAATGTTTTGACCAAGCACGGAGAAATAGGAGTTATGATGGAAGACATCGAAGAAGAAGAGGACGATGACAACTATGTGCCCCCTGAATACGGTGATGCTGCAACGGGGGAAGCTGCTGAAGATCAAGAGGAACTAGACGATGTGCCCAATGATGATCTCCGCCGGTTCATTGTTGATGCAAGAAGACTATGCGAAAGTCAAAAGGAGAAGCTGAAGTTCGATCGCATGTTAGAGGATCACAAAAAAGGGTTGTACCCCAATTGCGAAGATGGCAGCACAAACCTCGGTACCGTACTGTAAGTCCTGCAGTGGAAGGCAGAGAATGCTATGCATGATAAAGGATTTGAGAAGCTACTGAAAATATTGAAGAAGAAGCTTCCAAATGATAACGAATTGCCCGACAGTACGTACGCAGCAAAGAAGGCCATATGCCCTCTAAGATTGGAGGTGCAGAAGATACATGCATGCCCTAATGAGTGCATCCTCTACCGCGGTGCATATGAGGATTTGAACGCATGCCCGGTATGCGGTGCATTGCGGTATAAGATCAGACGAGATGACCCTGGTGATGTTGACGGCGAGCCCCCCCAGGAAGAGGGTTCCTGCCAAGGTGATGTGGTATGCTCCTATAATACCACGGTTGAAACGTCTGTTCAGAAACAAAGAGCATGCCAAGTTGATGCGATGGCAGAGAGAGGACCGTAAGAAAGATGGGAAGTTGAGAGCACCCGCTGACGGGTCGCAGTGAAGAAAAATCAAGAGAAAGTATCGGGCTGAGTTTGCAGGTGACCCAAGGAACGTATGGTTTGGTTTAAGCGTGGATGGAATTAATCCTTTCAGGGAGCAGAGCAGCAATCACAACACCTAGCCCGTGACTCTATGTATGTATAACCTTCCTCCTTGGATGCGCATGAAGCGGAAGTTCATTATGATGCCAGTTCTCTTCCAAGGCCCTAAGCAACCCAGCAACGACATTGATGTGTACCTAAGGCCATTAGTTGAAGAAATTTTACAGTTGTGGAATGGAAAAGGTGTACGTGTGTGGGATGATCACAGACAAGAGGAATTTGACCTGCATGCGTTGCTATTTGTAACCATCAATGATTGGCCTGCTCTCAGTAACCTTTCAGGACAGACAAACAAGGGATACCACACATGCACGCACTGTTTAGATGACACAGAAAGTATATACCTTGACAAATAAAGGAAGAATATGTACCTAGGGCATCATCGATTTCTTCCGACCAGCCATCAATGTCAAAAGAAAGGCAAGCATTTCAAAGGCGAGGTAGATCACCGGAAGAAGCCTGTCATGCGTACCAGTGATCACGTACTTGCTATGGTCAATGATTTACAGGTAATCTTTGGAAAGGGTCCTGGCAGACTATCTGTTCCGAATGACGCTGAGGGACGCGCACCCATGTGGAAGAAGAAATCTATATTTTGGGACCTACCCTACTGAAAAGACCTAGAGGTCTGCTCTTCAATCGACGTGATGCATGTGACGAAGAACCTTTGTGTGAACCTGCTAGGCTTCTTGGGCGTGTATGGGAAGACAAAAGATACACTGGAGGCACGGGAAGACCTGCAACATTTGCACGAAAAAGACGGCATGCCTCCAAAGCAGTATGAAGGTCCTGCCAGCTACGCTCTTACCAAAGAAGACAAGGAAATCTTCTTTGAATGCCTGCTCAGTATGAAGGTCACGTCTGGCTTCTCGTTGAATATAAAGGGAATAATAAATATGCTAGAGAAAAAGTTTCACAACCTAAAGTCTCATGACTGCCACGTGATTATGACACAACTACTTCTGGTTGCATTGAGGGGGCTTCTACTGGAAAACGTTCGATTAGCCATTGTGAAGCTATGTGCATTCCTCAATGCAATCTCTCAGAAGGTGATCGATCCAGAAATCATACCAGGGCTAAGGAGTGATGTGGCGCAATGTCTTGTCTGTTTCGAGCTGGTGTTCCCACAATTCTTCTTCAATATCATGACGCACATCCTAATTCATCTAGTCGACGAGATTGTCATTCTGGGCTCCGTATTTCTACACAATATGTTCCCCTTTGAGAGGTTCATGGGAGTCCTAAAGAAATATGTCCGTAACCGCACTAGGCCAGAAGGAAGCATCTCCATGGGCCATCAAACAGAGGATGTCATTGGGTTTCGTGTTGACTTCATTCCTGACCTTAAGAAGATTGGTCTCCCTCAATCACGGTATGAGGGGAGACTGACTGGAAAAGGCACGCTAGGAGGGGACTCAATAATATGCAAGGACGGGCATTCTTGGTCTCAAGCACACTACATAGTTCTACAGAACTCTACCTTGGTGACCCCGTATGTCGATGGACACAAGAACATTCTACGCTCCAAACACCTAGAGCAGTGTGACGACTGGATTACATGTGTACACATCAGGACTTTCGGCAGTTGGTTGCAAACACGTCTCATGGGTGACAACACTGTTTCTGATGAGCTGTACTTGTTAGCCAGGGGACCATCTTCAACTGTATTCACTTACAAAGGGTACAGATAAATGGGAATACATTTTACACGATCTCCCAATATCAAAAGAGCACCAACCAAAATAGCGGTGTCCGCTTTGATGCAGCAACCAAGAGGGGAAAGGACACATATTATGGTTACATAGTGGACATATGGGAACTTGACTACGGACATGATTTTAAGGTCCCTTTGTTTAAGTGCAAATGGGTCAATCTATCAGGAGGCGGGGTACAGGTAGACCCACATTACGGAATGACAACAGTGGATCTGAACAATCTTGGGTACACAGACGAACCATTCGTCCTAGCCAATGATGTGGCGCAGGTTTTCTATGTGAAGGACATGTCTACCAAACAGAGAAAAAGAAAAGATAAGGAAGCGAATACATCATACGATGAGCCAAAGCACCACATAGTTCTTTCAGGAAAAAGAGACATCGTGGGATTGGAGAGCAAGACAGACATGTCTGAAGATTATGAAAAGTTTCATGAAATTCCTCCGTTCAAAGTCAAGGCTGACCCAAGCACCATGTTAAGCGATGAAGAATATCCATGGTTACGGTGCAATAAGCAAAGGACACAAGCGAAGAAAAAGTGAAGACTTTCTCTCCACAACTATTATGATGATGCCTTTGATCTAGAATATCACTGCAATTACATGTGAAGAAATGAAATGCCTTTTGTAACAGACGAGTTTCCGTATGAAACTCTGATACTTCGAAATAGTTGTCCATTTTGTACACGCATCCAGGCTTTGCTGTGACCCTCTCAACTTTTTAGCACATGCTATGTGGGTGAAATGATGATACCATGCCAATTTTCAACCTCTTTAGAGTTCATTTGAAGTGCTTTTCAATTTCAGGGTCATATAGCTCAAAAAAATCAGTAAATGCATGAAAAATAACAAATGAAGTCAGAAAGGGTTCAAAATTGATGATGTGACTTTGAATGGTGCATTTTGAACACACAAAAAGTCTGGAGTTCAAATAAGTTCAAAAAAATGAAATCCCTTTGTAACAGATTAGTTTCCGTATGAAACCTTAATACTTCGAAAGAGAGTGTTTGTTTTGTACACGAAGTGCATCCAGTTTTGGCTGTAACCCTGTCAACTTTTTAGCACATGCTATGTGGCTGAAATGATGATACCATGCCAACTTTCAACCTTTTCAAAGTTCATTTGTAGTGCTTTTCAATTTCAGGGTCATATAGCTCAAAAAGAATGAACTAATAGCAAAAAGAATGAACTTAAAATAATCAATTAAAATATTCTGTTATGATCAACTAAAACAAAACTATAATATTCTTCAATAGCAAAAAGAATCAACTAAAAAGCTTTGATAAAACTCTAATAGCAAAAGGAATCAACTAAAAAGCTTTTATAAACCTATAGTATTTTTTAAACTAAAATTATATAAAATTTATGCAACTGAAATTATCAAAGGCTGTTCAAAACATTAATGGCAAAAAGAATTTTCATAAAGAAATTTTTTGTTAGAAACTTTAATAGCAAACTAAAATAACAAAATATGTTCTTGATTAAAACAGACATTTAAAATAACCTAAAAATTACCAAATTTAATATAATGATAAAACACAATAATATTAAATAGGAGGGAAAAGAATCACTCAAAAATCTATTTTTATAGTAAAGTGATTCACAAACTAGTGTCACACAAATTTAAAAGAATTCAAATTTAACCTATTCAAATTTGAAATTAATGGCACTAACGAAAAGTCTATAATTTTTGTGACAAAACAGCAAAGAGAATCACTGGAAAACTGTAAAAAGATAAAGTAAAAAATAAAGCAAAAAAGAAAATAGAAAAATAGAAGAAAAAAATGTCACCTACTAGGCCACCACGGCCTGAATACGACTAGAAACCCAGTTAGTTGGACCATGATTCAGGCCTGCAGAAGGCCTAGCAGGCCCACAGGCATAACAGTGTCAGATTAGGCCCATAGGCCTGCAATTCAGAGGAGTTCGAGAGAGATGGCGGGGGCAGCGCTTATAAACAGGTGCGGCCGCTCCTCAGCTAATGAGGTGGGACTAAACATTCCACCGCACCGCGGCTATGGCAGGCGCAGGCCTTTGGTCCCGGTTGATGCCACGAACCGGGACCAATGCTTACCTTTGGTCCC
>LR880970.1:13970573-13985038 GCA_904067115.1 Aegilops sharonensis | reverse complement strand
TGTTGCATGTATATTGGAGTTTTGGCCCACCTCCTAGTCTTGTATAGTTGAGGTAGAGGCCTTCCCTTGTAATTATATATATGTGCATGAGCACCCCATCAATACAACATCTATTGTATTGCAAACTTCCCTGTCTACAACGATGGTGCAAGCTGATGACGGCAGCAAGCCGAAGGCAATGCTACTAGAATGCTACAACCACGACGATCAGGCCCTGGAACCGGACGGTGGGAGGGCTGCAATTGTGTACTGCAGGAACTAGAGCCCACATATTGTGATCCCGACGATCGTGCTGCAATCCCAATGGCCGCGTGTCAAGAGGCGGCAAGCTGGCAGTGTGCTGGTGTTGTCGGGCCAACGGTGCTGATGAAAGCGGCCGCGCATCTCATGAAGGAGAACCTGACGAAGACACGCTGCGTGTGGTGACTCTGCGCTCTCTGCCCTGTGATACAGTGTTGTGATTTGTGTACATAATAAAGGACTAGCAAAAGGGTCCATGTGTTGCAACGGGAGCAAAAAGAAATCATAATCTTCAATGGCCATGACTACATTATGCTGCACCACAGATATACACAATCATCCTGAATTTTGTGAAATCATGAATATTTTTTTAAACTCATGCACATATTTGAAATTATGAACATTTTTTAAATTCGTCAACACTTTTACAAATTTTCAAAACAAATTTGTATTCATGAACATTTTATACTATTTGCAAAAAAACAATTGTGAATAGTTTTTCAACAATTTTCTTGAATCAGCATACATTTCTAGAATCACGTACATTTTTTGGAAATTGGTGGAACCATTTATGAAATTCATGAACATTTTTTTTTATTTAACGAACATTTTTTTATTTAATAAACATTTTTTTATTTAATAAACATTTTTGAAATGCATGATCATTTTTTGAATTCGAGAACATATTATGGATGAATAAACTATTGTGTAAGTCACGAACAGTTGTTGAACTTTTATGATATTTTTCCGTTCATGATCATTTTTTGATGGCAAAATTTTGCTCAATTTCATTAACCTTTTTTAATACACGAACATTTTAAAAAACCATGAACATTTTTTTATTTTCTAAACATTTATTTAAAAACTGCGAACATTTATAGTACGCATTTTTTACAAAATCCCGAATATTATTTGAATCCACAGTTTTCTTTTTCATTTATTAAAATTTCTATTCAAAATTTATCTTTATAAAATGTTTAGAACATTTTTGAAGACCCAAATTATTTAAAATAGAAAAACAAAAACGGGAAAGAAAAAGGAAAAATAAAAAATGAAATTTAAAAACAGGCCGCCCGGTCATGGGCCAGCCCAACGAGGGTCTTGTGTCTACTCCCAGCACGCCGAGCAGTATAGGAGGTCCCTATTGCATGGGCCAGCCCAGGCGAGGGATTTCCTTGTGTGAAACGTTTTTTTATCACTTATACGTTGCATTGGTTGTAATATTTTGTAACTTTGGGGCAATTTGCATGACGTACCGCAAGAAGCAATAGCCCATTTATTATTACTAGCAAAAGACCCCGTGCGTTGCAACGAGAGAGGAAATAAGACACGCTCTTAACACAATAACCATGAGTCAAGACCCTAATAGGTCCACGTGCTTTATTTCCACATGGCATCATATTTGTGTTGTCGACGGTGGCCTCAGTGCTCACACAACAAAAACACCGCCGGTACAAAAGAAAAGCAGACCGTGCACTATAGTTTAAGTTTGCATCAAAAATGTTACTTTAGAAGTATTTAACAGCTAAATATAATATCATATTTAGATTCTATACATTTTTCTAATCAAATTTCATATATAACATGTTAAAATTGGAGTTAGGGTTTAAAACATATAGATAATTTTGTTTTACATAAAGTACGGATTGATTAACCGAAAAGTCAGGGGGGTTTTGTGTTAAAACAAAAAAAACGATTCGGCTGACTTAAATATGGATGGCGCGTTGATTACCTGAAACTTCAAGGGGTTTCCGTGAAAATGCAAAAAAAGGGTTCGGATATGACTTAAACGTGTACGTCGGGTTAATTTATAAAAAACAGAGGGGGTTTCTCGTAAAAGGCATCACAGACGACCAGAAGCACTCCGTACTTTATTATTAGGGGTAGGCTAGCAAAAAAAACCGTGCGTTGAAACTGGAGAAAAAATAGAAAAATCCCCTAACCAAATAATCATGACTCAAGACCTCAATAGGTTCATGTTCTTTATTTCAACATGACATCAATGCCCACACAATCACAACACGTTTGAATGTGTCAATCCTAATGCATCTCTCTCTCGGCATAAGATCAAAAATTTGCTTTCTTTGCCCCCTGCGGGGTTTTACCGTTACGTGCATGTGTGGTTATAGATGGTTTCTTTCGTCTTCAATCTGGTATTGTTGAGTTGTTCATTTCCTATCCGGATCTGGGTCGATACGAAATAAAGGCGGATCATGCACTATTTATCAAGGTTGCACCCAAAAAAACAAAATGTTTAACAAGTAAAATAACGTAATATTCAGATTCTACACATGTTAAAATTGGAGTTACAGTTTAAAAGATTTGACTATTTTTTAAAAACATATGATATGGACTGCAGGTTGAATTTAGGAAACTGCAGGGGGCTCTTTGCGTAACACAAAACATTTTATCTGGGTCACTTAAAACAGTACTGTGGATTAATTATTGAAAACTATAGGGGGGGTTTCTGCAAAATGAAACATTTTTATCTGTTTATGACTTAAAACTGTACTGTAGCGAAACAACGTGAGAAACGAACAGAAGCATTTTGTGTTTTATTATTAACTAGCAAATATGCTCATGCGTTGCAACGGGAGAAAAACTATCAAATTATGCAGGCGTGATAGATATTAGAAAAAGTCTGAATCAAATGCTAGAATGAGATGAGGGCATTTAAAATGTCATTTCGCAAACTATGTCGCAGTGATGTCATGATGAGATAAGAGACTTTTAAAAAGTCATTTCAAAAACTATAAATGTGCTATCATCACAACTTTATTTTCTAAGGCGCCACAACGAATTTTTTTTGTATGAGCAAACTGCATTGATGGACCCTGTCTAAGCTAGGTTGATGAGTGATGTGTCTCGCCTTGACTTAGCGTAGTGGTGTTTACCATAACCAGTAGTGTGGTACCAGAAGAAACATAGTTGTATATGGAGGCAAAATAGACATTTAGTCATTTTCATATACCTTACAAAAATTAACCCATAGAAAGTTGTCTCAATTTTTTTGGGGCTCAGCGTTGTAAAAAGCACGAAAACCTTTTTTTTACCCGGCATGAGGGACTAAATAAAATCATAAAACAACCTCTACATATGCCTAATAAAACCTCTACATAAGAGATGGTTCGTTTTGTTCATAATTTGCGGATCTGTGCTAATTTTTGGGAACGTTTTCTAAAATTTCATGGACATTTTTTCAAATTCTTGAATATGTTTTGAATACTGGATCATTTTTAAAAAGGATGAAAATTTATTTGAAATCATAATTTAAAAAAAAATATGCCAACAATTTTTTGAAATCATGAACACTTTATGATTCCCTGGATGTTTTTTGAATTCACAAACAGTTTATGATTTCTCAATAACTTTTTAATAACTTGCAACTTTTTGAAATTTGGTTCTTTTGGAAATCCAAAATTAATTTAAAGAAGGAAGAAACAAGAACAGAAAAAAGAAAGTAAAATAGCAAAAAAGAAATAGCAAACGGGGGCGCCACGACCCGCCCATGGGCTAGCCCACTGCCGCGTGCGGGAGAAGAAGGCGCGCTAGAGAGAAAAAAAGAGCAAAAAACTGGGTTGAACCAATAGATACGGCGTGGGTGCCTAAAAAAAAGATGCGGCATGGGAGGTTTGGGACGAGTAGGAAACATATCTGACGGTTGGTTGGAAGATGTCCCATCGGACGGGTAGGGTGCGATCGGCCCAAAGTTGGGCTGGTTCGACCGACACAGCGCCCTAACTAGATTCAAATCAGAAGCTTTGGGCTAAAGCTACTTTCCTACAGCTGATTTTTTTGGAGGCGGAACTTGGCAACAACCCTTCGCAAATATGGAGGGCCATCGTCGAGGGGAAAGAAGTTCTCAAAGTGGGACTGATAAGGAGGATTGGGGATGGCAACAGCACACATATTTGGCATCAAAATTGGCTCCCCAAAGAAGCATCCATGAGGCCGATTGCATGTCTTACTCCTCATCGGCCGGTTTTAGTCTCTGAGCTAATTGACAGTACCTCGGCAAGATGGAGGCAGGAGCTTGTCAACGCAACCTTTTTACCGATTGATGCCGAGGTGATTCTTAATATTCCTTTGAGTACCCGGCAGTATGCGGATTGTTGGGCTTGGTCCCAGGAGAAGAAAGGTGACTTCACATTTCGGTCCTGTTATCGCATGCTTATCACTACGAAGCTTCGGTGGGAGGCGTGGCTTGAGGGCCGCCGCGGCCCCGCCGGCGGTAGCAGAGAGAAGAAAAGTTGGGACACTCTGTGGAGAATCCAGGTTCCGTCGAAGATTAAAGTCTTCCTCTGGCGGCTTGCCCAATCATCGCTTCCTACAGCCGATGTTATGAATCACATAAACATGGGCTCCTCTTCGTGTTGTGCGATCTGCGGCGCCGAGGACTCATATTTCCACTCTCTTGTCAACTACACCATGGCGCGNCAGCACACATATTTGGCATCAAAATTGGCTCCCCAAAGAAGCATCCATGAGGCCGATTGCATGTCTTACTCCTCATCGGCCGGTTTTAGTCTCTGAGCTAATTGACAGTACCTCGGCAAGATGGAGGCAGGAGCTTGTCAACGCAACCTTTTTACCGATTGATGCCGAGGTGATTCTTAATATTCCTTTGAGTACCCGGCAGTATGCGGATTGTTGGGCTTGGTCCCAGGAGAAGAAAGGTGACTTCACATTTCGGTCCTGTTATCGCATGCTTATCACTACGAAGCTTCGGTGGGAGGCGTGGCTTGAGGGCCGCCGCGGCCCCGCCGGCGGTAGCAGAGAGAAGAAAAGTTGGGACACTCTGTGGAGAATCCAGGTTCCGTCGAAGATTAAAGTCTTCCTCTGGCGGCTTGCCCAATCATCGCTTCCTACAGCCGATGTTATGAATCACATAAACATGGGCTCCTCTTCGTGTTGTGCGATCTGCGGCGCCGAGGACTCATATTTCCACTCTCTTGTCAACTACACCATGGCGCGTTGTGTTTGGGCGTAAACCGACCCGGAGCTGGTCGAGCATATGATGGCCACAGCGAAACCTGACGCAAAGGCGTGGCTGTTCAGTATCCTTTCTTCGGTATCGCATGCTGAACTGATCCGGGTTACTGTCACTCTATGGGCAATATGGTCAGCACGGAGGTGATTGATCCACGAGGGAGAAGACCAAAGCCCGTTGGCGACTCACTCGTTTGTCAACAGATATATATATATATCTGATCTTGAGTTGGCCAAAACACCACCTGTGACATCGCATGCTAGGCGGCCGCAAGTCCAGGCAAGGAAGTGGATTCCGCCACCGACTGGATGTGTGAAGATCAACGTGGATGGTGCGGTATGTAGCAGCCCTCCCATTGGTGATGTGAGCGCCGTATGCCGTGATGGGCAATGTTTGTATGTAAGGTCGTTCGCGGTAGTGTTCCATGGCCTAACTGACCCAAGTATTCTGGAAACCTTGGCGTTCCGAGAGGCCCTATCCTTGGGCAGGGACTTGCTACTTCAGAACATCACTGTGGCATCGGACTGCCTCTGAGCGTGAAGGATATCAACTCAGGAACATGTGGCATCACCGCCCCAATCATCAGAGAAATTAAAGACGAGTGCAATGAGTTTTAGCTTATCTCTTTTGTTCATGAAGGACGACTCTCCAATATGGAGGCTCATAGTTTATCGTAGACATGATTTGCATTTGGGGGAGGGACGTCATGTTTGGCTCCTACAACCCTTTGATATTCAACTTATTCCTGTAATCCGTATGATTGATCAATAAAGCAAAGCATTTTCCCCTAAAAAAACCGTTAGTTTGCTTCCCGGTTAAATTTGGACTCCGCTCTTTTTCTAGATGCGACAATCGCATGCTAGTGGCTATTGAAAAAATTCCTTTTAATTTGAGTATGGGACTGACCTTTCCATTATTCCTGTCAAAAAAATGTTGGACGCGTCTAGGGAGCGGCCGGCCGTTCCCTAGCGTTCCCGAGTGGACACCAGAAAAGTAAAGATTCTGTCCCTCGATCCCAGAAAAGGAAAGCCCTCCACCAGTAGCTACAGACCGGCGCCAAACAAACCACACACTGGACGCGGTCCCCAGGCCATCACGTGCCCTTCCCTCCCCTCCTGAACCTCTCACGCCCTCTTGGCCACCAACTTCTTCTCCCCATGCCCCTACCTGCCCCCACCTTCTTCCCCATGAAACAAGGGGTTCCCAGTTCTGGATCCCCATCGCCGGAGCTGCCATGGCAGATGAATCAAGGTGAAATGACAATGGTCTGGAACAATTAGCTGCGAAAAAAAGAAGAAAGCGGGAGGACAGATTAGAAAGTACCAGGCAGCACCAACAAGGGTGAAAAAAGAGGTTGATCCTTTTCTCCTCCTGTTCAGATCCTCCCTCCTTGACTTTCCCTTTCACCCCCACACCAATTTTCTCTTGGAGCGCTTATGGTGGAGGTGGCGCTGACTAGAGGCGGTGGCGTCAGCCCACTGTCAGGTGGGTGACAACGCTGAGATGGCTCAGCCAGACCGGAGTTCTGGCAAGCAGCGAGCGGTCGGTCACCCATGTGCGGTGTGGTGAGTGGCAATGCCTCCTGGTGGTGCTGGCTTGGGAGTTCTTCGTGGTGAGGCATGTCTGATCATCCCAAGGCCGTCTCTTGGAGTGGGTGACGGCCGTTGCGGGTGGTCCTGGAAATTGCCGGAGGAGTGGGGTGGCTGTGGTTCTTCGTCTAGGCTGGAAATTGGTGGTGTGGTGGTGTGGCTGAAGGAAATATGCCCTAGAGGCAACAATAAAGTTGTTACTTATATTTCCTTATATCATGACAAATGTTTATTATTCATGCTAAATTGTATTAATTTATTATTCATGCTAAATTGTATTAACCGGAAACTTGATACATGTGTGAATACATAGACAAAACACAGTTCCCTAGTAAGCCTCTACTAGACTAGCTTGTTAATCGAAGATGATTAAGTTTCCTAACCATAGACATGTGTTGTCATTTGATGAACGAGATCACATCATTAGGAGAACTATGTGATTGACAAGACCTATCCGTTAGCTTAGCATAATGATCGTTAAGTTTTATTGCTATTGCTATCTTCATGACTTATACATATTCCTTTGACTATGAGATTATGCAACTCCCGAATACCGGAGGAATACCTTGTGTGCTATCAAATGTCACAACGTAACTAGGTGATTATAAAGATGCTCTATAGGTATCGCCGAAGGTGTTTGTTTGGTTGGCATAGATCGAGATTAGGATTTGTCACTCCGAGTATCGGAGAGGTATCCCTGGGCCCTCTCGGTAATGCACATCATAGTAAGTCTTGCAAGCAATGTTACTAAATAGTTAGTTGCGGGATGATGCATTACGGAACGAGTAAAGAGACTTGTCAGAAACAAGATTGAACTAAGCATGAAGATACCGACGATCAAATATCGGGCAAGTAACATACCGATGACAAAAAGAATGGCGTATGTTGTCATTATGGTTTGACCAATAAAGATCTTCATAGAATATGTGGGAGCCAATATGAGCATCCAGATTCCGCTATTGGTTATTGACCGAAGAGGTGCCTTGGTCATGTCTGCATAGTTCTCGAACCCGTAGGGTCCGCACGCTTAACGCTCGATGACGATTTATATTGTTTGAGTTATGTGATTTGATGACCGAATATTGTTCGGAGTCCCGGATGAGATCACAGACATGACGAGTAGTCTCGAAATGACCGAGAGGTAAAGATTGATATATTGGACGATGTTATCCGGACACCAGAATAGTTTCGGAGTGTTTCGGGTACTTATCGGAGTACCGGGGGGTTACCGGAACCCCCTCCTTTATATACGTGGGCAGGGGACACCCCAAAAACACACAAGTTGATCATTGATCTCTTAGCCGTGTGCAGTGCCCCTCTCCACCATAATCCACCTCGGTCATATTGTCGTAGTGCTTAGGCGAAGCCCTGCGCCGGTGGCTTCATCTTCATAGTCATCACGCCGTCGTGCTGACGAAGCTCTCCCTCGACACTCTGCTAGATCGTGAGTTCGTGGGACGTCACCGAGCCGAACGTGTGCAGATCGCGAAGGTGTCGTACTTTCGGTGCTAGGATCGGTCGATCGTGAAGACGTACGACTACATCAACCGCGTTGTCATAACGCTTCCGCTTACGGTCTACGAGGGTACGTAGACAACACTCTCCCCTCTCGTTGCTATGCATCACCATGGTCTTGCATGTGCGTAGGAATTTTTTTTTTTGAAATTACTACGTTCCCCAACAGCCCCCCCTCATGGGGAGTCCGAATTGGACAAGGGGAGGGGGCACGACCCCCCTTTCCTTCTCCTTCTCCCTAAGGAAGGGGGGATCCGAATTGGACTTGGAGTCCCCCACTTGGGGCGCGCTATGGCCGGCCTCCTCCCCTCTCCCTCCTTTATATACGTGGGAAGGGGGCGCCTCTAGACACGCAATTGTTCCAAGCCGTGTGCGATGCCCCCCTCCACAGTTTACACCTCCGGTGATGTTTTCGTAGTGCTTAGGCAAAGTCCCGCGCGGATAACTTCATCATCATGGTCACCACGCCGTCGTGCTGACGGAACTCATCTACCACCTCGACGCTCTACTCGATCAAGAGTTCGAGGGACGTCATCGAGCTGAACGTGTGCAGAACTCGGAGGTGTCGTACGCTTGGTGCTTGATCGGTTGAATCGAGAAGATGTTCGACTACATCAACCGCGTTAAACTAACGCTTCCGCTTTCGGTTTACGAGGGTACGTGGACACACTCTCCCCCTCTCATTGCTATGCATCTCCTAGATAGATTTTAGCGTGATCGTAGGATTTTTTTGAAATTGCATGCTTCGTTCTCAACAGTGGCATCAGAGCCAGGTCTATGCGTAGATGATATGCACGAGTAGAACACAAAGAGTTCTGGACGATGATAGTCATACTTCTTACCACGAACGTCTTATTTTGATTCGGCGGTATTGTTGGATGAAGAGGCCCGGACCAACCTTACATGACCGCGTTTATGAGATCGGTTCCACCGACAGACATGCAACTAGTTTTGCATAAAGGTGGCTGGCGGGTGTCTGTTTCTCCAACTTTAGTTGAATCGAATTTGACTACGGCCGGTCCTTGTTGAAGGTTAAAACAACAAACTTGACAAAACATCGTTGTGGTTTTGATGCGTAGGTGTAGGATCGAAAGTATGTCTAGAGGGGGGGGGGGGTGATTAGACTACTTGACCAAATAAAAATCTAGCCCTTTCCCAATTTTAGTTCTTGGCATATTTTAGCAACTTAGCACAAGTCAAGCAATCAACCTACACATGCAATTCTAAGAGTATAGCAGCGGAATGTAAAACAATTGCATATGAAGGTAAAAGGGAGGAGTTTGAGAAGGCAGACGCAATTGGAGACACGGATGTTTTTGTCGTGGTTCCGATAGGTGGTGCTATCGTACATCCACGTTGATGGAGACTTCAACCCACGAAGGGTAAAAGTTGCGCAAGTCCACGGAGGGCTCCACCCACGAAGGGTCCACGAAGAAGCAACCTTGTCTATCCCAGCATGGCCGTCGCCCACGAAGGACTTGCCTCACTAGGGTAGATATTCACAAAGTAGGCGATCTCCTTGCCCTTACAAACTCCTTGGTTCAACTCCACAATCTTGTCGGAGGCTCCCAAGTGACACCTAGCCAATCTAGGAGACACCACTCTCCAACAAGTAACAAATGGTATGTTGATGATGAACTCCTTGCTCTTGTGCTTCAAATGATAGTCTCCCCAACACTCAACTCTCCCTCACAGGATTTGGATTTGGTGGAAAGAAGATTTGAGTGGAAATCAACTTGGGGAAGGATAGAGATCAAGATTCATATGGTAGGAATGGAATATCTTGACCTCAACACAAGTGTAGGTGGTTCTCTCTCAGAAAATGTATGTTGGAAGTGTAGGCATGTTCTGATGGCTCTCTCCACGAATGAAGAGTGGGTGGAGGGGTATATATAGCCTCCACACAAAATCTAACCGTTACACACAACTTACCAATCTCGGTGGGACCGAATCGTCAAACTCGGTCGGACCGATTTAGCAATTAGTGTGACCGTTAGGATTTTCGGTGGGACTGACATGTCAACTCGGTGGGACTGATATGATTAGGGTTAGAGCATAACGTAACCTCGGTGAGACTGATTACACAAACTCGGTGGGACCGATTTTGGTAATAAGCTAACTAGAGAGTTGGTCAGGCAAACTTGGTGGGATCGATTCGCTCATCTCGGTTGGACCGAAATGTTATGAAGGGGAAACAGAGAGTTTGCATTGCAATCTCGGTGGGACCGATCGCTCATATCGGTGGGACCGAAACATTACGAAGGGAAACAGAGAGATTACAATCCCATCTCGGTGAGACCGAGATCCCTATCGGTGAGACCGATTTGACTAGGATTTGTGGCAGTGGCTATGACATCTGAACTCGGTGGCGCCGGATAGAAAGAATCGGTAGGGCCGAGTTGGACTTTTGGTTTGGGTCATGTGTGGATATGAGAAAGTAGTTGAGGGCTTTGGAGCATATCACTAAGCATTTTGAGCAAGAAAGCCATTAAGCAACACCTCATCCCTCCTTGATAGTATTGGCTTTTCCTATAGACTCAATGTGATCTTGGATCACTAAAATAGAAAATGTAGAGTCTTGTGCTTTGAGCTTGAGCCAATCCTTTTGTCCTTAGCATTTTGAGGGATCCACTTTTCTCATTCATGCCATGCCAATCATTGAGCTTTCCTGAAATACTTATCTTGAAATAGCATTAGCTCAATGAGATATATGTTGTTAGGAATTACCAAACCACCCAGGGATAGTTGCACTTTCAATCTCTCCCTTTTTGGTAATTGATAACAACATATAGATCGAAGCTTCGACAAATGATAATAAGATTGAGAAACATTGTCGCTTTGAGAAGTATGTGAAAAGTAAGAGCTTCCCCTAAATTTGTGCATTATTTAAAATTTGCTTTGGATTGCAAATGCACAATGAGTTAGGATCATGGGTCACTCTTCCATGTTACATACATCTTGATGGAGCGCTCAAAATGATAATAATTAAACACATGCACTTATCACCAAGCAAAGTGAATGATCATATGAGGATATAAGAGATAATATCATCCGACAAACGTTAATGTAGCATAGCATATGATCAAGCACATGATCATCCAAGAATCTCACAAAAGGCATAATGTATCAAGCAAACACACAAATAACGAAGTTCAACCACCAAAAAGATAAGATAGATCAAAAGCAACACTCTCTCTTGAAGCCTATGATCTATACATTTTTCTCCCCCTTTGGCAACAAGTTACCAAAAGATTCACAAAAATGCATAGCGCTAAACGACTCTCAGGCTTGGTCTTCATGTGATGGTGTAGAGATGACTCCAAAGACGAAAGCATCAGTTGATGTAGCTGGAGCTGGTGGAGTGGGTGCTGGAGCTGGAGGCACTGAAGTTGTAGCTGGTGCAGATGATGTAGCTCTGGTGTCTGGAATAGGCACTGCAGTAGATCTCTGTCCTCTGGGCACTCTAGCAAAAGCATCAGTAGTAGAATTGCCCTTCTTCTCCTCCACATCCTCCTGAATTTGCTCAACTTTAGTTTGGATCTCAGTAACTTTGACATTAAGAGCATAAAACTTCTGCTCGATGATTCTCTCCAAGATCTCCTGGTTTTGAGTCAGGGTGGCCAAGCCCTTCTCAATCCTCAAGGTGGAGGTAATCAAGTAGCCAAGCTGATCTTGCTTGCTCTTCAGGAAAATCTGAGATGCCTCTTCAGCAGTTGGCATCTTTGCAGCTTTCTCAGCCCTTGCTTTCTCTTTCTTCTCTTGTGCTTGCACAAATGATGGTTCATTTTCATCCATCACAATGGTGTTTTCCTCGAATTCAGGGTAGATCGGCAGGTGCTCCTTGTCCAAAAGATATGTGCCTGTGCCCATCTTGGAGTTTATGAGCTCCTGAATGTGTGGGGCATACATACAACTCCTCTTCTGATCAGCAGCAGTCCTTTTGATTGTTTCCACAATCAGGCTCATGACTTTGAATTTCTGAGGCACATCAAATGTATGCAGCAAGTTGATAGTGTGGCCTCTGATCATCTTGTGATCACCTGACTTAGGCAACAAAGTGTGCCTTAAGATCTAGTTGATAGTAGGCAATCCTGACAACAGGTAATGTACTGATCCAAGCCTATGTGTCTCTAGTGCAGCTTCTGGGATCTCTCTGTACATGGGAGCCATGGAGTTGTGGTCTTTCTTCTTCTTGGCATAGACATCCAAGTCATCCTCATTCTCTTTTGGAGCATTTATCAATTCAGACCATTCTTCAACTGTTGATTGGTACCTAGTACCCTCAGACATCCAGACTATCTTCCCATCTTGGTAGAAATGAGTTGTGGAGTAAAACTGCATAATGAGCTCATCATTCCACTTGGTGAGCTTCTAGGCAACAAAGTCATCAACTCCACAAGACTTGAAGCTGTCATACACTCCTGGATAGTGCTCTTCATTCTTCCTGATGTACTCCCAGTCAACCCATCTCATATCACATACTATGGGCTTCTTGTCAAGCAAAACTGTCTCATAAAAATCTTGTTGTTCCTTAGTGTGGAACCTGTAGTCCACTACAATTCTTCTTCTGACACAGCATAGGGATCAGTCTGTCTCCACAGTCTCAGACCTGCATCATTCCTGCTTCATATCTTCTACAACTGGATGAGCATCATTATGATCAGGAATCTTGGGCTTCAACTTTTTCGAAACAAGTGAATCTTCTTCTTCTTCAGTAGCTTCAGGCACTGGGGCCATGTTCTTCTCTTCAGCTGGAACACTCCTGGTGTTCCTCTTAGGCTTGGTTTTGGAGCTGGAGTAGCAGCCTCGGGAGCAGCTTTGGGCTTTGACGGAGCAACCCCTGATTTTATTGCATCTCCCATAAGCCTTTGTGCTTTGGGTGCTGGTGCGTCATCCTCTTCCTCTTCTTCCTCATCAGAGTCTCTCCTCATAGAGGGCTTGCCAAGAACTCTGGCAGTAGTGGTTCTGGCCCTCTTCTTCTTCTTATCCTCACCAACTGCTTCTTCTTCAGATTCAATGGTGAACTTCATAGTTTCACCTGTGGCAACTTTTTTTGGCTTAGACATGTGCTGTCTTCTTGCTGGCATCTTTATTTTCAGACTAGGTTTTGTTGCAGCAGATGTGCCATACTCTTTCTTAAGCACTTTCTTCTTTGAAGTGGCTTCATCTTCAACAGCCACATAATCTTCATCCTCAGAGTCATAAGTTCTCTTCTTCCTTGTCCTAGTGGCAGCCTTTGGCAGATTGCTTGGAGTGCTCCTGCTGCCTTCATCATAGCTGCTAGAGGGATCTGAACCCTCACTCATCTGCACCTGTTGCTCAGACCTGTTCTGACTATCACTTTGGTCAGACATCTCTGCAAATACTCTGACAGCAGACCCTGTGAATAGGTTATAAATGAGGTAGAGTAGATGAGCATCACAAAGTACAGGAGTTTTGCAAAAAGGATGACTTAAAAAATTAGTTTTAGTTCTTCACAGAAAGCATTTCGGACCTACCGATTTGTAATCTCGGTGATATCGAAGCAGCTTTTGGAACCTAAACTAGTGAACTCGGTCAGACCGAGTCACAGTTCGGTGGCACCGAGACTGCTTGGGTTTCACAAAGAATTGATCTCAGTCACACCGATTTGCAATTCTCGGTCAGACCGAGAATCACATGTGCAATGGCCTGAGCCAAGTCAGTGAGACCGATTTCTACAACTCGATCGGTCCGAGATGAATTCGGTGGAGACCTAACCCAAAATTTTCAAATCAAAACTAATCTATGGGATGTTTTCGCTGGACAGGATGATTTCAATCGTGGCAAGAATCATGGCAAAGCAATGTGCTAAGAATCGGAGGTAAGGATTAGCACAAAGTTCAAGTTCGTACC
Organism: Aegilops sharonensis; assembly: GCA_904067115.1. Classification (NCBI taxonomy): domain Eukaryota; kingdom Viridiplantae; phylum Streptophyta; class Magnoliopsida; order Poales; family Poaceae; genus Aegilops; species Aegilops sharonensis. The sequence continues at coordinate 13,970,830 of LR880970.1, read as the reverse complement.
CTAGTTCGGCGACGAACTTGCTACGGCGGCAACGGCGGTGGAGATTTTCGTTGACGGCGGCGATGACCAGCGGCGGCAGGTTGCTAGCGACGAGGAGGACGATCCGAAGACCTGATACGTCTCCAACGTATCTATAATTTTTGATTGCTCCATGCTACTTTATCTACTGTTTTGGACTATATTGGGCTCTATTTTCCACTTTTATATTATTTTTGGGACTAACCTATTAACCGGAGGCCCAACACAGAATTGCTGTT
>LR880970.1:13869326-13885215 GCA_904067115.1 Aegilops sharonensis | reverse complement strand
AAAAGCTCTAGCAAAACGAACTACACGATCTTTGTGCTATGCTTAGGATTGGGTCTTGTCCATCACGTCATTCTCCTAATGACGTGATCCCGTTGTCAATGACATCTGATGTCCATAGTCAGGAAACCATGACTATCTGTTGACCAACGAGCTAGTCAACTAGAGGCTTACTAGGGACGTATTGTAGTCTATGTATTCACACGTGTATTACGATTTCCGGATGATACAGTTATAGCATGAATAAAAGACAATTATCATGAACAAGGAAATATAATAATAATGCTTTTATTATTGCCTCTAGGGCATATTTCCAACAATAGACCCACCAGTAAGTTGGACGGACGAAGCAACCATCCCTCTTAAATCCGCTTCTCCCTTCAACACATGCGCCAGTGAAAGGTCGCGTCCGCTCTGCCCGGGCATGAATGCGGCACCGATTCTTTGGAGCGGCGCTCATCGTTTCGGGCGGGAAGCGTGCACGGGCGATGTAGGGGCTTTGGGTGGGCCAGGCTGGTCAGGAGCGGGCGTGGCAGCTGTCCCGACCGAACGCCCGGAAACGAGAGGATGCACCGACTCTCGCGTCTAAACCGTACACTACACACCATCTCTCTGTAGGAGTAGGTCGATGTCTCGCTCTCTCTAACACACACGCGCTGTTACACACACACACGCACACACAGGTTCATAGAATAGGAATATCGTGCGAGTGCGAAGCCACAGGAAGTGAGCTATAAGTGGAGTACGTACAAAAAGAGAAGAGGTGACGAATATTCCATCAAACCTGGACTGAGGAGTAGTACTCCCTCCGTCTAGGTGTTAAGTCATCTTACGAAAATCAGATATTCCCAAAAGTTTAGGCGTCATCCATTAACTTCGCATCTCAATCCCCTCCTAGCCTCGTTGCTAGCGAGCGATTGTTACTAACTCTGCTTTGTTATCCCCCCGGAAACCCAATACATGAAGCGCAACTACGCGTTGATCAGTCAAGAAATCAAAGTCGGCTTGTGTGCGAGTTAATACGTGGCCCTGCATGGTAGCTAAAACGACATCTCTTAATTGTTGTGATTAATTGTTGTGTTTAGAGACAGAAATCAGGACTTTGATTGGAGGAAGGACCGGTCAAGTTTCTCCTTCTCCTCCAATCTGCTTGCACCTTGGTCCCGCTGCACCTTCTAACATGACTTACACCTAGACGGAGGAGGTAGTACGAGATACGGTGGCACACTGACTTAGGTCGAATACAAGTGCCCAAAATTATTGGAAGAGAGCAAAGTGTACAAACTAAATAATTAAAATTGAATTTCTCGTTTATTTTTCTGAAACTGAGGCAAAAGATTCCTCATCCACTAAATAAAAGGAGAATAGAGTTTCACAATTGGCAAGTGACCCTACAAATAAACGCCATGGCAATTACTTTCAATACGCCCTAATTTCTTAGCACCCGCTGTAACCCTTAGTACATTCGGTGGCGCACTGAAACGGAGGCAAAAGATTTGCCTCATCCACTTCCACTAAATAAAAGGAGAATAGAGTTTCACAATTGGCAAGTGACCCTACAAATAAACGCCATGGCAATTACTCTCAATACGCCCTAGTTTCTTAGCACCTGTTGTAACCCTTAGTACATTCGGTGGCACACTGACTTAGGCCAAATACAAGTGCGCAAAATATTTAAAATTGAAGGATGGTGCAGCTCACCTTTCTTTTTGACCGTGTGTGGTTCCGTTGTTGTTCGTTTCGGAAGGTCGTGTACCACACGTGAATGTTAGTAAGCACGGCCGGGAGGCGTGCAACGTTAATTGCGAGTTGACTCCTTCGAGTGTTAAATTTTCTTCACGTATTAGCATTGCCTCTAGTATTTTTCTTCACTACGTTAAATAAAGAGTTTTGTTTCGTGCACAATTTAAAACGATTTTTATGAAGAAAAAAAGAAAACCACTCCATCTATATACGTGCAGCCTCGGCGCTTGTTTTCTAGGGTTTGTACTCTTCATACTCTCTCTTCACTATATATATACACGCTAGAGCCTCAACGCTTGTAGTTTCTCTCTTCACACTCTCTCACCCTCTCCAGATCTAAACAAGACTTTATTGGTCTCTCTCTCTCTCTCTCTCTCTCTCTCTCTCTGCTGGTCAAAGAGCCAGCAGGATCCGTCCGCCGGGAAGGGAAGGAGGCTTAACGCTGTCGCCGACGGCGAGGGAGGGAATTCACTACCGGCGGCGTGAAGAAGGAGGAGGCTGACTATGGCGACGACTACAACGTCTTTGACGCATTCTTCGGCCTGTAGGGCGGGCGGGGGCGGCGGCGCATGTTTTATTTTTCTATATGATGTTTTACAAACTTTAATGTACAAACATTAATGAAAAATCGCCTATTTTGCCCGATATGTGTCGTCTTTGGCTGACTTTTTAATTCAAAAAAGGGCGTATTGGTTTGGCGTGGGTCGGCGGTTGGGAAACTGACTGTACCTACGCCCAAATTTTCGTCGGTGACCCCCAGGCGACGCTTTTTCAAGCCCCTGGGGGGCCGAACGGCTGGAGATGCTCTGAGGCCCCTGAAAACGGGAGGCCATGTGCGGGCGCACATGCTGCACCCCCCTTTGGCTCGCGCGTGTGTTTGGTAGTAGTAGTAGTACTACTAACAACAACAACAACAACAACAACAACAACAAAACTTGTAATATAGCACACATTTATAATGTGCTCACGCTACATTTCATTGCTCATTTTTTTTCAGATTTTTCAACTGATCTCATACAGGTAGTTTTTTTAGGGAAGATGCTACTACTGTTCGTGAGTCCCAGGAATGAAATAAAGAAAATTATTCCCAAAGAAAAGAAATAAACCGGTAATTATATTTTTCTGAACGAAAGAAATTAACCGGTCTATAAGTTTTTTTTACCGCGAGTACAAGAGCCGGACCGATATGGGCCACCAAAACGTCCAACAGAACATGGAAGGTTCATTGCCTCATTGGGCGGGTCCATGCATGTCAGACGCGTAGTGTGTTGGAAGGAATCAACTATGTTAACCTTGTCTACGTCCGGCTCGGATTAGAATACATCACTGATTAGGACTTGTGTCTCTCGGATGGCTTGCTAAGCTATAAAGTCTCTCGTGTCTCCGCCCGATTGATCGGCCGCACCTAGCTTGTACGCGTGCACCGTCGGAAGGTACTCGACGGCTGCGTACGTCGTTGAAGTCGGTCCTGTGCCGACAGTATTGTCTTCTCCGCGGCCGGCCAGATAACTAACTCGTTGGGCCTAGATCCTTCCTGCAGACCGAACTCAGATCCTTCCTGCCGCCGGCCAAACATCAATCGACTGCAGCTGATGCCGCCCAACAAGGTCCAGCCGCCGTGTCCCGGCCGCAGGGGCCTCTTCTCCTGCCTGTACAGCGGCGACCGCGACGGCCCCTCAAACTTCACCTTCAACGGCGGCGAGTGCGACGCACCCCCTGACTTCAACTTCAAGGCCGACCTCCTCGACCTCATCCCCGACTTCTACGAGGAGGCGTTCGACCGGCTACCCGTCGACGACTTGCCGGACGCCGTCGCCGATCAACTGTACGAAACCATGCGCGACGGCGGCCTCTCCCTCGGCCTCCTGGACCCCGTGACCAATATCATCCTCAACACCATGGCGCTCCTCCCGCGTGATCACTTCCGGCCAAAGGAAGAACTGCCCGCCAAGAGGATCAGGAGGTCCAAGAGGCTGCCGGGCATGGCAGTGGCACATCCCAGGGATAGCTGGTCGTCTGGCAGAACCATTGGGCCGTCCTGCCGCAGGGTTACCTGGCGCAGAGTTGCTCAGGCATCCTGCCAGGCTCTCGTCAGGTTCATGACGAGCTACTTCGGATGCATCACGGAAGAACAGGCCACCCGCTATCTCCACTGGGCGGGCGCCGACCTCGCCCGCGCCGTACTGCTCGTCGAGCACGATCTGTACGCTGCGGAGCTCGCGCTCCCCGACCCTGCCTCCGAGAGGACTCAGGCCGCCCTCAGGCACGCCGCGGTTTGCGGGTGGCATCCTGCGCCTGACGCCCTCGTGCGGCTCCAAACGTCACCCTTGCCCCGTCAATGGCTCCTCGCTGCCGCCCCCTTCCTAAAGCCAGGAGGGCGGAAACTCACCGTCTATGATGTCAACACCATCATGAATCTGCTGCGGTACCAGGACGGCGGCCCCCTCGACCTCCAGGTGAACTTGCTGCCAGGTGGAAGGGGGGTAGTCGTCTACTACCGGAACCTCAAGCCCGGTGAGGGAACATTTGAGGTTTCCAAAAGCACGAGCACCATGGATGGCTTCGACATGGTCAGCATCAACGTCGAGCGGCATGGCGACCACTTTGCGTCCTTGCGGTCTCCTAGAAACAAGAGATCCATGATATCAGCATGTCTGGCAAAGGCCACGAGAACCTCTCGAAGGCGCAGCTTGATGGACAGTTGCCGAGGCGATGCCTGCGAGTACACCCAGTCTCTCAAGATGAGGCTCCACGCCACGATCCACACATTCTATCTCAAAGTTTTGACCATGCTACCCTCCACAGGGCTCAGGCTCATCCGCGACATCATGTTCGCCGGCCACTGCTATGGCCCCATGGACCCCATCTCTAACATCATCCTCAACTCCATTTGGCACAGCATAGTGTGCCCGCTCCCACCGGCGGACACTGAGATCCAGGTGTACGACATTCTCGACACCCTCTCCTTGCTTCGCGTTGAGGTCCGTTCCTTGGAAGGCCTCATCGCCAGTGTCTGCGCAAACTCTGAGACTGGATCTTCCATGCAGCGAGTGATGGAGCACCTCTGCTGCAAACAATGTGACTTGTCCAGGGAGAAGCACACACTGCAACAATTTGTTGCCGCAGCTGCAGCAGCTCGACACCCACAGCCCGCTGCGCTAGGATCATTCCTGGCATCCCTGACGCCCAATGTGCTGGTTGACCTACAACGGTTGCTGACCACCGGCACGAATGGTGTGATCTCTCGTGAATCTCTCGATCATATAGAGAGCATTCTTCGAGACATCGCACCGCAGTTGGCTCCCGAAACTCGCAATGAGGAGGTCCAACTTTGCGAGGAGGCTAAGGAGATTCTTGTAGAAAAGAGGTCATGGTATAGGAAGATGAAGTTATACATTCGCTCCGGGCTCGCAGAAGCGCTGACGAAATATGCCTTGGAGCATCCTCAGGTACATCAACACGGATTTCATATGGTTGAATTCATCGTCATTTATTTAATTTGGTACATATGTGTATATATATTCCATGCATCTCTGCATCATTTGACCTAGCTTGCTGCTTGTTTTAGGAACCAAAGTATGTGCCGAGTGTTATCTGTGGCGTGGAGTCCGCTTCGGAATCCTTGGGCAGGGACTGCTACCATGTTAACTTTGTGGCTGCTCCCAAATCAGGGGTCCATAACCAATTTTTCTTCGCCCAGGTCAATATTTCGTTTCCTGATCAGAAGACAAAACCAAATCTCTGCTGTCCTCTACGCCTCACACACACCGGTTAGTCCATGTTCCTTGAGCAGCTATATATGCAGGTTTTTAGTTTTTGCCCGGCTTTCCTTAAATTAACTAGGCAATTTTCTTCTTCTTATAATTAACCAATGAGGCAAAAGTTTTGCCTCTGTTTCAAAAAAAAATGCAGGTTTGATTTCTGTAAAAGAAGAGAAATTTTCCCTTGCTTTGTTTAAAAGCCTTATGATTTCTGTTACGGCCTTTTCGTCTTTTGATCTTACGATGCTTATTCTTGTTTTTCTGCAACCAACGATGCTTGCTTGTTTCGTCCAATCATAGGAAAGGCCTTATGCTTTGTCGAAAAGCCTTATGCTTGTTGCGATCATGTTAACTCTCTTGTTGGCCTTGAGTTAATAAAATGGCTTGTGCCCGCAGCTGAAATCATGTTATCTGGCCTAGCTAATTCGGTTACATATGCCTTGTGTGCGCCTCTGAATCTTGCTATACATCATACAGGCTAAGCATTTGTGTGTTTTTGCAGCTTTTCTGCTGATCGCGTGTAGAAAATTTCAGCATCTTAAAGATATTTTTGGGATACACTTTTCTCTAATAACCTTTATTGTGTCAAGCATGGTTGCTTAAAACTATCATTGTTTTATGGTGTGGTCAGTGGAACTAATGCAAATAGACATGGTTTGCCCTTCGTCAAACATTTTACATGGAAGAATCACTGCCAGAGCTGTTTTCTTGTGACTGATACATAATCAATTCTGGTTTTGGTGACAGGCCGTTGCTTCTATGGAAAGGGATCTGCGAGGAAGCTTGTGTATCCAGATTCAGCAGACTATTTCGAGTGTGATGGTGATATTACTGATGGTGGAACAATGAACACAGGCGGAATGCTAGACACAGATTTCACCTTCGATTTTAGGAGAGACATGCAGTTTGCAGATGATCTGAGAATGTATGGTGAACAACAGAAGTTACCGGCGTGTGATGAGTATTAATTTCAACTGCAGGAGCAACTAGTATTAGGTCTTGAACCTTATTAAGCCTGATATAGAAATAATATTTTTTATGCTTGTAAATACTTCTGTATTCCATCTTGTATTTAATCACCGACATAAATCACCTTTGCTTTTCTCTTGGTCGGTGGAGGTTCAATTATTTCTTCCCACATCTGTAAAAGTAGACATGCAAGGACACAACATCACAGTTCTCAGATGTGAAGTTGAAGTCTTAGAACAACTGTAGCAACTCTAGCAGATCAGCCGTATTCACGACCTCCAAAACAGTTTTGGTTACCCTCCAAAAAATAATGAAGGTTGCAGAGGTTGTGCGCAAACTCAAACTCGCCAAATGTAGAGGCTGTGTGTAAACTCAAAGTTGCCAAACGTGCAACCTACATAAATTTCTCTCCCCCATTTATCCTATATCTATGCACTCTAATCGATCATCGGTTTGACACGTATATAAGCTGATCAGCTTGTCGTTGCGAAACATCACACTCACTTGAACAACAGTTCAAACTAAAGATTCAAATTCAAATTTGACCATAGTATAAACTTCAGCCAAAAGCAATGCTCGTAGGCTTCAAATGCGTCAACAAAAGATGAAACATAATGCACACATTCAGCTGACATGTAAAAAATCACATGTCATCAAGAGCACTACATCCGGTCATGTGTGCATCGTCCCCTCCTCCGGTGCATTGGCCACTCCATGGCATCCTAGAAGTGGCCATCCCTACTCAACTCATCTCCCCAACTCTTCTTGATGATATATGGCATTTCTAACATCAGAAGCCAGTTCTCCTCAGCCGTTTTCTCTTGCATTAATTGGTTGTCTTCATGTTGAAGCCTATGTGGGGAAAAAAATCCTATAAGATCCGGTCGTACGCAATGGATCGTGAGACCCTCCCCAGCGGGCGACACCTGGCGATCCGAATCTCAACGCCACTTATCTAGTAATTGTGGGAGACCCTCTCCGTTATCCACTTGGGCTTGCTCGCGGCGGCAGCCGCCGCCGGCCCCGTTGCTTTCCGTCGCCGTCCACAACCGCGTTCCTAGGCGCCCCGGCAGCTCGCGTTCCTAGGCGCTCCCGCCGCTCGCCCTTGAGGTGCAACTCCTCTGCTCGTTTCTTCGGCTCGCTCGCCGCAGCCGCAGCGACGTTACCCGCTGCTCTCCGCCGCCGTTGACGACTGTGTTCCTCGTTGTCCCTCGTTGAAGTTGGAGCAAGTCCTCTGCTCGCTGCATCTACCCACTGGCGCTCTGTACACGGCCATCCTCCTCAGCTTGGCACCGCCGGATGTGGCCTGGTACTCAGACCCGTTGCCTGTTGGCATGTATGTTGGCACATGGGGCTGGACTAATGTGAAAGAGGGGAATAGCTTACATGGGACTGCATCTTTGACAAATAGCTGTATTGGCAGCTGCTGATACATGTGCAAACTACAAATTTCTGGTGATCTGATAAGCTTGGTCTGATGACTAATCTAGGATAACATTCTTTGACAATGGAGAAAAAAGAAAAAAAATGCATAGAGCATGCTGTTCTGAAACTGATGGAAAACGATCAGCAAGCAGGACGGCAAAAGGACAACAAAACAACTAGCAAAACGACGAGCAGATCTCCAACTCAATTGCTGTTCTGCATGCCTTCATCAAGTAGTTTAGCATAGTTGATGCTTTGTTCATTTTTCTTCAGAATTTTCTCCTCAAGTCAAGATAGGACAGTTGGTCCAGATTGCAGAAGTTATCGGTTGTACATAAAATGAATTTGATATACACTGAATAAATGCTTCATCTGAAATTTGCAGTGAATATTTGTTATTGTCCACTCTTGTGATAACAATGATGTGCAATTTGCAGTGTGTATCTGTGGTTGTCCACTCTTGTGATAAAAGGAATTTTGTATCAGCGAAAAATACAGTCTACTACTCCCTCCGTCCCTCTAGTGTTAGATATATCCCTATCTAGACAAATCTAAGACAAATAATTGAGAACGGAGGGAGTACCATCCATGGCTATAAGCTGTTTTAACAAGCTCACATGCTACTGCGGCGGCGGAGGCGGAGGAGGCCATGGACGCTGGTGGCCGCCTACCTTTGCGAACCCGCCCCCTCCCCTCTTCAACCCGGCGGCGCTCCTCGAGGTTAGCGGTGACGGAGGTGGCTAGCACGCGCGGCGACGGTCTCGAGGGAGCCATGAACGCTGCGGGGGGCTCGAGCCACCTCAAGGAGCAGCGCTGCACCATGACCGGCACCACGGCCGCCATGCTCCACGACGGGAACCGGCACATCGCAGTCCACGATGGGCCGCTTCGTCGACGGGGGCGCTCCGAGATTCTGCAGGAGCACGAGGCGACCGCGCTGCACACCCAATCCCCCAACGCGCTGCTGATTTGGGGAAGAGGATCTGGAGGAGCTCTGAACCTACGGCTGCCACCGCATCGTTGTTTTTGGGTTCCCCGGACTCTGCTGGGTGCTGGTGAGATTGCTGCTCCGTTTTTGGTTGCCCGAAGTGAACCATGTGAAGTCAAGGTTTTGGATTCCGAATGGAAGAATTTCCTCGGTGGGTGGGGTGGGGGAGGGGGGCGAGATTCTCGGTTACCACGATTACCGAGAAATTTTGAACATATTTCGGACGAAATTTAAAACTGAATTTTGAATTCAAATTCTTTTAAAGCAGATATAGATAATATTTGAACCTCATAAAGCACAAAGTTGATGCTATCGCAGTGGAACATCGTGCTTCTCAAAGCGGGGAGGTCGCGAGTAAGATTCCTTTCCAAAAGAGGGGACTCGAACCAGCACCCTCTAGAGTAGGGAACTAAAAGGCTACCACCACGCCACCGCAACATTTGGTTATGATCTAGAGATGCCCTGGTATTGTAGTACACTTTGGACGCAAAAATTCAAAAATTTCGAAACTTTTTGCTTGGGATACATCTTTTTCGTGGGGCAACGAGAAGCTCGGTAACCGCCCGGTATCCGTTTTTCTCGGGCGGTACCCAAAAATCATGTGTGAAGTAGGGCTTCCAATCTGTAGATTTGATTTAGTATTGTAGGTCCAATCTGTAGTTGTCACGGGGAAAATCCATTTATGCACTGGTGGCCAGTCTATATGTATCCCCACTGCATTTTTGTGTGTTTTTTCTTAGGGGAATCAACCATTCCTTGCCATGGCAAGTTTGGAGTGTAAAATATGGAAGCGTTGTTGGGGAACGTAGCAGAAATTCAAAATTTTCCTACGTGTCACCAAGATCTATCTATGGAGAAACCAGCAACGAGGGGAAGGAGAGTGCATCTACATACCCTTGTAGATCGCTAAGCGGAAGCGTTCAAGAGAACGGGGTTGAAGGAGTCGTACTCGTCGTGATCCAAATCACCGGAGATCCTAGTGCCGAACGGACGACACCTCCGCGTTCAACACACGTACAGCCCGGTGACGTCTCCCATGCCTTGATCCAGCAAGGAGAGAGGGAGAGGTTGAGGAAGACTCCGTCCAGCAGCAGCACAACGGCGTGGTGGTGATGGAGGAGCGTGGTAATCCAGCAGGGCTTCGCCAAGCACCACGGGAGAGGAGGAGGAGGAGAGGCAGGGCTGCGCCAAATAGAGGGAGAGAAACTCATGTGTTGGCAGCCCCAAAACCTCAAGTATATATAGGGGGGAAGGGGCTGCGCCCCCTTTAGGGTTTCCCACCCCCAAGGGGTGCGGCCAGCCCTAGATCCCATCCAAGGGGGTCGGCCAAGGGGGGAGGAGTGCCTCCCAAGTCAAGTGGAGGCCTCCCCTTTTAGGGTTTTCCCCTCCCATGCGCATGGGCCTTTGGGGGGGCTGGTGCCCCTGGCCCATTAAGGCTAGGGCGCCCCCCTACAGCCCATGCTACTGTATTGGACGTGGTGGAACAATTTTCGGACCTCCGGACCCCTCCGGAATCCTCCGGAACCTTCTGGAAGCTTCCCGGTACAATACCGAAAAAACCCGAACTTTTTCCGGAACCCGAACAACAACTTTCCATATATAAATCTTTACCTCCGGACCATTCCGGAACTCCTCGTGACGTCCGGGATCTCATCCGGGACTCCGAACAACATTCGGTAACCACATACAAACTTCCTTTATAACCCTAGCGTCATCGAACCTTAAGTGTGTAGACCCTACGGGTTCGGGAACCATGCAGACATGACCGAGACGTTCTCCGGTCAATAACCAACAGCGGGATCTGGATACCCATGTTGGCTCCTACATATTCCACGATGATCTCATCGGATGAACCATGATGTCAAGGACTCAATCGATCCCGTATACAATTCCCTTTGTCTAGCGGTATTGTACTTGCCCGAGATTCGATCGTCGGTATTACCGATACCTTGTTCAATCTCGTTACCGGCAAGTCTCTTTACTCGTTCCGTAACACATCATCCCGTGATCAACCCCTTGGTCACATTGTGCACATTATGATGATGTCCTACCGAGTGGGCCCAGAGATACCTCTCCGTTTACACGGAGTGACAAATCCCAGTCTCGATTCGTGCCAACCCAACAGACACTTTCGGAGATACCTGTAATGCACCTTTATAGCCACCCAGTTACGTTGTGACGTTTGGTACACCCAAAGCATTCCTACGGTATCCAGGAGTTGCACAATCTCATGGTCTAAGGAAAAGATACTTGACATTAGAAAAGCTTTAGCATACGAACTACACGATCTTTGTGCTAGGCTTAGGATTGGGTCTTGTCCATCACATCATTCTCCAAATGATGTGATCCCATTATCAACGACATCCAATGTCCATGGTCAGGAAACCATAACCATCTGTTGATCAACGAGCTAGTCAACTAGAGGCTTACTAGGGACATGGTGTTGTCTATGTATCCACACATGTATCTGAGTTTCCTATCAATACAATTATAGCATGGATAATAAACGATTATCATGAACAAGGAAATATAATAATAACCAATTTATTATTGACTCTAGGGCATATTTCCAACAGTCTCCCACTTGCACTAGAGTCAATAATCTAGTTCACATCGCCATGTGATTAACACTCACAGGTCACATCGCCATGTGACTAACGTCCAAAGAATTTACTAGTGTCACTAAACTAGTTCACATCATCATGTGATTAAGACTCAATGAGTTCTGGGGTTTGATCATGTTTTGCTTGTGAGAGAGGTTTTAGTCAACGGGTCTGCAACATTCAGATCCGTATGTACTTCGCAAATCTCTATGTCATATTGTAAATGTTGCTTCTACGCTCCACTTGAAGCTATTCCAAATGGTTGCTCCACTATACGTATCCGGTTTGCTACTCATAGTCACTCGGATAGGTGTTAAAGCTTGCATCGACGTAACCCTTTACGCCGAACTCTTTATCACCTCCATAATTGAGAAACATGTCCTTATTTACTCCAAGGACAATTTTGACCGTTGTCCAATGATCCATTCCTGGATCATTCTTGTACCCCTTGACTGACTCATGGCGAGGCACACTTCCGGTGCGGTACACAGCATAGCATACTATAGAGCCTATGTCTGAAGCATAGGGGACGACCTTCGTCCTTTCTCTCTTTTCTGCCGTGGTCGAGCTTTAAGTCTTAATTTCGTACCTTACATCTCAGGCAAGAACTCCTTCTTTGACCGATCCATCTTGAACACCTTCAAGATCATGTCAAGGTATGTGCTCATTTGAAAGTATTATTAAACATTTTGATCTATCTTATAGATCTTGATGCTTATTGTTCAAGTAGCTTAATCCAGGTTTTCTATTGAAAAACATCTTTCAAATAACCCTATATGCTTTCCAGAAATTCTACATCATTTCTGATCATCAATATGTCAACCACATATACTCATCAAAAATTCTATAGTGCTCCCACTCACTTCTTTGGAAATACAAGTTTCTCATAAACTTTGTATAAACCCAAAATCTTTGATCATCCTATCAAAGTGCATATTCCAACTCCGAGATGCTTACTCCAGTCCTTAGAAAGGATCGCTGGAGCCAGCATACCTTTTAGCATCCTTAGGATCGACAAAACTTTCTGATTGCATCACATACAACCTTTCCTTACGAAAACTGGTAAGGAAACTCATTTTGACATCCATCTGCCAAATTTCATAAATGCAGCTAATGCTAACATGATTCCGACGGACTTAAGCATCGCTACGGATGAGAAAATCTCATCGTAGTCAACTCCTTGAACTTGTGAAAAACTCTTCGCCACAAGTCGAGCTTCATAGACGGTGACATTACCGTCCACGTCCGTCTTCTTCTTAAAGATCCATTTATCTCTATGGCTTGCCGATCAACGGGCAAGTCCACCAAAGTCCATGCTTTGTTCTGATACATGGATCCTATCTCGGATTTCATGGCTTCTAACCATTTGTCGGAATTTGGGCCCACCATTGCTTCTCCATAGCTCGTAGGTTCATTGTGTACCACTCTGAAGCAGTACGCATCCTTGTCACCCTACGAGGTACGGTAGTGACTTGATCCGAAGTTTCATGATCACTATCATAAGCTTCTACTTCAATTGGTGTAGGTGCCACAGGAACAACTTCCTGTGCCCTGCTACACACTAGTTGTAGTGACGGTTCAATAACCATATCAAGTCTCCACCATCCTCCCACTCAACTTTTCGAGGCAAACTTTTCCTCGAGAAAGGACCCGTTTCTAGAAACAATTACTTTTGCTTCCGGATCTTGAGATAGGAGGTATACCCAACTGTTTTGGGTGTCTTATGAAGATGTATTTATCCGTTTTGGGTTCGAGCTTATCATCCTGAAACTTTTCCACATAAGCGTCGCAGCCCCAAACTTTTAAGAAACGACAACTTAGGTTTCTCCAAACGGTATCGTCTCAACGGAATTACGTGGTGCCCCATTAAAGTGAGTGCGGTTGTCTTTAATGCCTAACCCATGAACGATAGTGGTAATTCGATAAGAGATATCATGGTACGCACCATATCCAATAGAGTGCAACTATGATGTTCGGACACACCATCACACTATGGTGTTCTAGGCGGTATTTATTGTGAAACAATTTCCACAATGTCTTAATTGCGTGTCAAAACTTGTAACTCAGATACTCATCTCTATGATCATATCATAGACATTTTATCCTCTTTTAACTTCACTCTGAAATTACTTGAACCATTCAATAATTCAGACTTGTGTTTCATCAAGTAAATACACTCAGTATCTACTTAAATCATCCGTGAAGTAAGAACATAACGATATTCACTGCATGCCTCAGCACTCATTGCACTGCACACATCAAAATGTGTTGCTTCAACAAGTTGCTATCTTGTTCCATCTTACTGAAACCGAGGCTTTTCAGTCATCTTGCCCATGTGGTATGATTTGCATATCTCAAGTGATTCAAAATCAAGTGAGTCCAAACGATCCATCTGAATGGAGTTTCATCATGCGTATACACCAATAGACATGGTTTGCATGTCTCAAACTTTTCAAAAACGAGTGAGTCCAAAGATCCATCAACATGGAGCTTCTTCATGCGTTTTACACCAATATGACTTACATGGCAGTGCCACAAGTAAGTGGTACTATCATTACAATACTATATCTTTTGGCATGAAAATGTGTATCACTACAATCGAGATTCAATAAACCATTCTTTTAGGTGCAAGACCACTGAAGGTATTATTCAAATAAATAGAGTAACCATTATTCTCCTTAAATGAATAACCATATTGCGATAGACATAATCCAATCATGTCTATGCTCAACGCAAACACCAAATGACAATTATTTAGGTTTAATACTAATCTTGATGGTAGAGGGAGCGTGCGATGTTTGATCACATCAAAATTGGAAACACTTCCAACACATATCGTCAGCTCTCCTTTAGCTAGTCTCCGTTTATTCCGTAGCCTTTTATTTAGAGTTACTAACACTTAGCAACCGAACCGGTATCTTAATACCCTGGTGCTACTAGGAGTACTAGTAAAGTACACATTAACATAATGTATATCCAATATACTTCTATCGACCTTGCCAGCCTTCTCATCTACCAAGTATCTAGGGTAATGCTGCTCCAGTGGCAGTTCCCCTTATTCCAGAAGCACTTTGTCTCGGGTTTGGGTTCAACCTTGGGTTTATTCACTAGTGCAGCAGCTGATTTGCCGTTTCATGAAGTATCCCTTCTTGCCCTTGCCCTTCTTGAAACTAGTGGTTTCACCAACCATCAACAATTGATGCTCCTTCTTGATTTCTACTTTCGCGGTGTCAAACATCGCGAATACTTCAAGGATCATCATATCTATCCCTGATATGTTATAGTTCATCACGAATCTCTAGCAGCTTGGTGGCAATGACTTTGGAGAAACATCACTATCTCATCTGGAAGATCAACTCCCACTCGGTTCAAGCGATTGTTGTACTTCAGACAATCTGAGCACAAGCTCAACGATTGAGCTTTTCTCCCTTAGTTTGCAGGCTAAGACAATCATCGGAGGTCTTATACCTCTTGACGTGGGCACGAGCCTGAAATCCTAATTTCAGCCCTCGAAACATCTCATATGTTCCGCAACGTATCGAAAAAAAACCGTCTTTGGTGCCTCAACTCTAAACCGTTTAACTGAACTATCACGTAGTTATCAAAACGTGTATGTCCGATGTTCGCAACATCCACAAACGACGTTTGGAGTTCAGCACACTGAGCGGTGCATTAAGGACATAAGATTTCTACTGTCCGCATAATCGCTACTGTCAACTTTCAACTATATTTTCTCTAGGAACATATCTAAACAGTGGAACTAAAGCGCGAGCTTACGACATAATTTGCAAAAGCTCCTTTTTGACTATGTTCAAGATAATTAAGTTCATCTTATGAACTCCCACTCAGATAGACATCCCTCTGGTCATCTAAGTGATTACATGATCCGAGTCAACTAGGCCGTGTCCGATCATCACGTGAGACGGACTAGTCATCATCGGTGAACATCTTCATGTTGATCGTATCTACTATACGACTCATGCTCGACCTTTCGGTCTCTGTGTTCCGAGGCCATGTCTGTACATTCTAGGCTCGTCAAGTTAACCCTAAGTGTATTGCGTGTGTTCCGAGGCCATGTCTGTACATGCTAGGCTCGTCAACACCCGTTGTATGTGAACGTAAGAATCCATCACACCCGATCATCACGTGGTGCTTAGAAGCGACGAACTTTAGCAACGGTGCACAGTTAGGGGAGAACACTTCTTGAAATTGTTGTAAGGGATCATCTTATTTACTACCGTCGTTCTAAGTAAACAAGATGCATAAACATAATAAACATCACATGCAATTATATAGTAGTGACATGATATGGCCAATATCATATAACTCCATTGATCTCCATCTTTGGGGCTCCATGATCATCATCGTCACCGGCATGACACCATGATCTCCATCATCATGAT
>LR880970.1:13780330-13800997 GCA_904067115.1 Aegilops sharonensis | reverse complement strand
AACAAAGTGTGCAAGCTCCAGCGATCAATTTATGGTCTGGTGCAAGCCTCTCGGAGTTGGAATAAACGCTTTGATAGTGTGATCAAAGCATATGGGTTTATACAGACTTTTGGAGAAGCCTGTATTTACAAGAAAGTGAGTGGGAGCTCTGTAGCATTTCTAATATTATATGTGGACGACATATTATTGATTGGAAATGATATAGAATTTCTGGATAGCATACAAGGATACTTGAATAAAAGTTTTTCAATGAAAGACCTCGGTGAAGCTGCTTACATATTGGGCATCAAGATCTATAGAGATAGATCAAGACGCTTAATTGGACTTTCACAAAGCACATACCTTGATAAAGTTTTGAAAAAGTTCAAAATGGATCAGGCAAAGAAAGGTTTTTTACCTGTATTACAAGGTGTAAGATTGAGTCAGACTCAATGCCCGACCACAGCAGAAGATAGAGAGAAAATGAAAGATGTTCCCTATGCTTCAGCCATAGGCTCTATCATGTATGCAATGCTGTGTACCAGACCTGACGTATGCTTAGCTGTAAGCTTGGCAGGAAGGTACCAAAGTAATCCAGGAGTGGATCACTGGACAGCGGTCAAGAACATCCTGAAATACCTGAACAGGACTAAGGATATGTTTCTCGTATATGGAGGTGACAACGAGCTAGTCGTAAATGGTTACGTCGATGCAAGCTTTGACACTGATCCGGACGATTCTAAATCGCAAACCGGATACGTGTTTTTATTAAACGGTGGAGCTGTCAGTTGGTGCAGTTCTAAACAAAGCGTCGTGGCGGGATCTACATGTGAAGCGGAGTACATAGCTGCTTCAGAAGCAGCAAATGAAGGAGTCTGGATGAAAGAGTACATTTCCGATCTAGGTGTCATACCTAGTGCATCGGGACCGATGAAGATCTACTGTGACAATACTGGTGCAATTGCCTTGGCAAAGGAAGCCAGATTTCACAAGAGGACCAAGCATATCAAGAGACGCTTCAATTCCATTCAGGACCAAGTCCAAGTGGGAGACATAGAGATTTGCAAAATACATACGGATCTGAATGTTGCAGACCCATTGACTAAGCCTCTTCCACGAGCAAAACATGATCAGCACCAAGACTCCATGGGTGTTAGGATCATTACTTTGTAATCTAGATTATTGACTCTAGTGCAAGTGGGAGACTGAAGGAAATATGCCCTAGAGGCAATAATAAAGTTATTATTTATTTCCTCATATCATGATAAATGTTTATTATTCATGCTAGAATT
The DNA here is from genome assembly GCA_904067115.1 of Aegilops sharonensis. Lineage (NCBI taxonomy): Eukaryota > Viridiplantae > Streptophyta > Magnoliopsida > Poales > Poaceae > Aegilops > Aegilops sharonensis. The sequence goes on along the minus strand of LR880970.1, from coordinate 13,799,726 downwards.
GTATTAACCGGAAACATAATACATGTGTGAATATATAGACAAACAGTATGTCACTAGTATGCCTCTACTTGACTAGCTTGTTAATCAAAGATGGTTATGTTTCCTAACCATGAACAAGGAGTTGTTATTTGATTAACAAGGTCACATCATTAGTTGAATGATCTGATTGACATGACTCATTCCGTTAGCTTAACACTTGATCGTTTAGTATGTTAATGCTTTCTTCATGAACCATACATGTTCCTATAACTATGAGATTATGCATCTCCCGTTTACCGGAGGAAGACTTTGGGTACTACCAATCGTCACAACGTAACTGGGTGATTATAAAGGAGTACTACAGGTGTCTCCAAAGGTACTTGTTGGGTTGGCGTATTTCGAGATTAGGTTTTGTCACTCCGATTGTCGGAGAGGTATCTCTAGGCCTTCTCGGTAATACACATCACTTAAGCCTTGCAAGCATTACAACTAATGAGTTAGTTGTAAGATGATGTATTACGGAACGAGTAAAGAGACTTACCGGTAACGAGATTGAACTAGGTATTGGATACCGACGATCGAATCTCGGGTAAGTAACATACCGATGACAAAGGGAACAACGTATGTCGTTATGTGGTTTGACCGATAAAGATCTTCGTAGAATATGTAGGAACCAATATGGGCAGCCAGGTTCCGCTATTGGTTATTGACCGAGAATAGTTCTAGGTCATGTCTACATAGTTCTCGAACCCGTAGGGTCCGCACGCTTAACGTTTCGATGACAGGTCATTATGAGTTTATAAGTATTGATGCACCGAAGGTTGTTCGGCGTCCCGGATGTGATCACGGACATGACGAGGAGTCTCGAAATGGTCGAGACATAAAGATTGATATATTGGAAGCCTACATTTGGACATCGGAAGTGTTCCGAGTCAAATCGGGAATTTACCGGAGTACCGGGAGGTTACCGGAACCCCTCGGGAGAGCTATGGGCCTTAATGGGCCATAAGAGAGAAGAGGAAGGGCCGGCCCGGTGGGCTGCGTGCCCCCCTCCCCCCTCTAGTCCGAATAGGACAAGGAGAGGGGGGGGGGGGGCGCCCCCCCCTTCCCTCCTCCCCCCTCCCCCAATCCTAATCCCACTCGGGGAGGGGGGGGGGGGGCGCCCCCCCCTTCCCTCCTCCCCCCTCCCCCAATCCTAATCCCACTCGGGGAGGGGGGGGGGGGGCGCCCCCCCCTTCCCTCCTCCCCCCTCCCCCAATCCTAATCCCACTCGGGGAGGGGGGGGGGGGGCGCCCCCCCCTTCCCTCCTCCCCCCTCCCCCAATCCTAATCCCACTCGGGGAGGGGGGGGGGGGGCGCCCCCCCCTTCCCTCCTCCCCCCTCCCCCAATCCTAATCCCACTCGGGGAGGGGGGGGGGGGGCGCCCCCCCCTTCCCTCCTCCCCCCTCCCCCAATCCTAATCCCACTCGGGGAGGGGGGGGGGGGGCGCCCCCCCCTTCCCTCCTCCCCCCTCCCCCAATCCTAATCCCACTCGGGGAGGGGGGGGGGGGGCGCCCCCCCCTTCCCTCCTCCCCCCTCCCCCAATCCTAATCCCACTCGGGGAGGGGGGGGGGGGGCGCCCCCCCCTTCCCTCCTCCCCCCTCCCCCAATCCTAATCCCACTCGGGGAGGGGGGGGGGGGGCGCCCCCCCCTTCCCTCCTCCCCCCTCCCCCAATCCTAATCCCACTCGGGGAGGGGGGGGGGGGGCGCCCCCCCCTTCCCTCCTCCCCCCTCCCCCAATCCTAATCCCACTCGGGGAGGGGGGGGGGGGGCGCCCCCCCCTTCCCTCCTCCCCCCTCCCCCAATCCTAATCCCACTCGGGGAGGGGGGGGGGGGGCGCCCCCCCCTTCCCTCCTCCCCCCTCCCCCAATCCTAATCCCACTCGGGGAGGGGGGGGGGGGGCGCCCCCCCCTTCCCTCCTCCCCCCTCCCCCAATCCTAATCCCACTCGGGGAGGGGGGGGGGGGGCGCCCCCCCCTTCCCTCCTCCCCCCTCCCCCAATCCTAATCCCACTCGGGGAGGGGGGGGGGGGGCGCCCCCCCCTTCCCTCCTCCCCCCTCCCCCAATCCTAATCCCACTCGGGGAGGGGGGGGGGGGGAGTCCTACTCCCGGTGGGAGTAGGACTCCTCCAGGCGCGCCTCCCCAAGGCTGGCCGCACCCCCCCTTGGCTCCTTTATATACGGGGGCAGGGGGCACCCCATGACACACAAGTTGATCTACGGATCTTTCCTTAGCCGTGTGCGGTGCCCCCTTCCACCATATTCCACTTCGGTCATATCGTCGCGGAGCTTAGGTGAAGCCCTGCGCCGGAGAAGTCATATCGTCGCGGAGCTTAGGCGAAGCCCTGCGTCGGTGGAGCATAAACATCGTCACCACGCCGTCGTGCTGACGGAACTCATCCCCGACACTTTGCTGGATCGGAGTCCGGGGATCGTCATCGAGCTGAACGTGTGCAGAACTCGGAGGTACCGTACGTTCGGTGCTTGGATCGGTCGGATCGTGAAGACGTACGACTACATCAACCGCGTTGTTATAACGCTTCCGCTTTCGGTCTACGAGGGTACGTGGACGGACACTCTCCCCTCTCGTTGCTATGCCATCACCATGGTCTTGCGTGATCGTAGGAATTTTTTTGAAATTACTACGTTCCCCAACATACATACCATCCCGCAGCTTACCCCTGGAGGGGGACATGTTAGATAGTCCCATCCCTTGCTTATCACACTATTTGTATCGTTCTGCTTTCATTGCAGTACCCTTTTGAATAACCAATATATAGCTCTTGCCTATTATTGCATTCTTTCCTATTTTATATGTTCATTTCATGACATGTTGCACCCGTACACTTTGGTACGGCCAATACACCAGGGGCTTAAGTACCCCAAAATTATGGTGTGATAAGTCCGAACACTTTCACAAGTGCGGCACCCCGAACTTATAGCATTATATGCATCGGCTCCGAATCATGTCTTGGGTCAATAGTTGGGTTTGCCCGGCTCCCGTATTTTGGTACCTTATGTTCCGTTATATCGGCTAAGGTAGCACCGGGAGAACCACTGCGATTGTGCCCCAGTTGAGCTGGGTTGAGCACCTCAGTCGAGAAAGCTAAAACTGACCGTCATGATAGGGCGAGAGCCGGTCGCTGTTCGAGAGGTTTTTTCGGGTCCCTAAAGACTTATGCCGCTTAGAGCGAGGAACCGGAATTGTCCGGCCAAGGCGTGGATAGCACCCCGAACTCGGTCTTCCGAATACTAGGGGCTTCGCCGAAATTTAAAATTATAGAATTCTATGGCTAAGTGAGAGTGTTCAAGCATTATAAGTCTGGTTGCCTTGTTCGTTGCGTTGAACGCCTCCCTCGATGGACCCAAGAATGGGAACAAGAGCGCTCAAGTTTATCCCGAACACCCCAGCACTCGTGGCATGGGGGCTGAAGCCAACGACTTGCCATCTCTCAAATTTGATAAACGGCCGCACAGAAGGTAATATTTTAAGTTAACAAGCGTTGCTTAGCGCATATGAACAAGTTTTCAGCGTACAGGATAACACATGCGAGTCTATTCGAAAATTACATCTTTGGAGCACTCATCCGCTATACGGCGGGCACCCTTCAGGAGGCCCTCATAGTACATTTCGGGCGTGCGATGCTCCTTGCCCTTCGGTGGCCCGTCCGTCACAAGCTTCTCTGCATCCAGCTTGCCCCAGTGCACTTTAGCACGGGCAAGGGCCCGACGGGCACCTTCAATGCAGACAGAGCGCTTGATGACTTCAATCCGCGGACAGGCGCCCACCAGCCGCTGCACTAAGCCGAAGTAGCTCCCAGGCATGGCTTCCAATGGCCACAGCCGAACTATAAGGCCCTTCATGGCCTGTTCGGCGACCTTGTGGAGCTCGACCAGCTGCTTCAGCTAGTCGCTCAGGGGCACCGGACGTTCGGCCTCAGCATACTGAGACCAGAACACCTTCTCCGTCGAGCTCCCCTCCTTGGCGCGGTAGAACGCGGCAGCATCCGATACACTACGAGGCAGATCTGCGAATGCTCCTGGAGAGCTCCGAATCCGGGTAAGTAATAGGTAATTCACTTTCACATTCTTGCTCTGCATAAAGAATGCCTTACCCGCCGCGATCTTCTTTATTGCCTCAATCTCCTGGAGGGCTTTTTGGGCCTCGGCCTTAGCAGCTTTGGCACCCTCAAGAGCCGAAGCAAGCTCGGACTCTCGGGTCTTCGAGTCACGCTCCAAATCCTCGTGTTTTTCCACGAGAGCCTGGAGCTCTTGCCGTACCTCCGCCAGCTGCGCCTCCCCTCTCTCTCGCTCGGTGCACTCCACGGCCGCTTTGTTTTCGGCCACGGACACCGCTTCCTTCAGGGTCGCCACCTCGTTCGTGGCCCGTGCAGTACCCATGTTATTCCTATTATTTTTTGCAACCGAAACATTTCTATAAGGTATTTCTTGAATAAGGTATTACTTACCTTCCTTGTCCTCGAGCTGCTTCTTGGCAAGGCCGAGCTCGTTCTCGGACCGCTCGAGGCTCTGCTTCAATGCATTGACCTCCGCAGTTAGTGCGGCAGAGGTCAGCAGCGCAGCCTGCATTCCCATATTGACATACTTATGTTAGACTCCTGCGTATATCTTTTTAGATCCTTAGTCCGGCTTTTCTTTCCGAACACCGAACTAAGCATCAGGGGCTACTGTCTATGTGGTAATATTTTTACATATTCTAAACTTACCTCAAAGCCTGTTAGAAGGCTGGTACAGGCTTCGGTCAGCCCGCTCTTGGCGGACTGAACTGTCCGGATCACCTCACTCATAACAGTGCGGTGCTCCTCCTCGATGGAGGCGCTGTTAAGCGCCTCCAGTAAGTTATCCGGTGCCTCCGGTTGGACGGAGGACACCGGCGTCTTACCCTTCTTACGAAGGGGCCGCTTGCCGGACTTCGGAGCCGCTAAAGGTTCCGTTATGGAGTCCGGACAAGGGTCGGGCTTAGAGCCCCTGGGGGTCTCGCCCCCCACGCGCCTGGAGTCCGAGAGGTCGCCTTGCGGCGCCTCCTGCGCCACCTCCTCTTGACCAGGCCCCCCTTGGGGCCCCACCTTGGCGTCGTCCGCAGCGTGAGGCGAGGAGGCGGCCGGAAGTGATGTACTCTCCATTTCCGACGAACCCAGGGACCCGCTCGACGAAGCGGCGAACTCACCCTTGGGCAGGCTGCATAATTGTTCGGCATTAGAGGACACTATGCAATGAAAAAGCCATGGGTATCTGGACACTTACGATCTCGCCAGGGGCTTGGCCCTTGTTGGCCACTCCTCCTCGTCGTTGTCGACGTTGGTGGAGAAGTCTGGAGGAAGGGTCCTTCCCTTCTTGGACCCTCCGGCCTCCCCAGTTGGGGCGGCCTTCCTTTTCCTCTCCTCCCCCGCTGGGGGAGAGGCTTCTTTTTCCTCCTCCTCGTTCTCAGGAGAAGATTCTGCTTCAGAATCTGACAACACCAGGCATCGGGAGCTCCTTCGAGTTCCCGTTGCCTCCTTCTTGGCCTTCTTCTCCGGCACCACATGAGGTACCGGAGCCAGCAGCCCCGTCAATCGGGCGTCCGCTGGGTCTTCTGGCAAAGGAGCCAGACAGTTAACCTGTCCGGACGTCTTCAGCCAGTCCTGTTAAAGGATTAGGGAGTTTTAGATCCCACATAGAATCAATCTATGAAAAAAAAGTCCCATAAAGGGTAAAATTACTCACCTCGCTGGCTTGACGCTGCGAGCTGAATCCGCGATCTTCGGTAGCGGATGTGGGAGCCTCGGCGCCCTTGAACAGCACCTTCCAGGCATCTTCGTACGTAGTGTCGAAGAGCCTTTTCAGAGTTGGGTGCTGTGCCGGATCGAACTCCCACAATTTGAAGGCCGTTGTTGGCATGGGAGAATCCGGCGGATGAGCATCACCTGGATTACGTTGACAAGCCTGAGATTCTTGTCCACCAGGTTTCAGACGCATGTTTGGAGTCTGGATAGCTCGTCCGAATTCCCCCACGTCAGGCCTGTCTCTTTCCATGACGAGAGCCGTGTGGGGAAGCTAGATCTGAATTTGGGGGCCGCCGCCCATTTGCGGTCGCGCGGCTCAGTGATATAGAACCACCCCGATTGCCACCCCTTTATTGTCTCCACAAAGAAGCCCTCGAGCCATAGGAATTTGGCCATCTTGCCAACCATGGCACCTCTGCACTCTGCTTGACGGCCGCCCACTACCTTCGGCCTGACGTTGAAGATCTTCAGCCATAAGCCGAAGTGAGGCTGGATGCAGAGGAAGGCCTCGCACACGACGATGAACGCCGAAATGTCGAGGATGAAATTCGGGGCCAGGTCGTGGAAGTCCAGGCCGTAGTAGAACATGAGCCCCCGGACAAATGGGTGAAGTGGAAAACCTAGTCCGCGGAGGAAGTGGGGAAGAAACACCACCCTCTCATGGAGCCTGGGGGTTGGAATGAGCTGCCCCGTGTCGGGCAGCCGGTGCGCGATGTTGCTGGACAAGTATCCGGCCTCCGGCAGCTTTATGATGTGCCCCTCCGTGACGGAGGAGGCCATCCACCTGCCTCCCGCTCCGGACATAGTTGGAGAAGGTTAAGGTGGGGTGTGCGGACTTGGGCGCTGGAGCTCGAGTGCGCAAAAATGGATGAGCAAAGGAGGAAGAAGGCGTAGGTGAAAAGGTGGATCCTTATCCCCTTATATGGACGAACGAAGCTATGCGTCCCCCACCAGCCTGGTAAAACTCGCTTATCTCCCAAGCGCCATAATCAATGGCGCGAATGGGTTACCCACGTCCGTATTGATGAGAATCCCGGAATAAGGGGGCACGATCTATGCTTTGATAAGACGTGCCAAGGAAACCGCCTCGCTAAACGCGCTAAGGTGGAACATTAAAAAACGATTCATATAAAGGCCTGGCCGTGGTGTAATGTCACGCCGCGGAATACGTCAGCAGATCTGTGCAAAAATTATTCTCTCTACGGTAGTATGTGGAACTTGTTTTGCAGAGCCGGACACTATCCTGGTGTTCAAAACCTTCTATGAAGTATTTGGAGGAGGAACCCGCCTTGCAATTCCGAAGACAATATGCGCGCCGGACTTGTCGTCATTGAAGCCTGGTTCAGGGGCTACTGAGGGAGTCCTTGACTAGGGGGTGTCCGGATAGCCGAACTATCATCACGGCCGGACTCCAAGACTATGAAGATACAAGATTGAAGACTTCGTCCCGTGTCCGGATGGGACTTTCCTTGGCGTGGAAGGCAAGCTTGGCGATACGGATATGTAGATCTCCTACCATTGTAACCGACTCTGTGTAACCCTAACCTATCCGATGTCTATATAAACCGGAGGGTTTTAGTCCATAGGACGAACAATAATCATACCATAGGCTAGCTTCTAGGGTTTAGCCTCCTTGATCTCGTGGTAGACGTACTCTTGTACTACCCATATCATCAATATTAATCAAGCAGGAGTAGGGTATTACCTCCATCGAGAGGGCCCGAACCTGGGTAAAAACATCGTGTCCCTTGTCTCCTGTTACCATCCGCCTAGACGCATAGTTCGGGACCCCCTACCCGAGATCCGCCGGTTTTGACACCGACAACGAGGTGACGATGCGCGTGGGAAATGGTTCCATAGTCGATGTGATTGCCGTCAGCATGCTAACTCTACATCTACCTTCGGGATTAGTTTTAGACCTAAATAATTGTTATTTGGTGCCAGCATTGAGCATGAACATTATATCTGGATCTTGTTTGATGCGAGACGGTTATTCATTTAATTCAGAGAATAATGGTTGTTCTATTTATATGAGTAATATCTTTTATGGTCATGCACCCTTGAAGAGTGGTCTATTTATATTGAATCTCGATAGTAGTGATACACATATTCATAATATTGAAGCCAAAAGATGCAGAGTTGATAATGATAGTACAACTTATTTGTGGCACTGCCGTTTAGGTCATATTGGTGTAAAGCGCATGAAGAAACTCCATACTGATGGACTTTTGGAATCACTTGATTATGAATCACTTGGTACTTGCGAACCATGCCTCAAGGGCAAGATGACTAAAACGTCGTTCTCCAAAACAATGGAGCGAGCAACAGATTTGTTGGAGATCATACATACTGATGTGTGTGGTCCAATGAATATTGAGGCTCGCGGCGGGTATCGTTATTTTCTCACCTTCACAGATGATTTGAGCAGATATGGGTATATCTACTTAATGAAACATAAGTCTGAAACATTTGAAAAGTTCAAAGAATTTTAGAGTGAAGTGGAAAATCATCGTAACAAGAAAATAAAGTTTCTACGATCTGATCGTGGAGGAGAATATTTGAGTTACGAGTTTCGTCTTCATTTGAAACAATGCGGAATAGTTTTGCAACTCACACCACCCGGAACACCAGAACGTAATGGTGTGTTCGAACGTCGTAATCGTAATTTACTAGATATGGTGCGATCTATGATGTCTCTTACTGATTTACCGCTACCATTTTGGGGTTATTCTTTAGAGATGGCTGCATTCACGTTAAATAGGGCACCATCGAAATCCGTTGAGACGACGCCTAATGAACTGTGGTTTGGCAAGAAACCAAAGTTGTCGTTTCTTAAAGTTTGGGGCTGCGATGCTTATGTGGAAAAGCTTCAACCTGATAAGCTGGAACCCAAATTGAGAAATGTGTCTTCATAGGATACCCAAAGGAAACTGTTGGGTACACCTTCTATCACAGATCTGAAGGCAAGACATTTTTTGCTAAGAATGGATCCTTTCTAGAGAAGGAGTTTCTCTCGAAAGAATTGAGTGGGAGGAAAGTAGAACTTGATGAGGTAACTATACCTGCTCCCATATTGGAAAGTAGTTCATCACAGAAACCGGTTCCTGTGACACCTACACCAATCAGTGAGGAAGCTAATGATATTGATCATGAAACTTCAGATCAAGTTACTATCGAACGTCGTAGGTCAACCAGGGTAAGATCCGCACCAGAGTGGTATGGTAATCCTGTTCTGGAGGTCATGCTACTTGACCAAGGCGAACCTACGAACTATGAAGAAGCAATGGTGAGCCCAGATTCCGCAAAATGGCTTGAAGCCATGAAATCTGAGATGGGATCCATGTATGAGAACAAAGTGTGGACTTTGGTTGACTTGCTCGATGATCGGCAAGCCATAGAGAATAAATGGATCTTCAAGAAGAAGACTGACGCTAACGGTATTGTTATTTTCTACAAAGCTCGACTTGTTGCGGAAGGTTTTCGACAAGTTCAAGGAGTTGACTACGATGAGACTTTCTCACCCGTAGTGATGCTTAAGTCTGTCCGAATCATGTTAGCAATTTCCGCATTTTATTATTATGAAATTCGGCAAATGGATGTCAAAACTGCATTCCTGAATGGATTTCTGGAAGAAGAGTTGTATATGATGCAACCAGAAGGTTTTGTAGATCCAAAGCGAGCTAACAAAGTGTGCAAGCTCCAGCGATCCATTTATGGACTGGTGCAGCCTCTCAGAGTTGGAATAAACGTTTTGATAGTGTGATCAAAGCATATGGATTTATATAGACTTTTGGAGAAGCCTGTATTTACAAGAAAGTGAGTGGGAGCTCTGTAGCATTTCTGATATTATATGTGGATGACATATTGCTAATTGGAAATGATATAGAATTTCTGGATAGCATAAAAGGATACTTGAATAAGATTTTTTCATTGAAAGACCTCGGTGAAGCTACTTACATATTGGGCATCAAGATCTATAGAGAGAGATCAAGACGCTTGATAGGACTTTCACAAAGCACATACCTTGACAAAGTTTTGAAAAAGTTCAAAATGGGTCAAGCAAAGAAAGGGTTCTTGTCTGTGTTACAAGGTGTGAAATTGAGTCAGACTCAATGCCCGACCACTGCAGAAGATAGAGAGAAAATGAAAGATGTTCCCTATGCTTCAGCCATAGGCTCTATCATGTATGCAATGCTGTGTACCAACCTGATGTGTGCCTTGCTATCAGCTTAGCAGGGAGGTACCAAAGTAATCCAGGAGTGGACCACATGACAGCGGTCAAGAACATCCTGAAATACCTGAAAAGGACTAAGGATATGTTTCTCGTTTATGGAGGTGACAAAGAGCTAGTTGTAAATGGTTACGTCGATGCAAGCTTTGACACTGATCCGAAGATTCTAAATCGCAAACCAGATACGTGTTTACATTAAACGGTGGAGCTGTCAGTTGGTGCAGTTCTAAACAAAGCGTCGTGGCGAGATCTACGTTTGAAGCGGAGTACATAGCTGCTTCAGAAGCAGCAAATGAAGGAGTCTGGATGAAGGAGTTCATATCTGATCTAGGTGTCATACCTAGTGCATCGGGACCGATGAAAATCTCTAGTGACAATACTGGTGCAATTGCCTTGGCAAAGGAATCCAGATTTCACAAGAGAACCAAACACATCAAGAGACGCTTCAATTCCATTTGGGATCAAGTCCAGGTGGGAGACATAGAGATTTGCAAGATACATATGGATCTGAATGTTGCAGACCCGTTGATTAAGCCTCTTCCACGAGCAAAACATGATCAGCACCAAAACTCCATGGGTGTTCGAATCATTATTGTGTAATCTAGATTATTGACTCTAGTGCAAGTGGGAGACTGAAGGAAATATGCCCTAGAGGCAATAATAAAGTTATTATTTATTTCCTCATATCATGATAAATGTTTATTATTCATGCTAGAATTGTATTAACCGGAAACATAATACATGTGTGAATACAAAGACAAATATAGTGTCACTAGTATGCCTCTACTTGACTAGCTCGTTAATCAAAGATGGTTAAGTTTCCTAACCATAGACATGAGTTGTCATTTGATTAGCGGGATCACATCATTAGGAGAATGATGTGATTGACTTGAACCATTATGTTAGCTTAGCACATGATCATTTAGTTTACTGCTATTGCTTTCTTCATGACTTATACATGTTCCTATGACTATGAGATTATGCAACTCCCGATTACCGGAGGAACACTTTGTGTGCTACCAAACGTCACAACATAACTGGGTGATTATAAAGGTGCTCTAAAGGTGTCTCCGATGGTACTTGTTGAGTTGGCATAGATCGAGTTAGGATTTGTCACTCCAATTGTCGGAGAGGTATCTCTGGGCCCTGTCGGTAATGCACATCACAATAAGCCTTGCAAGCAATGTGACTAATGAGTTAGTTGCAGGATGATGCATTACATAACGAGTAAAGAGACTTGCCGTTAACGAGATTGATCTAGGTATTGAGATACCGACGATCGAATCTCGGGCAAGTAACACACCGATGACAAAGGGAACAACGTATGTAGTTATGCGGTTTGACAGATAAAGATCTTCATAGAATATGTGGGAGCCAATATGAGCTTCCAGGTTCCTCTATTGGTTATTGACCGGAGACATGTCTCGGTCATGTTTACATAGTTCTCGAACCCATAGGGTCCGCACGCTTAAAGTTCGGTGACGATCGATATTATAAGTTTTTGTGTTTTGATGTACCGAAGGTAGGTCGGAGTCCCAGATATGATCACGGACATGACGTGGAGTCTCAAAATGGTCGAGACGTAAAGATCGATATGTTGGACGACTATATTCGGACACCGGAAGTGTTCCGGGTGGTTTCGGAGAAAACCGGAGTGCCGGAGGGTTACCGGAACCCCCCCGGGAGAAATAATGGGCATTATGGGCCTTAGTGGAGAGAGAGAGGGCTGGCATAGGGTAGGCTGCGCGCCCCTCCCTCTCTGGTCCGAACTGGACTAGGAGAGCGGGGCGACGTCCCGCTTTCCTGCTCCCTCTTCCGCTTCCTTTCCCCCTCCTAGTAGGAGTAGGAAAGAGGGGAGCCCTACTCCTACTAGGAGGAGGAGGACTCCTCTTGGCGCGCCCACAAGGGGCCGGCCGGCCTCCCCCTTGCTCCTTTATATACGGGGGCAGGGGGGCACCTCCAGACACACAAGTTGATCTGTTGATCTCTCCGAGCCATGTGCGGTGCCCCCCCTCCACCATAATCCACCTCGATGACATCGTAGCGATGCTTAGGCGAAGCCCTGTCTCGGTAGCATCATCATCACTGTCATCACGCCATCGTGCTGATGAAACTCTCCGGCGAAGCTCTGCTGGATCGGAGCCCGCGGGACGTCATCGAGTTGAACGTGTGCTAAACTCGGAGGTGACGTGCGTTCGGTACTTGGATCGGTCGGATTGTGAAGACGTACAACCACTAGTAAAAAAAGGGCCATTTGTCCCGGTTCATAAGGCCCATCTGTCCCGGTTGTGGATCCGGGACTAAAGTGTCGTTACTAAAGCCGTAGGCCTTTAGTCCCGGTTCTTATACGAACCAGGATAGATGGGCCTCCACGGGGCCGCTACGGCGAGCCTAGGCAGGAGGGCCTTTGGTCCCGGTTGGTGGCACCAACTGGGACCAAAAGGCATCCACGCGTCGGCAGCTGGGAGAGGCTGAGGTTTTTTCTAAAGGGGGTAGTTTAGGGGTTTGGGGGGTTAATTTAGGTTGTTAGCTAGCTAATAGAGAGAAGTGCCCTCTTTTATCTCCGTGCTTGGTCGACGCTACGTACTATACGTATATAGAGGCCCTCGACATGCTAGCTAGTAAGCAAATGAAGGAAACCATTAAGTACAGAAGTTCATCATGAACATATGCATACCGAGAGAAGTGATATCGACCTCTCCTTCTCTGAGAGATTGGGCGAACAACAAGTTTTCGTATATCTATCCGACGCTACGTACTGGCTACATATATACAATATCAAGGTCTCTTACAATATATATATAATCCCCTAATTATATATGAACTCAGGTGCAACAGGGTATTCTCCGTCTTTATTGATGACGTGGTCAAGAAAGAATCCCGCCAATTCCTCTTGAATTGCTTTGATGCGATCTTGTGGTAGGAGTTCATTCCGCATCTGCCACATCTAATTTGAAGAAGGGGCCGGTAGATACATATATATGAATGAAACTCAACATAAATGATGGTGTAATAAAATGAATTTGTGAATATTATTGCTTACGCATCTCATATTGGATTTTAGAGTAGCCCCGCTTATTTTTGCAAGTCGCGTTGTAGATGAACTCGCACACGTAGTATCCACAGTAATCATTCCCTTCTTCCTGCCACAAGCACTTTACGAGAAACAGAGGTCAATCAAACTAATAATGAAAGCATTATAAATGGCATTGATGAAAGTAGCTAGAATCAACGGGAGATGCGCGGAACCAGCTAGCTAGTAGTACTTACTTTCGGGTATGTAAATCGCAGCTCCCTCGGCAATCCTGGAGATTATGCGGTGAATACTGTCCAAACCCTGCGAGACAAAGAAAATAATTACTTGATATCAGGAAAAAAGAACAAAAAGTTGCCAAAATGGTGCGATAATGATCGATTGGACTTACTTGTTGAGAATTTTAGTCATGTCCGCATAGGTCTCGGGAACTTTTCGTCTCGAGTCTAAGACAATTACTAGTCCCTGCTCAAGCTTAATCTCCAGGAGAATATAGCGTGGTACCTGCGCACGCATGCATAACTCATCAATTACATTACTATAACCTTGAGTAATAAGGGAAAGTGAATATGCACAAGACAGTAACACTCACTTGCATTTGTAAGGAAAGAGTATTATATTTTTTTTTATTTTTTACCAATGATTTGAGCAAGTTGGCCTCGGTATCTTTGTCTTGATGTTTAACCAAATATTCATCTATGATATTTGTGTTAATGAACCCAATATCATACATTTTTGCTTTTCTGCATTCGACGATCTTCAATCTGCATAATATAGTGAGGATAATTATAAATACATGCAATGAAAGAGCTGAGCTATATATAGAGACTTAATGACAGAAGTAGTACTTACAGACAGTAGCAAGTGACCGTTAATTTATTGATGGCCTTTTGATTGAAAAAGGCGAAAAACTCCTCAAATGGAATATACAACAGATCAATTCCAACGAGGTCGTGCTCCTCTTTAACTCTTAGCGTCAAAGTATTCTTCCCCCCAGACTCTCTGCATGTTTTCATGTACCAATCATGGAATCTTCGCATCATCGTTGTTAGATATCTTACATCTTTGACGAGAGGCTTCCCGTAATGGTATTTGTGTTCATCCACCTCCAAGAAATCATAATGTACATCGTCGGGTAGGTAATCTTCAAGACTGGTATAACCGGGCACCATCCTCTGATCATTAGCGACGATATTGCTAGACACCTTGAGAGGGGGCATGATTGGTTCGCTTGTTCGTCGAGCTGGGCAATTTTTTTCCTGGCTCGTCGTTCTGCTAACCTTCGATGACTGAGACTACTTCCCGACCGCTCCGCTTCCTTATATACCTTTTCAGTAATGCGCTCATAGTTGTTTTTCGGCGGAGATGGTGGTGGTTTCTTCAGGCCATCGATATTGCACTTTACTTTCACCGGATCCATCTTCTTCTTTGGAGGTGGATGTCTCTTTGCTTTCACCTCTTCAAAGAAGTTTGTCACTTCGGCTTGCACGATCTCCGCGGTTTCCTCCACGGTCCTCTCGTATGATAACTTCTCTAGAGGCTTGAGAGATGGACCGAATTTGTATTGCCTCCCGCCTCTGGCTGTACTGCTAGACGCCGGAGCAGACTGTGCGGCTGCGGCTGTCTTCTTTCGCGCTTGCTTACAAGGCGGAGGAGAAGGACTACAACGCTCCGGAGCAGCCGGAGCGGAATCCGGTCTCTTCCGCCCTTGCTGGCGAGGCGGAGAAGGAGGATGCTGGCTGCTCAGGCGCGCCGGCGCAGGCGGAGAAGGAGGCGGAGTGCCGCCACACGCCGGAGAAGGAGGCTGAGTGCCCTGATCACTTGCCGGAGGAGGAGGCGGAGTGCCCTGACTCACCGGAGGAGGAGGAGGAGGAGGAGGCGGAGGCGTCCAGTTCGGAAGGTTGATGAGCTCCTTCCGCCATAGGCATGGAGTCTTCAGAGAAGAACCCAGTCGAGTGTCCCCTTCACCCGTAGGGTGGTCAAGCTCGAGGTCCCCAAATCCGTCTGTTATTTCATCCACCATCACCCTAGCAAATCCTTCTGAAATAGGTCGGTAGTGATAAGTTGCGCCAGGTTCAGAAGGTGCAACAGAGCCAACAGCCGCCTTGACTTTCAATTTCATCCATTGCGTCATAAGGTGGCAATGTTGAGACTCCGTGATAGCATCCACGGGGTAGCTAGTAGGAGCCGTGAAGACAGGCTCCTGAAGCAGCTCGATGGAAGCCACACTGCTTCTCCGCTGAGATGGCGGGGTAGCTTCGGTAGGTCGCAAGCTGCGAATGGTGTCTCGTTCCTCTAGCGCTTGTACCCTTTCATGTAGCACTACCAAAAAATACACTTCCCTGAGTTTGTCACAGTAGGCCACGTTTTCTGTCATGCATGTACATCCATGACAAATTTATGACAGAATCAAGATAGTCATACCTGTGCTGTCATAGAAGTGTTCCATGACATTACCAAAATTATCATCACGGAAGTGTCCACTTCCATGACGATAAATCGCGCGTCACAGAAGTGCTTTCGTCAAGGGTGACCGACACGTGGCATCCACCGTAACGGAACGCCGTTAAGCTATCGGGTCGGGTTTTGGATCCGATAACCCGTTAACAGCCCCGACCAATGGGGATTTTCCATGTGTAAAATCATCATTGGCTGGAGGAAACACGTGTCGGCTCATCGTTGGGACATATGTCATCCACTCATTGGACAGAAGGCGCCTATGATACATCGACACGTGGCACGCCCCAACAGAGGCCCATTCCTGTGAAAAGGCCGGCCCGTTAACGGCCTGTTCGCATATAGCCCATTTACAGCCCGCTAACCCAAGGCCCATTACGCCCTATCTGAATTAGGCCTATTAGCGTCATCTGGGCCATCCAATATGATTCCAGCCCGTTTTCACTTCTGGCCCATATATGGCCCATGACGTGTTTCGGCCCATATGAGGCCCTATGTAACTCTTGGCCTATTAACGACCCATGGTGAAACTGGCCCGTAATGAACAGTGTATCACTTTACACCCATAAACGGCCCATGGTGAAACTGGCCCGTAATGAACAATGTATCACTTTATACCCATTAACGGCCCGTTATTCCGTTGGGCCGTTTCCAGCCCATGTTATCTTTCGGCTTTCTCAGAGCCCATTTATTCTTGGGCTCATTTCCAGCATGCGTTTACTTACGGCCCGTTACTGTCATTTTCTGCTTGTGGGCCAAATTCAGCCCGTGGTTACAGTCGGCCCGTTTGTGGTCCGTTAATATGTTGGGCCATTTTCATAGCATCATCAAATACGACCTATTAGCAATGGCCCGTTATGGTCGGCCCATGAACTGACGATTCCAACTCTAGGCCGTTTACGGCCAGAATGCGGCCTGTTATTGGCCCATGTTTGGCCAATCGATCATACTGCCCGTATAAGGCCCATTGATGATATGGCCCATAGAAGGCCCATTGTTTCTACGGAATGTAGAAGGCCCACTGTTTCTACGGCCCATAGAAGGCCCACTACGGCCCGTAGAAGGCCCATTGTTTTCTACGGCCTGTAGGAGGCCTAGTGTCACTACAGTAAATATTAGCCCATGGTTATTGTGGCCTAGTTTTAAAAAATAGGTTATTGCAGCCACTAGCAAACCGCAGAAAAAGAACTGCACTGACTACAAGCAAACAAATAAAGAAGACAACAAGGAAATAAATAAGCAAGCAACTTACATTAGGCTATCACGGCTATTACACATATTACATCCACTGGGCATCAAAGTTCGCCACCTGTAGAAATATAGGGAACACAACAGCATATAAACGCCGCAGCAAAACAAGTCCCGAACTGAAACCACTTCAGAAGAGCTCAAGAAACAATATCCTGGGTACCCATAATGCTGGCAAGATGCTTAGCAAGCATATTAACTTTCTCTTGTTTGGCGCTTAAGTCCTCCAGCGCTTACTGTTGCACGAGAAAGTATACATCTGAATTCTGCAGGGACTTCCTCAGTCCTTCAGCTTCCTGTCGCATAACATCTGATCGATGTCTTTCAACTTGAAGTTGAGACTCAAGAAGCCGAACTGATTCAGGCAACGAGTTCGAAGAGCTGGTGCCAGCAGTGGTAGACAGTAACTCGAACACTACATCAAGACAGGACTTTGGGGTTGTCTCAGTGTCTTCAATATAGTTTTTATCAGCTTTCTAGGAGACCAACAGGGATTTCTCACTATCTTGAACCTTATCCGCATTACTTCCTTTACCATTGCATAACAGGGTACTCTTCTCCAATATTTTATCCGCATTCTAAAAGAGAAACAAACAAACACATCTCAGGTTTACAATGTAGTATATGAAACTCATTTTGGTAAACCAGTTCAGTAGTAAGGTGGACAGGATAACAGCATGGAACAAACATATATCAATGTAGTATGGTCACTGTATGGTCTATATCATTCTAGTTTATGTTGCCAAATCAAGATAGATACATGTCGAATCATATCTATTTAAGACAAAGCAGCATAGACAGAATATAAGTGTGGGAAACTACACAACAATAACAACACTTGTAATGTGCATGGCATGAGAACGTAACTGTTTATTCAATTGGAACTGAAATCAACATAGCACAAGTTACAACAGCAAACAGCCAAACACGTTGAAGAAACAGGTTTAAAACATACCTGTTGCGCCAATTGAGTTTCAATTGCATCCTTCAAATTTGAAATTAGTTGGTATCAGTAAATACAGTGATGCAAGAGAAAATTAGTATGAACCATAGCTACGGAACCTGACCTGAGAACAATTCTTCTTCTGCTTTAAGCGTTGACTTCGGGTTCGGAGTGGTGGTCCTCGTGATTTGGGCACTGTAGTTGCCTTACTAACTGCTCGTGTTTGGGTGCTCTGTGGTGGAGACGGTGCTGTGTCAACGGGAACTGGGTGTCTATCTGCTGGGGTTGGGGTTAGAAGGGGTGTAGCTGGTTCTCTGTCCAACTAGGTAGGGGTACAATCTGCATGAGTGTGGGTTATGTGTGGTGGGGCTGGTTCTTTGGCAAGTACAACCGTGGTTCTATCTACATCGACAGGTAGCACGATCTTTTCTGAAGACCGTGTTTTTACTCCCACAGATACTGCCATCACTCCCTCCAATTGAAATGGCTGATAAACAAGAAAAGTAATTGAATGTACAGACATTGTAAGATAGACAGGTGCAATGGATAGTAGGGAAGAAAACAGGGCATGAAATAATTCACATTTATGTTGTCTAAGAAAATAGAATAGCAGGACATAATTTCACATATATGATGGCTAATTAAACAGGATAGCATGACACAATTTCACATGTATGATTGCTAACTAAACAGGATAGGATGACATACTTCAAAATATGATGACTATGTAAACAGGATGACATGATATAACTATACGATGTGTCTATTAAAGTGGTTGGCATGCCATAAATCACAAACATGCCGTCGATGGAAACATGATGGCATGATATACTTCATGGATAGAATGACATAATTTAAAATATGATGACTATGTAAACAGGCTAGGATGATATAACTATATTATCTCTTTAGAAAATGGGTTGACATGCCATAATTCAGATACATGATGTCTGTGTAAACATCATGGCATGACATAATTCAAATATATGATTTATATACTAAGGAAGTGAGCAGAGGGCAATCACATATATGATGTGTCAACTAAGGAGATGGCATTCAATATTGTGTATATGATGTAAAAACTAAGCATTGCAATACAACATATGCATTATATGAGTAATATAACCCTGCCAAGTTTGAGCATACACCTCAGGGGGATAATAGGACTGGTTATCTGCCTCTGAATCCTCCTCTGAAGAGCTATCTGTAACCAGCAAGATATCTGCTTCAGCAGGTAGCATTATCTACTCTGAAGACCTTGTTTTCGCTCCAGATTTCTCCATCACCAATTCAAATGGCTGATGCACAGGAAGAGTAGTTGAATATACAAACATTGTCGACAAAAGCAATGAGAAATACAAAAAAAGGACGACATGATATAATTCACATATATGACGCTTGCCTAAACAACATGGCATTGCATAATTCACATACATAATGCCTTGAAACAAGATGACATTGCATAATTCACATATATAATGTCTTGCAACAAGATGGCATTGCATAATTCACATATATGGTAATTAGACACTAAACAGGTGGCATTCAGACAAAGCATGTCTAAATTAAACAAATGACATAGCAATGCAAGATACCATACGCACGATATGAGCAACATAACCCTGCCAAGTTAGAGCAAGCACCTCGGGGGGGATAGGACTGGTCATCTATCTCTGAATCCTCCT
>LR880970.1:13757263-13774441 GCA_904067115.1 Aegilops sharonensis | reverse complement strand
GACCTTGTTCAATGTGTATACATTACAACATGCTCATTTCCAAACCACACCGCGCAGATCTCCGTTATATTCATGCATGCATGTGTTTCAAACATCAGGATCTCTTATTCAAATATTTGAATTCAACTTTACATTGATTATGACCTCACCTATTCTTTTACACCCACACAGTAGTCTTCTCTTTATAATTGTACCACTAACTTTCTCTCGTGCATGCATGCACACACACTACCAGTCGACATTATCCATCGCACGCATGCAATCTTTTTCTTCAGGTCAGTCTCCCATGAAGGCACACACCCACACACACCCCCCTCTCCATCATATCGGGCATTCTTTATCTCTCACGCGTGCATGCGCAACGATCGATGTTCCTCTATGTATGTGTGTATATAGCTAGGTGTTTCATAGTTTTCCACACAAACCGATCAATCGATATATTCAGTGAGGTCTCACCCTCTTTCCCACATCCACATCGATCAATCTATACCTCTCTATATAGGATTAACATATATAGCTAATACACCGACATTAATTATATATCCAACGTCCCCCTCTCATCATCCATGCCTTCCGCTTCATCTATCAGACGCGTGCACCATGGTGAAGACAGGGGACAGTAAGGGACCTGCCCCACTCCCCCCTAACATCACTATATATCGAGGCTAATATGAATGTCGTCATTAGACAATTGCTGCTAAAAATGGTTTAAGTTCATGAATTGACCCTCCTCGTAAAGGATTAGCAATTCTTGGCCCCCTAGCTCATTTATATTTCATGGCTCCGCCACTGCGCACAACAGCGCACGTGTTCGCCCCCTCTCTCTAAATATCGATCTCACACTTGTGCATTCCTTCATAGTCTCCCTCCACTCGGCCCCTCGCACCATCTTCTAGCCCCCCACCGGATTTTGCCACATGTACAATCTAGCAGACTCCATGGTTGAACTTAAGCATAATGCACAAACCTCAAAACAACAGTGGTTCTCTTTTGTTCTAGAATCTTCTGTATCATAACTGCCGAAACTTTTTTTATAGTTGAATTGCCATTATTTGTTTTTACTTTATGCTTTACAATGCACAATTCCATGAATCATAAAATAGATTAAGGGCTTCCTTGATTCAAATGATTCTCAAAGGAATTTTGAAGGATTCTAATCATTAGGAATTTTTCCTATCTTGGTTGTTTGATTCGTGGGATTGTAAACCATAGGAATTTTTCCATATGATTCATTTGCACTAGATTTCATAGGAAACATCCCATCCACTCAAACCTCTTTGAAAGAATTCTGTGTTTTTTCTATGCACAATCAAACACTCGTACAATCCTGTAGGATTCAAGACGACATCCACTATAATCCCATGTTTTCCTATTCCCGCGTTCTTAGCTTTTTTATAAAAACTAATTGATTTTGAATGACATGAACTATAAGAATTAAACGAAGGGCTACATCAGGCATATATGACTCAGAGCTTACATGCTATAGTGTGGTATTTTTTCATAATTTGGTTGTAAAATCTGATGCGTGCAATGCATGTGTACCTTACTAGTACTTCGAGTATGTGGAAAACATGTAAATTAGAATACCAATTGCACGCTACGCAGTGTCTCTCTTACAGTTCATGAAGCCACATGGCACATGTGGAGGCGTTATCGCGACCTCCTTGCGTGGATTGATCACAGTGATGTGCTGCTGGTTCCAGAAGAATGTACTCGTCCTCCCTGAGCCATACTGGCGGTACATGCACGAAGCGAAGATGTGCACGCATGCCACGCACACACTCATTCCCTCGCACGCACACGCGGGTACACGGGCGTATGCAATTTTGTACCAAGATCCACCCCATGTGATAATTTGACGCGTGTAAAGTCATTCACTTCATTGATGGTCAATTAATACAGCGCATGCAAATTGAGTGGACATGAGGGCGGAAGAAAGACATTATTACTCCACTCCGCGCATGCAAGTAGTTAAATCGTGGGTTGCTAGTAGTACTTCCATTGGTCTCCTTCGTATTTTGTGCCAATTTTTGACAGTAACATAATATTTACGCATTTGAGCAGTGTAGTACTTGAAATTTATGTTCCGCTAAAGTCATCGGGAGCCGTTTCGGGCCTCGAAACCAAAACCTTCAATTAATCTTTACCTTGTTCCCATCACATTCGAAAGCCTGCTCACACCTACTAGTACGTACCAAACCTGAACGTGTTCCCACTATGCAGGTATTAGTACTGGTGCTAGTACTTAGGTTATAAAAAGTGGAACTTCCTAACCGAAAATTACTCTACCTTTCCTCCTCATAAGTGCTTCTTCTTCGTCCATCGTTGCCATGGCCAGTGAGCAGAGCCCTAGGTCGAGAACTACTCGTAACAAGGGAGCGACAACCAAGGCTGCGGAAAAAAAGAGAGGGCTCGCCGCCACGCAGAGACCTCGAAAGATCTCTCACGGGCAGGCGAGGGCTCCCAGGAGCGCCCTAGCCGCGGAGGCGAACATGCCGAGCCGGCGGAGCTGGAGTCGTTATCCCTCGATGGCATGCCCGATCAGCTCAATAAGCACTTCAATAAGAAGAAGGAGTTCATCCAAGGCTTGATGGAGTTGCTGAAGGAGAGCCTCGACGACATGCCCGCTGAGCTCAATCAACAGGGGGAGTTGACCGCCGGCTTGGTGATGCTGCTGAAGAAGAGCATTGCCTCAGAGAAGAAGGCGACTGGCAAAATCCTGTGACTTCAGGAGGACAAAGCGAAGCTCTGCCATGAGATCGACCTGTTGAAGGAGAACAACGCCGGCTGGAAGAAGCTGCATGAGAATAGTAGTTCCTCGATGAAAATGCTGCAGGCCCTCGTCATGGAACAGAAGGAGGAGTTGGCGAAGCTCCGCATCGAGCACACGGCTGCTGTCAAGGTACGTAATGCGGCCGTGGAACATATGATGAAGGCTCGCGTCGAGAAATCCCGCGTCATGGACAGAATGAAGGAGATGGCGGAGAAGACGCGCAAGGAGATGGAGGTCGTGGAGGTGATGAAGAAGCAGTTACGACTCCACGGCGAATTAGATCATTTGGGGTGATAATCTTCTTTCTTCTTTTGCTCCCGTGTTTCATCTTTTGCTTCGGGTGTTTCACCGCACGTGTCACGTTCTCTGTGAGGCATGAATAGAACAATGGTTTTTTTGAGGGAATGAATAGAACAATGGCCCTGTTTGGATACTCTAACTCGGTTAGAGGTTAGAGTTAGATTCTAACCCTGAACTAACTCTAGCCAAAGAGGTGTTTGGATGGCAGGGTTAGATGGAGCGCGGATATGGTGAGGCGCCTTCACGGGCGATGCGAGAGGTAGGGAGGGAGAGGACGAGAAACTTCGAGGAAGTGGGGTGGGATCTGCTGCGGGGAGAGCAAGATAAAAAAATTTTAGTGGACTCGAGAAGAACTAACCCAAATAAGCACCTCTTGGGTGGGTTAGATTTTTTGGGTGGGTTAGATTTTTTGGGTGGGTTAGATGCATCTAACCCAAACTAACCCTCCTGTTTGGATATTTTTGGGTTAGTTGAGTCCAAACTACCCCAAACTAACTCTAACCCATGGATCCAAATAGGGCCAATGCTAACAATGAGATGACTAGAAAATTAGATCCTTTTTTAACGCCATATGGCACTGGGCTGCCGTGTTTCGTGCTCCTCCGTCGCAGTACTACTCCAGTGGAAAACTTGAGTATACCGCACGGTTCTTTACTCCTCCTCGATCAGGTCGTCGGAACATTTATACGAGCAGTCAAATCACAAGGCCCCGCCTTCCAGCAGTAATGAGCCGTCAAATCACAAAGGCCCTCGCCTCTCGTGAAACCGACCAAGCTAGACCGCCCCGCCCTCTAGCCCTTTAAAAATGTATACTTTTGTACAACAGTACTATCGATGGACTGCGCCATGGAGCAACACTTGAAATTAAAAAAAGGTGGTACATATAGAGAGTGCTCGTCGCCAAATTATGCATATAGTACTATTAAAAAGGCTAGTCACAATAATGGTGTCTAGCACAACCCACCCCTCAAATAAAACTACTGCTAGGTATATGATGTTGGCCATATATATTGTACGTATATAATGTGAAGAAACGAGTGGTAGTACTATACCAACTAAAAGATGAAATGTAAGAAATACTAGTATGTACGTACTGAAGAGTTAAAGTAACGAGAAGAAACATAACATAGTTCTGCTGGGGGCTCAGCACAACACACCCCTCAAATTAAATTAAGCACACCTGAAATTAAAATTTGCAACTATTCCGGTAGACACTGCATTAGAACCACCATGAGCAATGACACTGCCACCTTACTCGGAGTCCTCGTCCACGTCCTCGACTTCGTCCTTGTCCCTCTTCCTCTTGGCCGATACTTCTTTGCTTGAACCGCACACTTGGCTGGTGCTCTTCATCCAACCCTTGTAGATATTGAAGCAAAGGTAGCCATCCATTGCAGCATAGTGGATGTGGTCTATATCTAGTACATTCCGCTGCCATGCATGACGATGAAACGTGTATGGAGGTTTCTCCAGTTTACCGTACGAAGGATGAACCATGTCTCTTGCCAGGGTCAGCATTGAAGGCTGACGAGAGGACACCAGCCGATTCTTCTGGAGGTCGAAGGTCTTGCCTACAACGAGGCCTATCCGACGCAGGACTTCTTTGTCGTTACCAAAGTCTACAATAATGAATTTGACTAGGTTGCTCTCGAGGAAGTCCTTAAAATCCTGGCACTCAACGTCGGCATGGCATATGTGGTAGACCAAGCATAAGTCATGCACGCAAACTTGGATCACGGCGGGCTTCTTCCTCTCTTCGTCCTTTATATCCTTCTCTCATCCCAGGACTGTGGTGTACTCAACATCTAGCCCAGCGACCCACTCATCATCTGAGTCTTCGAACATGCGTCTGAAGCGAGAAAGGTGTCCTTTCACCGTTGCGGAAGAACGGGTGTAGATGACATCGAACTCATCGCCGGTGATGGTTCTAACCTTGTACTCATCGCCGATCGTGGAGATTTGGGACGCCATGGATTTGGGAGGAGGGTTAGGATTAGTGGAACTGCCGTAATGTGAATGGACGGGATGACTAGGAGCGAACCGCCGTAGTATTGAAGGACGTGCGGGGATGAGTAGGAGCGAACTACCAGCGTGTGAACGGCAGGGTAGTGGCTTTCCATTCTCCCATGATACGGGCTTCCAAGAGCCCTTGGATCTAAGATCGAACAGTTGCATGGTGTGATTCTAGACCTATGGGTGAATATCCTATCTAGGAGGGTTATTCTGCAAATTTTCAGCAACTTAGCATGCGACCATTTGATCTCAGATCAAAGGGCTGCCAGCATCCCGTATCATGGTCGCGCCTACCACGACCGTCGCGTCGCTCGCGCGGTCGTGCCCTTGGAGATTTAACACGGTGCATTAGGCTATCTGATGTTGGCATGTCATACATAGTCATCACTTAGTCACTCATACTACAACAAGGTTGGCTATAAGGTTGGCTATAAGTGTATTTTTTACTCCTCTCTATCTCTTTCTTCGTACTCCCTCCGTCCCATAATATAAGATTGTTTTGACACTAGTGTAGTGCCAAAAACGTTCTTATATTATGGGCATAGGGAGTACTAGTATTTATTGCATTTGCCAAGGAGTGACCTCTTCCAATGAAATGGTGTTGCTAAGTTTGCTTCATTTAATTAGCTATAGACTCAAAATTATCTTTTCACCTAGGTACACGCGCTTAGCACCGTTTCTTCCTTGGGTCACCAAACTAGTCTCTTCTTGATTAACTTGCCACATCAGACTTTATGCCTATGTGGCAAGCTTAAGCACCTGTAGGAGCAAGTAAAAGTAAGTTCAATAGTGCGCTTTACGTGGCATTTTTGCATATGTGGAGGAAAGAGAGGCAAGGAAAAAGTGGAGAAGTGGGCTCTCATGCAAGAGCCAGCCTCTACTACATGGTGGAGCATTGGGAGAGGCAACTGTATGGAGGTGGTCAGGAATCGGGAGACTCACGCCGGTCGTAGCGCCGCAGTTAAAATGATAATGGCAAGTTGAGGGAGTCCCGGATTAGGGGGTGTCCGGATAGCCGGACTATGACCTTTGGCCGGACTCCTGGACTATGAAGATACAAGATTGAAGAATTCGTCCCGTGTCCGGATGGGACTTTCCTTGGCGTGGAAGGCAAGCTTGGCGATACGGATATGCAGATCTCCTATAATTGTAATCGACTCTGTGTAACCCTAACCCTCTTCAGTGCCTATATAAACTGGAGGGTTTTAGTCCGTAGGACGAACAACAATCATACCATAGGCTAGCTTCTAGGGTTTAGCCTCTCTGATCTCGTGGTAGATCTACTCTTGTACTACCCATATCATCAATATTAAACAAGCATGAGTAGGGTTTTACCTCCATCAAGAGGGCCCGAACCTGGGTAAAAACATCATGTCCCTTATCTCCTGTTACCATCCGCCTAGACGCACAGTTCGGGACCCCCTACCCGAGATCCGCCGGTTTTGACACCGACATTGGTGCTTTCATCGCTAGTTCCTCTGTGTCGTCGCCGTCATAAGGATGCCTCATCCCGTCTTTAAAGACGGCACTATTGCTAAAGAAGCTTTGGCT
Source organism: Aegilops sharonensis (assembly GCA_904067115.1). Lineage (NCBI taxonomy): Eukaryota > Viridiplantae > Streptophyta > Magnoliopsida > Poales > Poaceae > Aegilops > Aegilops sharonensis. Next base: position 13,767,804 of record LR880970.1, on the reverse strand, counting down.
GTCGGCCAAACTCTCCGGCTAGGCGGTTTTCTTATGACCGCCTGTTCGGCCACCGCGCCGACGATGACTTCTTGGGTCATCGAAAGCAATCTTCACGTTAACTCGGAACTCGCCGAGAAGTTAGATCCGATGGAGCTCTCTTCCTTAAACGAGCTCTTGGATCACATCGCCGCCCTGGGAGTCGCTACAGACTATGATCAGATTGGGCCTAAACCCGATCTGAGAGAGATTAACTCTCCCCCGGTTACCCACCACGTTGCTGTGGTAGAGGAACAATACGGCGACCCTTCTTCTATCTTAAGGACTAAATACGTCCGGATTCCCGATCCCTCCATGCCGGATTCCTGCGGAGGAGAGGACGTCACTCAAGCCCTGAACCTAAAGTCAGGCAGCGGGCTAGATTCATTGGACAACATCCAAGAATCCAAGCTTCGAAGTTCGGAAGCTCCTTGGCCCTTAAGTCTCAGATCGGGCGAGGTTCCGGATTTAATTCCACCCGTCCACCCAAACATAAGCGACCTTTCTCAAATTCGGCAAGAGCCCGCAGAAACAGTACACCATTACTGGGCCAGATTCCTCCTGGTTATGGACAGGATTAAGGACTGCCGCGAGGAGGACACAATCTCATTCTTCTGCAATAATTGCACGGACAACGGGATCCTCAACACTACAAGTTGTCGTGACATTACACGCTTTGCCGACTTGGCGTCCATAGTACGAAAGTACTGTGCGATGGAAAGCGCCTGGAAAACTGAAGCAAGATTTTGGGACAATCCAGCCTTGAATACAACGCTAGTCCAAAATAAAAGGGTGCATCATCGCCAGGCACCTGGGTTAGATAACAGAAAACAAAAACCCTCTATAGGGCATGGAACCGTACTGGAGGGATGGCTCAATGGACCCTGTAAAATTCATAGTATAGAGGGCGCCACTCCAACTCATAGCCTTAGAGCATGTTGGATACTATGGCAGGTGGCCAAAAGTGGCGAAGAGCTTCTAGCTCTAGAGCACCAGCCCAGGGATACCAGTACGGTATTAACAGTCTTCGAGACTTTCGCATCAAATAATATGCGGAAACGAACACTCCGTAGCCTTGCCGAAGTCTACCAAGTAGCAACAATAAACCCATGGAGTGACACGGCTATTACCTTTAATGCCAGTGACGAACCTAAATTCCGAACAGCCCGAGCACCAGCGGCATTGGTCCTCAGTCCGATAGTGGACGACTTTCGCCTTACCAAGGTACTCATGGACGGTGGCAGCGGATTGAACCTCATCTACGAGGAAACCCTCCAAAAAAAGGAAATAGACTGGAGCCGCATTGAGCGAAGCAGCACAACCTTTAGAGGAATAATCCCCAGTCGGGAAGCATGCTGTACAGGAAAAATCACACTGGATGTGGTGTTCGGCATGCCGGATAATTACAGGTCTGAGGAGGTCACGTTCCAAGTGGCCCCGTTCAGCAGCGGATACCACGCTCTATTAGGGCGAGAGGCATTCACAAATTTTCAAGCTATACCCCATTATGGGTACATGAAGCTCAAAATGCCCGGGCCCAACGGAATCATAACTCTTGCTAGTGACCCGGACATAGCACTCCGCGCTGAAAATAAGACAGCCGCACTGGCCCTTGAGGCACTATCTGAAGCCCTAGCGGCCGAGTAACTCACTGCGCGATGCTCCACGGTGAATAGGGACGATGTGATACTCGATAAGAGATCCAAGTCCACCTCCTTTAAACCTGCGGACGAAATAGTCAAATTCCAAGTCCATCCAACAGACCCTACAAAAACGGCCTCCATCGGGGCACAATTAAATCCTGATGTAGACGCCACACTAAGAGAATTCCTATGCGAAAATTGGGACATTTTTGCCTGGCACCCTTCAGACATGCCAGGAATCCCACGCCGGCTGGCCGAGCACAGCCTAAACATCCTAAAAGGATTCAAGCCAGTCAAACAGGCTCTTCGGCGTTTCTCCAAACCCAAGAGACAGGCCATGGGAGAGAAGCTAGCCAAACTATTGGAGGCCAGATTCATCAGAGATATAAAACATCCGGACTGGCTAGCAAACCTGGTGATGGTACCAAAGAAGGACAAATCCTGGCGCCTATGCGTCGATTTCAAGGACCTCAACAAGGCTTGCCCAAAGGATCCCTTCCCCCTCCCCGGCATCGATCAAATTATCGACGCTACCGCGGGACACGATTCATTGTGCTTCCTCGACGCATACTCCGGCTACCACCAAATTAAGATGGCAGAGCCTGACCAAGCCGCAACGGCATTCATCACTCCATACAGCCCATTCTGCTTCAACACAATGCCCTTCGGGCTCAAAAACGCTGGCGCAACATCTCAGCGCATGATTCAGACATGTCTGGCAAACCAGATCGGCAAAATAGTGGAGGCATACGTAGACGATGCGGTCGTCAAAAGCAAGCATGTCGAAACTCTAGTAGACGACTTGAGGCTCACATTCGATAATCTCCGAACATATGACATCAAGCTCAACCCAGAAAAATGCGTTTTCGGCGTACCGGCCGGAAAGCTCTTGGGCTTCATTGTATCCGGTAGAGGAACTGAAGCAAACCCAGCCAAGATCCGAGCTCTGTCACAATTCAATATCCCAAAAGACCTCAAACAAATACAAAAATTGACTGGATGCGTGGCGGCTCTAAGACGCTTTATCTCCCGTTTGGGAAAAAGGCATTACCCCTTTATCGCCTCCTCCGACGCACCGAACACTTCGAGTGGACGGATGCCGCCACGGTCGGACTCGAAGAAATAAAAGCCATATTGGCAACAAACCCGGTCCTGACCGCGCCCAACATGGGCGAACCAATGCTATTATATATCGCGGCAACTCATCAAGTTGTAAGCGCGGTGCTCGTTGTCGAACGAAAAACGGACGGACACAAGTTCCCCCTTCAGAAACCAGTTTACTACGTGTCCATTGTCCTAACTCCATGCAAGTCACGGTACCCGCATTATCAAAAGATAGCGTACGCGGTGTTTATGGCATCCCGGAAGCTGCGACACTACTTTCAAGAGTGTTCGATAACAGTAGCCTCTGAAGTACCTCTTAACGACATTATAAACAACTGTGACGTGACGGGCCGGATTGCCAAATGGTCAATCGATTTCCTCCCGTTCGACATAACCTATAAGCCACGGCGAGCTATTAAGTCGCAAGTTTTGGCCGACTTCGTCGCCGAATGGACCGAAGCCGAACTCCCTAAAGAGTACGACGCATATTCCAACTGGATAATGCACTTCGACGGCTCAAAATGATGGCTGGCCTGGGAGCTGGCGTCATTCTGACGTCCCCAACCGGAGATACAGTTCAATACGTACTCCAGATAATGTATACGGACTCCAACAACGCAGCCGAATACGAGGCCCTTCTACATGGTCTCCGGATGGCAGTCTCCATGGGCATTCAACGCCTAGAGGTGCGCGGGGATTTGAACCTTGCAATATCCCAAATAAATGGAGACTTTGATGCCAAGGATCCGAAAATGGTAGGTTATTGCAATGCAGTCCTAAAAATGTCAGCTCGGTTTGAGGGGCTCGAATTTCACCATATAGCCCAGGATAACAACCAGGCAGCAGATGTGTTGGCACGCATCGGTGCAAAGTGCGATGCCGTCCCCCCAACATCTTCCTAGAGAGGCTGTTCAAGCCATCCGTATTATGGGAGGGAGAGTCCGGAAATAACAACCCGGACCCAACCGCACTGCCCCACACCAAACATTCTGACACAATAGGTGGTTCTGCCAACGAAATAACACCCTCAGCCCACGTAATAATGGCAGTCATTGCCCCGTGGACAGAACCATTCCTAGCCTACCTAACCAGGCAGGAACTTCCCGAGGACCAAAACGAGGCCCGCTGCATAGTGCGGCGATCTAAAGCGTATATGGTCCATGAGGGAGAGCTTTATAAGAAAAGCACAACCGGAGTCCTTCAAAGGTGTATCTCCGAAGAGGAAGGGCGGAATCTTCTGGCTGAAATTCATGCCGGACTCGGCGGGCACCACGCCGCAGCCCGGGCCCTTGTAGGCAAGGCCTTCTGTACAGGATTTTATTGGCCGACAGCGCGGGCAGATGCTCAGGACTTAGTCCAACGATGCGTCGGATGCCAGCTCTTTGCTAATCAAAGCCACATGCCACCCACCGCCCTCAAAACTATACCCATCACCTGGCCCTTCGCGGTATGGGGGCTTGACATGGTTGGACCCCTTAAAGGGGAAACCCACAAGCAAAAATACCTACTGGTCATGGTGGATAAATTCACCAAATGGATAGAGGCCAAGCCTGTTAATACGGCCGAATCCGGACCGGTGATAGACTTCATATCAGGGGTCGTACACTGTTACGGTGTCCCCCACAACATCATCACTGATAACGGCACGAACTTTACGGCCGATTAGGTCAAACTCTGGTGCAAAAACATGGGCATCAAGCTCGACTATGCTTCAGTCTATCACCCTCAAACTAACAGTCAAGTCGAGCAAGAAAATGGTCTAATTATGAGCGGCATCAAACCCAGATTAGTGTGGTCCCTCAAGGAATCTAACACGCACTGGGTAGAGGAGCTCGACTCCGTACTCTAGGGGCTGCGGACCACTCCGAATCGCACGACCGGATTCACACCATTCTTTATGTTATACGGCGCAGAGGCAGTTCTGCCCTGCGACATAATTCATGACTCACCTCGCGTGCGCATGTACGAAGAAAGAGAAGCCGAGCTCGATCGGCAGGACAGTTTGGACGCCTTGGAGGAGGAGCGTGACGTAGCAAAAGCCCGTTCTGCATTCTATCAACAGCAGGCTCGAAGATATCAAAGCAGAGAAGTACGGGCCAAAACTTACAATGTTGGCGAGCTAGTTCAACCCCTGCCGGACAAGAAAAAGGACAAACTCAAGCCCAAATGGGAAGGTCCCTTTATCATCGACAAAGTCCTGACCGGTGGAGCGTACCGTCTGCGAGATGCATCGGATAATCGACTCGAGCCGATCCCAAGTAACGCAGCCCATCTCCAAAGATTCTACGCCTAGCGCCGGATTCTGAGTTTGTCTCCTTCCTCTGTCCATATTTTACACTTTAGCTGTCTTCTATTTTTCTCCTTCTCCCTCCTTTTTTTTTTGCCTTTGAAGGCTCGTTAGCGCATTGTTCGCACACACTTGACGCGCTATCCGTGCTCATTGTACCCGGGGGCTTCTTTCACAGAAGCTTATTTATAAGGGCTTCATGCCCAATACATGTGTCACACTTCCGCATCTACCGTTTATTCACCATTATATGCATCGATATGACTTAAGTTTTGGCCAAGATGGGTTGCCTGGCTCCTGTGCTTACCCCTACATTCCCGACTGTTCGGCTAGGTGGTAAAGGGAGCACCTCTGTGATTGTTACTGCCGGGTCAGCCGGATGTGTACCTCAGACTGGGTGAAGCCGAAAGCTAGCGTTCTTAAGAGAATATTCGATCGGTGAACTAAAAGAAGATTTCTTACCTATTTATTTATCTGCCCCCAGATGTTTTTCTGCTTTTTTCGCAGTCCAGACATGCACTTTAGGGCATGCCTCCCAGGGAAAGGAACCCCTAACGGAACTATTCTCCCTGGAAGATGTTTCTTACTAACCATGTAATATAACATAACTAGTTGGGCACTTGTCTGATAAAGCAATAATGACCCCTACGCCTGGTCTCCACGCATGCCCTGCTTTTTATATAACCGCGAGGGTATTCAGACACACTCCAGACTACTGGGTCCCGAGGTTGAAGCGAAAAGGTCCGCTATGACAAACGATCTACAATCTGGCTAGAAGGCATTTTACATGTCACCTTAAATTACAGAGTCAATTTGACTGATTGTATTCCTATTCAATGCCATCTAACATGATGTCTAGTTTACAGTCCTGCTGGGAATACTTTGCGGCCAATTCTACCTGGCCGTACACTAAGCTCACAGGGATATCCTTCCCATCGGGCCCCACAGGTCCGATCTCGGCCATGTGGTTTGGGTCAGCCTTCGTGTACCGCGTCTTCACCATGGCCCAGGCCTCCCTGGCGCCTTGACGGCAGGCCGATATCTTCCATAATCGGAAGCGCCGCCGCGCTCCCTGGAGCCTCTCTGCAAGCTCCCCAAGGCCTTCGGGCAGGGAGACAGATGGCCACAAGGCCTGGATCGTGCAGTTGTAAGAGCTCGGGAAGAAGGTCACCCGTATAATCGGGCATTTCCTCTGCAGGACGGCCTGTGAGCATAACTACAGACAAAACTCTGTTAGTCGAATTCCTCGCTGAACTCTTTTTTCAAAGTTCGTTTAAGCACTTACTAAAAATGCCGCGTCGAAGCCGACGATTCTCCTTAATGGAGTCAGACAGCTGGGCACGAACATCTTTTAGTTCCTCACCCAGCTGCGTGTTTGCATCTCGGAGATTATTTTTCTCCTGCCTCACCCTCATAAGCACGTTCTCGCCGGCCTTTAACCGGGGCAAGAGCTGTTGCTTGTCCGGATCTACCCCGGCGCCATCTGCAATGTTATTGTCAGATATATACACACGCCGCACTCCACAACATACTTATCTTTTAAAAGCGTATATTACCAAAGGGGGTCTCTTTGGCTTCCCCTATCGCGGCTTGTGCGGCCTCAAGTTGGGATTTGCACTCTTCAAGCTCCTGGGACGGTTGGGTATTCTTTTCTGTAAGATCCTGCACAATAAATGATCCTTAAATCAGTTATTCTAACTATTTCAACTCTCGGGGGCTACTGGCATATATAACTGTTAAATTTCCTCACTCGCATGTCTTTTACATACTGCTCCGTGGCTCTAGCTAGACCATCTTGAGCGGCACGGAGGTGCGCATCTCCCGAATTGAAGGCGTTCAATGCCTCTTGGGAGAAACATGTGTCACGAAGAATTGTCCGGCGGCGCTTGTGATTCATGGCACTCTCCACCTCGGAGTTGCTGGCGGACAATCTGTCGGCATGCTCTGTCGGAGGAGCATCCGACGCACGCCCCGTGTTCGCCTCCGCTTCTTGGCCTGGCTTTGGAGCCTGGCTGGCGGAGGCTCGATTGGCAACCTCTCTAGATATAGTCCGGTGAGCGCTCTTTTTCCTAAAGAGAGCATGAGCGTTAGTATGCCTTCTGGAATAAAACCTAGGAATAAGGCGACACGCCATACTGTTGCGCCGGCGTTTCAATCCGGACTGCACTTCTTTTTAGCCTGTTGGGCCGTGCTTCCCCTTGTTGGCTAGCCGCCGCAGGCTCGGCCTTCCGCCTCAAGGGCTCCCCCTACAAAACACCGTTGGTATACGGTGATAAAAAATAAGCACGGATGAATCATTCTCAAAGTATTGGGGCTTCGGTCTCAGTTACAAGTGAGGCTGGAAGTATTCCGGGGTAATCAGCCGTAATGGCAACCAGGGCATTATCAATGCTCAGTTGGTGAAATACCCCATCGATCAGCTCCACCGATATGTCCGGAACCTCTTGGGAGGCCGAATCGAGGAACCGTTCCGTATCTTCGGGTTGTGGAGGCAGGCTGTTTATATCCTTTACGGCCTGGCGCAGTTCCTGCGTCGAAATCACAAAATGAGATACTTGACTATGGGAATATGGATCGGATGGGCAAAAAGAAATGTCCGCTTACCCAGCTTGGAGGATTGTTCATAGAAAATCCGTCCTGTGGATTGACGCGAAGAAATTCCTCCTCTTCTCCCTTGTACAATGCGGACAAGGTCTTCATTAGATCGGCGACCGATCCCGGCCCCTTACGGCCATGGCGGGTGGCATCATCCTCCCCGTTGAAATCCCACATGGGGTGGCCTCTATACTGGAGCGGCTGCACCCCCCACATAATGCATGTGGCCATGACCCCGATCATGGTCAGTCCGGAATGAGCCAACAACCTTATTCGGCTCATCAGGTAAAGGATGTCCCTGTCATTTTCCCTCTGAGGGCTCCATGGACGCCAGCTTAGGCGTTTCTTCAAAGGAGCATTACTGAACTCCGGGAGGCCGATCCGAACAGGATCCGGCAGGGGGACATCTTCTATATAAAACCATTCCGAAGGCCAGTCTTCGGACGCCTTCTTCGGGGTTCCGGATAGATATCCGGTCCCGGCGATGCGCCATAGTTCGGCTCCACCCACTTGATATATCGACCCCTCCTGAGAACGGGGTACGAGGCAGAACAACCTCTTCCACAGCGTGAAATGAGCCTCGATGCCCAAAAACAGCTCACAAAGGGACACGAAGCCCGCAATATGCAGAATGGAGGCAGGCGTAAGGTTGTGCAACTGGAGGCCATAGAACTCCAGGAGCCCCCGGAGAAACGGATGAATTGGAAATCTGAGCCCTCTTATAAAATAAGGGACAAGGCATACCCGCTCTCCTTGGGAGGGACTGGGGACGCTCTCCGCTTGTTTCCGCCCTTATAGGTGGCGAGTCCGGCTCGAACCGGAACCATGAAGGCTGGGGGAAGAAATCCCTTGGTCTGGAGCGTCACTAGCTTGCTGTGCGGGACGGAGCATCTCTCCCAATCTCCAGGCTGAGGACTGGGAGGGCGAGAGGAGGAGCCGCGTCGACTGTCCATGATGGAATTGATTTCTGTCAGATGCGCTCCGATTTAAGCTCGCGAAGGGAAGATGGTGTGATTCGGATCTAGAACCTCGTCTCTTATATAGGCAGCTCATTTGCACAGCTAGGGGGGTAAATGTAAAAATACCCTGGCTTTTCGCATTCGTTCAACACGTGGAAGATGGCCATTATTGGGCGTGGAAGCCAAGGAGCGCGATATTTACGAGAAGCCGGACACTATTCAACAGGTACACATGATTTGGAGAAGAACCCGCCTTGCAATGCCGAAGACAATCTACGCGCCGGACTCGTCGTCATTGAAGCCTGGTTCGGGGGCTACTGAGGGAGTCCCGGATTAGGGGGTGTCCGGATAGCCGGACTATGACCTTTGGCCGGACTCCTAGACTATGAAGATACAAGATTGAAGACTCCGTCCCGTGTCCGGATGGGACTTTCCTTAGCATGGAAGGCAAGCTTGGCGATACAGATATGCAGATCTCCTACCATTGTAACCGACTCTGTGTAACCCTAACCCTCTTCGGTGCCTATATAAACCGGAGGGTTTTAGTCCGTAGGACGAACAACAATCATACCATAGGCTAGCTTCTAGGGTTTAGCCTCTCTGATCTCGTTGTAGATCTACTCTTGTACTACCCATATCATCAATATTAGTCAAGCAGGAGTAGGGTTTTACCTCCATCGAGAGGGCTCGAACCTGGGTAAAAACATCGTGTCCCTTGTCTCATGTTACCATCCGCCTATACGCACAGTTCGGGACCCCCTACCCGAGATCCGCCGGTTTTGACACCGACACAATTCAAATCACGGGGCCCCACCTGTCCAGCAGTAACTCACTGTCAAATCACACAGCCCTACGTTTGCAGCAGCCTACTCCCTCATCTTCTCGCGTCTCTGTCGAACCGACTAGGTGGAACTGCCCTGCCGCCTACCGTGCAGGAAAAGCCCCGCCCTCGTCTTTTAAATAGTATACAATATACTAATTTTGTATCCATGGATTGCACCCGCGCCATGGAGCAAAGCGTCTAGAAAACGGCAGTACACATGTACGGAGTATACAGCACGCCCGTCGCGTTCGCGTCGCACCCCAGACGGTCGGTCGGTCTGGCACGCTGCTCTCTGAATGGAACGTGCGTCATATTGCGTTTGCACACACATGTGGGACGGCAATTGAGAAGCGAGCATAGGCACACTCCCTGGCCCCGCAAGTCGGGTGACTTAATAGAAGAGGGAGACGAGCGATAGTACTAGAGAAGTGTTGTACTATGTTGGTGCCTGGACGATCCCTGCAAGACACGGAAGATCAGTTCATCCATGCATGTGACCAGACTCCCAGACACGGCTGGACTGGCTATCGTCTACATTTCATGCAGGCTGTGTTGTACATGGCTAGTTGTGGTGAGAAATCTAAAAAAAGGTTTCTTGTCATCTCGCAAAATTAGGTGTCATGTGCTTCGGATCACTGCGAGGGTTAAACAGCGACAACTGAGTTGGGCTAGTCATTGGGGGCACATGCACGAACAGTGACTACTCGGCTGCCATCTAGGTCAAGCCGGCTATGTCAATTAGGACATCTATCGACAGACCCCTTTTCTACGAGTTTATCTTTAATTTGAGCTTTGTTCCTCGTCTAGTTTGTCCGTCGGGATTCATGTTGTCTCCTTTGGGCAGTGAGGTTATGATTTCTTGTCATGTGGCTTTTTTTCGTGTTATATGTTATAATCCGGCGCTTCAGATCAAAATGACGATAACTGCGCCTCCGGGCCACGTGCATGAAGACTTCTCGACAGTCATTGACGAGGTCAAGCCGGCTCCGGTAGACAAAAGAAAACTAGTACTAGTCCACTATATAGGCAGGAGCCTCCGCGCTTGCTTGCTAGTGTTGCTCTCTTCACACTGTCTCGGCCTCTCCAGATCTAAACACGACAGCGGTGGCCAC
>LR880970.1:13729985-13751497 GCA_904067115.1 Aegilops sharonensis | reverse complement strand
GTTGTGTATTTTGAGAGTACTTTCAGATATGAATGTCTTTTGAATTTCAGATTTGCAGTATTGAGCATATGAAGTATTTTATGAATTATAGAGATCTATTTTTAGCACTTAAAAATGTAGTTTCATAGGAGTATAAAAGTGCAGACAATGTGATTCTCAGAGAAGAAACAACAAGTTTCAGTTTCAGATAAGAAACTGCAACTTTCAGAGGCAGAGCATTTATATTAACATGGCCTTTTCAAACAGAGTTAACATCATGTTGGAAGTTTTATTCATGGTCGAAAATGGAACTACCAGTCAGTTAACATCATGCTGATCAACATTCATGCATAGCACATCTTCATATGATGCACAGTCAAAATGCCCACACAATGTCGAGTGTGCGAAACACAGAGAAAACGAGGGACGAAGTTTTGGCAAGTGTTGGACGTGGTTTTGGGCTGCCCCGTCTAGGCTTTCATTTTTAACATGCGCAGCCCACGACCTCAGATGGGAGGTCCATAGGCCTGTTTGTATTTTCTTAGGGCCGTCATGTATCGACCGGCCTATGGACCTCCCATCTGAGGTTTTATTTTTGGCAGCCCAATTTATGTATTTTTTTGAAGAAAACGCAGAGGTCTGTTCTATTTTTCTACATAAGAATAGGAACGCCAGGTCCAACTTATGTTTCCCTTCAAACTATATTATATATATTTAAATTATTTTATATGTTATTATATATTATTTTTATTTTCATCGTATATTTAACAGATACTTACATATGTAAGAAAAAAATATCCCACATCTTATTAACTTATAAAAATAATTTTTTAACAAATAAAATCCTGGATTGTTTTGGCACGAAAATCCTAGTGATTGTGTACAAAAGCTTGGTAAGATTTAAGGAAGAATGTAATAATATCACTTATTATTTAAATATATTTATAACAAAATGCTCAGCCCCTTTTTATTTTTTTGATAACATTGCTGGCCCAACCCAACATTATAATTAGAATCAGCCCAGCAAAATCGTGTATTTCGAGAAAGTGCAAATGGCCTGTAATTTTGTAGGAAATAAAATAAATGGCCCGCATGGACGCTACATTATTTGTTCACCCAGCCCAGCTAATGGCTGTAATTCAAAAAAAAAGATCAAATTGACTGTAAATTCTACCGCGCAAAAAGAAGACTGTAAATTCTGAAAAAATGAGTTGAATACGTGCCACATTTTTGGAGGCTGAAATGTGGGCCAATAGGTCGAAGCCAACGCAAGCCATTGTCAATTTAGTCAAAAAAATAATCTGACATGTTAGCCGTTGGATTTGCATCCAACGACCGGCATCCATCTTCAATCTCTCGTCTTCTTCCTCCAGCGCCGCCGGGACCACCTCCCGCCTCCTCCTGCTAGCAGCTCTGCTTAGCACGCTTCGCTATGAAGCGCTACTCCACCGTTGGCCAGGCCATCCCTCCACCCCTCCACAACTCCTGTTCTTCTCCACCGACTGCCGAACCACACCGCACTAGAACCAGTTAACCCTCGTACACCTCTCCGTCTGCAACTCTACTCCCGCGTCTTCCCATCTCCGACTCGTTGCTGTCCGGGGCCTCGCCGTCGTCCACCACCTTGGATGCGCTCGGCGCGGCGTGGTCAACGTGGTCAACGAACGACACCGTCGGAAGTAGACTGTGCGTGGAGAGGCTGACAGCTGGGTCCACGGCCGCACACAAGGAAATGCCTCCTTATTACGCTCAAAATAATGATTCCTCCACCTGACATCTGGGACCCACCGGAAGGGCCTCTGTATTTCGCAAAAATAACGTGCCCCCCGCTAACATGTCGGACCCACAAGCTATCTTCACACACAAGGAAGTGCCTCCTTATTACGCAAAAAAATGAATACTCCCCCTGCCAACTGGAACCCAGCATAGTGGGATGCTGACTTGTGGGCCTACCGAGTTGACGGGGACCGAGGGCTTTGTCAACTTAGTCAATATGAACGATTCTAGCTCCTGTTACCGTACGATGTTCATCAACGGCCGTAGTGCTTCTTCAACCTCTGGTCTTCTTGCTCCAGCCGCCCAAACCATCGCCGGTCATGCTGCGTGCTCCTGTCTCCCGTGGCCGGTTGTGATGCCGCGGAGGCCTCACCGCCCCCTACTACTCCCACCGCTGGCCAGGCCATCCCTCTACTCACCCACACCCCCTGTTATTCTGCAGCAATGGTAGCCTCACACCGCAGTCGAACCAATGAACCCTCGTACACCTCTCCGCGCGGGCTTCCACTGTTGCGTCTTCCCCGGCTCCGCGTCATCCCCTTCCTAGGCCTCATCGTCGTCCAGACCACCGCCCTGGTGCTCTCGGCGCGTCGTGGTCAACGGCCGACTTCCATCGGAAGAGAACTGTACGTGGAGAGGCTGGCAGCTGGGTCCAGGCGGCCGCAAGGAAGTGCCTCCTTATTACGCGCAAAATAATTATTCCTCAACCTGACAGCAGGGACCCACCGGACGGGCCACCTTATTTCGCGAAAAAACATTTTCCCCCGGACTGCTGGGACCCACCGAACGGGCCAGCGTATTTTGCAAAAAAACGTTCCCCCCGCTGTCAGCTCGGACCCACCGAAAGTGCCTCCTTATTACGCACAAAAAATGAATACTCCCCCTGCTAGCTGGGGCCCACCATGGTGGGAGGCTGACTTGTGGGCCTACTAAGTTGACTGGGACGGGGGCCTTTGTCAACTTTAGTCAATATGAACGATTCTAGCTCCAGTGACCGTACGATGTCCATCCAACGGCTGTAGTGCTTCTTCAACCTCTGGTCTTTTTGCTCCAGCCGCCCAAAGCAGCGCCGGTCGTGTCGCATGCTCCTGCCTCCCGTGGCAGGCTGTGTTGCCGCGGAGGCCTCACCGCCCCTTTATTCCCACCGCTGGCCAGGCCCTGCGGCGACGGTAGCCTCACAACGCAGCCGAACCAGTGAACCCTCGTACTCCTCTCTGCGTGGGCTTCCACTGCCGCGTCTTTCCCGGCTCCCCGTCGCCCCCTTCCTAGGCCTCGCCGTCGTCCACCGCCCTGGTGCTCTCGGCGCGGCGTGGTCAACATGGTCAAGGAACGACTTCTACCGGGCGTGGACTGTACGTGGAGAGGCTGACAGCTGGGTGCACGGCCGCAGCAAGGAAGTGCCTCCTTATTACACGGAAAATAATGATTCCTCCATCTCACAGCTGGGACCCACCGGACGGGCCACTATATTTCGCCAAAAAAACGTTTCTCCCTGACTGCTGGGACCCACCAGCTACATATTCGCACACAAGGAAGTGCGTCCGGGCAAAAAAAACGATTCGCCCCCTGACTGTTGGGACCCACTAGCTACATCTTCGCAGGAAAGGAAGTGCCTGACAGTCGGGACCCACCTGATCAAAGCGTACATAGTGTTGTCATTCTGGTCGTGAACATGTACGTACATAATGGTCGATGTAGAGGCGCGCACGTGTCTTAGTAGAGGCGCGCACGTGTCGTAGCATGTACACGTACGTACATTGGCCAGGGTGCAAGAAAGAAAATACGGCCATGTATGTGTACAGACGGGCGGGGTCTCGAACGCCTACTCGCGCATACGTACGGCCAGGGCTCGTGTACATGGCTGGGTCGGAACGGAGAAACAGCGTCGTCGTCGTGTTCATGGGGAGGCAACGGAATGCGTCGTGTTCATGGGGAGGCAACGAAATGCGTCGTGTTCATTGGGAGGCAAAGGAACGCGTGGGAGCCAACCGACTGGGTCGGAACGGAATGCGTGGTCGTGTTCATCGGGAGGGCTTGGACAGAACAGGCAATGGAAACGAGGCATGGCCTATCGCACAACGGAGGAAACGGACCTCCTACGTTCGGAACAGGGTCCTGTTGATCGGGAGGGGTGTGGCGTACCGCAAAACGGAGGAAACAGACCTCCTACGGTCGAAACGGGGGTCCTATTGATCGGGACGGTTGTGGCGTACTGCAAAACGGACGAAACGGACTTGTGTTGGAGCGCTACGTTCGAAACGGGGGTCCTGTTCATCGGGAGGGGTGTGGCGTACCGCAAAACGGGACTCCACGGATACTGTTCATCCAGCCTCCACCGCGCGCTACTCCACCGGCTACTGTTCAACCACCCCTCCACCATCTACTGTTCATCCAGCCCTCCATACCACGGGGTCCTGTTCAACCACCCCTCCACGGGCACCCCTCCATCGTCTACTGTTCATCCAGCCCTCCACCACACCACGGGGTCCTGTTCATCCAGAGGCAACGCCACCGCTCACTGTTCATCCAACTCCCCCCCCCCCCCCCCCCCGCCCGGCCCCCCCCCCCCCCCCCCCGCACCACCCCCCCCCCCCCCCCCGCCCCCCCCCCCCCCCCCCCCTCCCGCCCCCCCCCACGCACCCCCCACCGCCCCCTTTCTTCCCCCACCCCCCCCCCCCCCCCCCCGCACCACCCCCCCCCCCCCCCCCGCCCCCCCCCCCCCCCCCCCCTCCCGCCCCCCCCCACGCACCCCCCACCGCCCCCTTTCTTCCCCCACCCCCCCCCCCCCCCCCCCGCACCACCCCCCCCCCCCCCCCCGCCCCCCCCCCCCCCCCCCCCTCCCGCCCCCCCCCACGCACCCCCCACCGCCCCCTTTCTTCCCCCACCCCCCCCCCCCCCCCCCCGCACCACCCCCCCCCCCCCCCCCGCCCCCCCCCCCCCCCCCCCCTCCCGCCCCCCCCCACGCACCCCCCACCGCCCCCTTTCTTCCCCCACCCCCCCCCCCCCCCCCCCGCACCACCCCCCCCCCCCCCCCCGCCCCCCCCCCCCCCCCCCCCTCCCGCCCCCCCCCACGCACCCCCCACCGCCCCCTTTCTTCCCCCACCCCCCCCCCCCCCCCCCCGCACCACCCCCCCCCCCCCCCCCGCCCCCCCCCCCCCCCCCCCCTCCCGCCCCCCCCCACGCACCCCCCACCGCCCCCTTTCTTCCCCCACCCCCCCCCCCCCCCCCCCGCAACGCTCACTGTTCATCCGAGAGGCAGCATCGATCGGCTTCAGTTAGTAGCTGTAGCGAAGGAATCGCTTGATCGGGTTCAGTTAACAGCCATCGATCGATCACTCGGGTTCAGTAACACGTAGCCTGCAGTGCAATCGCTCAGGTTCAGTTAGAGCCCAACGCCTCGCACGGGTTCAGTTAGAGCCAACGCCTCGCACACACGCGCGTACGTGTACAAGAGAAACGCGCATCGCTCGGCCCCGAACCTCCCACCGTAACCGGGAACTCCCCGAAATTTTCCTCGCCCTCGCTTCTACCACGGTTTTTTCCGTCATGGACGGCCCAAAGAATGTCATGCACCTGCGTCTCCAGCCCGCCCAGGACGAAAAGCCCATTTTCTGTCATGATTTTTTGTCATAGAAGTAGGAGCCCACCACATCTATGATGATACCCGGTTTTGTCACAATTATCGTCATAGAAGTGTCATATGTATGACAGAAAAAAAATTCGTTTGGCCCAAAATGTCACGGATGTGTCTTTTTTTTGTAGTGTAGCGCCTGTATTTCGGTCAACTCCACTTTCCCCTTCCTCCCCCGGCCTTTGTAACCGCCTGCCTCGGGAAACCCAGCCTTCCACGGAACGGAGCCTGGCGTGCCTCGTGTCCGTCCGGGGTGCTCAGGATTCCCGAGGGCCTGTGTGAGCTCGTCGTTCTCTCTGTCCGGAGCGAACGTCCCTTGCTGCGCTTTTTCGATAAACTCTTGAAGCCTCGTGATGGGTGTTTTCAGCTGCTCGTCCATCCAAACGCACTTCCCTGTTTCAGGGTCCAATGTTCCCCCAACCCCGAAGAACCAAGTCCTTGAACGGTCTGGCCAGCGCATTGTCTCTGGTTCGATCCCTTTATCAAGCAGGTCATTCTCAGCCTTGTCCCACAACGGCCGGGCTTACAGGTAGCCACCTGACCCGTGCGATGGTGATGCTTCTTCTTTGCAACATTTATCTTGTTTGTCGCTGACATCTTGTTGGCCTTCTCAGAATTTTTTTGGGCGAAAAATGCGGGCCAGTGATCTTTGATCTTCTCAAATCGGCCGATGAATTCTGGAGTCTTCTCATTGGTCGACAAACGTTGATTTCAGCTCATTCTTCTACTTCCTGAATAGATTAGCCATCTTCTTAAGAGCATGAGCCTTGATCAATGGCTCTTTAACTGGCTTCTCCGGATCCTCCTCTGGTGGTAGGGTGAAATTTAACTTCAGCACGGTCTATAGATCAGCTTTTTGCCTATCGTCGACATAAGACACCTCAGAGTCTTCGTCCTTAGGCCTAAACCATTGCTCGATGCTGATCGGGATCGTGTCCCTAACAAGAACCCCGCACTGAGCAGAAAATGCTTGCTTGGTCCAGAGGGGTTAAATCGGTTGGCCATCGCGATTGATTTCGGTGATCGTGTACCTTTCATCCGAGCGCAACTTTCTCTTCGGGACTCGTCTCGTTACCGAAGTTTTGCTCGATCTGGAGGGTAGAAAATAAGAAATAAGAGAGTTAATATGTGTACATACCAAAAACAATTAATGCATCAATTAGCTATAGTCAGCACATGCTTAATTAATATATATATACCTTGCCGGACTCCGTTCGGTCACTGGAGCCGTCATCACTGTGTCCTTCTTCCACCGGCATTCGTTCACCAGAGCCATCATAATCATGTCCTTCCTTCTCCATTCTTCGATCACCGTAGCCTGCTTCTTCACCCTGTCCTTCCAGACCATCGGTGTCGTTGAGAAATGACAAGACGGCATCACTTCCGGCTGTGATTATGTCCCCCAACACCGCTTCGGTTGCTTCGTCTCGAGGGTGCTCCATAGTTTCTGCAAATATTTACAACAAGGAAATTATTATTCAAACATGAGAGATGGATATATTAGTGGCAAACTTAGAACTAGCTATCTAATCACAATAAGGAATCATATTAGTGGCCTCGACGCTCTTTTAACTTGGTAAATTTGGGTGGCCTTGAGAGAGTTTGTCGGGTAGGGGCGCGGCGGGAGGGGGTAGGAAACCTACATTGTTTTTTTCTAGGGTTTGGGTGTCCTCGAGAGTTTTGGTCGAGCGAGAGGGCCGGGGGGTGCTCCCGTGGTATAAGTTATCGCTGTCGAGAGGGGGTATATATATCGACCGCCCCTCATGTCGAAGTTATCGGAGTGGGGGTTATTTCGACAAGACGACCTACATACATGGGAAGGGGGTACATATATCGACCCCCCCCCCCTCATGTTGAAGTTATCGGGAGGGGGTATATCGACAACGACATGCCCGATAAAAAATAAGAAGACGAAGAAGAAATAAAAAGAGGAGAAGAAGAAAGGAATAGAGGTAGAACATCGAAGAAAAAAAAGAAGAAAAAATAGAGGAGAAGAAGAAATGAATAGAGGAGAAGAAGAAAAAATAGAATTTTTTCTATTTTTCTTCTTCTCCTCTATTCCTTTCTTCTTCTCTTCTTCTTTTCCTTCTTTTTTTCCTCTTCTTATTTGTTTCTCCTCTTCTTCCTCTCCTCTTCTTCTTTCTTCCTCTTCTTATTTTCTTTTTTCCTATCCTTCTTTTTCTTCTTCTTCCTTCTTAATATCACTTAGCAACTTTTGCAACGATAGGGGGGGTGCTCCCGTGGTCTAAAATGGTCTATGCACGATAGAAAATTCTGAAAAAATACATCTATGATCCCTCGACATCCCCGCCTCTCTCATGAACAAAAAAAATCTATGAATAAAAAAACATCATGTTCTATGGACAAAAAAACATCATATTTCCTCCACATCCATGCATACATCATATATGTGATCATCTATGAAAAAAACATCATATTATATAAAAATATCATCATATATATATATGAACAAAAACAATTATGCTAACAAGCATATATATCATCATATATATATATATATATGAAAAAACAAGCATATATATGAAAAAACAAGCATATATATGAAGCAAAATGCTAGGGAGGGCGCCAGCCGGACCAAGGTGAGGAGGAGCGCGGGGTCAGCGGCAAGGACGGTGACGGGGCAGTGGGCGCGCGTTCGGGGTAGGGCGACGGCGACGAAGGGCGGGGCAGGGCGACGGTGACGATGGGGGCGGGCGGGGGCGGCGCGTGTCGGGGCAGGGGAGCGGGCGACGGTGACGACGTGGGCGGGCCGGGGCGACGCGCGTCGGGGCAGGGGCGCGGGCGACGGCGGGCAACAGCGAGGGTGCGGGTGACGGCGACGACGGGCACGGGCGACGGTGATAAAGACGGCGAGGGTGGCGGGCTGCGTCGTGGCAGCCTGGCGGCGCCGATGTCGTCGGCGTCGTCGGGGCAGCCTGGCGGCGTCGATGTCGTCGGCCTCGTTGGGGCGGCAACTGCGAGATGAGAGTGAAAATTTCCTAAGTGTGAACTTATATAGCAAAGCCTTTAGTCCCGGTTGGTGCCACGAACCAGGACTAAAGGGGGGTATTAGTCTCGGTTGGTGCCACCAACCGGGACCAAAGGCCTCTTTTCAGCAGCCGAAAGGGCGGGAAGCAGAGGCCTTTGGTCCCGGTTGGTGGCACCAACCGGGACTAAAGGGGGGGCATTGGTTCCGGTTGGTGCCACAAACCGGTACCAATGCACACTAATACGTCTCCAACATATCTATAATTAATGAAGCATTCATAAAATTATATTATCTGTTTTGGATGTTTATGGGCTTTATTATACACTTTTATATTATTTTTGGGACTAACCAATTCACCGAAGGCCCAACCTAGATTGCTGTTTTTTTTTGCCTATTTTAGTGTTTCGAAGAAAAGGAATATCAAACGAAGTCCAAACGGAAGCAAACCAGGAGAATTGGAGTGCACGTAAGGGAAGCAACGAGGTGGCCACGAGGCAGGGAGGCGCGCCTGCCTCTCCTGGGCGCGCCCCCACCCTCGTGGGCCCCTCGCGGCTCCCCTGACCGACTTCTTTCACCTATAAATCTCCAAATACCCTAAAACCATCGGGGAACAGTAGAGATCGGGAGTTCCGCCACCGCAAGCCTCTGTAGCCACCAAAAACCAATCGGGACCCTGTTCCGACACCCTGCCGGAGGGGAGATCCCTCACCGGTGGCCATCTTCATCATCCCGGCGCTCTCCATGACGAGGAGGAGTAGTTCACCCTCGGGGCTGAGGGTATGTACCAGTAGCTATGTGTTCATCTCTCTCTCTCTCTCTCTCTCTCTCTCTCTCTCTCTCCCTCTCTCTCTCTCTCCCTCTCTCTCTCTCTCTCTCTCTCTCTCTCTCTCTCGTGTTCTTGAGGTGATACGATCTTGATGTATCGCGAGCTTTGCTATTGTAGTTGGATCTTATGATGGTTCTCCCCCTCTACTCTCTTGTAATGGATTGAGTTTTCCCTTTGAAGTTATATTATCGGATTGAGTCTTTAAGGATTTGAGAACACTTGATGTATGTCTTGCCGTGCTTATTTGTGGTGACAATGGGATATCACGTGATCCAGTTGATGTATGTTTTGGTGATCAACTTGCGGGTTCCGCCCATGAACCTATGCATAGGGGTTGGCACACGTTTTCGTCTTGACTCTCCGGTAGAAACTTTGGGGCACTTTTTGAAGTACTTCTGTGTTGGTTGAATAGATGAATCCAAGATTGTGTGATGCATATCGTATAATCATACCCATAGATACTTGAGGTGACAATGGAGTATCTAGGTGACATTAGGGTTTTGGTTGATTTGTGTCTTATGGTGTTATTCTAATACGAACTCTATGATAGATTGAACAAAAAGAATAGCTTCGTGTTATTTTACTACGGACTCTTGAATAGATAGATCAGAAAGGATAACTTTGAGATGGTTTCATACCCTACCATAATCTCTTTGTTTGTTCTCCGCTATTAGTGACTTTGGAGTGAGTGTTGTTGCATGTTGAGGGATATTTATATGATCCAGTTATGTTATTATTGTTGAGAGAACTGGCACTAGTGAAAGTATGAACCCTAGGCCTTGTTTCCTAGCATTGCCCAATATCGTTTAAGCTCAATTTTATTACTTGCTACCTTGCTGTTTTTATAATTTCAGATTACCAATACTCATATCTACCATCCATATTGCACTTGTATCACCATCTCTTTGCCGAACTAGTGCATCTATACAACTTACCATTGTATTGGGTGTGTTGGAGACACAAGAGACTCTTTGTTATTTGGTTACAGGGTTGCTTGAGAGAGACCATCTTCATCCTACGCCTCCCACGGATTGACAAACCTTAGGTCATCCACTTGAGGGAAATTTGCTACTGTCCTGCAAACCTCTGCACTTGGAGGCCCAACAATGTCTACAAGAAGAAGGTTGTGTAGTAGACATCAAGCTCTTTTTTGGCGCCGTTGCCGGGGAGGTGAGTTCTTGAAGGTATATCTTTAGATCTTGCAATCGAATCTTTTAGTTTCTTGTTTTATCTCTAGTTTAGTCTATAAAAGAAAACTACAAAAGAAAATGGAATTGAGTTTGTCTCATACGCTTCATCTTTTTAATATCTTTCGTGAGAATGATGGAAAGGAAAATTGTGCTCAAGTGCTAGGAGAAGAAATCTATAAAATGTTTGGCACTAGATCTTTGAATGATGAGCATGATTGCAATGTTGTTAGTATGAATTCTTTGAATACCCATGATGCTAATGATATGCAAAGCCACAAGCTTGGGGATGCTATATTTGATGAAGATGATATGTTTAGTCCCCCAAGTTTTGATGGGAAAATTTATTATGATGATAGCATGCCTCCTATTTATGATGATCATTCTGATGACACGTATGCTATAAAGAATAAAGATAACCATGAAACTTATCATCTTGATTTTAATTTTCAATTGGATTATGCTTCGCATGATATTTATTTTGTTGAGTTAGCTCCCACTACTATTGATGAGAATAAATTTGCTTATGTGGAGAGTAGTAAAATTTATATGCAGGTAGATCATGAAAAGAATGCTTTTGGTGCTGGTTATATTGTTGAATTTATTCATGATGCTACTGAAAATTATTATGAGGGAGGAACATATGCTTGTAGGAATTGCAATAATATCAAGTTTCCTCTCTATGTGCTTAAAGTTTTAAAGTTATGCTTGTTTTGCCTTCCTATGCTAGTTGATTATTGTTCTCATAGGTTGTTTGCTCACAAAATCCCTATGCATAGGAAGTGGGTTAGACTTAAATGTGCTAGTCATATTCTTCGTGATGCTCTCTTTATGTTTCAATTCTTATCTTTTATGTGAGCATCATTGAAATCATCATGCCTAGCTAGGGGCGTTAAACGTTAGCGCTTGTTGGGAGCCAACCTAATTTTATTCTTCTTCCTTGCTTTTTGGTTCTGTTTAGTAATAAATAACCCATATAGCTTTTGTTAAGATGTGGTTTTATGTTTTAATTTGTGTTTATGCCAAGTAAGACCTATAGGATCTTCTTGGATGATAGTTATTTGGTCTTGCTGAAAATTCCAGAAACTCTCTGTTCACAAAAAGAATAGTTTAAAATCACCAGAACGTGATAAAATACTTATCCCAATTTAAGAAGATCAATAATAAAATTATCTAGGTCGTCCTATTTTGGTAGAAATTTTTGAGTTCCAGAAGTTTGTGTTAGTTAGAGATTACAACAGACTGTTCTGTTTTTGACAGATTCTGTTTTTCGTGTGTTGTTTGCTTATTTTGATGAATCTATGGCTAGTCAAATAGTTTATAAACCATAGATAAGTTGGAATACAGTATATTTAACACCAATACAAATAAAAAATGTGTTCATTATAGTACCTTTAAGTAGTGTTTTGTTTTCTTTCGCTAACGGAGCTTACGAGTTTTCTGTGGAGTTTTGTGTTGTGAAGTTCTCAAGTTTTGGGTAAAGATTCGATGGACTATGGAATAAGGAGTGGCAAGAGCCTAAGATTGGGGATTCCCAAGGCACCCCCAAGGTAATATTCAAGGATAACCAAGAGCCTAAGCTTGGGGATGCCCCGGGAGGCATCCCCTCTTTCGTCTTCATTCATCGGTAACTTTACTTGGAGCTATATTATTATTCACCACATGATATGTGTTTTGCTTGGAGCATCAATTTATTTTATTTGTTTTGCTTGCTGTTTGAATAAAGTATCAAGATCTGAAATTATTAAATGAGAGAGAGTCTTCACATAGTTAAATAATTATTGAACTACTCACTGATCTTCATTTATATCTTTTTGGAGTAGTTTGTCATTTACTCGTGTGCTTCACTTATATCCTATGAGTAAATGGTTGAATGAATTGCATATCATAAATCTGAAATTATATATGTTTCATATGCTTATCCCATGGGGAGTAATGTCTTCACATATAAGTAGAGGTGGTAAATTTATTGAAGGTTAGTAAACATTGTATTGGTCACTTGAACAATTCATGAAAGAATATCGAAGGAAGAGAGATTTCACATATAATATACAATCTTGGACATATTTTGTAATTGTGAGCACTCATTGAAATATGACAGGATAGAAGGTTGATGTTGGACAAGGAAGACAACGTAATGGGTTATGTTTTCTTATATCTGAAATAAAGTATAATGTCATGGATCGCCCAACATGTTGAGCTTGCCTTTCCCCCTCATGCTAGCCAAATTCTTTGCACCAAGTAGAGATACTACTTGTGCTTCCAATCATCCCTTAAACTAGTATTGCCATGAGAGTCCACCATACCTACCTATGGATTGAGTAAGATCCTTCAAGTAAGTTGTCATCGGTGCATGCAATAAAAATTGCTCTCTAAATATGTATGGTCTTTTAGTGTGGAGAAAATAAGCTTTATACGATCATTGTGATATGGAAGAGATAAAAGCGACAGACTGCATAATAGAGGTCCCTATCAAGTGGCAATATAAAGTGATGTTCCCTCGCATTAAGATTTTGTGCATCCAACTATAAAAGCGCATGGCAATCTCTGCTTCCCTCTGCGAAGGGCCTATCTTTTATTATTATCTTTTACCTTGTGCAAGAGTCATGGTGATCTTCACCTTTCCTTTCTACATTTTATCCTTTCGCAAGCACCTTATGTTGGAAAGATTCTGATATATATATCCAATTGGATGTAAGGCATCATGAGCTATTATTGTTGACATTACCCTTGAGGTAAAAGGTTGGGAGGAGAATCTATAAGCCCATATCTTTCTCTGTGTCTAATTAAAACTTTGAACCCATAAATATCGTGTGAGTGTTAGCAATTGTGAAAGACTATATGATAGTTGAGTATGTGGGATTTGCTAAATCAAAGCTCTGACATCGACCCTTCCTGAAAATAAGATGAATTGCAATTGTTTGATGACTGAGAACATGGTTTGTTAGTTTTCAAGAAAGTTTATGATCTATACTTTAACATGTGAATAGCTTATTACTTGATCATGAGAAGCTTTATGAGATGAGCTACTGTTATGATATATAATGATGCTAGAAAAGGTGATTGAAATTATCATTGATCAAACTTGTGCACCTTCTAGCATTCACACTTCATAAATTATTTTTTTATCAGTTACCTACTCGAGGACGATCAGGAATTAAACTTGGGGATGCTGATACGTCTCCAACGTATCTATAATTTATGAAGCATTCATGCTATTATATTATCTGTTTTGGATGTTTATGGGCTTTATTATACACTTTTATATTATTTTTGGGACTAACCTATTAACTGGAGGCCCAGCCCAGATTGCTGTTTTTTGCCTATTTCAGTGTTTTGAAGAAATGTAATATCAAACGGAGTCCAAACGGAATGAAACCTTCGAGAGAGTTATTTTTGGAACGGAAGCAATCTAGGAGACTTGGAGTGCACATAAGGGAAGCAATGAGGTGGCCACTAGGCAGGGAGGCGTGCCTGCTCCCCTGGGCGCTCCCCACCCTCGTGGGCCCCTAGTGGCTCCCATGGCCGACTTCTTTCCCCTATATATCTCCAAATACCCTAAAACCATCGGGGAATAGAAGAGATAGGGAGTTCCGCCACCGCATGCCTCTGTAACCACCAAAAACCAATAGGGACCCTGTTCCAGCACCCTGCTGGAGGGGGGATCCCTCACCGGTGGCCATCTTCATCATCCCGACACTCTCCATGACGAGGAGGGAGTAGTTCACCCTCGGGGCTGAGGGTATGTACCAGTAGCTATGTGTTTGATCTCTCTCTCTCTCTCTCTCTCTCTCTCTCTCTCTCTCTCTCTCTCTCTCTCTCTCGTGTTCTCGAGGTGATACGATCTTGATGTATCGCGAGCTTTGCTATTGTAGTTGGATCTTATGATGGTTCTCCCCCTCTACTCTCTTGTAATGGATTGAGTTTTCCCTTTGAAGTTATCTTATCGGATTGATTATTTAAGGATTTGAGAATACTTGATGTATGTCTTGTCGTGCTTATCTGTGGTGACAATGGGATATCACGTGATCCACTTGATGTATGTTTTGGTGATCAACTTGCGGGTTCCTCCCATGAACCTATGCATAGGGGTTGGCACACGTTTTCGTCTTGACTCTCCGGTAGAAACTTAGGGGCACTTTTTGAAGTACTTTTGTGTTGGTTGAATAGATGAATCCGAGATTGTGTGATGCATATCGTATAATCATATCCACGGATACTTGAGGTGACAATGGAGTATCTAGGTTACATTAGGGTTTTGGTTGATTTGTGTCTTAAGGTGGTATTCTATTAGAAACTCTATGTTAGATTGAACAGAAAGAATAGGTTCGTGTTATTTTACTACGGACTCTTGAATAGATAGATCAGAAAGGATAACTTTGAGGTGGTTTCGTACCCTATTAGTGTCTTGAGGTAGTTTGTTCTCCGCTATTAGTGACTTTGGAGTGACTCTTTGTTCTCCGCTATTAGTGACTTTGGAGTGACTCTTTGTTCTTCATGTTATTCTAGTGTCTTGAGGGCGTTTGTTCTCTGCTATTAGTGACTTTGGAGTGACTCTTTGTTGCATGTTGAGGGATATTTATATGATCCAATTATGTTATTATTGTTGAGAGAACTTGCACTAGTGAAAGTATGAACCCTAGGCCTTGTTTCCTAGCATTGCAATACCGTTTACGCTCACTTTTATTACTTGTTACCTTGCTGTTTTTATAATTTCAGATTACAAATACTCATATCTACCATCCATATTGCACTTGTATCACCATCTCTTCGCCGAACTAGTGCACCTATACAATTTACCATTGTATTGGGTGTGTTTGGGACACAAGAGACTCTTTGTTATTTGGTTGCAGGGCTGCTTGAGAGAGACCATCTTCATCCTACGCCTCACACGGATTAATAAACCTTAGGTCATCCACTTGAGGGAAATTTGCTACTGTCCTACAAACCTCTGCACTTTGAGGCCCAACGACGTCTACAAGAAGAAGGTTGTGACCAAAGGCCTCTTGCTGCCCGCGTCGCGCCCAAAAGTTTAGTCCCACCTTGCTAGTTGAGAAAGCTCGAGAGTGGTTTATAAGCGTTGTTGCGCCAACCCTCTCGAGCTCCTCTCAACTGCAGGCTTTCGGGCCAAATTCGTCACGATGTGCATGTGGGCCTACTAGGCCTTCTGCGGGCCTGAATCCTGGCCCATGGTTGGGTTTCTAGTCGTATTCACGCCGTGGTGGCCCAGTAGTTGGCACTTTTTTTTTCTTTGTTGCTTTATTTATTTTATTTTGTTTCCACTTACAACAAAATGCTTACTATTGCTATTATTATTTATTTTATTAAAGTTTATTTATTTTACTTTATTAAAATTTATTTTGTTTCTACTTATTTATTTTATTAAAGTTTATTTTATTTTATTTTATTTTGTTTCTACTTATTTATTTTATTAAAGTTTATTTTATTTTATTTTATTTCATTTTATTTTGTTTCTACTTATTTATTTTATTAAAGTTTAATTTACTTTATTTTGTTTCTACTTATTTATTAAAGTTTATTTTGTTTCTTACTGCTTTTCATGTTTTGAATAGAAAATACTTTGATAATTTTAGTTGCATGAATTTTTTATAATTTTAGTTTAAAAAACACTAGAGGTTTATAAAAGCTTTTTAGTTGATTCCTTTAGTACCGGTTCTAAGGCTATTACAAAAGCATTTCATTTAGTACCGGTTCATTTAGCACCTTTAGTACCGGTTCGTGGCATTCCAAATGAACTTTGAAAAGGTTGAAAGTTAGCATGGTATCATCATTTCATCCACATAGCATGTGCAAGAAAGTAGAGAGGGTTACGACAAAAACTGGATGCACCGTGTACAAAACGGATAATCTCTTTCGAAGTATCAGGGTTTCATACGAAAACTCGTCTGTTACAACAGGGATTTCATTTCTTCACATGTAACTGCAGTGATATTCTAGATCAAATGCATCATCATAATAGCTGTGGAGAGAAAGTTTTCACTTTTTCTTCGATCAAAGGCAACATCATGAATAGATAAGTGACCAAATTAATAGAAGTTCATCATCACATTAAAACCAAAGTACATACATAGTTCTCATTGAACAACATATAGCTCTCTAGAGCATCTAATTAAACTATACGTTGAAATTATGTAAAACACTTCAATGCAACAACAAATGCGATCATAATCGCAACCAAGGTAACAATTGATCCAACGGCATAATGATACCAAGCCTCGGTATGAATGGCATATTTTCTAATATTTCTAATCTTCAACCGCATTGCATCCATCTTGATCTTGTGATCATCGACGACATCCGCAACATGCAACTCCAATATCATCTTCTCCTCAATTTTTTTATTTTTTCCTTCAATTAATTGTTTTCTTCTTCAATTAAATTTAATCTCTCGATAATAGGGTCGGTTAGAATTTCCAGTTCAACCACCTCCTAGATTAATAAAATCTATCTCACGTTGGTCGGCATAATTGGCATAAACAATAAATGAACCAAATAGTTATAAAAAGATAATATATACCACATCCGAATCATAGACAGGATGAGGGCCGACGGGGGCGGATACCAAAACCATCGCACTATATAATAACAAGGAATAATAAAAGTAAGAAAATTAGACAAGTATCTATCTGAAGTAAGAATTTTTTGTTTCTTTCAGAAAGAAGATAAGAACAAGACGCTCACCACCGTTGTGCCGGCGCGGGCGATCGACGGCGGTGAAGACGGGGACGGGGTGTGACGGACCCTAAACCTAGACAAATCTCAGGGAAAATGGAGCTCGGAGGTCAAGTTTCGAGAGGAGAAAGATTAAATAGTGTGGCTCGGGATTTCATCGAACACCTCATGTGCATAGGAGGTGAGCTAGAGCACCCAAATGCCCTCCCCCTCACCGGCGAGCAAAAAACAGAGCACTATGGAGTGCTCTGCTGCGGCGATGGGGTATATATAGGCAACTAATTTGTCCCGGTTCGAGCCAAGAACTGGGACCAATGGCTGTGGGCCAGGAGTGAGGCCCATTGGTCCCGGTTCATGCTAGGAACCGGGACAAATGTGTCCAGACGAACCGGGACCAATGCCCACGAGGCCCCGGCCAGCCCCCTGGGCTCACGAACCGGGATGAATGCCCCCATGGGTCCCGGTTCGTGAATGAACCGGGACTAATGGGATGGCCAGGCCTGAACCAAAGCCCTGTTTTCTACTAGTGGACAACATCAACCGCGTTGTGCTAACGCTTCCGTTTTCAGTCTACGAGGGTACGTGGACACACTCTCCCCTCTCGTTGCTATGCATCACCATGATCCTGTGTGTGCGTAGGATTTTTTTTGAAATTACTACGTTCCCCAACAACAGCCTACACCAACTCTCTCTCTCTCACACACACACACGAAAAAAAACCGACAACAAGAAAAGTCATACAAGACCAAAGCTATGTGAAGGCGAGGAAAAAACCCCAAAGTGATCAGACTTGTGATCGGCAAACTACAACCATGACCATATCCGCACCAACCATCTCTTGACACCACATGGACAACGAGGTTCTTTGACAGTAACACCTTTAGGAAGGGAGAGACACTCAGGCGCCGCCATCACCGGATCCTACCACAAGGCCAGAATCTAGGTTTTCACCATGAAGAATCAGTCCGAGCCTATCCAAGAAATGCCCTATACAAGGTAACGACGTAAAAAAACATCGTTTTTGTTGCCAGGTATAACCACTCGGGTCTGACCTAGGCTTTCGCCCTGGAGCTCAAGACTGGGTGCTCGAGTAGCACCATCACTGAAGTCGCTCATGTGTTGTCGCCGCCACTTTTCCGCGATCCCAGCAGCTACATGCGATGTGACCACCATCACTACGCAACCATTCCTCCGCATCAAGCCGTCATATATACTTTGAATCTCACCGCCAAGTCAACTATCAGTTCAGGAGTAAGGACCCTCCCAACCTTTCGATGATCATTGCCGTTGTGGAATCGTAGGAAGTCGCTACAGTACTTTGCAGTCACCGCCATCCGGCCGATCAGATCTGAATCACCGCCACCAAGGAGTGGACCATAGCGCCGCTGCCCGGCCACCGCCTGTGCGGAAGGCCAACACCTCACTGCATCGTCCACATCCAGCAGAGGGCCATGCGCACACCAAGATCCTGACGCCAAATCTGATCGAATCTGGCTAGAGACCGGACGCATACGGAGGTCCCGCACATCACCCAACCCTCCATGATGCATATGAAGATGTACACAAGAAGCAGAGAAGGTGTCTTCTATTGTGCCTGATCCGGGCCTGAGGCCGGCAACCACATGGCCGCTGGATCTGACGCCCCGGTCCAGGGAGCCTCCAAGCACCGACAACTGATCAGGCAAGGCCGCGCTGCATTAGGCAGTAACCGGGCGACTCGATGGAGCATCCACCCACGCTGGGACCTGGCCGGCGGCTGATGGGAAGAGTTGGGTGGGGTTGGAGGAGAGGCTAGATCTGGGGAGAGAGGGACCAGCAGGGCCGGCCCCGCCGCCGCCATCCGCCGAGAGTCGGCCTCCTCCAGCAGCGGTGAGGGGATTGGATGGCTAGGTTGGGCTTGTTCGATGGTAGAGGCGTCGCCTCCGGAGTCGCTTGGGAGCGACACGGGAGGCTCTCTCGTTTCCTCATGTATTATACTTGATGACCTAGATTCGCATGTGTTCGGATTTGACTTAGATCTCACAATTAAGGGCGAAATGAAAATAAATAAATTTCATACTAAACTTTTATATTTTTAATCATATTATATAATCTTAAGAAGTATATTTTTCTATTTCTTAGTTGGAACAGTCAACCATGCAATGATGTACTTAATGTTTACCATTCTTATTTTCTATTAGTTATATAGTTATTTGTTCTGCAGTTGTAACATATACCATTGAATAATTTGTGGTGTGCTAAATTTAAAATGTATGTTGTAACAAAAGTCTTCTTGAATTAATTTTTGACAATTGCATAAATATATAGTACATATACTTGTGTATGTGTGCTTATGTTTGTGTGTACTTTAATATTTTAAATATCATGGTAAAAATTTCTAAAGCATACAATTTCACATGTATTTTAATAGTAGTTTCTAGTGTACAATTAAGTAATCATATTTATAAGAACTTCTAGCATACAACTTGAAGGGTTGAAAAACGTGGTCACTAATTGGGTTCAGTAATACACTAACATAGTTATGTAAAAAAATGAGGTTTAGACCCCACAACTGCGTCATTGCGATGCACACAACCATATTTATTAAAAGTATCATGAACATCATCCAATATAACAAGAACTCACAATGGAGATAAAAACCACAACCGGCATATAATAAAATTACATGAGTTGACACATAACCTATTTTTGGACTGCCATCCAAACGGTTGAATGTATCTAGTGCTACCGTCTTCCATTGGTTGCACCAAATGACATATGCTCCTGCGCTTCTACAATTTGAAGTAAAAATGACATATACACCAGTCATGCCAAACTAGTGTTGGAAATATGAGCAAATTACTACGAGATTTAATCCGAATAAATAGGAAATAGATCATGACAGCAATAGCAGAGATTAAACTAATCATGCGAACTAGCATAGCAGATGAACAGATCACATCTAGGGCACATACTAGAAACATGAATTCTACCACGATCTCGAACAGGAAGGATAGAATCACATACGGTGCAGCGGGAGCAGCACCGCCGGCGTTGACGTTGTCGCCCATGTCGTCGAGGATGAGGTTGCCGAGGTCGGGGAAGAAATCGTCGTTCGCGAAGTCGTCGCTGCCAGCAGTCGCGCGAGTGCGCTCCCCAAAAACCTGATCGCCCCTCTCCCGTACAGGATCACGAGAGGCGGGGTTCCGGAGGCCTGCTGTCCCTTCTCCCGGTGCACGCCGAAAGCAGGGATGGAGAAGACTTGCTTGGCGGCGCAATGATCTGGAGCGCTGGTGAGAAACCATACGAAGCGGCGGCGGCTAGGGTAGACGTCTGCCTGACTATATAGTGCGGGCCGGGTAGGTCGTGGGAGTAAACCACACGTCCGAGTCGTCACGATCCCAAAGAATCGGAAACGGTTCAGTAATTAACGCATGCGTTAATTATTAATTAATGACTCATTAATTTTTCCCGAGCAGCAAAAATATAGACAACGTGCATAGCTCTGTCCTCGGCTTGGCTCAATCCCGCAACCCGCGGCGCGGCGCGGCGCGTCGTGACGATGCGTGGCGTGGCGAGGCGAGCGAGGAGGAGGAGCGCGTGTGTAGGTATCCTCTTCTCATGCTCTTACAAGTGGTAGAAGAGCTCACCTTATAAAGAGGTGCAACTCTCTCTCAACTTATGAGGTGGGACTAAACTTTAGCCTCACTCACTCCACTCACATGTGTGCATGAATGGGCCAAGAGAATTTCAGAATTTTAGTTGGGCTTTGGGCCAAAAGCCCACTAGCAAATTCCAACAATCCCGCACAAAGTCTCATTGGCACATTTCACCATTTGTTTCCAAAACATTGTTTATATACCGGTGCTTAGTGGAGACTGTGAAGTTGAACTTCCTCTTAGAGATTTATGCTACACTAGATCACAACTTGAATAGTGGACTATGCCTTGAACTACAAGTTTTCTGCGAGACTAGTTTCACACAAATTCTTAACCGATACTGGGCTGCCGCAAGGCTTCCCCGCGGGTGGAGCGTATACGTCATACTCCAGGGCCTTTCATGAATTTATTAGAGAACACCCAATTCTCACAGACTGCGATGTTAACAGTCAAATTCATATAGGTGTGTTCCTCAGAAGATGTTCTGCAGGACAACATCTCTGCTTACCCGAATAAGCCACTTGGAACACATTAAGATAAATATCAACCTGCCATGCAGATCAGGAGAGTATTGCATCTTCACGGAGTGGGATAGTTAATATAGGGATACTCTCCTCCCAGCTGACCAACAGCTTGTCTCCCACTTCTACTTCACGGGATCTCCGATCACATAGAGTGGGTTACCACTATGGACAACTCATGCGGTGGGTCTCAGACCCATCTCCATCGATGCATTATCTATCACATTACGTGATAGACCCTTTGTGAAGGGATCTGCCAAGTTTTTCGACGT
>LR880970.1:13718095-13728825 GCA_904067115.1 Aegilops sharonensis | reverse complement strand
TCTCCTCCCAGCTGACCAACAGCTTGTCTCCCACTTCTACTTCACGGGATCTCCGATCACATAGAGTGGGTTACCACTATGGACAACTCATGCGGTGGGTCTCAGACCCATCTCCATCGATGCATTATCTATCACATTACGTGATAGACCCTTTGTGAAGGGATCTGCCAAGTTTTTCGACGTTTGGATATAATCCAATGTAATAACTCCGGAGTTCCTCAGTTTCCTGACAGATTTTAATCTCCTCTTCACATGCCTTGAGGACTTCATATTGTCCTTAGAACTGTTTATCTTGATGATCACATTTTGATTATCACAGTTCATCAGGATAGGGGGTATTGGTTTTTCGACCATAGGTAAGTCCATCAATAGCTCACGAAGCCACTCTGCTTCAATAGTGGCAGTATCTAATGCTGTGAGTTCTGCTTCCATAGTTGTCCTTGTTAAGATGGTCTGCTTGCAAGACTTCCAGGAAACAGCGCCACCACCAAGTGTAAAAACATAACCACTTGTGGCCTTAATCTCATCAGCATCAGATATCCAATTCGAGTCACTATAACCCTCCAGTACCCTTGGATACCCGGTGTAGTGAATCCCATAGCTCGCAGTGCCCTTCAAGTAGCGCATAACTCTCTCAAGCGCACGCCAATGATCATCTCCCGGTTTTGACACAAACCGACTCAGCTTCCTCACAGCAAAGGAGATGTCAGGCCTCGTGGCACTCGCCAAATACATAAGCGAGCCAATAATCTAAGAATACCTCAGTTGCTCTTTAGCAATCCGTCGATTCTTTCAAAGCAACACACTAGCATCATATGGAGTTGGAGAAGGCGTGCAGTCGCTATACCCAAAACGACTCAAGACCTTTTCCACATAGTGAGACTGAAGCAGTGTGATCCCACCATTCTCATCTCTCAACGGCTTGATGTTTAAGATAACATCAGCTACTCCTAGATCCTTCATCTCAAAACAACGAGATAAGAAATCCTTAACCTCCTTGATTAAATCAAGTTTGGTTCCAAAGATCAATATGTCATCGACATACAGACAAAGAATAACTCCTTCGCCCCCACCATAGCGATAGTACACGCACTTGTCACCATCGTTTACTACAAAGCCGGCAGCAGTTAATGTTCTTTCAAACTTCTCATGCCACTCCTTAGGAGCTTGCTTAAGGCCATATAAAGACTTTAACAACTTGCACACCTTTCCTTCCAGACCAGGTACTACAAAACCATCTGGCTGATCCATGTAAATTTCCTCCTTCAACTCTCCATTGAGGAAAGCCGTCTTAACGTCCATTTGATGAACGAGAAGACCATGTGAGGTAGCCAGTGATAGTAGCACCCGAATTGTGGTCAGTCTAGCCACGGGTGAGTAAGTATCAAAGAAGTCTTCACCTTCTTTCTGGGTATAACCCTTAGCCACAAGCCGTGCCTTGTACTTTTCAATTGTACCATCAGGTCTAAGCTTCTTCTTGAAGAACCACTTACATCCTACAGGTTTGCACCCATAAGGACGGTCAGTGATTTCCCAGGTTCCGTTAGCTAAGATGGAATCCATCTCGCTACGAACAGCTTCCTTCCAGTAGTCAGCATCAGGAGATGCATAGGCTTCTGAAATAGTCCTGGGTGTCATCCACGAGGTACACAATGAAATCATCACCAAAGGACTTTACAGTCCTCTGTCTTTTACTCCTCACAGGAGTTCCATTGTCACCCTCAACAGGATTCTCAACGTGTTCCATCGCAATGGTAGGTTCAGGAATTACAGCGAATTCCTCACTAGATGGAGTAGATATCTCTTGATTTGATGAACTCGACATATCCTTCATAGGAAATATGTCCTCAAAGAAAGTTGCATCATTCGACTCCATAATCGTACCAACATGCATGTCGGATACCTCAGATTTTATTATCAAAAATCTATAGCCGATGCTATGAAAAGCATAGCCCAGAAGAACACAGTCCACGGTTTTTGGTCCAAGCTTGCGCTTCTTGGGAATTGGTATATTGACTTTCGCCAAACAACCCCAAGTACGTAGGTAAGAGAGTTTCAACCTTTTCCTTTCCCGTTCCTCAAATGGACATGGTCTTATGCTTTGTGGGAACTCGGTTTAGGACATGACACGCAGTCATTAGCACCTCCCCCTACCATTCCTTGGATAGACCCGAAGTGTCTAACATGGTGTTAACCATATCAGTTAGAGTTCGGTTCTTTCTTTCGGCTACCCCATTTGACTGGGGGAGTAGGGAGGCGTCCTCTCATGGATTATACCATGTTCCGCACAAAACAAATCAAATTCATTGGAAAAATACTCTCCACCACGATCGGACCTAAGCCGTTTAATTTTTCGATCAAGTTGGTTCTCTGCCTCAGCTTTAAAGTTTTTGAAGAAAGTTAAAGCCTCATCTTTTGATTTCAGAAGATACACATAACAATATCTAGTGGAGTCATCAATCAACGTCATGAAGTATCTCTTTCCACCTTTTGTCAGCACGCCATTCATCTCACAAAGATCAGAATGTATAAGCTCTAGTGGCGCCAAGTCTCTTGCCTCTGCAGTCTTATGGGACTTGCGAGGTTGCTTAGCTTGCACATATACTTGGCACTTGGAGCCTTTGACAGTAGAGATTTTCGGAATTAAATTCATATTGGCTAGCCGCGTCATGCAACCAAAGTTAATATGACAAAGTTGTGAATGCCAAATATCCGATTCATTATTGTAGCAAACATTATTAATAACTTTAGTGCAAATATCTGATAAAGATAGGCGGAACAAGCTTCCGCACTCATAGCCTTTTCCAACAAATTGTCCACACTTAGAAATTACAACTTTATTGGATTCGAAAACCAACTTAAAACAATCTAGACATAAACGAGAACCTCTAACGAGATTTTTATTGATGGACGACACATGATGAACGTTCTTCAGACGCACGGTCTTCCCCGAAGTAAACTTCAGATCAACCGTACCAACACCTAGAACGATGGCATGTGACCCGTTCCCCATCAGCACGGGTGAAGTCCCAGTTGCCTGGTAAGAAGAAAACATGGAGGCATCAGCACAAACATGTACATTGGCACCGGTATCAATTAACCAATCAGGAGATTGGAATACTGAAAGGATGGTAGGAAAAATACCGTACCCTGATTCCTGCATATCAGTATCACCGATGACAACATTAGCGGACTTGCCGCTCTTCTCATGTTCGCGCTCCTCAAAGCGGTTAGGACACTTCGGAGCCCAGTGATTAGGATCACCGCAGACATGGCAAAGTCCCTTCCCCTTCTTATGAGAATTCTTCTTGAAGTTGGTAGAATGTGATGGCTTGTTCTTTGTATCAAACTTGCCTTTGCCCTGAGGTTTGTTCTTGTTGTTTTTGAACTTGTTGGGCTGAAAGTTCTTCTTCTGTACCATGTGGGCACTAGAAGCTCCCTCAGCAACTCGAGCACGTGTGTCTTTTGCTCTCGCCTTCTCTTCAACATCAAGAGTACCAATGAGATCCGCAACGGAAAACTCCTGTCTCTTGTGTTTCAAGGAGGTAGCAAAATTGTTCCACGAAGGTGGAAGCTTGGCAATGACGCCTCCGGCAACAAATTTGTCCGACAACACACACTTGAAGTGCTCAAGTTCTTTTGCGAGCGACTGTATCTCATGAGCCTGCTGTACAACAAAGCGCTCATCAGTCATCTTGTAGTCATAGAATTGCTCCATGACGTACAACTCGCTACCGGCGTCTGAGGCACCAAACCTGGCCTCGAGCGCAGCCCACATGTCCTTGCCGTTGTCAAACGACATATACGAATCCACAATGGAATCAGCAAGAACACCCAGAAGAGCGCCTTTGAAGAGAGTATCGATCTTCTCATAGCAGCCCATGGTCTGAAACCAGTAGACTGCTCTCGTGCGCCACCTCTTATATTGCGCCCCCTTAAAGGCAGTAAGTTTTTGGATTGTTGGAAATATGAGAAAATTACTACGAGATTTAATCCGAATAAATAGGAAATAGATCATGACAGCAATAGCAGAGATTAAACTAATCATGCGAACTAGCATAGCAGATGAACATATCACATCTAGGGCACATACTAGAAACATGAATTCTACGTGCATAGCTATGTCCTCGGCTCAGCTCAATCCCGCAACCCGCGGCGCGGCGCGGCGCGGCGCGGCGCGGCGAGCGAGGAGGAGGAGCGCGCGTGTAGGTCTCCTCTTTTCATGCTCATACAAATGGTAGAAGAGCTCACCTTATAAAGAGGTGCAACTCTCTCTCAACTTATGAGGTGGGACTAAATTTTAGCCTCACTCACTCCACTCACATGTGTGCATGAATGGACCAAGAGAATTTCAGAATTTTAGTTGGGCTTTGGGCCAAAAGCCCACTAGCAAATTCCAACAACTAGGACGCAATTCATGCTAAAGCACCATATGAGTTTAATTTGTACGATCACATGATAGGACAATAATATCTGTATAAAAGCGAAAATGGGTCAACAATTAAACTCGGGGCGTATTTGGCTCATTGCTACAATTCGCCACTCTTTTCTTACTAAGATGTGTTTGAAACTGAAGCTAGGTGGTCGTCGCACTCGCCGATGTATAGGCGTGAGAACTGAGAACATGCCTCTGCGGCCGTTACCCGACGACTTCACCTTGTTGAGCGGGGGGCAGCATCCTGTCAGCTGTGAGTGCGATCGATCGATGCGGCAGTTCGACTGATGGCGGGACTAGCGTTGGTGACCCGATTTAGGGGCCATGGCTCGTGGGGGTCTTGGGAGGAAGACGACAATCCATGTGTATGCATGCGGCGGTAACCGTCAACAGCAAACGCGGACACACGACGCGCGCGTCTGATCAATTCGACGTTTATGTCAAGTCGTTGATCTATTCAACGTTTATGTCGGCCCGTATTCCTGCCCATGATTTGATCTGGTCAACACCATCGGGCGCGGCTGTGTCTCGCTTTTTACGAGACCATAGCTCGGCTCACCTACAATGAATGGTAGTGGGCCGGCTCAAAAGCCATGTGGTTTCGTCAGGCTGACATCACAATGAGTTCATGCATTTTTTCCTTTTTACGTTTGCTTATATTTTGAAAAATACTAGTAGTAAATAGATATCAATTATGAACAAAGAATTAAGTTAAATTTATTAACTTATTCACCACACATTTAAAAAATGTTCACGGTGAAAATAATTTGCTCAACCTTTAGATAACATATGTACCATTTTACCAAGAAGAGTCTGTGACACTTCAAAAATGTTCACACAATACAAAAATAAATGACACTTTTTAAAAATGGTATACCATATAAAAAAATTCTTGTAATGAAAAAACATATTTAATACTATTCAAAAATATATACAATACATTCTAAAAAATGTTCACACATTTCGGAATATGTTTGTAAAAATTTAAAAACAGAAAACATATTCAATGTAAAAATATAAGCTTAGTTTGATAAAAAATATTATCATTTAAAAAATTCAACATATATTATTTAACATGTATTTAAAAAAATTCAAAAACATGTATTTAAAAAATTGTATCAAAACATACATTTTTTAAAATAATAATCATGTATTTAAAATTTTAAACATGTTTAAGAAATGCTCCTGATATATACAGAAAAATGTACAATGTGTATGAAAAAATAATATATGTGTTGAAAAAATTAAAAATAGAAAAGGGAGATAAAATCAATGAAACCGAGGAAATTAACAAAGAAAACCGAAAAAAAGAAAGAAGAAAAAGGAAAAGAAAGAAAAGCCGAAGAAAACCAATGCAAAATAGTGAATGACCCGATAATAAAATCATAGGAGAAAAAACTCACGTGCAGCTACTGTTGGGGAACGTAGTATTTAAAAAAATTCTCCTACGATCACGCAAGATCTATTTAGGAGAAGCATAGCAACAAGAGGGGAGAGTGTGTCCACGTACCTTTGTAGACCGAAAGCGGATGCGTTTAGTAACGCGGTTGATGCAGTCGAACGTCTTCGCGATCCAACCGATCAAGTACCAAACGCACGGCACCTCCGCGATCTGCACACGTTCAGGTCGGTGACGTCCCTCGAACTCTTGATCCAGCTGAGGCCGAGGGAGAGTTCCGTCAGCACGACGGCGTGGTGACGGTGATGATGAAGTTACCGACGCAAATCAACAGCGGGATCTAGATACCCATGTTGGCTCCCACATATTCCATGATGATCTCATCGGATGAACCACGATGTCAAGGACTCNATACAAAAATAAATGACACTTTTTAAAAATGGTATACCATATAAAAAAATTCTTGTAATGAAAAAACATATTTAATACTATTCAAAAATATATACAATACATTCTAAAAAATGTTCACACATTTCGGAATATGTTTGTAAAAATTTAAAAACAGAAAACATATTCAATGTAAAAATATAAGCTTAGTTTGATAAAAAATATTATCATTTAAAAAATTCAACATATATTATTTAACATGTATTTAAAAAAATTCAAAAACATGTATTTAAAAAATTGTATCAAAACATACATTTTTTAAAATAATAATCATGTATTTAAAATTTTAAACATGTTTAAGAAATGCTCCTGATATATACAGAAAAATGTACAATGTGTATGAAAAAATAATATATGTGTTGAAAAAATTAAAAATAGAAAAGGGAGATAAAATCAATGAAACCGAGGAAATTAACAAAGAAAACCGAAAAAAAGAAAGAAGAAAAAGGAAAAGAAAGAAAAGCCGAAGAAAACCA
Source organism: Aegilops sharonensis (assembly GCA_904067115.1). Taxonomy (NCBI): domain Eukaryota; kingdom Viridiplantae; phylum Streptophyta; class Magnoliopsida; order Poales; family Poaceae; genus Aegilops; species Aegilops sharonensis. The sequence goes on along the minus strand of LR880970.1, from coordinate 13,722,068 downwards.
ATGCAAAATAGTGAATGACCCGATAATAAAATCATAGGAGAAAAAACTCACGTGCAGCTACTGTTGGGGAACGTAGTATTTAAAAAAATTCTCCTACGATCACGCAAGATCTATTTAGGAGAAGCATAGCAACAAGAGGGGAGAGTGTGTCCACGTACCTTTGTAGACCGAAAGCGGATGCGTTTAGTAACGCGGTTGATGCAGTCGAACGTCTTCGCGATCCAACCGATCAAGTACCAAACGCACGGCACCTCCGCGATCTGCACACGTTCAGGTCGGTGACGTCCCTCGAACTCTTGATCCAGCTGAGGCCGAGGGAGAGTTCCGTCAGCACGACGGCGTGGTGACGGTGATGATGAAGTTACCGACGCAAATCAACAGCGGGATCTAGATACCCATGTTGGCTCCCACATATTCCATGATGATCTCATCGGATGAACCACGATGTCAAGGACTCAATCGATCCCGTATACAATTCCCTTTGTCTAGCGGTATTGTACTTGCCCGAGATTCGATCGTCGGTATCCCGATACCTTGTTCAATCTCGTTACCAGCAAGTCTCTTTACTCGTTCCGTAACACATCATCCCGTGATCAACCCCTTGGTCACATTGTGCACATTATGATGATGTTCTACCGAGTGGGCCTAGAGATACCTCTCCGTCAACCGGAGTGACAAATCCCAGTCTCGATTCATGCCAACCCAACAGACACTTTCGGAGATACCTGTAAAGCACCTTTATAGCCACCCAGTTACGTTGTGACGTTTGATACACCCAAAGAATTCCTACGGTATCCGGGAGTTGCACAATCTCATGGCCTAAGTAAATGATACTTGGCATTAGAAAAGCTTTAGCATACGAACTATGATCTTTGTGCTAGGCTTAGGATTGGGTCTTGTCCATCACATCATTCTCCTAATGATGTGATCCCGTTATCAATGACATTCAATGTCCATGGTCAGGAAACCGTAACCATCTATTGATTAACGAGCTAGTCATCTAGAGGCTAACTAGGGACTTGGTGTTGTCTATGTACCCACACATGTATCTGAGTTTCCTTTCAATACAATTATAGCATGGATAATAAACGATTATCATGAACAAGGAAATATAATAACTAATTTATTATTGCCTCTAGGGCATATTTCCAACAGTCTCCCACTTGCACTAGAGTCAATAATCTAGTTCACATCGCCATGTGATTAACACTCACAGGTCACATCACCATGTGACCAACATCCAAAGAGTTTACTAGTGTCACCAAACTAGTTCACATCATCATGTGATTAAGACTCAATGAGTTCTGGGGTTTGATCATGTTTTGCTCGTAAGAGAGGTTTTAGTCAACGGGTCTGCAACATTCAGATCCATATGTACTTCGCAATTCTCTATGTCATATTGTGAATGCTGCTTCCACGCTCCACTTGGAGCTATTCCAAATGGTTGCTCCACTATTCGTATCCGTTTTGCTACTCAGAGTCATTCGGATAGGTGTTAAAGCTTGGATCGACGTAACCCTTTACGCCGAACTCTTTATCACCTCCATAATCGAGAAACAAATCCTTATTCTTCTAAGGATAATTTTCACCACTATCTGGTGATCCACTCTTTGATCACCTTTGTACCCTCTTGCCAGACATGTGGCAAGGCACACATCAGGTGCGGTACTTTAGCATAGCATACTGTAGAGCCTATGTCTAAAGCATAGGGGACGACCTTCGTCCTTTCTCTCTTTTCTGCCGTGGTCGAGCTTTAACTCTTAACTTCATACCTTACAACTTAGGCAAGAACTCCTTCTTTGACTGATCCATCTTGAACACCTTCAAGATCATGTCAAGGTATATGCTCATTTGAAAGTACCATTAAGCGGTTTTGATCTATCCCTGTAGATCTTGATGCTTATTGTTCAAGTAGCCTAATCCAGGTTTTCCATTGAAAAACACTTTTCAAACAACCCTATATGCTTTCTAGAAATTCTACATTATTTCTGATCAACAATATGTCAACAACATATACACATCAGAAAATTCCACAGTGCTCCCACTCACTTCTTTGGAAATACAAATCTCTCATAAACTTTGTATAAACCCAAAATCTTTGATCATCTCATCAAAGCGCACATTCCAACTCCGAGATGCTTACTCCAATCCTTAGAAGGATCGCTGGAGCTAGCATACCTGTTAGCATCCTTAGGATCGACAAAACCTTTCTGATTGTATCACATACAACCTTTCCTTACGAAAACTGGTAAGGAAACTCGTTTTGACATCCATCTTGCCAGATTTCATAAATGCAGCTAATGCTAACATGATTCCGACGGACTTAAGCATCGCTACGGATGAGAAAATCTCATCGTAGTCAATTCCTTGAACTTGTGAAAAACTCTTCGCCACAAGTCGAGCTTCATAGACGGTGACATTACCGTCCACGTCCGTCTTCTTCTTAAAGATCCATTTATCTCAATGGCTTGCCGATCATCGGGCAAGTCCACCAAAGTCCATGCTTTGTTCTGATACATGGATCCTATCTCGATTTTCATGGCTTCTAACCATTTGTTGGAATTTGGGCCCACCATCGCTTCTCCATAGCTCGTAGGTTCATTGTTGTCTAGCAACATGACCTTCAAGACAGGATTACCGTACCACTCCGAAGCAGTACGCGTCCTTGTCGTCCTACGAGGTTCGGTAGTGACTTGATCCGAAGTTTCATGATCACTATCATAAGCTTCTACTTCAATTGGTGTAGGTGCCATAGGAACAACTTCCTGTGCCCTGATACACACTGGTTGAAGTGATGGTTCAATAACCTCATCAAGTCTCCACCATCCTCCCACTCAATTCTCGAGACAAACCTTTCCTCGAAAAAGGACTCGATTCAAGAAACAATCCTTATTGCTTTCGGATCTGAATTAGGAGGTATACCCAACTGTTTTGGGTGTCCTATGAAGATGCATTTTGTCCGCTTTGGGTTCGAGCTTATCAACCTGAAAGTTTTCACATAAGCGTCGCAGCCCCAAACTTTTAAGAAACGACAGCTTAGGTTTCTCTAAACCATAGTTCATACGGTGTCGTCTCAACGGAGTAACGTGGTGCCCTATTAAAGTCAGTGCGGTTGTCTCTAATGCCTAACCCATGAACGATAGTGGTAATTCGATAAGAAACATCATGGTACGCAGCATATCTAATAGGGTGCAACTATGATGTTCGGACACACCATCACACTATGGTGTTCCAGGCGGTATTAGTTGTGAAACAATTTCCACAATGTCTCAATTGTGTACCAAACTCGCAACTCAGATATTCATCTCTATGATCACATCACAGACATTTTATCCTCTTGTCACGAAGATCTTCAACTTCACTCTGAAATTACTTGAACCTTTCAATAATTCAGACTTGTGTTTCATCAAGTAAATAAACTCAACATCTACTCAAATCATCTGTGAAGTAAGAACATAACGATATTCACTGCACGCCTCAACACTCATTGGACTGCACACATCAGAATGTGTTACTTCCAACAAGTTGCTATCTTGTTCCATCTTACTGAAAACGAGGCTTTTCAGTCATCTTGCCCATGTGGTATGATTTTGCATATCTCAAGTGATTCAAAATCAAGTGAGACCAAATGATCCATCTGCATGGAGTTTCTTCATGCGTATACACCAATAGACATGGTTCGCATGTCTCAAACTTTTCAAAAAACGAGTGAGTCCAAAGATCCATCAACATGGAGCTTCTTCATGCGTTTTACACCAATATGACTTACATGGCAGTGCCACAAGTAAGTGGTACTATCATTACTATATTATATCTTTTGGCATGAAAATGTGTATCACTACGATCGAGATTCAATAAACCATTCCTTTTAGGTGCAAGACCATTGAAGGTATTATTCAAATAAATAGAGTAACCATTATTCTCCTTAAATGAATAACCGTATTGCGATAGACATAATCCAATCATGTCTATG
>LR880970.1:13593413-13605832 GCA_904067115.1 Aegilops sharonensis | reverse complement strand
CCATTTCGAGACTCCTCGTCATGTCCATGATTACATCCGGGACTCCGAACAACCTTCGGTACATCAAAACATATAAACTCATAATAAAACTGTCATCGTAACGTTAATCGTGCAGACCCTACGGGTTCGAGAACTATGTAGACATGACCTAGAACTATTTCCGGTCAATAACTAATAGCGGAACCTGGATGCCCATATTGGCTCCTACATATTCTACGAAGATCTTTATCGGTCAAACCGCATAACAACATACGTTGTTCCCTTTGTCATCGGTATGTTACTTGCCCGAGATTCGATCGTCGGTATCCAATACCTAGTTTAATCTCGTTACCGGAAGTCTCTTTACTCGTTACGTAATGCATCATTCCGTAACTAACTCATTAGCTACATTGCTTGCAAGGCTTATAGTGATGTGCATTACCGAGAGGGCCCAGAGATACCTCTCCGACAATCGGAGTGACAAAACCTAATCTCGAAATACGCCAACTCAACATGTACCTTTTGGAGACACCTGTAGAGCTCCTTTATAATCACCCAGTTACGTTGTGACGTTTGGTAGCACACAAAGTGTTCCTCCGGTAAACGGGAGTTGCATAATCTCATAGTTGTAGGAACTTTGTATAAGTCATGAAGAAAGCAATAGCAATATACTAAACGATCAAGTGCTAAGCTAACGGAATGGGTCAAGTCAATCACATCATTCTCCTAATGATGTGATCCCGTTAATCAAATGACAACTCTTTGTCCATGGCTAGGAAACATAAACATCTTTGATTAATGAGCTAGTCAAGTAGAGGCATACTAGTGACACTCAGTTTGTCTATGTATTCACACATGTATCATGTTTCCGGTTAATACAATTCTAGCATGAATAATAAAAATTTATCATGAAATAAGGAAATAAATAATAACTTTATTATTGCCTCTAGGGCATATTTCCTTCAGTCTCCCACTTGCACTAGAGTCAATAATCTAGTTCACATCGCCATGTGATTTAACACCAATATCCATATCTGTATATGATTAACACCCATAGTTCACATCGTCATGTGACCAACACCCAAAGGGTTTACTAGAGTCAATAATCTAGTTCACATCGCTATGTGATTAACACCCAAAGAGTACTAAGGTGTGATCATGTTTTGCTCGCGAGAGAAGCTTAGTCAACGGGTATGTCATATTCAGAGTCGTATGTATTTTGCAAATATTCTATGTCTACAATGCTCTGCACGGAGCTACTATAGCTAATTGCTCCCACTTTCAATATGTATCCAGATTGAGACTTATAGTCATCTGGATCGGTGTAAAAGCTTGTACTGTTGTAACTCTTTACGACGGGCTCTTTTATCACCTCCATAATCGAGAAATATTTCCTTAGTCCTCACTAAGGATATTCTTGACCGCTGTCCAGTGATCTACTATTAGATCAAAATTGTATTCCTTTGCCAAAATCAGAGCAAGGTATACAATAGGTCTGGTTCACAGCATAGCATACTTTATAGAACCTATGACTGAGGCATAGGGAATGACTTTTCATTCTCTTTCTATTTTCTGCCGTGGTCGGGCTTTGAGTCTTACTCAATTTCACACCTTGTAACACAGGCAAGAAACTCTTTCTTTGACTGTTCCATTTTGAACTACTTCAAAATCTTGTCAAGGTATGTACTCATTTAAAAAACTTATCAAGCGTCTTGATCTATCCCTATAGATCTTGATGCTCAATATGTAAGCAGCTTCACCGAGGTCCTTCTTTGAAAAACTCCTTTCAAATACTCCTTTATGCTTTGCAGAATAATTCTACATTATTTCCGATCAACAATATGTCATTCACATATACTTATCAGAAATGCAGTAGTGCTCCCACTCACTTTCTTGTAAATACAGGCTTCTCCAAAAGTCTGTATAAAACCATATGCTTTGATCAACTCATCAAGCATATATTCCAACTCCAAGATGCTTGCACCAGTCCATAGATGGATCGCTGGAGCTTGCACATTTTGTTAGCACCTTTAGGATTGACAAAACCTTCTGGTTGCATCATATACAACTCTTCTTTAAGAAAACCATTAAGGAATGCAGTTTTGACATCCATTTGCCAGATTTCATAAAACGTGGCAATTGCTAACATGATTCGGACAGACTTTAAGCATCGCTACAGTTGAGGAAATCTCATTTGTAGTCAACAATTTGAACTTGTCGAAAACCTTTTTGTGACAAGTCGAGCTTTGTAGATAGTAACACTACTATCAGCGTCTGTCTTCCTCTTGAAGATCCATTTATACAATATGGCTTGCCGATCATCGGGCAACTCCACCAAAGTCCATACTTTGTTCTCATACATGGATCCCATCTCAGATTTCATGGCCTCAAGCCATTTCGTAGAATCTGGGCTCATCATCGCTTCCTCATAGTTCGTAGGTTCATCATGGTCTAGCAACATGACTTCCAGAACAGGATTACCGTACCACTCTGGTGTCGACTGTACTTTGGAAGACCTACGAGGTTTTGTAGTAACTTTATTTGAAGTTTCATGATCATCATCATTAGCTTCCTCACTAATTGGTGTAGGAATCACTGGAACTGATTTCTGTGATGAACTACTTCCCAATTCAGGAGAAGGTACAAATTACCTTATCAAGCTCTACTTTCCTCCCACTCACTTCTTTCGAGAGAAACTCCTTCTCTAGAAAGGATCCATTTTTAGCAACGAATGTTTTGCCTTCAGATCTGTGATAGAAGGTGTACCCAACAGTTTCCTTTGGGTATTCTATGAAGACGTACTTCTCCGATTTGGGTTCGAGCTTATCAGGTTGAAAACATTTTTCATATAAGCATCGCAGCTCCAAATTTTAAGAAACGACAGCTTAGGTTTACTGCTAAACCATAGTTCATACGGTGTCGTCTCAACGGGTTTAGATGGTGCCCTATTAAACGTGAATGCAGCTGTCTCTAATGCATAACCCCAAAATGATAGTGGTAAACCGATAAGAGACATCGTAGATCGCACCATATCTAGTACGATTACAACGTTCGGACACACCATTACATTGTGGTGTTCCAGGTGGCGTGAGTTGTGAAACTATTTCACATTGTTTCAAATTAAGACCAAACTCGTAACTCAAATATTCGTCTCCACGATCAGATCGTAGAAACTTTATTTTTCTTGTTACGATGATTTTCCACTTCACTCTGAAATTCTTTTGAACTTTTCAAATGTTTCAGACTTATGTTTCATCAAGTAGATATACCCATATCTTCTCAAATCATCTGTGAAGGTCAGAAAATAACGATACATGCCGCGAGCCTTAACACTCATCGGATCGCATACATCAGTATGTATTATTTCCAATAAGTCAGTAGCTCGTTCCATTGTTCCGGGGAACGGAGTTTTAGTCATCTTGCCCAAAAGGCACGGTTCGCAAGCATCAAATGATTCATAACCAAGTGATTCAGAAAATCCATCTTTATGGAGTTTCTTCATGCGCTTTACACCGATATGACCCAAACGGCAGTGCCACAAATAAGTTGCACTATCATTATTAACTTTGCATCTTTTGGCATCAATATTATGAATATGTGTATCACTACGATCGAGATCCAACAAACTATTTTTATTGGGTGTATGACCATTTGAAGGTTTTATTTATGTAAACAGAACAACAATTATTCTCTGATTTTAAATGAATAACCGTATTGCAATGAACATGATCAAATCATATTCATGCTCAACGCAAACGCCAAATAACATTTATTTAGGTTTAACACTAATCCCGAAAGTATAGGGAGTGTGTGATGATGATCATATCAATCTTGGAACTACTTCCAACACTCATCGTCACTTCCCTTCAACTAGTCAATGTTTATTCTGTAACTCCTGTTTCGAGTTACTAATCTTAGCAACCGAACAAGTATCAAATACTCAGAGGCTACTATAAACACTAGTAAGGTACACATCAATAACCTGTATATCAAATATACCCTTGTTCACTCTGCCATCCTTCTTATCCACCAAATATTCAGGGCATTTCCGCTTCCAGTGACCATTTCCTTTGAAGTGTAAGCACTCAGTTTCAGGCTTTGGTCCAGCTTTGGGCTTCTTCGCAGGAGTGACAACTTGCTTGCCATTCTACTTGAAGTTCCCTTTCTTTTCTTTTGCCCTTTTCTTGAAACTAGTGGTCTTGTCAATCATCAACACTTGATGCTCTTTTCTTGATTTCTACCTTCGTCGATTTCAGCATCACGAAGAGCTCGGGAATTGTCTTGTTCATCCCTTGCATATTATAGTTCATCACGAAGCTTTTGTAGCTTGGTGGCAGTGATTGAAGAATTATGTCAATGACACTATCATCAGGAAGATTAACTCCCAGTTGAATCAAGTGATTATTATACCCAGACATTTTGAGCACATGCTCACTAGTTGAGCGATTCTCCTCCATCTTTTAGCTATAGAACTTGTTGGAGATTTCCTATCTCTCAACTCGGGTATTTTATTGAAATATTAACTTCAATTCCTGGAACATCTCATATGGTCCATGACGTTCAAAACGTCTTTGAAGTCCCGATTCTAAGCCGTTAAGCATGGTGCACTAAACTATCAAGTAGTCATCATATTGAGCTAGCCAAACATTCATAACGTCTGCATCTGCTCCTGCAATAGGTCTGTCACCTAGCGGTGCATCAAGGACATAATTCTTCTGTGCAGCAATGAGAATAAACCTCGGATCATGGATCCAATCCGCATCATTGCTACTAAGATCTTTCAACACAATTTTCTATAGGAACATATCAAAATAAACATATGAAAGCAACAACGCGAGCTATTTATCTACAACATAATTTGCAAAATACTACCAGGACTAAATTCATGATAAATTAAAGTTCAATTAATCATATTACTTAAGAACTCCCACTTAGACAGACATCTCTCTAGTCATCTAAGTGATCACGTGATCCAAATCAACTAAACCATGTCCGGCCATCACGTGAGATGGAGTAGTTTTCAATGGTGAACATCACTATGTTGATCATATCTACTATATGATTCACACTCGACCTTTCGGTCTCCGTGTTCCGAGGCCATATCTGTATATGCTAGGCTCGTCAAGTTTAACCTGAGTATTCCGCGTGTGCAACTGTTTTGCACCCGTTGTATTTGAATGTAGAGCCTATCACACCCGACCATCACGTGGTGTCTCAGCACGAAGAACTTTCGCAACGGTGCATACTCAGGGAGAACACTTCTTGATAATTAGTGAGAGATCATCTTAAAATGCTACCGTCAATCAAAGCAAGATAAGATGCATAAAGGATAAACATCACATGCAATCAATATAAGTGATATGATATGGCCATCATCATCTTGCGCTTGTGATCTCCATCTCCGAAGCACCGTCATGATCACCATCGTCACCGGCGCGACACCTTGAACTCCATCATAGCATCGTTGTTGTTACGCCATCTATTGCTTATACGACTATCGCTACCGCTTAGTGATAAAGTAAATCAATTACAGGGCGTTTGCATTTCATACAATAAAGCGACAACCATATGGCTCCTGCCAGTTGCCGATAACTTCGGTTACAAAACATGAATCATCTCATACAAAAATATAGCATCACGTCTTGACCATATCACATCACAACATGCCCTGCAAAAACAAGTTAGACGTCCTCTACTTTGTTGTTGCAAATTTTACGTGGCTGCTACGGGCTGAGCAAGAACCGTTCTTACCTACGCATCAAAATCACAACGATAGTTCGTCAAGTTAGTGCTGTTTTAACCTTCGCAAGGACCGGGCGTAGCCACACTCGATTCAACTAAAGTTGGAGAAACAGACACCCGCCAGCCACCTGTGTGCAAAGCACGTCGGTAGAACAAGTCTTGCGTAAGCGTACGCGTAATGTCGGTCCGGGCCGCTTCATCCAACAATACCGCCGAACCAAAGTATGACATGCTGGTAGGCAGTATGACTTGTATCGCCCACAACTCACTTGTGTTCTACTCGTGCATATAACATGTACGCATAAAACCAGGCTCTGATATCACTGTTGGGGAACGTAGTAATTTCAAAAAAATTCCTACGCACACGCAAGATCATGGTGATGCATAGCAACGAGAGGGGAGAGTGTTGTCCACGTACCCTCGTAGACCGTAAGCGGAAGCGTTATGAAAACGCGGTTGATGTAGTCGTACGTCTTCATGATCCGACCGATCCAAGTACCGAACGTACGACACCTCCGAGTTCAGCACACGTTCAGCTCAATGACGATCCCCGGACTCCGATCCAGCAGGGTCTCGGGGATGAGTTCCGTCAGCACGACGGCGTGGTGACGATCATGATGTTCTACCGACGCAGGGCTTCGCCTAAGCACCGCAACGATATGACCGAGGTGGAATATGGTGGAGGGGGGCACCGCACACGGCTAATGAACGATCACGAAGATCAACTTGTGTGTTCTGGGGTGCCCCCTGCCCCCGTATATAAAGGAGCAAGGGGGGAGGCCGGCCGGCCCTAGGGGGCACGCCCAGGAGGGGGGAGTCCTCCTCCTAGTGGGAGTAGGACTCCCCTTTCCTAGTCCAACTAGGAAGAGAGAGGGTTAAGGAAAGAGAGGGAGAGAGAGAGGGAAAGAGGGGCCGCGCCCCCCTCCCCTAGTCCAATTCGGACTCCCCATGGGAGGGGGGGCGCGACCACCTGGGCTGCTGCCCTCTCTCTCCCCTCAGGCCCACTAAGGCCCAATACTTCCCCAGGGGGTTCCGGTAACCCCTCCGGCACTCCGGTTTTCTCCGAAATCACCCGGAACACTTCTGGTGTCCGAATATAGTCGTCCAATATATCAATCTTTATGTCTCGACCATTTCGAGACTCCTCGTCATGTCCGTGATCACATCCGGGACTCCGAACAACCTTCGGTACATCAAAACATATAAACTCATAATAAAACTGTCATCGTAACGTTAAGCGTGCGGACCCTACGGGTTCGAGAACTATGTAGACATGACCTATAACTGTTTCCGGTCAATAACCAATAGCGGAACCTGGATGCTCATATTGGCTCCTACATATTCTACAAAGATCTTTATCGGTCAAACCGCATGACAACATACGTTGTTCCCTTTGTCATCGGTATGTTATTTGCCCGAGATTCGATCGTCGGTATCCAATACCTAGTTTAATCTTGTTACCGGCAAGTCTCTTTACTCGTTACGTAATGCATCATTCTGTAACTAACTCATTAGCTACATTGCTTGCAAGGCTTATAGTGATGTGCATTACCGAGAGGGCCCAGAGATACCTCTCCGACAATCGGAGTGACAAAACCTAATCTCGAAATATGCCAACTCAACATGTACCTTTGGAGACACCTGTAGAGCTCCTTTATAATCACCCAGTTACGTTGTGACGTTTGGTAGCACACAAAGTGTTCCTCCGGTAAACGGGAGTTGCATAATCTCATAGTTGTAGGAACTTTGTATAAGTCATGAAGAAAGCAATAGCAATATACTAAACGATCAAGTGCTAAGCTAACGGAATGGGTCAAGTCAATCACATCATTCTCCTAATGATGTGATCCCGTTAATCAAATGACAACTCTTTGTCCATGGCTAGGAAACATAACCTTCTTTGATTAATGAGCTAGTCAAGTAGAGGCATACTAGTGACACTCAGTTTGTCTATGTATTCACACATGTATCATGTTTCCGGTTAATACAATTCTAGCATGAATAATAAACATTTATCATGAAATAAGGAAATAAATAATAACTTTATTATTGACTCTAGGTCATATTTCCTTCACACCCCTCCATCGTCTACTGTTCATCCAGCCCTCCACACCACGGGGTCCTGTTCAACCACCCCTCCACGGCCACCCCTCCATCGTCTACTGTTCATCCAGCCCTCCACACCACGGGGTCCTGTTCATCCAGAGGCAACACCACCGCTCACTGTTCATCCAAACCCCCTGCAACGCTCACAGTTCATCCCAGAGGCAGCATCGATCGGCTTCAGTTAGCAGCAGTAGCGAAGGAATCGCTCCATCGGGTTCAGTTAACAGCCATCGATCGATTGCTCGGGTTCAGTAATGTGTAGCCTGCAGTGCAATCGCTCTGGTTCAGTTAGAGCCCAACGCCTCGCTCGGGTTCAGCTAGAGCCAACGCCTTGCACACACGCGCGTACGTGTACGAGAGAAACGCGGATCGCTCGGCCCCCGAACTCCTCCCACCGTAACCGGCAACTCCCCGAAATTTTCCTCCCCCTCGCTTCTACCACGGTTTTTTCCATCATGGACGGCCCAAAGAATGTCATGCAGCTGCGTCTCCGGCCCGCCCAGGATGAAAAGCCCATTTTCTGTCATGATTTTTTGTCATAGAAGTAGGATCCCACCACATCTATGATGATACCGGGTTTTGTCACAATTATCGTCATAGAAGTGTCATATGTATGACAGAAAAAATTTCGTTCGGCCCAAAATGTCACGGATGTGTCTCTTTTTTGTAGTGAAGGCATCCCCTCTTTCGTCTACTTCCATCGGTAACTTTACTTGGAGCTATATTTTTATTCACCACATGATATGTGTTTTGCTTGGAGCGTCTTGTATGATTTGAGTCTTTGCTTTTTAGTTTACCACAATCATCCTAATTGTACACACCTTTTGAGAGAGACACACATGATTCGGAAATTATTAGAATACTCTATGTGCTTCACTTATATCTTTTGAGTTATATAGCTTTTGCTCTAGTGCTTCACTTATATCTTTTAGAGCACGGTGGTGATTTTGTTTTATAGAAACTATTGTTCTCTCATGCTTCACTTAGATTATTTTGAGAGTCCTACAAAACAGCATGTTAGTTTGCTTTAACAATAATAGGCATACAAGATTAGTAAAAGAAAAATTCTTATGAGTGTGTTGAATACTATGAGAAGTTTGATGCTTGATAATTGTTTTGAGATATGAAAATGGTGATATTAGAGTCATGCTAGTTGAGTAGTTGTGAATTTGTGAAATACTTGTGTTAAAGTTTGTGAATCCCGTAGCATGCACGTATGGTGAACCGTTATGTGATGAAGTCGGAGCATGATTTATTTATTGATTGTCTTCCTTATGAGTGGCGGCCGGGGACGAGCGATGGTCTTTTCCTACCAATCTATCCCCCTAGGAGCATGCGCGTAATACTTTGCTTTGATAACTTGTAGATTTTTGCAATAAGTATATGAGTTCTTTATGACTAATGTTGAGTCCATTGATTATACGCATCCTTCTTCCTTCCACCATTGCTAGCCTCTCTAATACCGCGCACTTTTCGCCGGTATCATACACTCACCATATACCTTCCTCAAAACAGCCACTATACCTACCTATCATGGCATTTCCATAGCCATTCCAAGATATATTGCCATGCAACTTACCACCGTTCCGTTTACTATGACACGCTCCATCATTGTCATATTGCTTTGCAAGATTATGTAGTTGACATTGTATTTGTGGCAAAGCCACCGTTCATAATTCTTTCATACATGTCACTCTTGATTCATTGCATATCCCGGTACACTGCCGGAGGCATTCATATATAGTCATATTTTGTTCTAAGTATCGAATTGTAATTGTTGAGTTGTAAGAAAATAAAAGTGTGATGACCATCATTTTTAGAGCATTGTCCCAAGTGAGGAAAGGATGATGGAAACTATGATTCCCCCACAAGTCGGGATGAGACTCCGGACAAAAAAAGAAAGAAAAGAAAAGAGGCCATAAAAAAGAGAAAAAAAGGCCCAAATAAAAAAAGAGAGAAAAACAGAGAAGGGACAATGTTACTATCCTTTTACCACACTCGTGCTTCAAAGTAGCACCATGATCTCCATAATATCACTTCCATATACTAGTGGGAATTTTTCATTATAGAACTTGGCTTGTATATTCCAATGATGGGCTTCCTCAAAATGCCCTAGGTCTTCGTGAGCAAGCGAGTTTGATGCACACCCACTTAGTGTCTTTTGTTGAGCTTTCATATACTTATAGCTCTAGTGCATCCGTTGCATGGCAATCCCTACTCACTCACATTGATAGCCCGTTGATACGCCTAGTTGATGTGAGACTATCTTCTCCTTTTTGTCTTCTCCACAACCACCATTCTATTCCACATATAGTGTTATGTCCATGGCTCATGCTCATGTATTGCGTGACGATTGAAAAAGTTTGAGAACGTCAAAAGTATGAAACAATTGCTTGGCTTGTCATCGGGGTTGTGCATGATTTAAATATTTTGTGTGGTGAAGATAGAGCATAGCCAGACTATATGATTTTGTAGGGATAACTTTCTTTGGCCATGTTATTTTGAGAAGACATAATTGCTTAGCTAGTATGCTTGAAGTATTATTATTTTTATGTCAATATTGAACTTTTGTCTTGAATCTTTCGGATCTGAATATTCATACCACAATTAAGAATAATTACATTGAAATTATGCCAAGTAGCATTCCACATCAAAAATTCTGTTTTTATCATTTACCTACTCGAGGATGAGTAGGAATTCAGCTTGGGGATGCTTGATACATCTCCAACATATCTATAATTTTTTATTGCTCCATGCTATATTATCTTCTGTTTGGACATTATTGGGCTTTATTATTCACTTCTATAATATTTTTGGGACTAACCTATTAACCGGAGGACCAGCCTAGAATTGCTGTTTTTTGCCTATTTCAGAGTTTCGCACAAAAATAATATCAAACGGAGTCCAAACGGAATGAAACCTTCGGGAACGTGATTTTCGGAGCGAACATGATCCAGAGGACATGGACCCTACGTCAAGAAAGCCACCAGGAAGCCACGAGGTAGGGGGCGCGCCTACCCCCCTGGGCGCGCCCTCCACCCTCATGGGCCCCCACCGACGTACTCCTTCCTCCTATATATACCTACATACCCCCAAACGATCAGATACGGAGTCAAAAACCTAATTCCACTGCCGCAACCTTCTGTACCCACGAGATCCCATCTTGGGGCCTGTTCCGGAGCTCCGCCGAAGGGGGCATCGATCACGGAGGGCTTCTACATCAACANTATTATTATTTTTATGTCAATATTGAACTTTTGTCTTGAATCTTTCGGATCTGAATATTCATACCACAATTAAGAATAATTACATTGAAATTATGCCAAGTAGCATTCCACATCAAAAATTCTGTTTTTATCATTTACCTACTCGAGGATGAGTAGGAATTCAGCTTGGGGATGCTTGATACATCTCCAACATATCTATAATTTTTTATTGCTCCATGCTATATTATCTTCTGTTTGGACATTATTGGGCTTTATTATTCACTTCTATAATATTTTTGGGACTAACCTATTAACCGGAGGACCAGCCTAGAATTGCTGTTTTTTGCCTATTTCAGAGTTTCGCACAAAAATAATATCAAACGGAGTCCAAACGGAATGAAACCTTCGGGAACGTGATTTTCGGAGCGAACATGATCCAGAGGACATGGACCCTACGTCAAGAAAGCCACCAGGAAGCCACGAGGTAGGGGGCGCGCCTACCCCCCTGGGCGCGCCCTCCACCCTCATGGGCCCCCACCGACGTACTCCTTCCTCCTATATATACCTACATACCCCCAAACGATCAGATACGGAGTCAAAAACCTAATTCCACTGCCGCAACCTTCTGTACCCACGAGATCCCATCTTGGGGCCTGTTCCGGAGCTCCGCCGAAGGGGGCATCGATCACGGAGGGCTTCTACATCAACACCATAGCCTCTCCGATGAAGTGTGAGTAGTTTACCTCAGACCTTCGGGTCCATAGTTATTAGCTAGATGGCTTCTTCTCTCTTTTTGGATCTCAATACAATGTTCTCCCCCTCTCTTGTGGAGATCTATTCGATGTAATCTTCTTTTGCGGTGTGTTTGTTGAGACCGATGAATTGTGGGTTTATGATCAAGTTTATCTATGAAAAATATTTGAATCTTCTGAATTCTTTTATGTATGATTGGTTATCTTTGCAAGTCTCTTCGAATTATTAGTTTGGTTTGGCCTACTAGATTGATCTTTGTTGCAATGGGAGAAGTGCTTAGCTTTGGGTTCAATCTTGCAGTGTCCTTTCCCAGCGACAGTAGGGGCGGAAAGGCATGTATTGTATTGTTGCCATCGAGGATAACAAGATGGGGTCTTTATCATATTGCATGAATTTATCCCTCTACATCATGTCATATTGCTTAAAGCGTTACTCTATTCTTATGAACTTAATACTCTAGATGCATGCTGGATAGCGGTCGATGTGTGGAGTAATAGTAGTAGATGCAGGCAGGAGTCGTTCTACTTGTCTCGGACGTGATGCCTATATACATGATCATACCTAGATATTCTCATAACTATGCTCAATTCTGTCAATTGCTCAACAGTAATTTGTTCATCCACCGTAAAATAC
>LR880970.1:13574857-13589675 GCA_904067115.1 Aegilops sharonensis | reverse complement strand
ACTGGATGCACTTCGTGTACAAAACGGACAATCTCTTTCGAAGTATTAGGGTTTCATACGGAAACTCGTCTGTTACAAAGGGATTTCATTTTTTTTGAACTTATTTGAACTCCATAGTTTTTGTGGGTTCAAAATGCACCATTCAAATCCACATCATCAATTTTCAACCATTTCTGGCTTCATTTGTTATTTCTCATGCATTTACTGATTTTTTTCAGCTATAAGACACTGAAATTGAAAAGCACTATGAATGATCTCTGAAAAGGTTGAAAGGTTGCATGGTATCATCATTTCACCCACATAGCATGTCCAAGAAAGTAGAGAGGCTTACGGCAAAAACTGGATGCACTTCGTGTACAAAACGGACAATCTCTTTCGAAGTATCAGGGTTTCATACGGAAACTCGTCTGTTACAAAGGAATTTCATTTTTTTGAACTTATTTGAACTCCATAGTTTTTCTGTGTTCAAAATGCACCATTAAAAGCCACATCATCAATTTTCAACTCTTTCTGACTTCATATATTATTTTTCATGCATTTACTAATTTTTTCAGCTATAAGACCCTGAAATTGAAAAGCACTACAAAATGAACTCTGAAAAGGTTGAAAGTTGGCATGGTATCATAATTTCACCCACATAGCATGTGCAATAAAGTAGAGAGGCTTACGGCAAAAACTGGATGCACTTCGTGTACAAAACGGACAATCTCTTTCGAAGTATCAGGGTTTCATACGGAAACTCGTCTGTTACAAAGGGATTTCATTTTTTTGAACTTATTTGAACTCCATAGTATTTGTGTGTTCAAAATGCACCATTCAAAGCCACATCATCAATTTTCAACCCTTTCTGACTTCATGTGTTATCTTTCATGCATTTACTGATTTTTTTCGGCTATAAGACCCTGAAATTGAAAAGCACTACAAATGAACTCTGAAAAGGTTGAAAGTTGGCATGGTATCATCATTTCACCCACATAGCATGTGCAAGAAAGTATAGAGTCTTACGGCAAAACTGGATGCACTTCGTGTACAAAACGGACAATCTCTTTCGAAGTATCAGGGTTTCATATGGAAACTCGTCTGTTACAAAGGGATTTCATTTTTTGAACTTATTTGAATTCCATTGTTTTTGTGTGTTCAAAATGCACCATTCAAAGCGACATCATCAATTCTCAACCCTTTCTGACTTCATTTGTTATTTTTCATGCATTTACTGATTTTTTCAGCTATAAGACCCTGAAATTGAAAAGCACTACAAATGATCTCTGAAAAGGTTGAAAGGTTGCATGGTATCATCATTTCACCCACATATCATGTGCAAGAAAGTAGAGAGTCTTACGGCAAAAAATGGATGCACTTCGTGTACAAAACGGACAATCTCTTTCGAAGTATCAAGGTTGCATACGAAAACTCGTCTGTTACAAAGGGATTTCATTTTTTGAACTTATTTGAACTCCATAGTTTTTCTGTGTTCAAAATGAACCATTCAAAGCCACATCATCAATTTTTAACCCTTTCTGACTTCATTTGTTATTTTTCATGCATTTACTGATTTTTTTTCTGCTATAAGACCCTGAAATTGAAAAGCACTACAAATGAACAGGGATAGATAAGTGACCAAATTAATAGTAGTTCATCATCACACTAAAACCAAAGTACATACATAGTTCAAATTCAACAACATATAGCTCTCCAGAGCATCTAGTTAAACCATACATTGAAACTATGTAAAACCTTTCAATGCAACAACAAATGCGATCATAATCACAATTAAGGTAACAGTTGATCCAACGACATAATGATACCAAGCCTCGGTATGAATGGAATATTTTCTAATCTTTCTAATCTTCAACCGCATTGCATCCATCTTGATCTTGTGATCATCGACGTCATCCGCAACATGCAACTCCAATATCATCTTCTCCTTCTCAATTTTTTTTATTTTTTCCTTCAAGTAATTGTTTTCTTCTTCAACTAAATTTAACCTCTCGACAATAGGGTCAGTTGGAATTTCCGGTTCAACCACCTCCTACATAAATAAAATCTATGTCACGTTGGTCGGCATAATAGTCATAAACAATAAATGAACCAAATAGTTATAAAAAGATAATATATACCACATCTGAATCATAGAAAGGACGAGGGCCGACGGGGGCGGATACGAGAACCATCGCACTATATAATAACAAGGAATAATAAAAGTAAGAAAATTAGACAAGTATCTATCTCAAGTAAGAATTTTTTTCTTTCACGAAGAAGATAAGAACAAGAGGCTCACCACGGTGGTGCCGGCGACGAGATCGGCGCGGGCGATCGACGGCCGTGAAGACAGGGACGGGACGTGACGGACCGCTAAACCTAGAAAAATCTCGGGGAAAATGGAGCTCGGAGGTCGAGTTTTGACACAAGAAATATTAACTAGTGTGGCTCGGATATTTCATCGAACACCTCATGTGCATAGGAGGTGAGCTAGAGCACCCAAATGCCCTCCCCTCGCCGGCCAGCAAAAAACAGAGCAGTGTGGAGTGCTCTGCTCGCCGGCGATGGGCTATATATAGGCAAATCATTTGTCCCGGTTCGTGGCTGGAACCGGGACCAATGGATGTGGGCCAGGAGCGAGGCCCATTGGTCCCGGTTCGTGCCTAGAACCAGGACAAATGGGTCCAGACGAACCGGGACCAAATCCCACGAAGCCCCGGCCGGCCACCTGGGCTCACGAACCAGGACGAATGCACCCATTGGTCCCGGTTCGTATAAGAACCGGGACTAATGGTCTGGCCAGGCCTGAACGAAAGCCCCTTTTTCTACTAGTGATGTAGGATGTATCATCTACATGTGCTGGATATAAATGATTGGAGAGCTAGTACAGATTTGTCGAAAGGCAACAAGCTTGTTAACCTGCGCCATTTTATTGCCATGGAGGCTTTACATGCAAAACTAGCTAGCATTGAGAAGATGGTTGGTCATATTCTTTTTCGTGACACCCGCGTCGCTCCCACGTGGCGTGGCTCGGGCGGATCCCTAGAGCCGCCACCTCCCTCTCCTCCGCCCCTGCTCCCCCCACTACCGCCGAAGGATGCTGCCGGTCAAAGCCCGTCCGAATGAAGGCGGTGGCGGGCTCTCATCCCCAAGCGCAACTGGCAGCGTCCGAGCCTCTTCCTTCTCGCGTGGCGGGATCTCTCATTAGAGTTTCGTGGCGGCCCTGGACGGCGCGGCTCGTCCGCCGGAGTTGGACACCGGGGCAGCGGCCGCGGACTTCTTCCGCGACCGCTGTGGCCACGTGGGTGGCATGGCGCCTGGTTCGAGGGTCTCGGTGCGGCCCAGCCCCTCATCTCCACGTGATGCGGGTGGTGGTTGCGGTGCCCGCTGAGTTCTCCAGAATGCTGATCAGGAACCAGTGGGCGGCGGCGTGGGGGCCTACCGAATAAAGGAGGTGGTCCTAGTGTTCTTCTCGCATCAAGACGGTGTTCTACTTGATGCCTGTCCTCATTGATCTGGCCGGTGAGAAGTTCCAAAAGGCTCCGTCGGCGATCTCCATTTCACGCCTGATGCCTGTAGATTGCTGGATTTGATGGGATTCGGTCGTGTGAACCCGTATTTTTGGCCGTGCGGCTTCAAGAGGGAGTGATGCGAAGCTTCGCTGTGTGTTGCCATCATGGGACATGTCGGTGTTTAGATTTCCATGGTGAAGATAGTGGCCGAGAATGTCATGGCGGCTGAGGTTTGAGGTCTAGTAACAGCGAACTGAGTCCTCGAGGCGATGAGGACTTTGCTTGGGGCGGCATAGGAGGAGTACATAGTCTTATGTTCCATGGTGAAAATCCAAGGTCTGGCCTTAAAGTGGTTGTGCCTGGCAATGACCTTGTTGAAGGCATTGTTTTGAGAGAGGACTTTCTCTAGGATGAAAGCCAGAGATCGATGATTAGGTGGCGACGGCGCTTGTGCACTGTTTCCTTCTTGGAGGCGTCGCTTTTGATGAATTTGGACTCCGGGTGCCGCCTTCGCAGTGGTTTTTGTTGCAACTACACGGTTTTGATCACCGTAGAGGGATCTTTTTTCTTCCCCTTCCTTTTTTGTTGGGTTGTGTGCATCCGTAATCTGACATGAAGAGAGGGTATAGACATGACCCGCCTAGACTGTTGCACATGCCCTTAGTGAGGGGAGAAGGGTTGGTCCGTTAGTTCCTGTAAAAATAACCGTAAGTCTAATATGAACCGTGAAGCCACTAGAATCATCATTGGGGGTGGCAAGCAAACTGACTTTTGGCGCTCCTCTTCATCGGTCAACGAGCAACACCCGTAGGACATTACATGAGACATCTTTATAATCTTTAAAAGGAAGAATCGGTGGGTCGATCAACATGCATTGAGAGGGGGTGTTTTTTTAACAACAAATGGCGCACGAAGCGCCAAACTTTCATTCAGCTCAACTCAATAGCAACGTACAACATGGATTACAAAGCCCTCGAACTAGAAATTGGAGAGGAGAGAAACTACCGGGCAAGTCATGTTCCTGTGAGCTAAAGCAAAACAACATATGCCAGGTTTTCCATTTGATCTAAGAACCTGATGAGCAACATTGTGAGAAATTCCATTAATTTCCTTGGAAATATGGGATACCCTAGGTTGAAGGTTTGAAGAGTAGCATAAGAAATCGGCTAAAACTTTCCTGATAGTCCAAGGGGTAGTAGTTTCAGTTATCTTCCTACTAGCCGCAAATGAAGCCAAAGAGAGACAGTTTGTGAGGAAGACCGGCTAGCTGATGCTGAGACGTTTGACCACTTGTGCAGCCAAGAGAAGAGCAAAAGCTGCAACCAAGAGGTGTACTTGTAATGGAGGTGGAAGCTTGAATCTGAACACTGACTTCCTTCTGATCCTGCAACAAAGAAATGAAGATACCAACTCTAGTGGCTGATGTTCCCTGCAAAACCTGGATTTTTTTTGTAATACACTTTCGGTCCTGTGATAAGAAGATCATATTTAAGCGTTTGTCCCTGCAAGGGAAGTTGATTAGTATGGATTAAGATACAGCTGGAGTTTTGAGACTGATGGTGTGAAGAATTATTAAGCAGATCACAGAAATCAGCACATAGAGAAGCAGCAGCAGTATTAACTTGGTGAGGGGCAGCTTTCTTTCTATCAAAAAGATAATCATTCCTCGCTTTCCAAAGACACCCCATAAAATTTAGAATGATGACAACAGAAGCATGTGGATGGTTCATATCAAGTAAAGCAAGAATAATACTTTCAATATTGGGATAGTTCTGAACTAAAGCATCTGTTCCAATGAACCAAGGATGAGAAAACCAAGTATCTCTAGCAAAGTCACAAAGAAAAAACAGGTGAACCTCATCCTCTTGTTGACCACGTCTGCAACAACAATGAGAAATATGTATGGAAAAGCGCCCAACCCTCAAACCTGTGGGAAGTGCTATTTGAAGGAGTCTCCAAGCGAAAGTTTGAACTCTGGGGATCATCAACTTTTGCTTCCAAATCAACTTGAGAAGATTTTTGACCTGCAAAGAAACTTGGGAATGAGTATTTCTTGGATTTGCATGAATATCCTGCAAACACAATTTATAAGTGGATTTGGGAGAACAAGTACCATTAGGGTTAGATCCCAACATAATATATCCGGGCAATCTTGGTGAATAATATCAGTTTGAATGATAACAGAGGCTAGATTGTTGAAAGAGAGAGTTAATGAGGTTATTGAGAGGGGATGTGGATCACTCAACTTAACATCTACGATGGCATCACCATTGATCATAGCAATTAGTCATACGCCATCTGGTCTGAAATCCAACGTGTCATCGGGCACGGCAAACTCTTTTTTGTGAGGGGTGTAAAGCTTTTCGTTTCATAATGTTTAGAGGGATACATATGATGTTCGGAATAGAAGGCTTTGGCAGACTTGTTGAAGCTCAAGGTGGGTTGAGTTTCCTCCTCGTCTTCAACTTACAAGATGCAGTTTTTCGGAGTGCGGCGTTTTGGTGATCGGGCTATATGGAGTCCTTTTTTTGAAACATTCAAAAATAACATTTCAAAGTTTAAAAAGATTCTAAAACCACATTGACATATGGATGTATACTACACGTGCATAATTTTTTATGAGAAAATACATTGATTCGTGAGCCAACAAAAAAGTGAAAATCGTTGGTTGTATATACAACAGTGCAGACACTATTCGCTGTTTTCAATGTCAGTGATTTGTCTTTTTGTGTAACTCTCATGTCAATTTTTTTTCATCATGAAAATATGTGAGTATGTAGTATACAACATATGACACTCTGGAGTTTCTCTCAAATTTTTCAAAAAATTGAAACATTTGTTTTGATTTTTTTAAACGAGTTCCATGTAGCTGGAGCTCCAAAATGAATTCTAAGTTTTTGGGCTCTACTCCAACACATCCTGTCCCAGGCGCCCCACCACATGGGCCGGCCCAGCAAACCAGCAGAAAAAGCAGAAAAAGCAAACCGCCAAGAAAATCGTTCACATTTTTAATAGGGAGTTGTGGGATTCGAACACCGAAGACCAATGTAAATGCACACACGTGTTCACAACTAGCACGCTCAGATTGTTGATTACTGCAGGAAAAAAAGCACTTTTGACCATTCTTTCAGTACAAAAACTAAACATATACTAGTATTATATACTCACTATAATTATTTGAACAAAGAAAACATAAATTTGAAAAAGCATTCACAAAAACCACCAATTTAAATAACCCAAAAAGGTTTGTACCAATTGAAAAAAAACGTAAAAAAAGGAAAAATTTCATGAATTAAAAAAACATTGATCAAATTTGAAAAAAATCATCGAAGTTGAAAAGTTCATCGGATTTGGAAAAAGTTCAACAAAAATAAAAAAATATTTATCATATTTGACAAAAGTTCATCAAATTTGAAAAAAGTTTATCAATTCTAGAAAAAGTTCATAGATTTTAACAAAAAAGTTCATCGATTCTGGGAAAAAATGTTCATCTGTTTCAAAAAATTCATGAATTTGAAGAAAAAGTGCACTCATTTAGAGAAAAAAAAAGAACAAATCTGTTCCAACGAAAATAAAAAGGAAAGAGAAAAAAGAAAGGAGAAATAAGAAAAGTAATAAACAAATATAAGTAACACAAAAGTGAGGGAGCTCAGGTGGTTAGCGCAGCTTTCTGATATCTAGAATGTCTTGGTTCGAATCACTCGTTGCGCTAGTTGCGCAACGCACAGGAGTTAGGGATCTGGCCCACCCTCTTAAAGCGTGGCCACAGTTGGATCCAATCGGTTTTGGGAACCTTCTAGTTGGTTTTCTGTTTTTTCTTGTTTGAATTTCTGTTCTTTTATTTTTTTTCTTTCTTTTTTTTTTGTTTTAATTTCTGTTCTTTTATTTTTTTTCTTTTTTTTCTTGTTCTTTTTTATTTTTCTTTGTTTCCTTTTCCTGTTTTCTTTTTAAGTGTCATTTTTGAAATTTTGTTTGTTGCGCTCGTTGCGTCGATGTCCAAAAATGTTCCGAGATTTGAAATTTGTTCATGTTTTTAAAAAATGTTTGGAGTTTCAAAATTTTGTTACTCTATTCTAAATTGTTTGCAATATCAAAAAATGTTCAAACTTAAAAAAAAATCGTGTTTTGAAGCAAGTTTGGAGTTCTTTTTGTGTTTCTAAAAATTGTTCGGTATTTCAAATTTGATGATGTTTTCATAAAAAAATGGAGTTTGAATTATTGTTCGTGTTTTAAAAAATTGTTCACAGTTTCAAAGAAATGTTCAGAATTTGAAAAATTGTTCATGTTTGCAAAAAAGTTGAGAGTTTCAAATTTTTGTTCATGTTTCTAAAAATATTTAAATTTCTCAAAAATTCTTCAGATTTTCTAAATTTGTTTGTTATTTCAAAAATGTTCGGAGTCTTAAATTTTATTCATGTTTTATATTTATTTTTCGGAATTTCATTTGTTAGCCCTCATTTTTCAATATATCTTCATAATTCCAATAGGTGTTCCAAGTTTTCAAAGATTGTTCATGTTTTCAATACATTGATTCCATTTTCAAAAGAAATGGAATTTAATAATTGGATTCCGTTTTTTAAACATTGAGTAATGTTGAGTTACGCTGCTGCAGTTTGTTGTTTAGACTTGGCGCCGCACATTTTCAACAACCATTGGTCAGTTCGACCGGCTGGCGAGGTGCCAGCCTCAATAGAAGTTCTGGAGATCTAATCCCTGGTTGGTTGATCATATTTTCTTTATCGAAACTTTTGCGCCCCATTGTTCGCTAAGAGTTTTACCCTAAATGGCTGGCCAGTTCCGCACGCTATGTGCGAAGATGCGTCTATTTGCCGCAGAATGCGGCAATGAGGTGCTCCCAATAGTTTGGAAAATTTGGGCTCCACCCAAATGTACATTCTCTTCGTGTCTGGGCCGCGGGCCGGCTGCAGCCACGAGGTTGGCCCAATTCAGATCTTTGTCCCTTTTCCAAGAAGAAGTTTCCCGTGATAAAAAAAGCTATTTACGAGAAGAAAAGAAGGCCCCCTCCCGATTCCCTCTTCTACCGGTGACCCTCGCCGGCGAATCGCCGCCGCGACCCCCCGCTAGCCGCCACTCCCCGCCGCCCCAATCCCCGACTCCCTGCCGACCCGTGCGCGCTCCTGGGCCTTCCGCGGCGCCGCCCACCTCGTCGCACTCCCGCCGCCGTCACCCCTCGCCCTCGGCTCCCTCGTGTGGATCGGTGGAGAGGGAGAGCAAAGCACCTTGGGTGCTGCCATTGCCATTGCCAAGAATATATAGGCGCAGGGCGCCAGTACAACAGGGGCGCGGAGCGCCAGTACAGGAGAGCGTACAGGAGAGAGCGCGTAGCGCTAGTACGTGCATGGGATCGTGGGTAGATGCATGCAGTACGTGGGGGAGTGGAGAGGACTGCTAACACCCCGCCGCAGTTGGAGCGTCCGGCGGCCGGACGCACAAGCTGGACCGGAAATCTTGGAACGCCGCCGTGGGCAATCCTTTGGTGAGCACGTCGGCGAACTGTTGGGAGGTGGGCACATGGAGAACGCGCAGCTCACCCAATGCCACTTTCTCGCGTACAAAGTGGATGTCGAGCTCGATGTGCTTGGTCCGGCGATGGTGGACGGGGTTGGCCGCCATGTAGACGGACGAGATGTTGTCGCAGAAGATAATGCTGGCGCGAGGTAGAGGTACAGCGAGCTCGCCAAGCAGTTGGCGGATCCAGCAGCTCTCGGCAACCGCGTTTGCAACTGCGCGGTATTCTGCCTCGGCGCTCGAGCGAGACACCGTCGCCTGTTGTTTGGACGACCATGATACAAGCGAGTCGCCGAGGTACACAGCGTAGCCGGACATCGATCGGCGCGTGTCTGGGCAGCCGGCCCAGTCCGCGTCGGAGTAGGCGACGAGGTCGAGGGAGCCAGAGCGCCGGAGATGGAGACCATGCGATGTAGTGCCGCGTAGGTAACGCAGGATGCGTTTGGCCAGTGCACGGTGGACGTCGCGGGGATCATGCATCACCAGACAGCACTGTTGGACGGCGTAGGCGATGTCGGGTCGAGTCATGGTCATGTACTGGAGTGCGCCGACGATGCTGCGGTACTCGGAAGCGTCAGAGACGGGGGCACCATCATGGGCAGACAGCTTGGCGCATGTGTCGACCGGCGTGGGCGCCGGCTTGCATCCCTGCATGTTGGCGCGCTCGAGCAGTTCGTCGGCGTACTTGCTCTGGGAGAGGAAGAAGCCATCCGCGGTGCGAGTGACGGCGATCCCGAGGAAGTAGTGTAGAGGCCCGAGGTCTTTCATGGAGAACTCGGTCGACAGGAGCTGCTGGAGGTGGCGAAGAAGCGCCGTCGTTGAGGCAGTGAGCACAATGTCGTCGACGTACAACAGGAGGTAGGCAGTGCCGGCGTCGGAGTGGAGCACAAAGAGCGACGGATCCGCCCGCGAACTGGTGAAGCCGAGGCTGTGTACGAATGCGGCGAACCGACCAAACCACGCCCGCGGCGCCTGCTTGAGCCCATAGAGGGACTTGTCCAGCAGACACACGTGCTCAGGTCGACTCGTGTCGACGAAGCCAGCCGGCTGCTGGCAGTAGACCTGCTCGGAGAGATGCCCGTGGAGGAACGCGTTGTTGACGTCCATCTGGTGCACTGGCCACTGGCGCGCGGCGGCGATGGTGAGCACGACGCGGATGGTGGCCGCCTTGACCACCGGAGAGAATGTCTCGTCGAAGTCGACGCCGGGGCGCTGCGAGAAGCCGCGCACCACCCAACGTGCCTTGTAGCGTTCGAGCGAGCCATCGGACTTGAGCTTGTGGCGGAAGAGCCATTTGCCGGTGACGATGTTGGCGCCGCGGGGTCGAGGGACGAGGCGCCACGTCTGGTTCTCCATGAGAGCCCTGTATTCTACCTGCATAGCAGAAAGCCAACAAGGATCTGGCATAGCCTCACACACGGTTTTTGGGATGGGTGAGATGTTGGATGGTGCAGTAGCAACGTGGTGCTGTTCATACTTGGGATTGGGGAAGAATTTGCTGCCTGAGCTCTTGTATGCATTTTGTGTGTAGGTGCAGGAGGGGGTTGGCGTCGTGGCGCCTGTGGTGGCGAGGGGGGGAGGGGGTGAACGTGGCGGACTGTGGTGATGGCTGGGCTGGCGGGAAGGCGTCCGGCATGGTGTGGTCTGGGGTGTTAGGGGCTGGCGTGGTAGTGCGGTCGGACGGGGGTTGGGATACATGCGTGGTATCGGTGGCGACCGGGGTAGATGCGGGCGCTGGTGAGGGTCGGGAACGGGGTCGTGTGGGTAGAGTAGGTAGATCGTCGAGGAGATCAGCAACCGGTGCTGGGCTTGGTTGTTCGGCATGGAAGGGAAAGCAGTGCTCATCGAAGACGACATGACGAGATGTGATGACGCGGCCCGTGGCACGATTGAGACACCGGTAACCTTTGTGGTCGGCGGTGTACCCTAGGAATACGCAGGGGGCCGATCGAGGCGCGACTTTGTGGGGTGCAGTGGCTGCTAGATTTGGAAAACACAGGCACCCGAAGACTCGCAGGGTGGTGTAGGTGGGGTGAACACCGTAGAGTAGGAAGAAAGGTGTTTGGTTGTGGCGCGGCCGGCATGGGCGTCGGTTGAGGAGGAAGGTGGCGGTATTGAGGTCTTCGGCCCAGTAGGGGAACGACATATGTGCGTGTATGAGGAGTGATCTGGCGATGTCATTGAGCGTCCTGAGGATGCGCTCGGCACGTCCATTCTGCGGCGACGTGTAGGGGCATGATAAGCGGAGCACTATGCCTAGCGAGGAGAAGAATTGGCGCGATGCATGATTGTCGAACTCTTTGCCATTATCGGTTTGGATAGTGAGCATGGATAGGCGAAAGTGGTTGTGGATGAATGCAGTGAAAGCGCGTAGAGTGGGTAGCACATCAGACTTGTGGCGAAGCGGGAACGTCCAAACAAAGTGACTGTAATCATCGAGTAGAACAAGGTAATACTGATAACCAGATATACTGAGTACGGGAGATGTCCACACATCACAATGTACAAGCTGGAAAGGAAAATACGACACATGTTCGGAAGTGCTAAATGGTAGACGAACACTTTTGCCTAGTTGACACGCTTGGCAAACGGTGCTGGGGCTAGCTACATGATCCAGCGACGAGCTCTTGAGAGTGTGGTCCAAAGCATCAGCGCCTAGATGCCCAAGGCGTTGATGCCATAGATCACGGGAGACGGCAGTCAGGGCATGGTGGGTGCGGCTCGGTGGCGACATGGTGGACATGGGGTAGAGCTCGTCGTCGTCGGAGTTACATCGGAGGATCACCTTCTTCGTTCTTCGGTCCTTAACAGAAAAACCAATGTCATCAAACTCGACATTAACAGGGTTGTGGCGAGCGAGGGCTTTGACGGACAGAAGGTTTTTGATAATGTGTGGGGAGACTAGAACGTGTTGCAGAGAAAGGGGTGATTGGGCTGTAGGAATGGTGGCGTGGCCAATGTGCGTGGCGGGGAGCAAGGATCCGTCGCCAACTACTATGGAGGTAGAAGAACAGGGAGCAGAGGAGGAGAGCATACCGGGGGACGACGCCATGTGTATGGTTGCGCCGGTATCCATGTACCAGTCGGAGCCAGGCAGCTGCGGTTGTTGCTGCTGAAGAGTCATGGCGTTGAGCGCCTGTACCAGGGCGCTCTGGTCCCAGGCAAGCGCGTTGGAGTTGGGCGCTCCACCAGCGAGGGCACCATACAGAGGGTGCGGCGGCACCGCTCCAGCTGTCCAGTGTGCCGGCATGGATGGGGGTGGCGGGGACGCGTTGGGGCCGTAATGCGCGGCCACACCAGCGAAGGGGGACGCGCCACCGGGGCGGGGCCCAAGGATGCCCGCACCAGGGGCGTGTGGACGCCATGGCATTGGCCATGCATGGACCATGCTAGTCCAGGGCGCGGGCGCTGGAGCAGATGGGCGAGGAGGAGCCGCGCCGCCTGGATGAGGGGCGGAGCCCCCGCCGGAGTGCGAG
This sequence comes from Aegilops sharonensis, assembly GCA_904067115.1. Taxonomy (NCBI): domain Eukaryota; kingdom Viridiplantae; phylum Streptophyta; class Magnoliopsida; order Poales; family Poaceae; genus Aegilops; species Aegilops sharonensis. The sequence continues at coordinate 13,577,179 of LR880970.1, read as the reverse complement.
GAGGATCCCCCGCTGGAGTAGTTGCCTTTGCCTTTTCCTTTGTAGCGCCCGCCACCGCCCGAGTTGCGGGAGTTGGCGCCGCCACCACCCTGCCCCCCGCTGTTGTGGTTGCTCGGTGTATGCCCGACGTGGAGCACGGTCTCCGTGTTGTGGTCGGCGGACTGTTGGCCCTCCTCGAGGAGGAGGAAAGCACGACAGCGAAGGAGGGATGGGAAGGGGCTCTGCATGGTGAGGATGGGCACGGCATAACGAAAACGGGGGTGAAGGCCACGAATCATGTTGAGCACCTGATCACGATCATCGACAGGAGAGCCGAGGTCGGCGAGGCGATCGGCGCATTCCTTGAGCGGGGCGAAGTAGGTGAGGATCGATGAGGACCCCTGCTCGATCCGCCTGAACTCGGTGGCCTGGAACACCAACTGATGCTCGCGGTTCTCCAGAAAGAGGCTGCAGATGGCGGCCCAGACCTCGCCGGCGGTGGCGCCGCGCTGGTGGACGAGGCCGAACACCTCTGGGCTGATGCGGTTGTAGAGCTATGAAACGAGGTGTGCGTCGTCTTGCAGCCACACCGGATCAGTGGGGCGAGGCGTGCCGGAGATGTGGTCGAGGACGGCGTACTTCTGGAAGGTGACCTCAAACAGAGTGCGCCACTGGGAGAAGTTGGGCGGGTTGAGGCCGAGGACGAGCGGGACCTGCTGGTTGATGAAGACACCGGCGAGGGGGGAAAGGTCGCGGACACCTGTGGAGGACAACGCGGTCGGGTCCGGCAGGAAGAGCGGCCCGCGAGTGAGCGCAGACGGCGTCAGCAGTGTCTGGGTGGAGGAGGAGGAGACCGGCGTGGCAGGTGTGCGCGGGGCGCCGCCGGTTCCAGGGCCGGTGCCGGGAGGAGGACGAGGTGGGGGAGTGGGTGATGCCATGGCGGTTCTGGAGTCGGAGAGGCAGCCGAAGAGTGGTTCAGCGACCAAGGAAAATATCAGCATCCGATACCATGTGGATCAGTGGAGAGGGAGAGCAAAGCACCTTGGATGCTGCCATTGCCATTGCCAAGAATATATAGGCGCAAGGCGCCAGTACAACAGGGGCGCGGAGCGCCAGTACAGGAGAGAGCGCGTAGCGCTAGTACGTGCATGGGATCGTGGGTAGATGCATGCAGTACGTGGGGGAGTGGAGAGGACTGCTAACACCTCGGACCCCGTTGCGCCTGACCGTCGTGCTGACCTGCCGCTGCTGACTCCGACGCCGGCGGCCGACTGCCCGATCTCCTCCACCTGCAGCTGCTAATCGACACCGATCCGTGCTCCTTCATCTGCAACCCGGTAAGGAACAAGATCAATGTCTTATGTCCAGTCTAATGTCATGATATTTCTTATTAATGCATTTGAGCTGCCAGTTAAACCAACTGCAAGTTCTAGCAGGTGCTATACTTTGTTATCCATGATTGGTTTTAGGTGCATCATTCTGTAACCCAATCCGGAAGAATTGTTATTGATCAGTGTGGCCAAACTGTTCTCTCATGTACTTAGCTAGCCAGAGAAGAACAGATCTATCCCCAAATGTCACGGCACCCAAGCCTGAACCCCTTGCCCTCTTACCACTCACAACTATCCCCTCTGTTACCTAGCTCGTGACAACTTAGTATCAGAGCCAGGTTTTGATCCTGGGAATTATGGTTTTGGATATAGTTTGCATTCAGAGGAAACTATGTACCTATGGTCGTGTGGATGGTTGGGAGGACGTGCGGGGAGATAACAGATTAATAAAAGATGTTGCCATTATTTGGTACAATTTTATTTTTCTTTCAAAAACATGTAGCTTTATTTACAATTGCTGACTGGGAATCTCTAGTTAATGTTTTATGCCCGGCTCGATATCTGTAATATCTTGTGTCATTCCTCAAAAGGAAAAATTATGTTGTGTCAGACTGTATTTTCTTTGGCACTTGATCGGGTCAAAACTGCTGGTGCAGCATTGCAGGAATGCTCTAGAGGTCAGAGTGTTATATCGTATCTTCACCTCTTATCCTATTTTCCTTTTGAGGTGAATTAACCATCATTAAAAATAGTTATTACATTTCCACAGTTCTTTTCTTTATGGAATAGTCAGGGAAGGGAATTTTGTAGGACATTTTAGGAGCTGACACCAGTATTTTTAGTGTGTATACATGCAGTTAGTCTAATTTAATAGATTATGTAGTCATACATGATGAAGACAATAGAGTTCCCTCTGAAAAAAACATTCGATTTTCTAAATTTTGGTTGAACAAAATTGTTGGGCTCACAAGTCAGTGAGCATTGTTAGTGGCATTTTAAACCTTGACTATAG
>LR880970.1:13531707-13542372 GCA_904067115.1 Aegilops sharonensis | reverse complement strand
TCTGATACTAACTTGGCTGACTCTGTAGCATCACGTGGCCTTTTTAAACCTACCTCAAAACGGATCTCCATTCTTCCTCCTCTAGATTTAGTTAACCTATCGAGCATTATCCCTGATGTTTGTTTCCTCTTGCGCCTAGGTGCTAGTCCAACAACAAACATAGGAAGTGTTAGTGTACATCAAACTGTGAGACTACATATAAAGAAGCATGCAACTGTAACTTGACTCCAGCAACTACCTTCTTGTTGTTGAAGCTCACAAGGTTCATCTGATATTGCCAACTCGTCTTGTGTCAAGAGTGCTTGGGAAGTAGTGTCAGGTGGCAAGGGAGCTTGGGAACGTGCTGCTAGCTCAGTTGACGCACGAGTATGTTGTGCAGCTGGTAGTACTGTGGTAGGTGTTGCAAGAACTCGGGCTGTCTCTGCTTGTTTGGTGGCAGCTATTTGTTTCTGTTTGGCTTTTTTTGCAGTTCGTGTAGCATGGGATGCCGTGTTTGTAGAATTTTCCGCTGGACTTTCACCTTCTATTGCACCATCAATACCAGCAGAATCTGCAGGATTCATCCGCTTCTCATTCCCTGCCATTCTCTGTTTCTTCCTCTTTCTCTGTGCCATGTTAAGTCAAGCCGACAAGAAAAACGAATAAAATTTAGTTCTCAGAACAAATTGATGCGTGATGCAGATGAATAAAACTTTGATGTTAGACAACCACATGATAGGAGGATGTAATATGTATGAAAAACAGGACGGAAGAGATAACCAGAACTATGATGTGTAAACTAAGAAGAAGACATTTCACCAAATTAGAAGCAATGCAATGGAAGGTAGACACCATATGAAAGATGCTACAAATATCGCTCTGCGAAGTTAACAGTGTCTCAGGATAAATGGCGTTTAAACAAATGTGAAGCAATACAAGAAATAAATCATATGCAAGATGCAAACAACATCACACTACCATGTTAGAGGTCTCTCGTCATTAGTGCCATTGCATATTCACAGCTTATGATGTGTAAACTAAGGAGAAGGCATTTCAACAAATTAGAAGCAATGAAAGCTAGACACCATATGAAAGATGCAAATAATATCACTCTACCAAATTAAAACTATCTCGTCATAAGTGCCATTTCAACAAATTAGTAGTACAAGCTAGAAAAGAATGTGAGATGGAACCTATATCACACTCCAAAGTCAAACGTGTCTTATGATAAGTGATTGTCGCAGGTTACACAACAGTAGTAATTTGATGTAAGAACATGGTGTGATAGACAGATATTGTATGTTCTAGAAACAGGAACACGTGTCTTATTCAAGTATAATGTGTAAAGTAAGCAGATGGAATTCAACAAAATTAGAAGCAAAACAAGCTAGACATCACACATAACATGCAACCACATATAACAGTGCCAAGTTAGAGGGAGCACCAGTGATGCTGCACTAGGGGAGACGTGCTCATCATAAACACAGCTTTGTTGAGTGTCTATGCATGTGTTGTCCTGGAAATCATCTTGGGGGTGTGGAGGAGTAGAATCTGTAGAGGCCCTCCGTTTGGAAGGAGCACCTTTATCCGCTGCCTTGCTAACTTCCTTCCGCTTTATTGATTTTGAATTGTCAAGTAAAACCGACAAGAAAAAGCAATAAAATTCTCTCTTCCGAACTCATTCATGCATGATACTGACAATCACTACTTTGATGTAAGGCAAACACATGATACCAGGATGGAATATGTACGAAAAACAGGACGGCATGGCATGTTCACAACTGTTTGTGTAAACTAAGCAGAAACCATTCCAGCAAATAAGAAGCAATGCAAGCTAGACACCACATGAAAGATGCAACCAATATGACTGCCAAGTTAAAAGCGTCCCATCATAAATGGAATTTCAACAAATTAGAAGAAGCGCATGCTATAAATCATATGAAAGATGCAACTAATATCGCAATGCATATACTAAAGGTGTCTCATCATATTGACTGATGCGGGATACAAAAAAAACAATAGTTTTATGTAAGGACATGCTTAATAGACAGATGTACTATGTACTAAATACAGGAAGGCATGTCACATTAACAGGTATAATGTCACATTTACAGGAGTATAAGCTAAGCAGACTAGCACATGCAGTTTAACCAGATTGGAAGAATTACAATCTAGACACCATATGCAACATGCAACCACATATCACGCTGCCAAGTTAGAGCAAGCACCTGCTATGCTAGTGTAGGGGAAATGCTGTAATCAACTACAGAGCTACGTTCACTATCTTCATCTAGCATTTCTGTTTCTTGAGAATCATGTCGGGAGGCTGACGCTGCATTCTTTAAATGAGGAGTAGTCCCCTTGCCTGCCTGCCTCGTCATAAGTAATTCATGAGGGATCCACAAGAACATTAGTTTGATGTAAGAACATGGTTAATACACAGATGTACTAGTATGTACCAAAAACAGAAAGGCATGTCATATTCAAAGGTATAATGTGTGAGCTAAGAAGATGCAATTTAACCAAATTGGAAGCAATACAAGCTAGACATCCGGCTGGAGTGGTGAACATGATCATCTAGGACCTAAGATCCTGGTGGGAGGCGGGATGCTTCGCCACCATCGCGGCTTTTTAGTTGGCTTCCAGGTGATGCCTGTCTTTGCTGGGCTTGTCACTGGCTCGGCCAGTGCCCTGACTAGCTATTTGTCTTCTGGTGCTCACGGGATGGTGGTTCATGTAAAATATATCTTTCCTTATCTTAATAAATACCGACTTCGGCCTTTCTAATACAAGCTAGACACCAACATGCAACCACATATGACACCGCGAAGTTAAAGCAAGCACCTGGGATGGTGGTTCATTGCGAGCGAGGTCATCAACTACAGAGCTACGTTTACCGTCTCCGTCTGCTGACACTGCACCCTTTATAGTGTTGTAACGTGTCTTGACTACCCGTATACCAAACTGGAGCGACTTCTCTCTTTTCTTTGCTGCTTCTCTTTCGGCAGGAGAGTCTGAAATACCCTTGCATAAAAACACAATAGTGAGAGTATGGGTGAAGTGTGTGCAGAACTAGTGCCCTGTAAAAGTAGTATATAGCAGGTGGCTTAAAAATAAATGACAGGAGACATATGATAGCTCTACAACATTGCATGGCAAACAAAATTAGATTCTACTCCGTATGATTTTGTAATATATGAGCACAGGAAATGCAGGTACTCCTCCAGCACCCCACCACATGTGGTCATATCTAAGATAACAGTCGACTGAAAATAAATAGGTCAGTCGATTTTTTTAATGAACCGTCCGTTCTATAAGGAACTGGCAGATGGCCTTCGTCTACCTCCCGCCAGTCACTGTTTACGATCTTTCACGAACCGCCAGCGACCACCGGCCCAGACCCGTGCCTCCGCCGCCCCGCCCTCCCATCGACCTCACACCACCGCCATGCTTGGCAGCGCCCCCAAGCCATCCCTTTAATCCCAGTCGACCTCCAGATCGGGCGCCAGTAGCTCTAGGCTGCAGACGCCCCTAAGATAAACACCAAGGCGCTGCTTCCCCGGTGTAATAGTCGTACTAGCGCCTGTTACGCCGGGGAATGCTTCCGTTAGTTGGGAATCAACTGGCCAGAAATTAAAATTCAGGGGGGCGACGGACCTTTAGCTAAGGTGAAATAGTATATGAGGAGAAACCTTGTGCATCGCGAGTTACTAGGAACATCTAGTATCAAGAAGAAGCGGTCAACTAGTGTCTTCTGTGGGATGAATACCGTGCAAGCAAAGACGTAAGATTTGCACGAATATGGGAAGAGGAGTACCTTCTTCGGTTGCCGGCGTGGTCACCTCCACATGTCGCGCTGATCTTCTTGTTTTTACCGGGGAAACCGATGTTCTGGAGGGTGCAGGCATGGACGAAACCATGGCCAAATTGTTGACTGTGTTGTCGTGGCTGTATGTCGGTGGAGGGGAAGCAGATCCGAGGCGGCGAAGGACGGCGTAGCAGGAACAGCTCCGGTGCGGTGGAGGGTGGCGAAGTTGGAGCGGCAGCGGTGAGGCGCAGGACGGCGTGGTTGAACTGGCTTGGGTACGGACGGCTCGTCCTCGGCTTCAACTACTAGCCGTGGAGGGCGTTAAGGTTGAAGTTGCGGTGGACGACGACGTCGGGGTATCGGCTCCGGCGTGATGGAGGAGGGCAGCGGTTGATGGGTGGGATGGGGTGGCGGACGGAGGACGCCGGGGTTTCGCGGCTGGTGGAGAGGTAGTTTTGGCGCCTACGGAGTATGAATGGGGAATCGGACGAGTGGGGGGGGGGAACCATGTTTCGGTCTAGGACGCGCTTGTTTTTGGCTTTTTTGAACAGAAGATGGGACACACTTGTTTGAAATTTGGGGAAAGTACAAACTTTGCCCCCCTCTTAAATTTCGGACCTACTGCGGGTCGGGGGTAGGATGGTAATCCCAGGTGTCCCAAATAGTGTGCGGGAGCGATGTCGGCCACACGCATGTGTGCTTAGGCGGCCATTGTGTATGAATGTTTTTCGGAGGCGGTTGCGTGGTGTCTAGATGAAGCTACAAACCTACCCCGGTTTAGACCTTTGGACGTCGGGCCGGTAGGTTTCACAGGTCGGAGTTATTAGAAAAGTAATTTCCTTGTACTACCAAATATTGGTCTCACTCGGTTTCGGGCGAGTAGAGGCTCTTTTGGCGCTTTGTTCGAAATTTTGAAACACAAGCATTCACATTTAGAGTACTCTTGAACTATGAGGATTGACCTAAATAGACAACGTTATATTTGACCTTGTATGTTTGAAAACCTCATTAAATTATCCGCTTCCTTTTGAATTTTGACACTTGAAAATCCTATAACTACGATTATTTTGGAATGGAGGAGCTAACTTTGAATCTATTTTGTACACGACTACATATGCTATTATGTACAAAATCAGGGCAAAGATTGGTACCCCCATAGTTTAGGTATGGTTTACAAATGCCATGATATCAAATTCAAATAATTGAATGGACTTCATGTTGAATTCGATTTTTTTAAACCACCTTAGGTTGAATTCAAATGTATACTAGTTCATAGGTAGCTATTTATAAATGTCCATTGTGTAACTTTTGTATGTATAATGTGCTTTACACGCACAACATGAACTATACTCACGTTTATATTCGATTGCTAAAGCAATGCATTGTCTGGAGTTCAAAATACTAACTATGTGGATCAATTGTGTCGAATAATAACATAGACATGCTCAAATTCGATAGAATCTAGATGTCTGATGGATCAATGACCACTCCTTACGCGAATTGCAAATATCATGATCCCATCCTAATATTTGGATAAAATTTATATCTTTAATCAATGTGTAGAGCAGTCTTTTACGTGTAGTTTCACTCTCCATCGGTGGTCTCTCACACATGCTCACACACTCTCTCCCGAGGTGTCTTTCTCGCACACATTCTCTAGATATAACCCTCCCTCCCTCTCGTAACCATTTACAACTGTTTTCACTAACCTTTATCACAAGCACTCTTCCTCTCACAAACATACACACGCACAATCCTCATCGACCCTTTCTATATACATGGACCTGCCTACGTGTCTCATGTACGCACATTATCTTTACGCCTGTCTCTCACGCATTATCTCACACCTCTCTTCCTAATCGACGAGTATGTTTCTAGCAGAGCATTCTGTAGGATGCCCCTTAAAGTTAGGTTGGATGAATAGTAATATCAGAGATAGAGGGGTTACCTTAGTCCGAGAACCTAGGGTTACAAATCCTAGCCGGCTTTGTCAGTGGACACAGAGTCCTTCACAATTCTGCTATCTTTGTCTTGTACGACTAGTCATCCATGGGTCTTCCTAAATGTGTCATGGGCCGACCAATGTGGCGCAGGACGGAACCGAACAAAGGGCCTCACCTCGACCCACCGGACCTCGCGCGGTGACACACCCTCTGACCCCACGTCTCATTATCTTCTCACACCCACACATACCAACACAAACACCACACACACAGAAAAATTATCCTGGTGCCTCTATTCCCTCCCCCCTTGCATATACACACTCAAGGGAATGGAATCTCTTGTCGTGACATCATATTCGTCTCTCTCTCTAGACCACCCTCATTTCTCGTGGTATCTGCCCCCCCCCCCATCGGCCCCTCTATCCATGCCTCTCTCGAATACGTAATACACACACATACCTCTCTAGGCCCCGCCAAATGCATCAACTACACATTCACACATGTTACATCACGTACCCCATTGATCTAAAAAGCCCTCTCTTCACGTTTATTTCACATACAACATTCCTTTTGAATAAAGTGTGGCCAAAAAATTATTTTAGAGTTTCTACATATATACAACATTACAAAGTTATATGGAGGAGTACGAATGCTAATTTGCATTGCATTGTGCCCACAATGATATTTATTCCGCACTGTGAATTTGTATATTTTTATACTATATACAAAGTTAGTCATAATAAAGAGAAACGAATAGCATCTCTCTCTCCGTCGCATACCCCCCCTGTACGCCCCTTTCACGTATGCACACAAAACTATCTCCATATCCTCTAAAAGTAAGCCCCCAGAAAATTCAAGCGTGTTTCATCTTTCTCTCGCGATATATGCAATGACGATCATTGTATTTGAAGTGAAAGCACGATACATACATTGGACTTCATAATACACTCATTATGGTCAACTTTTACGTTTAGTGGTTATTATACAGTCACGGGCTCACTGTACAACTTTGTATTTGCTCATGACATGACTAGTTGACCAGTTGAACGCTCCACGTGGCACCTAATCTAGTGTTGAATCACATTATCTCACTAACATCGTGCCCACCTGTCGACTTGTATCTACTCTACATCTACACTATTATAAAATACACTCTTATAAAAAACAGAGTTGGTGATGATGGTGTGACTGCCATCCTGCAATATAGGCCGTCCGATTTATATCTGACGGATAGGAAAGAAACTATGTCAGTTTTGCAAAAAGGTACCCACACACCTCTCTACATTTGCAAATAAGGCCTTCCCTCGTTCATCCTTTTCTCTCAAAAGATAAACAAGTCATACAAATGCATCTTGATGTTACGTGCAACGCACGGGCATCTTGCTAGTAAGAATAAAAACAAACGACAAAAAAAATATTTTGACGGTGGTGCGAAGTCATGACCGCGGGCACAGCGGACAAGGTGGCCTTGTATTGGTATGTTGAGCCGTATGTTTTAACACACATGAGCTGGTGTGGTGATTATACACACACGCACGCATGCACACGAACTCCATCCACGCAACACTCACACAAACACATGCACCCACGCACGCACGCAACACTCACACGTACACACGCAGGCACGCACGCACGCAACACTCACACGCACACACACGCATGCATGCACACACCAGTACACCACACGACCAACACACACTCTCACGCTCAAGTGCTCAACCTACATGTGCATGCGCACACATCAGGCCCTGACAGACACATACACAACCAGGTCATTCCCGCGCACGGGTTGGAGCCTTGTCGCGCCTGCGTAAATTTGTGTTTATCTGACCTTTTCCCTATGCGAACTGACAGGTGGGACCCACAAGGAATGTGGTCAATTTAACTAGTCAACATGGCGCCACGCAGACTATTTGGCCGGTCAACAGAGTGCAATCCGATGCTGAACTGTGAGAAAGTGGCCGGATAATCACCGCAAAACGTATATAGTGACCGTAGTCAGCTTATTCTGAAGTTCGGTGACCGTACTACGCTTTTCTCTCTATAGGCCCTCCAAAACTACATCTCTACATGTTCTCGCATGTTACATCTAACAATTATGCAATACAACACTACTACTACACTCTAACACAATAAATCATATGTGTTTTTAGTTTTACTAGATATCATATTGTTACTTATAATTATTCAGTTTGGATACATTAAAATTGCCTTTGAAATGTATGGCCAGTATCATCTACCCCGCGGGAAAAATCCCTCCCTTTCCTGTTTAATCGGGTTTGTATCGATGGATCGTGCGAAACAGCAAAACTATAGTACTATACAGTACAAGTGACAGTTCACTGGGCCGTCGTGTCGTCTACTCCTCTGTCGTAAGAGTGGAGCGCTCGCTTTCATAGATCTTCTAGTCCCTTTCGCCGACATGTGGGACATCAAGCTACTGGGTTCACGTGCCATACCGGAATACAGTGCAGAGCAGCCGGGGTGAAGCCCCCCAGTCATGGCACCGGCGTAGTAATGAGCAATGAGGCGTCAAATCACAAAGCGGCACCTTTCCCGCAGTTAAGTTGGAGGGACAAAGTAATAATGCTAAAAAAGGAAGTTGGAGGGACGAAGCAACCATCATTTCACTCGTTGCTGAATCCGCTTCTCCCTCATCTTCTTCAACTTAACCACGTGTTGCTTCTGCAGTTGTTCTACCTCATGTGGGACGCGGATCAGCTTGGTCGCTTCTCCCTCATCTTCTTCAACTTAACCACGTGTTGCTTCTGCCGTTGTTCTGCCTCATGTGGGACGCGGATCAGCTTGGTAAAGCACTGACACGTGGGACCGCATGTTAGCAAACCGCCAGGACAATGTCCTCCGAAAATAAGAAACCTCCCCCGCCATCCGCGCGACAAAATCACCTCCTTTTTACTAATCTTTGATTCTATAATTTTTTAGATCAATATAATTGAGATTTGTATAGATAGCACACAGGAGCAAAACCAAGTGGTACGGTTAAGGGCATCCACAATGTGTAGCCAAATGTGAAAATAGCTTTTGGCATCGTGGGAACCATTGTGGACGGCGTTGCCAAAGCCAAAAAGATGGAACCGAAGCTCCCTGATTGATTGATTGATTGAAGGAATAGAAAAATGCAACATCTCTCCTCTTTCTCCCATGCTTGGACGCATGTAGGAGTAGTACAGTATAGAGCACAGAGTCTACTCCCCTGTCCCTTCTATCACAAATCACAAAGAAGTGAGGTGTCAAATCACAAAGCACGGACGAATCAACTATCATTTCACTCTTCGCTGACTCCGCTTCTCCATCATCTTCTTCGAGAAACCATCTCACCACACTAGTACTCCTAGTAGTAGTACTAGTAAAGGACTTCCTGGATGCAAATAAGGTGATTGTCTCGGCTTGCAGGCGGCACTTGCGAACGACTTACCGTGGTCTCCCTCAATGGTGTTCTCCGTCGAACGCACTTCGCCAAACCACAAAAAAAAAGTCGTCGACGTCACCGCAATGGGCAAGGAATTCAAATAGAGTTACTACCTCCATTTTTTTTGTACACAAGGCCAGTATATCAAAATTACAATTTGCAAAGGGCCACTAACACTAATCGAGGCAAAATTGATGGGGTTAGCAACCAAGGACATTAATATCCCATGCATGCATGCGGAAGTGAGAAGGTTCGTTTGCATGGCGCTGCATTAATCAAGCGATGAGGAGTGAGATGGTTAGCTCTTTGGTCTTTCGAGAGAAAAAATACGCATTAATTGACACATGAAACGAGGATTTGTATCGAAGGAAAACCCCGCCTTTCTTTTTTAACACTAGTACTCCTAGTACGTACTACCTCCGTCCTAGTTTATAGGTACCTTTTATTGTTTGTGCCAAATTTTGACTAAAGATTTAACTAACAAAATGTTAATGCATGTCAAGACAAATTATCTCATTGGATTCGTATTTGAACATAGTTTTGAAAAATATAATGTTTGGTGACATGCGTGAACATTTTCTTAGTTTAATCTATGGTCAAAATTTGGCACGAAATACAATGGGGACCAATAAAACCGGATAGAGGTAGTACGTACTTATCCTGTTTGGGTCTGGGCCTTGCATTGCCAAACTTCGCCACACATTTTTGCGAAGCTTGCCTAAAGTTTTCAAAATGAGAAGGAGGTACACTTGCGCACGGCTGTCGCGGTCGCACCGCACCCTCACACGATCGCTCCTGCATGCCGTGGTTGCACCGCATCCTCACACTTCGCTCCTGCATGCCGCAAACCCAACCAAGGGAACGCACCCTCACTGACACGTGATATCGCATGTGAACAAACCAAACTCAGCGATCCTATTGCTGACACATAATTTTCGTTCATAGAGTATGTTTATCCAACCGGAGTATCCGTACGGCCCGTGCGGTGGTCTGTTGGGGAAGAAGAAGAGGTGAGGAAGAAGGAAAGAAGGGTTAGGAGACGTAGGATTGTAACATCCCAAATTTTCAATTTGGAATGTTGTACATTAGGTCATCATGCATATCATATTTTCTCGCATTTTCCGATCCTAGAAAATTTCACGCAACTCAAGGACCCTCGGAGAGAGTTGGAGGTTTCATTATTTTCAGATTTGGGATTTCTCAAATTTTGAAAATAGGATCATATGGATTTATTTAATTATCTTCATAAAGTTTTTCGATATAAAAATTTAAGAGAGGGAATATTATGACTTTCCCAACATTTTGGAAAAAATGAAGATATTATAAATAAACCAAAATTTTGTTTTTGAGGATTTATTTGCTTTAGGCAAAAATGACCATTTTAAAAAAATATGCATATTTGCCCCGTTTTAAAGTTCATTTTGTTCGACTCATTTTTATGAGTCGGGGAAAATTTGTTTTATTTAAATCGGAGTTCATTTGGTATTTTTTTATTCGTTTGGTTT
>LR880970.1:13499107-13514339 GCA_904067115.1 Aegilops sharonensis | reverse complement strand
AGACTTTTCAGACGACGAGTAAGGTGTTAGGTCGTGGTTCTATACTCAGTGATGCCGATGGAGTTGATGGACTCACTTATCTTCCAAGCCTTCCGTTGTTATTATTAGATGGCCTTAAGCCATATTATTGTAATAAGTTCCCTTGTGGACAACGATGTAATAAGTGTGTGATTGCTACTCTGCTATAAATCCTTCGAAGTACTGTGTGGTGTCAGCATTACTGATCCAGGGATGACACTGAGCACAGAGACTTGATCCATTCGGGTCTGGTCGCTACAAGGATATTCATCCAACAGCCTGAAATGGTAGACTCAGGCGACTTGCATAACAAATAGTATGTTTTTACATAGCAAAAGATCCATAATAATAAAAACAACAACATAAAGAAAAACTATAACTGCTCACGGAAAGAGACGGCCTCGTCGTCTTTGGCTGCCGGCGCGAACCAGCCGTCGCTGCCGACGTGTGTCTCCGCACCATGGTTGTCCTCGGCCTCCAGCTACTCGTTCAAGCGGAGCGTGCGGGCGCTCTGCACGGACGAGTGCACAGCCTGGTGCAAGTCGAGGACGTACGGTTCCGCCTGCAGGAGGGCCACGATGGCAGTGGCATCCGCGCACTCCACGTGGAGTCGAGCCTCCGGCGCCCGGTTCAAGTCCAGGACTTCCGGTTCCGCCTGCAGGAGGGCGTCGATGAGAGCGGCATCCGCGCGCTCCGTGTAGAGTCGAGCCTCTACCGCCCGGTTCAAGTCCAGGACTTCCGGTTCTGCCCGCAGGAGGGCGTCGATGAGAGCGGCATCCGCGCCCTCTACGTCGAGTCGAGCCTCTGCCGCCCGGTTCATGTCCAGGACGTCCGGTTCCGCCTGCAGGAGGGCCTCGATGGCAGCGGCATCCGCGCGCTCCGCCTCAAGTTGAGCCTCCACCGCCCGGTTCACATCCACGACATCCGGTTCCGCCTGCAGGAGAGCCTCGATGGCATCGGCATGCGCGCGCTACGCCTTGAGTTGAGCCTCTGCCTCTCGGTCCTCCTTTAGTATCGCCATGTTGAACCGCTGGTCCGCCGGCACCATGGGGGACTCGGACGTAGGCATGAAGTCGACGTCCATCGTCTCATACCCATCGGGGGCCTTCTGCGCCGCGACCTCTGCAGTGAACATTGGATCGGCTTCCTCCTCCTCGTAGCTTGGCTCCAGAGAACTCGGGGATTGGCCCGCCGCAAAGCGAGCTTGGGAGCGGAGGTCTGTGGCGCCGACCGCCGCCGCGATTTCTGCGCGGCGCTCCGGCGTCGGCATCTTGTAGTAAGTGATCTTGCGGCGCACCATAGCTTTCCGACGAACTAGGGGACGCTTGATGCGGGCTAGGGGATAGAAAGGTGGGGGAATGGGCTAGAGATTTGGTGTGGTTTTAGGGCAGTGGCTGGCGTAGGCCGAGCAGCGAAGGTTTGACGACCGGTCAATCGGTTTTGACTGTACATCGCTCTTGTCGCGTTCGCGTTGCAGCCCGGCACGCTGGACCCTCCACGTCGCTCACCGAATGGAACGGGCTTCGTCTTGCGTTTTCGCTCGCTTGTGGGACCGCAGTTGAGAGCAAACCGACGTCCCTCCCCCTCCCCCGCTCGCGTCATTTATTATACCACTACTCCCTCCGTTTTATGCGGAGTAAATAAAAACAGAGGGAGTATACTACGGATGAGGATCCCCTGACGTGGCTGAACCCATTGAGTAACTGACATGCGGGGCCTAGCAAGCATGGGGTCCACCACTAAGTGACCGAAAGGGAGGGTAAGGCAGGGATACCTACGTCAGAGGATCCACTTCCACTATACTCTGACCAAATGTTAGAGTAATAATATATGACATGCAACTTACACAAATGTTAGAGTAATAATATATGACATGCAACTTACACAAAGCATACATGGTCTAATGCGTTTTTCGAGGCTAACTTTGACCAAATGGTAGAGTAATAATATATGACATGCAACTTACACAAAGCATATGGTCAATTTCGTATGTGAAAGGAGTTTCCAATGATATAATTTTCACATTATACATCTCATGTACTCCCTCCGTCTAGGTGTGTAAGTCATCTTACAAAAACCAAATAATCCCAAAACACGTAGGCACGGTGCATTAAATTCTACCTCGTTTCTTGTTTCTTGACATATGAACCAATAAGAGATGAGGGTGTGCATGCTTTTAATGACCTGAGACTATCAAACATGACATGCAGTGGTTAGTTCATTGCATGCAATACTATTAATTAGCAAATAAACATTAATGTCTCTCGTTTTCCCCTCCTCCATGGTCACGGTGCACAGCCTAAGATGACTTACTCACCTATGTGAAAGGAGTACTATTAATCTTGTCAATAGTGAAATTGGAAACCATCTCGAGTACAAATCTAGGAGTACGTACGAATCTAACAATATTGATTTGGCGTTGTTGAATGTTGATACCTTTTTTATCATAGTAGAGATACTTTGACTACACATAAAACTTATATGTAAGGTAGAAAGGATAGGAGGGAGTATATTGTACGTTCAAAAACGAAACGAACATTGAATACCCTTTATATATGATTTGCGGATGCTATGATCACCGGTTCAAAATTTTCAATCCGCCTTAGGTATCACGTGCCCCCACTCGTTCCCTCTCGATTTCATCTCGGGGTCCGGAGATCTATTGAAAGAGGACTAGGGTGGGTACATGCGAATGATACTTGGCGGAATGTTCAAATGAGGCATGCGGGACGATGGACTCGACTGGAGGGCGACATGATCGATGGAGAAGAGGGTTGGAGAGGAATGAGACATAAGCAAACGCCACATGATTACACTTGAACGGCTCAAATAAACAATAAATTGTCTCGCTTGGCCTACATAGTGAAAGGCCTAATGCGCAACGCGGAGCACTGACGCTCGAATATGGCCGGGGAAAACAGGGAAACCGACATGTGGGGCACACCCGTCGGGACGACATAGCACAGACTAGTCCAATGGAGGAGCTGACCCAGGACCTCCTCGCCACCGACAACCGTTCATGTGGGTCTTTGGGGCCAACAACAGGGCGCAGCTCCAGCACCGCCTCTGGACACGGCGACCGCGGTGAGCGACACGCTCATATCGTCGATAGACACGGTCGGTTTCAGTGTGCCGAGGGTGGCGTTTGTGCTGTGGCACGACCAACGGTATGTTTGGTTTGTGCCCAAGGTTGCCCCATCAAAGCATTGGGTAGCCAAAATTTTGGTTGAGGTATTGGTTGCCCATGATTTGGCCGACATTGGCAAGAAAAATGAACTAGAGTTGGCTAGAGTTCATTGGCATGCCAAAGAAATGGCAACCATCCAAACAAAGACAAATCTTTGGGTCATGACCAAAATTTTGGTAAGGTGCACTTTGGCCACAATCCAAACACACCCCAACACCCGGCTTGTCGCGGATGCACGGGGCGCCGCGACGCGTCCGCGGAGTGGTGTAGCGCAGCCAACTGCATCCTCAGGACCTGAGACCATGCCGGGTCGTCTTGCTTTTTCAATGACATGCGGGGATCGCATTTGAGAAAAGGGCATCTCCAACGTTGCCACGACCGCATCTGACTACCCTGGCACACCAATGCCCTCGTCCCTCGCGCCGTCGCGCGGTGCGTTCCCAGCCGGCGCCAGCTGCCTACATTCATGTCGTCCGTTCGTATGTCGTCATTAAGAGGCTCGGTGCCCAGGAACCAACTCCGGTGACTTAATGACACACCCGGACGCTTAGCCTCACCGGAATGCGCTACTTAAAGAGGCAACGCCCAGCTAACCTCCACACCATAGCGCATCGTCCTCCTACCTGACACCACATCCGCCATGACCGCAAATGCGAACGCTCTGCGGGAGAGCCTGTCTTCGGGGATGAAGCTCGAGGTCGCCGCCCTCGCTCAAGTCGCCTCTCGCGACGCAATAGCGGCGTAGCCGGACGCGGACGCGACCGCACAAGCGGTGGCCACGCCGGCGGCCGACAACGGGAGCACCGTCAGCCACGCGTCCTACTTGCTGCCGTCCAACGTCCGGCACCGCCGAGGTCGGGGACTCCTCCGAGGATGAGTAGGGCATGTGAGGCGGCAGGGCATGGTGTGCCAACTGGCCAGTACGTATCCCGTGTTCTACTCTTCCTCGTCGGAGACCACAACTTCACTTCACGGGTCTTGAACCCCACCCCCGTACATAGAGATCGCAGATGGAGGACGTCGGTCGCCGCCATAGAATAGGCTTAGGGTCGGGTTTCTTTTATTTTTCTGTCTTATAAAAGTTCAAAATGTAATGAAAATCTGCCGTGTTTGCATTAATCTCGGCCAGTGTATATGAACTTTCATAATAATATACATATCGTAGGAGTACTAGTGCATAGAAGATCAAGATCTAGTGGGAGAAAAGGATGAACGAGGGGAAGCCTTATCTGCAAATGTGGAGAGGAGTGCGGGTAAATTGTCATACTTTCCTTCTTATCCGTTAGATATCGATCGGACGACCTATATTGCAGGACGACAGGCACACCATCATCACCAATTCTGCTTTTTATTGAACCGAGACAAATCTAAAAAACCCAACTAAGCCAACCTCCCAGCATATCGCGCGGGAAAAGACCCGGCCACGCCGTTTTAGTCGGGATTACCGGATTACTAGTAGTAGTATCGACGGATCGCGTGAAGCAACATTTTTTTAGGGGGCGAAGCACCTAGTTTAAAATTAAAAAAGGCGGTACACTCAGCACTCCTGTCGCGGTCGCATTGCACCCCACACACGTTCGGTCCTGCACACGACTCACGCAAACGGAACGCGCTTCGGCTGTGCCTCTTCACTGACACGTGGGACTGCACTTGGAGAAACCGACCATGCGCCAAACTCCCCCCGCCCACCGCGCGCAACCCCCCCCCCCCCCCCGCCCGAACCCCCCCCCCCCCCCACAAACAAAAATTCCCCCCAAATTCGATTCAACCGCCCTTTGTCCAAATATTCCCCCAACCCCCCCCCCCCCCGCCCGAACCCCCCCCCCCCCCCACAAACAAAAATTCCCCCCAAATTCGATTCAACCGCCCTTTGTCCAAATATTCCCCCAACCCCCCCCCCCCCCGCCCGAACCCCCCCCCCCCCCCACAAACAAAAATTCCCCCCAAATTCGATTCAACCGCCCTTTGTCCAAATATTCCCCCAACCCCCCCCCCCCCCGCCCGAACCCCCCCCCCCCCCCACAAACAAAAATTCCCCCCAAATTCGATTCAACCGCCCTTTGTCCAAATATTCCCCCAACCCCCCCCCCCCCCGCCCGAACCCCCCCCCCCCCCCACAAACAAAAATTCCCCCCAAATTCGATTCAACCGCCCTTTGTCCAAATATTCCCCCAACCCCCCCCCCCCCCGCCCGAACCCCCCCCCCCCCCCACAAACAAAAATTCCCCCCAAATTCGATTCAACCGCCCTTTGTCCAAATATTCCCCCAACCCCCCCCCCCCCCGCCCGAACCCCCCCCCCCCCCCACAAACAAAAATTCCCCCCAAATTCGATTCAACCGCCCTTTGTCCAAATATTCCCCCAACCCCCCCCCCCCCCGCCCGAACCCCCCCCCCCCCCCACAAACAAAAATTCCCCCCAAATTCGATTCAACCGCCCTTTGTCCAAATATTCCCCCAACCCCCCCCCCCCCCGCCCGAACCCCCCCCCCCCCCCACAAACAAAAATTCCCCCCAAATTCGATTCAACCGCCCTTTGTCCAAATATTCCCCAAACCCCCCTCCCCTCGTCCCCCCTCCACTCCATTCGCTCCGCCAAAGCCGCCCTCCCCGTTGCGCCGATACCTCGGCGCCGCGGTTCATCGAGGGGACGCACGGCGATCCTCTCGCTCCCACAGTACACTCTCGTAGACTGCCGTCCTCTAGCCGCGCCGCCACCTCTGGCTACGTTCTTGTGGAGGCGCACGGCGGTCAGCGCCGCCACCGCCGGCGGCGTTCGTGTGGAGACGCACGGTGGTCAGCTTCTCCCACGGTACGCGCATTCTAGACTGAGGCCCCGTTCATGTCGGTGTAGTGCTGAATGTTAGCTGATAGATGCTGTTAATCTCACTGTTTGCCGAAGTAGTTTACTGTCAATATGCTCTGCTTAAGAAGCTTCCTTGCCCTGTTCTGCACTCAATCTGCTTAGCTAAGATGGCATGCCAAGGCCGATTAGTTGCTAAAATATCTTGCCATATATTTATTTATTTATTTATTGTGACGTAGATTGCCATGGTCTAGTAGCCAATCTGTTAGGTGAAATAGCTCTACAATGTTTTATACTCGATCTTTGTTGCTGCGATGGCCTTCGATAGTTTGATGGCTGTGTGCTTGGACTCATTGAGTGCTGAAATAGCCTGCCATAATTTAGCACTCAAATCTGTTTGCTGAATTAGCTTTACATATATTTCGTTACTTAGATCTGCTCGTCCAAATATCTTGCCATAGCTTTAGGCATCGACCTAGGTATTTTTTTCTGGACTTCATAAAAAAGCATATATGTTTTTCCTGTAATATCCAGTAGAAGAACTAATTTGTATGTCTAACAGATGGACATGACTTGGATAACTTCTGCTCGAAGATTCTCCGCTGCATATGTCGAGGGGGTTGAAAACTTCATGAACTTTATCGGAGCTGAGTACAGTGGCCCGAAATCAGATGTGCTCTGCCCGTGTAGCAGTTGTATGAATTCAGTTACAAGACCCCAGTCAACTGTGCAAAATCATCTACACTTGTATGGGATGTCGGTCACATATACTAGGTGGGTTCATCATGGTGAAGCTGTGAACGTCAATGTTATTGACTACGTGGAAGCAGCAGATCACCATCTTGATCTGCCTAATGCTCAGGTGGAAGAGGAGGAGGTGGTGGTGGTGGCGGAGCTAGTGAGTTTGACCAACATTGAAACAATGCTACGAAATGCTCGTGCATTCCGTGAACTTTCACCTGCAAAACAAAAACAGTGGGCCTGCATGTTGGAACAATGCAACGTTGCTGTCACCCCAGGAAATAAGCTATCAGTTTTCTCAGCTATGGTCACCTTTCTTCAGGTGAAGACATCTGAGCGGATCACCAACAAATCATTCGATGCGATGTTGGCTGATTTCCGCAAATCTTTCCCAGATGCGTCTGAGGTGCCACACACCTACAGTAAAATGAAGAATTTCCTTTGTGTAGTTGGAATTGGATATGATATGATCCATGTTTGTAAGAATAATTGTGTTCTGTTCCGGAAGGATTATGCCAACTTAAGTGAATTCCCGAAATGCAAATCATCAAGATGGAAAGATGGCGATGCTGTGAAGAGGGTTCCTCGTAATGTTCTGAGACATTTTCCAATTACACCAAGATTGCAGAGGTTGTTTCATGATGCTGAAACAAGAGAGGATGTACTGTGGCATTCTAGGAACCAGGAGTACAGAGATCAGAATGTAATGAGCCATCCATCTCATGGTAGTGAGTGGAAAAGCTTCAATGATAAACACAAAGAGTTTGCTGCTGACCCTTAGACTTGGCTTAGCTTCAGATGGATTTAACCCATTTGGCCACCAGAGCGCCACATATAGCATGTGGCCAGTGCTTGTTATCCCTTATAACATGTCTCCAAATGTCTGCACCAAAGAATCAAACTACATGATGGCCTTGCTCATCCCAGGTCCAAAAAGTCCTGGAAAGGATTTTGATTTGTTCATGGAGCCTCTTGTGGAGGAACTTCAACAGCTATGGAAGGGTGTTCTCACTCGAGACCTATATAGCAGCCCTCCAGCTGATTTCTTTCTGCGTGCTGTTGTAATTTGGTGCATCCATGATTATCCGGCTTTGGGCACTATGTCAGGGCGAACGACACATGGTTATAATGCATGTGTTCGCTGTGACAGGAATCCACTGTCATACGCAATACTTAGCAAGATCTGTTACATTGGACACCGTCGTTTCCTTGCCAAGGACAAGCCGCATCCTAGAAAATACCGAAGACATGTGTTCAATGCAAAGCATGAAAACCGTGATGCGCCAAAGAGGCTCACCGCCGATGAGTTGCAAGTGGAATTAGAGAAGGTCAGGCATATTACACGAGGAAACCATCCTGGTAATGGTAGCGGGAAAAGGAAGCGTGGTACGGTAGAAGACAGATTATTGTTTAGCCGCAGGTCCACTTTGTGGGACTTGGAGTATTGGAAAGATTTGGATCTGCGGCATAATCTTGATGTGATGCACATCGAGAAAAATATATGTGACAGCATTATCGGCACACTTCTTAACATTGAAGGCAAGACGAAAGATACCTTAAAATCTAGGATTGATTTGACACACCTTAGTATCAGAAAGGATTTGCAGGTGCAAGATGAAGGTAAACCACGGGATATGGCACCAGCTGTGTACGTCTTGGACAAGGTAAAAAGAAAACAATTCTGCGAGGTCCTGCCACGTGTGAGATTCCCACATGGATTTTCTTCCAACCCTGAAAGTAGAGACAGTGCAGATGGAAACAAGGTACAAGGGTTGAAAACTCATGACTGCCACGTCCTACTTCAAAGGGTTTTACCTGTTATCCTTAGAGGATTGGGCCGCCCTGACTTATACAGAGCAGTTGCAGAGTTGGGACAATTCTTCAGGGAACTCTGCAGTAGAAATATCAGGATAGATGCTTTGGAGCATCTTAGAGACAAGATACCAACTATCCTATGCGACCTTGAGAAGATATATCCTCCAGCCTTCTTTGATGTGATGGTGCATTTGGCTGTTCATCTACCTGATGAGGCACTACTTAGAGGTCCAGTACAGTATGGCTGGATGTACCCTATTGAAAGGAGGCTAGGCACTTTCAAGGGCTATGGAACAGAGCTAGACCCAAGGGTTCCATTGCAGAGGCCTACATTGCTATAGAAGCGTTGACATTCTGCACAAAATACATTGAAACAGTTGATTAGCTTAGCAAAGAGGTGGGTGAAGACAATCCCGGGCTCAATGTTTTCGATTATTCTGTTCGAGTTACAGGGAAGAGTCGACAAGAGGACAAACCTAAAGATTTGGACAAAATGGTTTGGTATGTGTTGAATAACTGTCCTTAGATACTACCTTATATCAAGTAAGTGCAGTACTGCAGCTTATACATCATAATCTACTAAACTTGCAGCACATTCTTATATATTTAGATGTTTGACGCGATCACTATGTTGTGCAGCATGTACAAAGAGGAGTTACTGCCGCAAAATCCAAGAAACATTGACAAACTGGTTATGGCAGGATTTGCGAAATGGTTCAAGAACCATGTGAGCTTTTGAAGTGCACTGTCATATTTTTTAATATATTGAGTACATAAGATGATCAGCTTGTCTATTTTCTAACCATAGGTTAAGAAGATGCGGGAGGATGGGCAGGAAGTTTATGATGCCCTTTACTCACTAGCAATGGGTCCTGATACTCGGGTAAGACATTATGAATCTTGCGTTGTTGGAGATGTGCGCTACAACACCCTTGCACGAGACGAAGGCAGGAAGACACAAAACAGTGCCATCATGAGTATGGATACGTATGACAAAGAGACAACTGAAATGTATGCTAACATAACAGACATTATTCAGTTGCAGTATATCTCCAATTTCGAGGATCATCGGTTTGTGGTTCTGTTGTGATGTCGTTGGTATAACCTATTTTCCAGGATCGCAAAACCTAGAGCTGATGATTATTTCAAATCCATCAATGTCAAGGCGGCGTACCAGACCAACGAGCCTTTTATTTTGGCAAATCAAGCAACACAGATATTTTTTTGGAAGACACATTTGCACGTAGCGATGGCTGGAGAGTATTGCAAAAGTTTGAGCAGAGGAATTCGTTTAATAAAGTTGCACAACAAGATGATGCTTACACTGCTCCTGGTGTACAAGATAATACAGATGTTCCTAATATCTTTGAGAACCATCACGTCAATGACGCCAGCGAAAAGATTGCCTGTCGTGCTGTGGACATACAAGAGTTGATCAAGAAGAAGCCAACGTTCGAGGACGTTGAGGACGAAGAAGAAGATGACACCGTGGGGAATTACGATTCAGGCTGATACACATGGCGAAGATGTTGACGCTGCTGCTGTGGATGATGATTACATTGCTTTTGTTGTATTTGCCTGTCAGAAGACGTTTTTTTATCTACTATGTGAAGTTGTGTTTGCTATGACAACTGAAACCTGATGAACATGTTGTTTAGTATTTTGCTGTGAGAACATCACTTATTATGTATGCTGATTTGTGTTTGGTGATTGTATGACAACTAAAACATGATGACATTGTTGTTTAGTTGTACTCATATTTGGCTGTGAAACTTGAATTTGATGACATAGTTTGGTGTTGGACTGCAATTTGCTCGATGTCTTCGAATGAGGACAAAGCTGACCCGACAGGGCCTTTGCTATCTATTTATTTATATGAGCAAAAGGGGATACCCCCCGATTTCCGTTAATAGAAATCATTAGATGTTCACAACACTACGCCCAGCCTGCTACACAGGTTTCATTCATTACTAGTTTCAGCCAAGTGCTCATGTCGTAGCCACTGAATACATCACGAGTGCTACATACACTGCAAATAAAGAGACAATCATCCTACAGAGCACATTGATTTTTCCCATTATCTTCACAAGCTCTTTCATCTCCTCATTGCTGTCAAGGCCGTTCAGTAGCTGTTGCTTGGCCATGATCAGAGGAACTGCGTCTTTAACCTTCTGCTCTGCATCTTCCTCTTCTGTCGTTCCTTCAGTTACTTGTCCAACACCCCAACCTGTTGGTATTGGGATTCCTCGGCTAACCAAATAATCAGCGTAGTTGCATTCCCCCACATCAGCAACTTCCCAGAAATACAAATCACACGAATCTTCCCTTTTCTGCATGTATCAAATTGGAAGATCATCAACCAAACTATTAAAAAAAATCAGCAACTAAAAGCATCAGAACAACACTTAAACATATTATTACCCCATGATTCGGGCATTTGTAGAAGACTCGACCAGGGTTGCGGATTGTGGTTGAGACGCGATGGATGACTCTGTGTGATTTGCAGCAGTGGCACCACACAAACGACAGCGGGTTGCGATGAGCAATCGGCCGCGGTGCGCGTGCCGGGGGGGTGTGTGATGAGACCCACAAGTGATGGTATGGGTGGCGAGTTGGCGCATATCTGGTTGTTGCCTGCTGAAGAGCAGGTGGACGAGCAGCCAGCGGACATGGTTGCTGCAGCCAGAGCTTCTGATGCTAGGCAGAGTAAGTAGAGAAGAGGAGAAGCGAACGTTGGATATGTCAGTTTCATTACTTGCAGAGTAGCATAGCACCATATATAGTCATAGTCCAGGTTTGGATTCGAACCAGTTACAGGAGCACGTCTTTCTTTTTTCTAAAACTCGGCAACGTCTCTTTACCGGTACACTAGCTTGTTTTGTACGCCTTCCCAACTCTTTGATTTTCTTTCCCTTTTTTTTGCGAGGAAGGAAGGAGGACAAAATTGAGAGTTCCTCGGACCCGAACCCAAGACCTCTCGGTTGAAAACCAAGGGTGCTAGTCACTTATGTGGCGAACGTTCCCTGTGAGGAGGACGGCAGACGAACGCATTTTCCTCACAGTTTTCTTCCTATATATAAAAAAGTATGCTACTTGGTGTCCGCTTAGTAAAAAAAGATTGTGCCAACCTTGACCATTCGATTGACATTCAACGTCTGTCGCGTTTCTTCAGTCTCTTCTTCCTCGAGCCGCCAAAGCCAAACCAGCGCCGGTGGAACTGCCTGCTCCCGCCTCCCGCGGCGGGCTGTGATCTTCCCCGGCTCCTGTTCGTTCCCGTCCGAGGCCTCACCATCGTCCTCCACGCTCTCCGCAGCGCCGCCCTCCGGTGTTGTCAACATGGTCAACAACCGAGAGGAATAAGGAGATGACTGTACATGGTGAGGATCACAGTAGGGACCCAGCAGCGCGCGCAGTAATTTTGTTTTTTTGGGATGGAGAAGGGTATCAACTGGGTTGTGCGGGACCCGTGGCCCGTCTAGCCCATGCTTTTATTTCATATGTTTAGCACATGACCAACCCAGTTTGTTTTTTTCCTTTCTGAAAAATGGCTAGCCAGCTATTTTGTTTTTTGCAGAATAACCAACATAGGCCTACTTGCTTTTCTACGCCCTGCTGGGCCGGAAATCTTTCAAGACGAGGAGGGATGCATTTTGCCCAGAAAATGGGCTATAAGTAATAAGAAATGGGATATAAGTAATAATAAATGGGCTATAAGTAATAATAAATGGGCTGTAAAATGAAAAAAATACAGCAAACAGGCAATTAGTTCCCAAATACTGTTTTCTTTCGGATTTTGATATTTTAAATTTCATTGTTTTTGTGCGGGTAAAATTTCATTGAATTTAAATTAAGGTATATTTAGATTTAAAATTAATTTGAATCCGGCTAGAAATTTTGGGCTGTATGCTGTTTGGGACAGATTTGGAGGCTGACTTGTTCGTCTACTAGGTTGACGTGTACTTTGGCTTTGTCAACTTAGTCCACAAACGATTCTAGCAGCAGTGACCGTTGGATGTTAATCCAACGGCCGTGCTGCTTCTTCAATATCTGATCTTCTTGCTCCAGCCGCCCAAACCAGCTCCGGTGGGACTGCCTGCTCTCGCCTCCCGTGGCCGGCTGTGCTGCCGCACAGGCCGCACCGCCCCACCCTACTTCATTGCTGGCCAGGCCATTCCTCTACTCACCCACACCTCCTGTTATTTTCCGGCGACGGCAGCCGGACCAGTAAACCCTCGTACTCCCCACTGCGTGGTCAACCATTGCCGAGTCTTTCCTGGCTCCATGTCGTTCCCTTCCTAGGCCTCGCCGTCGTCCACCGCCATGGTGCTCTCGGCGCGGCCTGGTCAACGTGGTCAACGAACGACATCCATCGGCCGTGGACTGTACGTGCAAAATAATGATTCCTCCACCTGACAGCTGGGACCCACCGGAAGGGCCTCTGTATTTCGCAAAAAAAATGTTCCCCCTGCTGACATGTCGGACCCACCAGCTATATCTTCGCACGCAAGGAAGTGCCTCCTTATTACGCACAAAAAAATGAATACCCACCCTGCTAGATGGGACCCACCATAGTGGGAGGATGACTTGTGGGCCAACTAAGTTGACGGGGACGGAGGGCTTTGTCAACTTAGTCAATATGAACGATTCTAGCTCAAGTGACCGTACGATGTCCATCCAACGGCCATAGTGCTTCTTCAACCTCTGGTCTTCTTGCTCCAGCCGCCCAAAGCAGCGCCGGTCGTGCCGCGTGCTCCTGCCTCTCGTGGCCGGCTGTGATGCCGCGGAGGCCCCACCGCCCCCTAATACTCCCACCGCTGGCCCAGGGTATCCCTCTACTCACCCACACCCCCTGTTATTCTGCGGCGACGGCAGCCTTCGGACGCAGCCGAACCAGTGAACCCTCGTACTCCTCTCCGCGCGGGCTACCACTGCTGCATCTTCCCCGGCTCCACGTCGTCCCCTTCCTAGGCCTCGCCGTCGTCCAGACCACCGCCCTGGTGCTCTCAGCGCGGCGTGGTCAACATGGTCAACGACCGACTTCCATCGGAAGAGTACTGTACGTGGAGAGGCTGACAGCTGGGTCCAGGCGGCCGCAAGGAAGTGCCTCCTTATTACGCGCAAAATAATTATTCCTCCACCTGACAGCAGTGACCCACCGTACGGGCCACCTTATTTCGCGAAAAAACATTTCCCCCCTGACTGCTGGGACCCATCGGACGGGCCAGCGTATTTCGCGAAAAAAATGTTCCCCGTTTTGTCAGCTCGGACCCACCGGGAGTGCCTCCTTATTACGCACAAAAAATTGAATACTCCCCTTGCTAGCTGGGACCCACCATGGTGGGAGGCTGACTTGTGGGCCTACTAAGTTGACTGGGACGGGGGCCTTTGTCAACTTTAGTCAATATGAACGATTCTAGTTCCAGTGACCGTACGATGTCCATCCAACGGCCGTAGTGCTTCTTCAACCTCTGGTCTTCTTGCTCCAGCCGCCCAAAGCAGCGCCGGTCGTGCCGCATGCTCCTGCCTCCCGTGGTCGGCTGTGCTGCCGTGGAAGCCTCACCGCCCCCTACTGTTCCCACCGCTGGCCAGCCCCTGCGGCGATGGCAGCCTCACACCGCAGCCGAACCAGTGAACCCTCGTACTCCTCTCCGCGCGGGCTTCCACTGCCGCGTCTTCCCCGGCTCCCATTGTCCCCTTCCTAGGCCTCGCCATCGTCCACCGCCCTGGTGCTCTCGGCGCAGCGTGGTCAACGTGGTCAAGGAACGACTTCCATCGGACGTGGACTATACGTGGAGAGGCTGACAGCTAGGTCCACGGCCGCAGCAAGGAAGTGCCTCCTTATTACGCGGAAAATAATGATTCCTCCACCTGACAGCTGGGACCCACCGGACGGGCCACTGTATTTCGCAAAAAACCGTTTCCCCCTGACTGCTGGGACCCACCAGCTACATCTTCGCACGCAAGGAAGTGCGTCCGGGCAAAAGAAAAAACCAAAATGATTCGCCCCCCTCACTGCTGGGACCCACCAGCTACATCTTCGCACGCAAGGAAGTGCCTGACAGTCGGGACCCACCTGGTCGAAGCATACGTAGCGTTGTCATTCTGGTCGCGAACGTGTACGTACATACTAGTAGATGTAGAGGCGCGCTCGTGTCGTAGATGTAGAGGCGCGCACGTGTCGTAGTAGAGGCGCGCACGTAGCATGTACACGTACGTACAACGGCGAGGGTGCAAGAAAGAAAATACGGCCACGTACGTACATACGGGCAGGGTCTCGAACGCCTACTCGCGCATACGTACATGGCTGGGTTGGAACGGAGAAACATCGTCGTCGTCGTGTTCATGGGGAGCCAACCGGCAGGGTCGGAACGGAATGCGTGGTCGTGTTCATCGGGAGAGCTTGGACGGAACAGGCGATGGAAACGAGGCCTGGCGTACCACACAACGGAGGAAACGGCCTTGTGTTCGACCGGCCACGTTCGAAACGGGGTCCTGTTGATCGGGAGGGGCCTGGCGTACCGCAAAACGGAGGAAACGGACCTCCTACGGTCGAAACGGGGGTCCTGTTGATCGGGAGGGGTTTGGCGTACCGCAAAACGGATGAAACAGACTTGAGTTGGAGCGCTACGATCGAAACGGGGGGGAGGGGTGTGGCGTACCGCAAAA
>LR880970.1:13485059-13498164 GCA_904067115.1 Aegilops sharonensis | reverse complement strand
AGTTAGAGCCAACGCCTCGCACACATGCGCGTACGTACGAGAGAAATGCGCATCGCTCCGCCCGCGACCTCCCACCGTAACTGGCAACTCCCCGAAATTTTCCTCCCCCTCGCTTCTACCACGGTTTTTTCCGTCATGGACGGCACAAAGAATGTCATGCAGCTGCGTCTCCGGCCCGCCCAGGACGAAAAGCCCATTTTTTGTCATGATTTTTTTCATAGAAGTAGGAGCCCACCACATCTATGATGATACCGGGTTTTGTCACAATTATCGTCATAGAAGTGTCATATGTATGACAAAAAAAATTTTGTTCGGCCCAAAATGTCACGGATGTGTCTTTTTTTGTAGTGAGACCATTGTCATTTCACCTTGATTCATCTGCCATGGCAGCTCCGGCGATGGGGATCCAGAACTGGGAACCCCTTGTTTCATGGGGAAGAAGGTGGGGGCAGGTAGGGGCATGGGGAGAAGAAGTTGGTGTCCAGGAGGGCGTGAGAGGTTCATGAGGGGAGGGAAGGGCACGTGATGGCCTGGGGACCGCGTCCAGTGTGTGGTTTGTGGGGTTGGCGCCGGTCTCTAGCTAATGGTGGAGGGCTTTCCTTTTCTGGGATCGAGGGACGAATCTTTACTTTTCTGGTGGCCGCTCGGGAACGCTAGGGAGCGGCCGGCCGCTCCCTAGACGCGTCCAACATTTTTTTGACAGGAATAATGGAAAGGTCAGTCCCATACTCAAATTAACAGGAATTTTTTCACAGCTACTAGCATGCGATTGTCGCATCTAGAAAAAGAGCGGAGTCCAAATTTAACCAGGAAGCAAACTAACAGTTTTTTTAGGGGAAAATGCTTTGCTTTATTGATCAATCATACGGATTATAGGAATAAGTTGAATATCAAAGGGTTGTAGGAGCCAAACATGACGTCCCTCCCCCAAATACAAAGCATGTCTAGATAAACTATGAGCCTCCATATTGAAGAGTCGTCCTTCATGAACAAAAGAGATAAGCTGAAACTCATTGCACTCGTCTTTAATTTCTGTGATGATTGGGGCGGTGATGCCACATGTTCCTGAGTTGATATCCTTCACGCTGAGAGGCAGTCCGATGCCACAGTGATGTTCTGAAGTAGCAAGTCCCTGCCCAAGGATAGGGCCTCTCGGCACGCCAAGGTTTCCAGAATACTTGGGTCAGTTAGGCCATGGAAACACTACCGTGAACGACCCTACATACAAACATTGCCCATCACGGCATACGGCGCTCACAGCACCAATGGGAGGGCTGTTACATACCGCACCATCCATATTGATCTTCACACATCGAGTCGGTGGCGGAATCCACTTCCTTGCCTGGACTTGCGGCTGCCTAGCATGCGATGTCACATTTGGTGTTTTGGCCAACTCAAGATCAGATGTATATATATATATCTGTTGACAAACGAGTGAGTCGCCAACGGGCTTTGGTGCTCTCCCTCGTGGATCAATCACCTCCGTGCCGACCATATTGCCCATAGAGTGATAGTAACCCGGATCAGTTCAGCATGGGATACCGAAGAAAGGATACTGAACAGCCACGCCTTTGCGTCAGGTTTCGCTGTGGCCATCATATGCTTGACCAGCTCCGGGTCGGTTAACGCCCAAAGACAGCGCGCCATGGTGTAGTTGACAAGAGAGTGGAACCATGAGTCCTCGGTGCCGCAGATCGCACAACACAAAGAGGAGCCCATGTTTCTGTGATTCATAACATCGGCTGGAGGAAGCGATGATTGGGCAAGCCGCCAGAGGAAGACTTTAATCTTCGACGGAACCTGGATTCTCCATAGAGTGTCCCAACTTTTCTTCTCTCTGCTGCCGTCGGCGGGGCCGCCGCGGCCCTCAAGCCACGCCTCCCGCCGAAGCTTCATAGTGATAAGCATGCGATAACAAGACCGAACTGTGAAGTCACCTTCCTTCTCCTGGGACCAAGACCAACAATCCACATACTACCGGGTACTCAAAGGAATATTAAGAATCACCTCGGCATCAATTGGTAAAAAGGTTGCGTTGACAAGCTCCTGCCTCCATCTTGCCGAGGTACTGTCAATTAGCTCAGAGACTAAAACCGGCCGATGAGGAGTAAGACATGCAATCGGCCTCATGGATGCTTCTTTGGGGAGCCAATTTTGATGCCAAATATGTGTGTTGTTGCCATCTCCAATCCTCCTTATCATTCCCACTTTGAGAACTTCTTTCCCCTCGACGATGGCCCTCCATATCTACGAAGGGTTGTTGCCAAGTTCCGCCTCCAAAAAATCAGCTGTAGGAAAGTAGTTTTAGCCCAAACCAGAGCGCTTTAACCCAAAGCTTCTGATTTGAATCTAGTTAGGGCGATGTGTCGGTCGAACCAACCCAACTTTGGGCCGATCGCACCCTACCCATCCGATGGGACATCTTCCAACCAACCGTCAGATATGTTTCCTACTCGTCCCAAACCTCCCATGCTGCATCTTTTTTTAGGCACCCACGCCGTATCTATTGGTTCAACCCAGTTTTTTGCTCTCTAGCGCGCCTCCTTCTCCCGCACGCGGAAATGGGCTAGCCCATGGGCGGGTCGTGGCGCCCCCGTTTGCTATTTCTTTTTTGCTATTTTACTTTCTTTTTTCTGTTCTTGTTTCTTCCTTCTGTAAATTAATTTTGGATTTCCAAAAGAACCAAATTTCAAAAAGTTGCGAGTTATTAAAAAGTTATTGAGAAATCATAAACTTTTCATGAATTCAAAAAACATCCGGGGAATCATAAAATGTTCATGATTTCAAAAAATTGTTCGCATGTTTTTTAAAAAATTATTATTTCTAATAAATGTTCATCCTTTTTAAAAATGATCCAGTATTTAAAACATATTCAAGAATTTGAAAAAATTGTCCATGAAATTTTAGAAAACGTTCCCAAAAATTAGCACAGATCGGCAAATTATGAACAAAACGAACCATCTCTTATGTAGAGGTTTTATTAGGTATATGTAGAGGTTGTTTTATGATTTTATTTAGTCCCTCACGCCGGGTAAAAAAAAAGGTTTTCGTGCTTTGTACAACGCTGAGCCCCAAAAAAATTGACACAACTTTCTATGGGTTAATTTTTGAAAGGTATATGAAAATGACTAAATGTCTTTTTTGCCTCCATATATAACTATGTTTCTTCTGGTACCACACTACTGGTTATGGTAAACACCACTACGCTAAGTCAAGGCGAGACACATCACTCATCAATCTAGCTTAGACAGGGTCCATCAATGCAGTTTGCTCATACAAAAAAAAACTTCGTTGTGGCGCCTTAGAAAATAAAGTTGTGATGATAGCACATTTATAGTTTTTGAAATGACTTTTTAAAAGTCTTTTATCTCATCATGACATCACTGAGACATAGTTTGCGAAATGACATTTTAAATGTCCTCATCTCATTCTAGCATTTGATTCAGACTTTTTTTAATATCTTTCACGCCTGCATAATTTGATAGTTTTTTCTCCCGTTGCAACGCACGAGCATATTTGCTAGTTAATAAGAAAACACAAAATGCTTCTGTTCGTCTCTCGTGTTGTTTCACAGAAAACCCCCTATAGCTACTGGTAATTAAGCTACAGTACAGTTTTAAGTCATAAACAGATAAAAATGTTTCATTTTGCAGAAACCCCCTTGTAGTTTGCAATAATTAATCCACAGTATTGTTTTAAGTGACCAAGAGAAAACGTTTTGTGCTACGCAAAGAGCCCCCTGCAGTTTCCTAAATTCAACCTGCAGTCCATATCATATGTTTTTAAAAAATAGTCAAATCTTTTAAACTGTAACTCCAATTTTAACATGTGTAGAATCTGAATATTACGTTATTTTACTTGTTAAACATTTTTAAAATGTTGTTTTGGGTGCTACCTTGATAAATAGTGCATGATCCGCTTTTATTTCGTATCGACGCAGATCCAGATAGAAAATGAACAACACATGCACGTAACGGTAAAACCCCGCAGGGGGCAAAGAAAGAAAATTTCTGATCTTATGCGGAGAGAGAGATGCATTAGGATTGACACATTCAAACGTGTTGTGATTGTGTGGGCATTGATGTCATGTTGAAATAAAGAACATGAACCTATTGAGGTCTTGAGTCATGATTATTTGGTTAGGGGATTTTTTATTTTTTCTCCGGTTTCAATGCACGGTTTTTTTGCTAGCCTACCCCTAATAATAAAGCACGGAGTGCTTCTGGTCGTCCGTGATGCCTTTTACGAGAAACCCCCTCTGTTTTCTGTAAATTAACTCGACGTACACGTTTAAGTCATATCCGAACCCTTTTTTTGCATTTTCACGGAAACCCCTTGAAGTTTCAGGTAATCAACGCGCCATCCATATTTAAGTCAGCCAAATCGTTTTTTTGTTTTAACACAAAACCCCCTGACTTTTCGGTTAATCAATCCGTACTTTATGTAAAACAAAATTATCTATATGTTCTAAACCGTAACTCCGATTTTAACATGTTATATATGAAATTTGATTAGAAAAATGTATAGAATCTAAATATGATATTATTTTTAGCTTTTAAATACTTCTAAAGTAACATTTTTTATGCAAACTTAAACTATAGTGCACGGTCTGCTTTTCTTTTGTACCGACGGCGTTTTTGTTGTGTGAGCACTGAGGCAACCGTCGACAACACAAATATGATGCCATGTGGAAATAAAGCACGTGGACCTATTAGGATCTTGACTCATGGTTATTGGGTTCAGAGCGTGTCTTATTTCCTCTCTCGTTGCAACGCACGTGGTCTTTTGCTAGTAATAATAAATGGGCTATTGCTTCTTACGGTACGTCATGCAAATTGCCCTAAAGTTACAAAATATTATAACCTATGCTACGTATAAGTGATAAAAAAACGTTTCACACAGGGAAATCCCTCGCCAGGGCTGGCCCATGCAATAGGGACCTCCTATACTGCTCGGCGTGCTGGGAGTAGACACAACACCCTCGTTGGGCTGGCCCATGACCGGGCGGCCTGTTTTTAAATTTCATTTTTTGTTTTTCCTTTTTCTTTCCCTTTTTGTTTTTCTATTTTAAATAATTTGGGTCTTGAAAAATGTTCTGAACATTTTATAAAGATACATTTTAAATAGAAATTTTAATAAATGAAAAATAAAACCGTGGATTCAAAAAATATTTGAGATTTTGTAAAAAATGCGTACTATAAATGTTCGCAATTTTTAAATAAATTTTTAAAAAATCAAAAAATGTTCATGGTTTTTTAAAATGTTCGTGTATTAAAAAAGGTTAATGAAATTGAGCAAAATTTTACCATCGAAAAATGATCATGAACGGAAAAATATCATAAAAGTTCACAAACTGTTCGTGACTTACACAATAGTTTATTCATTCATAATATGTTCTCGAATTCAAAAAATGATCATGCATTTCAAAAATGTTTATTAAATAAAAAAATGTTTGTTAAATCAAAAAAACTGTTCATGAATTTCATAAATGGTTCCACCAATTTCCAAAAAATGTTCGTCGATTCTAGAAATGTATGCCGATTCAAGAAAATTGTTGAAAAACTGTTCACAATTGTTTTTTTTAAATAGTATAAAATGTTCATGAATACAATTTTGTTTTTGAAAATCTGTAAAAGTGTTGACGAATTTTAAAAATGTTCATAATTTCAAATATGTGCATGAGTTTAAAAATTGTTCATGATTTCATGAAATTCAGGGTGACTGTGTATATCTGTGGTGCAGCATAATGTGGTCATGGCCATTGAAGATTATGATTTCTTTTTGCTCCCATTGCAACACATGAGCCCTTTTGCTAGTCCTTTATCATGTACACAAATCACAACACTGTATCACAGGGCAGAGAGCGCAGAGTCGCCACACGTAGCGTGTCTTCGTCGGTTCTCCTTCATGAGATGCGCAGCCGCGTTCATCAGCACCGTTGGCCCGACAACACCAGCACACCGCCTCTTGACACACGGCCATTGGGATTGCAGCACGGTCGTCGGGATCACAGCATGTGGGCTCTAGTTCCTGCCGTTGACAATTGCAGCTCTCCCACCGTCCGGTTCCAGCGCCTGGTCGTCGTGGTTGTAGCATTCCAGCAGCATTGCCTTCGGCTTGCTGCCATCATCAGCTTGCACCATCGTGTTCCAGCAACAACAAAAAAACTGATGGCTAGCCGTAGCAAAAATAAAACACGGATCCAACCAAAAAAGCATCGTCGGTTGCAGCAAAAAAATGTGTCACTGTCGACAGCGGTAGCAAAAAAGCCTCACTGGTTCCAGCAAAATTTCTTACTGCTGTAGCTATCTTGCAGGCGGTTGCAGCTCTTTGCGGTTGCTTGGTGTCCGCCTGCCTATTTTGATACTTTTTTATGAAAAGGAGGATGTACCCCGGGCCTTGCATCTAGGCGATGCATCCAGCCATTTTATTAATTATTCACAAAGTCCTTATAATGTAATACACTAGTAAGTCTGAAGTCACCATCTTGGCAACACCAGTCGCTACTCCTATCCTGTGATGAAGGGGTGCCGAATGTCCGAACCTAATACCAAATAGACATCACACCAACACCCACTAGTGCAGAACCGGCCTTTAGTGTCGGTTCGTGACGGCCTTTACTGCCGGTTCACCAACCGGCACTAAAGAGTGGGGACTAAAGGTCCCCCCCCCCCTTAGTACCGGTTCGTCACGAACCGGCGCTAAAGAGCCACCACGTGGCACGAGCCAGGCCCGGGTGTGTGTAGGACATTAGTACCGGTTGGTAACACCAACCGGTACTATTTGGGTGTTTTTTTTTTTTTTGCTTTAGTTTTGTGTTTTCAATTTAATTTAGTGATTGTTTTACATTATAATGAGTTGTTAAATCATTAGATGAAAGTACCGTGGATTAGTTTCGACTGGATGCATTATTGGATCTATAGCTACTAGCTAAGTGATCAAGTATATGCCATATCCATATTATACTTGATCACCTAATTAGGTGATCAAGTATAATATATATGGATATGGCATATATATAATTGATCAGTTAGGTAGGATCCATCCACCTGAAATTAATCTGCGGTTTCTTTTATTAAATGATATAATAATTCATCATCATCATATAAAAACTCTTGCATCATATCATCAACATGAGTATATATACTCTAGCTAGCTAGCTAAAAATCATTGTAGTCGTTATTATCACTATTTAATCATCATAGTTATTACCGCTATCTAATCACCACCAACAATAGTTTAAAGAAAAAACATTCACTTGTACCAGAAGCAAAAATATCATCGAGTTCAACATGATTGTCATGATATTATAAGCGTTCATATATAACACCACAAAAGCAAATCACTCTTTGAGATTAAGTTCAGAACGAAGAATACGGACATGAAAGGACAAGCACTAAGAGCATCAACTAGCTAAATCACTCCTGCTACTCTTTCTCAGGTAAAATAGCATAGAACATGTATAGCTCTCCTGATTCATCATACTGGAGCATGCAGATGAACCTATCTCCTAATCGTGGGCTGCGCTTCTCATTACTGCCCCCTAGTACTTCTCTACGATCGTTAACAATTTTCTTCCAATCTTTCACTATTAAGCATTCATCGCTTCTAGAAATCCTGAATGCACTCATGTGCAATGCTGGATATCTTGGCCGTAAGCTAACAATTGACATGCGACCTTTAGTCTCGATCCCCTGAGGCACAACTGTCGTCGGGAGTCCCTGTTGAAGAACATGGTATAGTGCTTAATTAATATACTTAGCAATGAAAGTTTAGCAAAAAATTATGTATGCAAAAGATGCATTGAGGACAAATAGTAAAAATCTTACCATCAATCCTAAATAGATGTGACCGTAGTTCAATACGATCACTATTGGTCGCACGTTTTGAGTACTAACATTTCTAAGTGCAGGAAGAAAATTTGTCTTGACAGTATGAAGATCCTCAAGCCATGAAACATAATGACTTATCTCCTCGCAGTTTAGTTCAGCTCCGGGACAGTAGTAGGTCCTGTCTACCAAGCGTAGCGACATGTTTGCTTGAATGGAAATAAGCTGTCAATAGAAATTAGTTGTCAATTATTTTTGAATAAGCAATATCAAAGACAAAAATATAGTTGAGAATAACTCACATAATGGTAGAACTGGAGGCGTCTGCACATCGACCCA
The DNA here is from genome assembly GCA_904067115.1 of Aegilops sharonensis. Taxonomy (NCBI): domain Eukaryota; kingdom Viridiplantae; phylum Streptophyta; class Magnoliopsida; order Poales; family Poaceae; genus Aegilops; species Aegilops sharonensis. The sequence continues at coordinate 13,489,996 of LR880970.1, read as the reverse complement.
TATGTCTCTATTACCTTCAATATCATCTTCCAGACGAATATCAAAGGTGATAACCATACCAGGCTCAAATGCATAAGCCTTGCATAGTGCTTGCCAAGTTTTGCATTCAAAATAGGTGTACGTGTTTGCATTGTATACTTTGACGTTGAAAGTATAACCATGCTCAGTTTTCAGGTAAACTCTCTTTACCTCTATAGTTTCCATATCATTGAAACCTATCTTATCCAAGGCAAAAATTCTTGCATGGCAGGGATGCGCTAGTAGAATAGTGAAAATTAAAAATTATAAGTCAGGCAAATGAAGCATATATAAGTCATGCTTAATTACGAAAACAGACTTGTCGTTGTGACTTACTGTATCGAATTCGAAGGTCTCATCCAGCTTGATGCTGAATCGCCAATCATCAACAAGGAAATTTCTGTCACACAGGCCGCGCTTGTCTTCACAGTATTCGCACATAATGAATTTTTTTCCGTCGTCAGATGACATTTCCTGTGTTCATATAGGCGAAACATTAAACACTTAGTAATTCAATTAATTCAACTAATTCAACTAAGCATTTACTAAAAATAAACTAGTTATATTAATTCAAATAATCTCATATACCTAAATTTTAATTAGTTCAAATAATCTCATATATATACCTAAATTTTTTGCTAAAAAAAACTAGTTCTATTAATTCAACTAGTTCAACTAAGCATTTACTAAAAATAAACTGGTTATATTAATTCAACTAGTTCAAATAAATCTCATATACCTAAATTTTTTTAATAAAAATAAACTAGTTCTATTATTTCAACTAGTTCAACTAAGCATTTACTAAAAATAAACTAGTTATATTAATTCAACTAGTTCAAAAAAATCTCATACCTAAATTTTCTTAATAAAAATAAACTAGTTATATTAATTCAACTAGTTCAACTAAACATTTACTAAAAATAAACTAGTTATATTAATTCAACTAGTTCAAACACTAGTGCAGAACCGGGCAATAGCACCGGTTCGTAAGGCCTTTTAGTGCCGGTTCCACAACCGGCACTAAAGTGTGGTCACTAAAGGCCCCCCCCTTTAGTACCGGTTCAGCACGAACCGGTGCTAAAGGCCAACCACGTGGCACGAGGCAGCTCCGGGGGCAGGGAGCCCTTTAGTACCGGTTGGTAACACCAACCGGTACTATAAGGTTTGGGGGGGTTTTTAGTTTTATGATTTCTTTTTCATTTAATTTTGTGTTTCCATTTTAATTCTTTTTCGTTTGCTGGTATTTTACGATACTACACATTGTACACGTTATGCATATATATATCTAGTAGAACCAATCATGCATATATATATATCATCAATGTCTCACAAACCACCATATTAATTAATTCACACATACACACATGTATAGCTATATACAATTTCTCCTACATATGCATGTTGCCTTCGGAGCCAGTGGCATTAGCCTAATTGGTGCCTTCGGAGCACGATGACAATTGGAAGTGGTTTTCATGGGGGCGGTAGCGGGTAATAGTATTCTCCCTTCGGATTTATGACCTGGCCGAGCAAAAATCCCGCTACTTCCTCTTGAAGTGCTTCTACGCGCTCCGTTTCTAGGAGCTTGTCCCGCACCTCTGTGAACTGTTAAGAAGGAGATCAATATGCATGTGTATTAGTTGTGTGACTAGATATCGATAATGGTGTAAAAATTGTGAATAGTGTTCTGACAAGCGTACCCATTCCTGTCTTTGAGATCTGCTCCTTTCGGACGCCATCATGTGAATGTTCTCGCAAACGCAGAATGCACACAGATCAGTCCCTTGCGCCTGCTGCAGGGCCTTTACGAGAATGGAATTTGATCAGATAATAATTAATCAAGCATGATAATTAAAGAGATGGCAGCTAGCTAGCTAGCTAGTACTTCTTAATTACTTACCTTGGTCGAAACCATTTAAGCTTTTTTTTCCATTCGCCTTCCGTGACGCTGATGAACCTTGCCCAAGCCCTTCCCGCCGACAAAGACAATGAATAAAGGGGTTATTAAATAGTTCATATCATGAAATGACGAACTAAATAGGCCGAGATATATAGTTAATAATGATTGAAATTACCTGTTGACTATCCCAAACAAGATGTTATAGTCAGTATTTGCTTTAAGTAGTGATTCCAGTATTTCAACTGTTCCGGCGTCAACTTTAATGATACACAAGATCCAGTGAAATCTGCATGCACACACGTTTGCATGTCTTAATTAAGCAGGCATATGTAAGCAAAAACATGTAGCTAGCTAGTAGGCAAAAACAGAGAATTTGTAGTACAAGACAGTGTGACTCACTGGAAGTTGTAAGGAAGTAGTATATCTTCATTGTATTTGAGGCTCTTCAAGAACTCTAGCATGTTGTCCTCTACGGCCTTTTGATGATGTGGGTTTATTTTCCATGTGTATTCATTAACGGTGTTTGGGTCAATGAACCCAATGCCAAAGCGTCCACCTTTTCTCATTTCATACATCTTCATCCTGCATAATACCACAGAAAAGAATATAGTGAGGATAATTACAGGTAATGATTGATCAAAAGGATCACTACAGCTAGCTTCAGACTTAAATTACAGAAAGAAATCACTTACAGACAATAGAAACTGACGATAGATTTGTCGAGTGCGTTTTGATTGTATAACTGAAACAGTTCAGAATTCTCAATGGACAGAGCTTTCTCATGGAAGTAATGCTCCTCCTTGACATTCACCATGAGGGACAATCGATTGGAAATCTTGGTAATGTTCATGTACCATTGATGCAATTCATACATTCTCGTTGGGAGGTTCTTGACCTTGTATGGCTTGACCAAAGGTTGGCCCCGGACATATTTCCATTTTATTTCATCCTCTGTAAGCACAGGCATGGGCTCGATCTTGAGGAGTTGTCCAACAGTGATGTTGAGAACTTCAGCCTGCATTATATGGTCCTTGGTTATTACCACATTGCCTACCTCGGGAACGTAAACTGTTTGCCCACAATAATATTGGGCGCGCGTACTGTCACGTGTTGTTGGCACAACAAGCGAGGGGATCGATTGCGCCGCCTGTTCTCCCAGCTGGGGAATGGTTTTCCCGCATTTTTGACAGCTGCTTGTTGTTTGCAAGATCCCGAGCTCGCCTCCTTACGTAGACGTGCTCGATTTAACTTCCTGATGTGGCGCTCATAGTCTGTGTCAACAGGCTTGGGAGCTGGTGGTTGAGCCATACGAATGAAGTGGTCAATCGTTTCCTCAGGCACTTTCTCCCTTGGGGGCGGTGGCGGTTTCGGTGCAAAATGGGCTTCCACCTGGGCCTTCGATATGGCTGCGTTTTCCTCCTCGGACCAGTCATAAGGCCTCTGCAGAAGAGGCGTGAGGCTTGGACCATATTTATATCGCTTGCCTCCGCCTGTACTTCCTGTACTACCTCGACTCGTACCGCTACGCACCATAGCTGCGGGGTGTCTCTTCTGTGATAGCTGAGGCAACGGAGACGGCTGACGGGGCTGAGTTGGACGAGGAGGAGTGGCCTGAAGCTGTGCCGGACTTGGAGGAGGAGTGGCCTGAGGTTGTGCCGGACTTGGAGGAGGAGTGGACGTCTGACGCTGTGGCGGACTTGGAGGAGGAGGAGTGGCCTGACACTTTGCCGGACTTGGAGGAGGAGTGGCCTGAGGTTGTGCCGGACTTGGAGGAGGAGTGGACATCTGACGATGTGGCGGACTTGGAGGAGGAGGAGTGGCCTGACACTTTGCCGGACTTGGAGGAGGAGTGGCCTGACACTTTGCCGGACTTGGTGGACTTGCAGGAGCGGGAGTCTGCTGACTCGGTGGCGGACTTCGATGAGGAGTCGGCTGACGCGGTGTCGGTGGCCTTGAAAGATGATGCAATCCTTTTTCCATAGGAATATACGATGTTTGGCCTCTCCGAGAAAGTGCTCGTCGTCACCTCCAGGAATGTCAAGCTGTAGGTCCGAATATGGGTCCACCACCTCATCAACCAAGACACGAGCATAGCCCGCTGGAATCGGGTTGCAATGGAAGGTTGCCTTGGGGGGATTTGTAAAAGCAACGGCGTCCGCCACCTTCATGGATATGTTCTTCATTTTGACATGTAGCTCGCAGTTAGTGTTATCCGTGATGTCATCCACGGGGTATCTATCCCGCATTGCGTCGTCCGGGGCGGAACCCATGCTGCTTCTCGGCATGGATGGGGCGGTGCTATCCAATGCTGGATCATCCGCTAGCTCCTGCAGCTGCTGAGACCCCCTTTGCTGGCTAAGTGAGTCGATATGCTCCTGCTGCCGCTGGAATTTGACTGCCAATTCCGCTTGACTTGCTTCTAGTCCTTCAAGGCGTTCATAGTCCCGCTTCCTCTGCTCCTCCTCCATCTTCCTCTTCTTCTCCTCCGCAATCTTCTTTCTCGCACGGGTTCTGTAGTCGTTGTTCCAGTCTGAAAACCCCTCATACCACGGAATAGCGCCCTTACCTCGTGTTCTTCCCGGGTGTTCAGGATTTCCCAGGGCACGCGTAAGCTCGTCGTTCTCTCTGTTGGGCTGGAACACCCCCGATCGTGCCTCTTCTATTGCAACAAGTATCGCATCGTCGGCTCCCTTCAGACTTGCCCTCGTCGAAACATTGCCTGTCTTCGGGTCCAACTCCCCCCCATGCGCATAGAACCAAGTCCTGCACCTGGGGGGCCAGCTCTTAGTAACCGGAGTGACACATGCATCCTCCATCTCTTTCTCAGACTTATCCCACTTAGGCATTGCCACCGCATAGCCACCTGGCCCCAGCATATGGAACTTATCCTTTTTTTCGGCATTCTTCTTGTTTATTCTCGACCGTTCCTTAGCTAATTCTGAATCCTTGAATTTCACGAAATCGTCCCAATGAGCATGTTGGTTCTCTAGTGTTCCCTCGAATACTGGAGTCTTCCTTCCTC
>LR880970.1:13464570-13478774 GCA_904067115.1 Aegilops sharonensis | reverse complement strand
GTCCTGAAAGGTTACTGAGAGCAGGCCAATCATTGATGGTCACGAACAGCAACGCCTTTAGGTCAAATTCTTCCCCCATGTGCTCATCCCACGCACGTACACCTGTTCCATTCCACAGTTGTAAGAGTTCTTCAACTAATGGCCTTAGGTACACATCAATGTCGTTGCCGGGTTGCTTAGGGCCTTGGATGAGCACTGGCATCATAATGAACTTCCGCTTCATGCACAACCAAGGAGGAAGGTTATACAAACATAGAGTCACAGGCCAGGTGCTATGGTTGCTTCTCTGCTCCCCAAAAGGATTAATGCCATCTGCGCTTAGACCAAACCATACGCTCCTTGCGTCATCTGCAAACTCCTTCCCATACTTTCTTTCGATTTTTCTCCACTGCGACCCGTCAGCGGGTACTCTCAACTTTCCGTCTTTCTTACGGTCTTCTCTGTGCCATCGCATCGCCTTGGCATGCTCTTTGTTTTGGAACAAACGTTTCAACCGTGGTATTATAGGAGAATACCACATCACCTTGGCAGGAATCTTCTTCCTGGGGCGCTCGCCCTCGACATCACCAGGGTCATCGCGGCTGATCTTATAGCGCAATGCACCACATACCGGGCAAGCGTTCAAATCCTCGTACTCACCGCGGTATAGGATGCAATCATTAGGGCATGCATGTATCTTATGCACCTCTAATCCTAGAGGACAGACAACCTTCTTTGCTTCGTACGTACTCTCGGGCAATTCGTTGTCCTTTGGAAGCATATGCTTTATCATTACCAGCAACTTTCCAAATCCTTTGTCAGATACACCATTCTCTGCCTTCCATTGCAGCAATTCCAGTGTGGTGCCCAACTTTTTCTTGTCACCAACGCAATTCGGGTACAACAATTTTTTGTGATCCTCTAACATGCGCTGCAACTTCTTCTTCTCCAAATCACTTGCGCAGTTTCTCTTTGCATCGGCAATGGCCCGACCTAGATCATCAACGGGCTCATCTGATGCCTCTTCTTCAGCTTCTTCCCGCATTGCCGGCTCAGCTTCTTCCCGCATTACCGGCTCAGCTTCTTCCCCCATTGTTGTATCATTGTATTCAGGGAACCCATGGCCAGGATAGCTGTCATCGTCCTCTTCTTCTTCATTGTCTTCCATCATAACCCCTCTTTCTCCGTGCTTGGTCCAAACATTATAGTGGGGCATGAAACCGGACTCAAACAGGTGGACGTGAATGGTTCTTGACGTAGAGTAATTGCGACCATTCTTACAGCCAGCACATGGACAAGGCATAAAACTATCCGCCCGCTTGTTTGCCTCAGCCGCAAGCAGAAAAGTATGCACGCCCTCAACGAACTGGGGAGAGCATCGGTCATCGTACATCCATTGCCGGCTCATCTTCATTACACAACACCGAATAGACCAAATTAATACAAGTTCATACATAAAGTTCATACAACACTTAAATGCGACAAACAAATAACTCTCTAGCTAAAGCATTTAAATGCAACAACAAATGCGATCAAGATCGCAACTAAGGTAACAATTGATCCAACAGCATAATGATACCAAGCCTCACTATCGATGGCATATTTTCTAATCTTTCTAATCTTCAAGCGCATTTTCTCCATCTTGATCTTGTGATCCTCGACGACATCGGCAACATGCAACTCCAATTCCATCTTCTCCCCCTTAATTCTTTTTAATTTTTCTTTCAAGTACTTGTTTTCTCTTTCAACTAAATTTAACCTCTCGACAATAGGGTCGGTTGGAATTTCCGGTTCACATACCTCCTAGATAAAAATATCTATGTCAACTTGATGGGCATAATTTGTCATAAACACGAAATGCAACAAATAGTTCTAAAAGAGAATATACCACATCCGAATCATAACAAGGACGAGGGCCGACCGGGACGGATATCAAAACCATGGCACTATGTATAACAAACAAAGTACGGGTAAGATAATTATACGAGTAACTATATATCCAAATCACACAAACATCAATTTTTTATATAAAATTTCATGAACAAGAGGCTCACCACAAGGTGGTGCCGGTGACGAGACGGTGCGGGCGATCGACGGTGGTTACGACGGAGATTTAGAAGGCACTAAGTAAAACACACGTACATATGCAAACTAAGTGTTATTTTTGACCTCAAATTGCATATAAATCAAATACTAGCACATATATATTTCCTCCCAAATTACTAAACTCACAAATTAATCACTATATAAAGCATTGCAAGAGCTAATCTAGCAATGAGAGATGAAAGGACAAAGTTGCTAACCTTTGTGATCATTTGAATGGATGGGGGCCTTCAAATCTTGACAAATTTTGGGCAAAATGTGTGATGAGCTTGAGAGGAAGAGGGGAAGAACAGAGAGGAGAGGGGAAAGGGGAAGAACAGAGAGAGCTCGGGTGGACGAAGGGTTTATGTAGGACGACCTTTAGTACCGGTTCGTGCCAAGAACCGGTACTAAAGGGCCTGGAGGGGCCCCTGTCTGACAACATCCTGCCACCACTCTCATTAGTACCGGTTCGTGGCACGAACCAGTGCTAAAGGTTCGCCACGAACCGGTACTAATGAAAGCAGCCCGACTAGCTGTTGGAACCGGCACTAATGTATACATTAGTGCCGGCTCAAATTCAAACCGGCACTAATGTGCTTCACGTTTGACCCTTTTTATACTAGTGAAATAAACTCATATACCTAAATTTTCTTACTAAAAATAAACTAGTTATATTAATTCAACTAGTTTAACTAAGCATTTACTAAAAATAAACTAGTTATATTAATTAATTCATCTAAACAATAGAAAACAAAAAATAAGTAAAAAAAATATGTGTGTGTGTGTGTGTGTGTTTGTACGTACCTGTGTGTGTAGTGTGTGTGTGTGTGTATGTGTGTGTATGGGTGTGTGTATGTGTGTGTGTATGTGTGTGTGTGGGCGGGCATACGGGCGGCGGGGGCGGCGACGACGGGCGGCGAGGGCGGCGGGGGCGGCGATGACGACGGGTGGCGCGGGGCGCGCGACGACGACGGGGACGACGACGGGCGGCGGGGGCGGCGAGGGCGGCGGGGGCGGCGGGGACGACGACACGGCGGCGTCGGCTTCGGCGCGATAGATCGATGTCGCGCGAGAAGTGGAACGAAGTGATTGACGATAACTGATTTTTCGTAAATGTAGTATATATAGGAGGAGCCTTTAGTACCGGTTGGAGCCTCCAACCGGTACTAAAGGCCAATTTTGGCCAGCCCAAGCGGCGGGAAACGAGGGCCTTTAGCACCGGTTGGTGGCTCCAACCGATACTAAAGGGCAACGCCTTAGTACCGGTTGGAGCCACCAACCGGTACTAATAGTCGTGCGCTGCCACCCGCAGTGCGCTATTTTTAGTCCCACCTCGCCGAGCGAAGGGCAGCCGCACTGGTTTATAAACCCAGTCGCGGCTGCCCTTTCGAACTCCTCTATATAGCAGGCTTCTGCGCCTAACTAGGGTGCGCTGCCCTGTGAACCCGCTGGCCCTTCTGGGTCTGAATTTGCACACCCTAGGTTTGGCAGGCCCACCGGGCAGCGCCCCAACAATTTTTTATATAATTTTTTTCTTTTCTGCATTATTTATTTTCTTCTATTTATTTTTGAGTAATTTTTATATAGTTTTTTCTTTTATGCTTTATTTTTTTCTTCTATTTATTTCTGAGTAGTTTTTTTTGTTGTATTTAGTTTCTTTGTGAATATTTTTGCTTTATATAATTTTTTTTCTTTTCTGCATTATTTATTACCTTCAACATTTTCGGAGTTTGTTTTGTAGTGATTTTCATTTTCACGGTCATTTAGCTCTGATCTAAGCAAATCGGTAACTGAAAAACAGCAAATGATGTTAGAACGTGTTGGAAATTGATGACGTCGCTTTGAATGCTTCATAATGCCGGCTAAAAAAAGTCTGGAGTTCAAATAAGTTAAAAAAATGAAGTTCCTGTGTAACTAATGAGTTCTCGTCCGAAACCCTGATACTCCGAAAGAGATTGTCCAGTTTGTACACGAAGTTCGTCCAGTTTTTGCCGTGACCCTCTCTCTACTCTTTCGCACATGCTATGCGGGTGAAATTATGATACCTTCTGAAAGTGCATTATATCGACTAGGGGGGGGGGTGAATAGGCGATTTTTATGAATTCTTCACTGAGGAATTTGCAGGTGAGGAAATTCCTTAGCGAAGAACTACTTGCAGCGGAATAAGTACTCAGAAGTAAGCATAACAAAATACACGCATGGTCATCATGATGAAATGAATACACTCACAGAGTACAGAAAGCGTAAACACAGGATAACACAAGATGAAGACAAACAGACTCAAGAAATTGAACTGAGCAAATTGAGAAAGTCTCCAGTCAATGTCTTCAAACACAGATATGACCAAACACTCAACACAGTAATGAGGAAATGAAAGAGTTGAGGAAATAGAACCAGTAAGGTTGGTGAAGACAATGATTTGGTAGACCAGTTCCAACTGCTATCTCAGTTGTACGTCTGGTTTGGAGCGGCTGAGTATTTAAACTCGAGGACACACAGTCCCGGACACCCAGTCGCTGAGCACCCAGCTCAGGACACCAAGTCCTCACCGTATTGTCCTTGAACTAGGGTCAAACAGACCTCGTCCAATCACTCGTGGTAAGTCTTCAGGCGACTTCCAAACCTTCACAGACTCAGTCACTCGGCGATCCACAATTCCTCTTGGATGCTCTAGACCATGACGCCTAACCGTTTGGAAGAAGCACAGTCTTCAAAGGTAACAAGCGTCGGATCCACGCGGGATCAATCTCTTCGGTGATGCTCAATCACTTTGGGTTTGTAGGGGTTTGGTTTTGGGTTTTCCTCACTCGATGATTTTCACTCAAAATCTTCGGAGGATGGGATGCTGTCAAATGACAAGTGTCAAGTTCTCTCTGAGCAGCCAACTAGCTAGTGGTTGTAGGGGGCGGCTATTTATAGCCTAGGGAGCAGCCCAACATGATAAGACATAAATGCCCTTCAATGATATGACCGTTAGGTGGATAAGATATTTTGGGACAGCTGGCGCGCAACACAGCAACGGTCAGAAATTTGACTCTCAAATTCCTCAGGGCTATGATGTTCCTCACTGTGTAGGCAATCCGCACTGGCGAATTCCTAACTCCTCAGTCAGAACAAATTCCTCAGCGACCAGAAGAACTTCGTCTCTGTCACTAAAGAAATTGACTGAACTATATGAGATTTCCAAAGGCTTCACTCGAAGGGATTGGTAGGTCTAGGATTTTGAGTTGAGCATCACATGGAAATTTTTCCTTAGTATTTCCTGGATCCCCTTTAACAGTACGGTGTTTCCTATGACTCAAGAAAGAGAAAAGCGAAACTACGAAAACAAAAGTCTTCATGCTTCATGTTCCTCAAATGAATATCAAGTCTTCAAGGTCACACCAATTTCTTCACTTTCAAAGTCTTCAGAAAGTCTTCAGAATACCAAAGTCTTCAGACGAAGAACTTCATTTTTAGGGGCCGACTTTCTCTGTAAATATCAAACTCCTCATAGACTTATAGACCTGTGTACACTCATAAACACATTAGTCCCTTAACCTATAAGTCTTCAATACACCAAAATCACTAAGGGGCACTAGATGCACTTACAATCTCCCCCTTTTTGGTGATTCATGACAATATACGTTAAGTTTTCAACGGGGATAAACATATGAAGTGTAAATACTGATATTCAGGAATTTGATTGCAAGATATATAAGAACTCCCCCTGAAGATGTGCATAGGAATTTGCTTTTGAAGCAATGCACATTTGAAGAGTTGAATCATGGAGATCTCCCCCTATATCTTGTAATTCATACACGCATTTGACATATAATATGAAGAATTTGAAATGCATGATGAAATATGGTGACTGATGTAATTCAGCATGCGTGTATTAACATATAACGAAGAATAAGCATGCAGAGGAACACATCAAAAGTATCAGAGCACCATCGGGTTTAAGATTACAACTCGATCCAATAAAAGTTTCAGAAGAGCGAGAGTTGTAACTTAGCAAAAAAAACGCCCATATAATAGACCCGCTTGAAGACTAACTCAAATTTCTCCCCCTTTGTCATCGAATGACCAAAAAGGATCGAAACTGAGGACTAACGCCCCTGAAGAATATCAAGTTGATGGAGGAGCGCCAGCGTTGTCGGGGTCGGTTGTCGTAGTAGGGCCTGCCGCAGTGTCGTCCAAGTCTTCATTTTCATCAGTGTCGCGCGATGAAGAATAGGAGCTGGCCACCAAGGAAGGAACCTTGACCTTCTTGAATTTCTTCGGCGGAGGTGCAGACCAGTCAAATTCTTCCTTGAGACCCATTTTCTTCAGATCTTCTGCGCTGTAGACATGAGATAGAACAGCCCAGGTACGGTTGAAGGTTTCATGGAGGTAGTATTGGTTTTTCTTCACTGCATTGTGTGTTGAGGTCATGTTGTGAAGAATTGGACCAAACTGACGCTTGACCCATTTATGATTGCGATCAACCTTCTGATGAAGACTGAGGAGTAACTCATTATCAGTCATCATCCTGGGTGTTGTGGCTTGAGGATTGCTTGGCAGAGGTGTTGGCTGGCAGAGTCATGTGTGGCAGAGTCATCATTGGTGGAGTAGGATGCAGCCTTGCGAAATTGACCATCCAATGGACGAATGCCTTCATCTATCACAGCAGTTGCCTTGCCTTTGTCATCAGCTGAGGAAAATGTCCGTTTGAGGACTTCAATTGGAGGCAAGTAGCTGCAGTGGTTCAGAGTATCAGCCTTGTAATTGAGTGAAGACCTTGTCCTGATGAACCTCATAATCCATGGAGCATAAGGCTTCAGCTCAAATGGTGACATAGCAATATTAGCCAGAGTCCTCATGAAGAAATCATGGAAGTTGACGGGAACGCCATGAATGATATTGAAAAGCATATTCTTCATGATGCCAACGACTTCTTCATCATTTGAGTCGTGGCCTTTGATAGGACTCATTGTCTTCGTCAGAATGCGATAGACAGTCCGAGGCACATACAGTAATTCCTTGACGAGGAATTTGGTTCGTGGGGCCTGCCCTGGCTTCAAAGGCTTCATCAGCACTTGCATGTAATGATTTGTAAGCTCAGGTTCATTGTAGATGCAACGAGCACTGTCGGTGTCAAAACCGGCGGATCTCGGGTAGGGGGTCCCGAACTGCGCGTCTAGGCGGATGGTAACAGGAGACAAGGGACATGATGTTTTTACCCAGGTTCGGGCCCTCTCGATGGAGGTAATACCCTACTCCTGCTTGATTAATATTGATGATATGGGTAGTACAAGAGTATATCTACCACGAGATCAAGGAGGCTAAACCCTAGAAGCTAGCCTATGGTATGATTGTTGTTCGTCCTACGGACTAACCCTCCGGTTTATATAGACACCGGATAGGTTAGGGTTACACAGAGTCGGTTACAATGGTAGGAGATCTATATGTCCGTATCGCCAAGCTTGCCTTCCACGCCAAGGAAAGTCCTATCCGGACACGGGACGAAGTCTTCAATCTTGTATCTTCATAGTCCAGGAGTCCGGCCAATGGTGATAGTTCGGCTATCCGGACACCCCCTAATCCGGGACTCCCTCAGTAGCCCCCAAACCAGGCTTCAATGACGATGAGTCCGGCGCGTTGATTGTCTTCGGCATTGCGAGGCGGGTTCTTCTCCAAATTCCATATACTTGTCGAATAGTGTCCGGCTTCTGATAAATGCTGCACTCCTTGGCTTCTATGCCCAATAATGGCCATCTTCCACGTGTTTGAATGAATGCGAAAAGCCAGGGTATTTTTACAATTACCCCCCTAGCTGTGCAAATGAGCTGCTTATAAAAGGGGCAAGGATCTAGATCTGAGTCACACCATCCCCCCTTCGCGAGCTTTCATCGGAGCGCCTTTGACCAAAGCCCATTCCATCATGGACAGTCGACGCGGCTCCTCCTCTCGCGCTCCCAGCCCTCAGCCCGGAAATTGGGAGAGATGCTCAGTCCCGCATAGCGAGCTAGTTATACTCCAAGCCAAGGGATTTCTCCCCCCGGCCTTCATGGTTCCGGTTCGAGCCGGACTTGCCACCTACAAGGGCGGAAAGCAAGCGGAGAGCGTGCCCGATCCCTCTAAAGGAGGGCGGGTATGCTTCATCTCTTATCTAGTAAGAGGACTCGGATTTCCAATCCATCCGTTTCTCCGGGGGCTCTTGGAGTTTTACGGCCTCCAGTTGCACCACCTTACTCCTGCCTCCATCCTGCACATCGCGGGCTTCGTGGCCCTTTGCGAACTGTTCTTGGGCGCCGAGGCTCATTTCGGGCTGTGGAAGAGATTGTTCTGCCTAGTACCCCGTTCTCATGAGGGGTCAATATATCAAGTGGGCGGAGCCGAGCTATGGCGCATCGCCGGGACCGGATACCTATCCGGAACCCCGAAGAAGGCGTCCGAAGACTGGCCTTCGGAATGGTTTTACATGGAGGATGTCCCGCTGCCGGATCCTGTTTGGATCGGCCTTCCGGAGTTCAGCAATGATCCTCTGAAGAAGCGCCTAAGCTGGCACCCTCGGAGCCCCCGGAGGGAAAATGACCGGGATGTCCTCTATTTGATGAGCCGAATAAGATTATTGGCTCATGCCGGATTGACCATGATTGGAGTCATGGCAATCTGCATTATGAGGGGAGTGCAGCCGCTCCAATACAGGGGCCACCCCATGTGGGACTTCAACGGGAGGACGATGCCACCCCCCACGGCCGCAAAGGGCCGGGATCGGTCACCGAACTGGTGAAGATCTTGTCTGCCATGTATAAAGGAGAGGAGGAGGATTTCCTCCGCGTCAATCCACTGAAGGAGTTTTCTTCGAATAATCCTCGAAGCTGGGTAAGCAAACATCTTTGTGACCTGTCCGATCCATGTTCCCGTGGTTAAATATCTCATTTCATGGTTTTTGTGCAGGAACTGCGCCGGACTATGGAGAAGATACACAGCCCGCCCCCACAACCCGAGGATCCGGAGCGGTCCCTCGATCCGACCTCCGAAGAGGATCCGGATATAAAGGTGGATTTGATCGACGGGGTGTTCTACCAACATAGCATCGACAATGCTTTGGTTGCCATTACGACTGATTACCCCGGAACCCCGTCCGTGTCAAGGGGAGGACTGAGTGGGAGGGCACGAAGCAATTCAATTGCTGGTGCCTTGTAGTGAGTATTTTCTGACATCCCGTCCAGCACCCGGGAGTTCACATCTTCAGAATCTCCGGTGATGTGCAGCGTCGCATAGAATTGAAGAATGAGTTCTTCATTCCAATAACAGATATCAGTGCAGAAATTCAGCAAACCAGCATCGTGAAGAACACTGAGGACTGGCTTGAAGCCTGGCAGAGATTCCATGTCCACGTGAGGAATATGTGCTTGATCGAAGACTTTGTCTTTGTTGAATAGCACAGAAGAATAGAAATTGGCTTGACTAGCAGTCCAGAAACGCCTCTTCCTTATGCGAGCAGAGTCATACGGGTTGTAATCAGTGAAGAAAACATGCTCGCCAAAGAAGTTTTTAGCCTTGAACTTTTGCTTGCGCGAGAATGGATCCTTTGGTTTTGGCAGAGGAGTGTCAATGAGTTGCATCACTACCTCAGGAATCGCAATCTCAGGTTCTTCAGGCTAAGGATTTTCTGGTTCCTCTTCATATGCAGTCTGCGTGTTGAAAGGAGTAGCAGCAGCAGGTTCTTCAGCACTAGTGGCTGGAATTTCTTCATGCACGGACGAGGTGGGATGAGTTTCTTCAGAGCCCATCTGAACTGTTTGTGCAGGGGACTGAGGAATTTGTTGTATTGGGGGAAGAGTGGAGAATTTGGATGCTGACTGAGGGAGTCTTGGATTAGGGGGTGTCCGGATAGCCGGACTACCATCATCAGCCGAACTATCATTTGCCGGACTATCATCATCGACCGGACTCCAAGACTATGAAGATACAAGATTGAAGACTTCCCCCCGTGTCCGGATGGGACTTTCCTTGGCGTGGAAGGCAAGCTTGGCGATACGGATATGTAGATCTCCTACCATTGTAACCGACTCTATGTAACCCTAGCCCTCTCCGGTGTCTATATAAACCGGATGGCTCTAGTCCGTAGGACAACAATCACAACCCTTACAATCATACCATAGGCTAGCTTCTAGGGTTTAGCCTCCTTGATCTCGTGGTAGATCCACTCTTGTAAACATCCACAATATCAATATCAATCAAGCAGGACATAGGGTTTTACCGCCATCTAGAGGGCCCGAACCTGGGTAAACATCGTGTCCCTTGTCTCCTGTTACCATCCGCCTAGACGCACAGTTCGGGACCCCCTACCCGAGATCCGCCGGTTTTGACACCGACATTGGTGCTTTCATTGAGAGTTCCTCTGTGTCGTCACCGATAGGCTTGATGGCCTCTTCAATCAACAACGACGCAGTCCTGGGTGAGACCTTTCTCCCCGGACAGATCTTCGTATTCGGCGGCTTCGCACTGCGGGCCAACTCCCTTAGCCATCTGGAGCAGATCGGAAGCTACGCCCCTGGCCGTGAGGTCAGGTTTGGAAGCCTAAACTTCACGGCCGATATCCGTGGGGACTTGATCCTCGATGGATCCGAGCCACAGCCGGGCGTGCCGCGCTGTCACGATGGGTATGACCTAACTCTGCCGCCGGACAGCCCCTTGGAGGCCGCACACGAATCCGCTCCGACTCATAGTCTGGAGCCGATCACTCGAATCGAGGATGGATGGTTGGACACCGCCTCGGGAGCCGCAATTCCTACGGCGATGGAGCCGAACACTCACCTTGTCCCACGTAAAGCCTATGACTCCGAGGTGCCGGACTCCCTGCCGGACTCCGAGCCTCCCGCGCCCCTGCCAGTCGAATCCGATTGGGCGCCGATCATGGAATTCACCGCTGCAGACATCTTTCAGCACTCGCCCTTCGGCGATATCATAAACTCATTGAAGCATCCCTCGCTATCCGGAGAGCCCTGGCCGAACTACGGCCAGGACGGTTGGGACGCGGATGACGAAGAAATTCAGATCCCACCCACCACCCACTTCGTAGCCACCGTCGACGATTTAACCGACGTACTCGACTACGACTCCGAAGACATCGACGGTATGGACGACGATGCCGGAGACTACCAGGAACCAGTGCCTACAGGACACTGGAAAACCACCTCGTCATACGACATATACATGGTGGACACCCCAAAAGATGGGGACGGCGAAGAAGCAGCGGAGGCCGATTCCTTAAAGAAACAGCCCAAGCGCCAACGTCAGCGGCGCCGCTCTAATTCCCGCCACGGCAAGAATGGAGATTCCGGCACAGGAGATAATAACACCCCAGAAAGTGCCGAAGACAATTCCCTCCAGCACGATCCAGCGCAGGAGGAAGCAGAAGCAAGCCCTCAGGAGAGGGCGGCAGACGAAGAGGTCGAGGATGACAATTACTTACCTCCCTCCGGAGATGAGGCAAGCCTCGGCGACAACGAATTCATCGTGCCTGAGGATCCCGTCGAACAAGAGCGTTTTAGACGCAGGCTAATGGCCATGGCAAACAGCCTAAAGAAAAAGCAACAACAGCTTCAAGCTGATCAAGACCTCCTGGCCGACAGATGGACCAAGGTCCTCGCGGCCGAAGAGTACGAACTCGAACGCCCCTCCAAAAGTTACCCAAAACGCAAATTGCTCCCCCGATTAGAGGAGGCAGCATCACCAGCGCACAATACGGCAGACCGACCACCTCGTGGCCGTGATAGAGAGGCGTGCAAGCCCTCCACCAAAACTGTACCCCGGCATCGCTCTAAAAGCAGGAAGCCACGGGGGAACGCGCCGGACTTGCGAGATATATTGGAGGACAAGGCAAGACAATCCAGATCTATCTATGGATCACGTGGACGCCCAACGACCGACGACGAATACCGTCGCACCGGATACAACTACTCCGGCCGGGCAGAACACAGCAGACAACGCTCTCTCGAGCTACGTCGCGATATTGCCCAATACAGAGGCGCCGCACACCTACTATGCTTCACTGACGAAGTAATGGATCATCAAATCCCTGAAGGGTTCAAACCCGTTAATATCGAATCCTACGATGGCACAACAGACCCCGCGGTCTGGATTGAGGACTATCTCCTCCATATACACATGGCCCGCGGCGACGACCTTCACGCCATCAAATATCTCCCGCTCAAGCTTAAAGGACCAGCTCGGCATTGGCTTAACAGCCTGCCCGCAGAGTCAGTTGGATGCTGAGAAGACCTGGAAGCCGCATTCCTCGATAACTTGCAGGGCACATATGTGCGACCACCGGACGCAGATGACCTAAGCCACATAATCCAGCAGCCAGACGAATCGGCCAGGCAATTCTGGACGCGGTTCCTAACAAAGAAAAATCAAATCGTCGACTGTCCGGATGCAGAGGCACTCGCTGCCTTCAAACATAACATCCGCGACGAGTGGCTGGCCCGGCA
Organism: Aegilops sharonensis; assembly: GCA_904067115.1. Classification (NCBI taxonomy): domain Eukaryota; kingdom Viridiplantae; phylum Streptophyta; class Magnoliopsida; order Poales; family Poaceae; genus Aegilops; species Aegilops sharonensis. The sequence continues at coordinate 13,466,241 of LR880970.1, read as the reverse complement.
CCTAGGACAGGAGAAGCCGAAATCTATGGCAGCCCTTACATCCCTCATGACCCGCTTCTGTGCGGGAGAGGATAGCTGGCTCGCTCGCAGTAACAACCTCAGCAAAAACGCTGGCAGTCCGGATACTAAGGACCGCAATGGCAGGTTGCGTCGAAACAAAAACAAACGCCGCACTAACGGCGACAACAATGAGGATACGACAGTTAACGCCGGATTCCGAGGCTCCAAACCCGGTCAACGGAAGAAGCCATTCAAAAGAACCACTCCGGGCCCGTCCAATTTGGACCGAATACTCGACCGCTCTTGTCAAATTCATGGAACCCCCGAAAAGCCAGCTAACCATACCAACAGAGATTGTTGGGTATTCAAGCAGGCAGGCAAATTAATCGCCGAAAACAGTGACAAGGGGCTACACAGCGATGGCGAGGAAGAGACCCGGCCGCCGAACAACAGAGGACAAAAGGGATTCCCCCCTCAAGTTCGGGCGGTAAACATGATATACGCAACGCATATTCCCAAGAGGGAGCGGAAGCGTGCACTAAGGGACGTATACGCGATGGAGCCAGTCACCCCAAAATTCAACCCATGGTCCTCTTGCCCGATCACTTTCGATCGAAGAGACCACCCGACCAGCATCCTCCATGGCGGATTCGCCGCATTGGTTTTAGACCCAATCGTTGATGGATTTCACCTCACGAGAGTCCTTATGGACGGCGGCAGTAGCCTGAACCTGCTTTATCAGGATATAGTGCGTAAGATGGGCATAGACCCCTCAAGGATTAAACCTACAACGACGACCTTCAAAGGCGTCATACCAGGTGTCGAGGCCAATTGTACAGGCTCAGTTACACTGGAAGTGGTCTTCGGATCCCCGGATAATTTCCGAAGCGAGGAGTTAATCTTCGACATAGTCCCGTTCCGCAGCAGCTATCACGCTCTGCTCGGACGAACCGCGTTTGCAAAATTCAACGCGGTGCCGCATTATGCATACCTTAAGATCAAGATGCCAGGCCCTCGTGGAGTCATCACGGTCAATGGAAACACGGAACGCTCCCTCCGAACGGAGGAACATACAGCGGCTCTCGCGGCAGAAGTACAGAGCAGCCTTTTAAGGCAATTCTCGAGTCTGGCCGTTAAACGGCCGGACACGACCAAACGTGCCCGGAGCAACATCAACCAAGACCACCTGGCACGTTCCGTGCACGCGTAGCAATGCGGCCCCAACCCCAGCCCTCGCAAAATTGCAAGACAAACTCTCCGAGTCCATAATTACGCCCTGGAGATACCATGGGCATAGGGGGAAGGGCACAACCACAACAGACCCAGAGTGTGGTTCGACCACACCAGGGGCTCCCAAGTGTGTCGCTCTTTTTTCTTTTATTTTTCTCTTTTTTATCCAGAACTCAGTCCAGCGGCGCACCTGCCGAACTCATGATGCAACAGCCAGGGAAGGACAAAGGCCGCGACGGACACTCAGGTGGTCTCCATCACAAGCATTAAATTTGTTAAAATACAACATTCCGTGGCCTACCCCTGGAGGGAGACGCCTTTAATTCGTCCAAACCCTTGCTTTCCGCACTATTTGTATCATTCCGCACTGATAGCATATCTTCTCGAATAAAATGCAGCACTTTTTGCCTTTAATTGCATTACTTTATATATATATGTTCA
>LR880970.1:13429891-13442140 GCA_904067115.1 Aegilops sharonensis | reverse complement strand
GATATCCCAAAAGACCTCAAGCAAATACAAAAATTGACCGGATGCGTAGCGGCTCTAAGCCGCTTTATCTCCCGTCTAGGAGAAAAGGCATTACCCCTCTATCGCCTCCTCAGGCGCACCGAACACTTCGAGTGGACGGATGCTGCCACCGCCGGACTCGAAGAAATAAAGGCCATATTGGCAACAAATCCGGTCCTGGCTGCGCCCAACCTGGGCGAACCAATGTTTTTATACATCGCAGCTACGCATCAAGTTGTAAGCGCGGTACTCGTCGTCGAACGAGAAACAGAAGGGCATAAATTCCCTCTTCAAAAACCAGTATACTACGTATCCACTGTGTTAACCCCCTGTAAGTCCCGCTACCCGCACTATCAGAAGATAGCATACGCGGTGTTCATGGCATCCCGGAAGCTCCGACACTACTTTCAAGAGTGTTCGATAACAGTGGCCTCTGAAGTACCACTTAACGACATTATAAACAACCGCGACGCGACGGGCAGGATTGCAAAATGGGCCATTGAGCTCTTACCATTTGATATATCTTACAAACCTCGGCGAGCTAAAAAGTCACAAGTTTTGGCTGACTTCGTCGCTGAATGGACCGAAGCCGAACTCCCTAAAGAATACGGCGCATACTCCAATTGGATTATGCACTTCGACGGCTCTAAAATGTTAGCCGGGCTGGGGGATGGTGTCGTATTGACGTCCCCGACCGGAGACACAGTCCAATACGTACTTCAGATAATGTACACGGACTCTAACAACGCAGCCGAATATGAGGCCCTTTTAGACGGTCTCCGGATGGCAATCTCCAATGGGCATTCAACGCCTAGAGGTGCGCGGGGACTCAAACCTCGCAATATCCCAAATAAACGGAGACTTTGACGCCAAAGATCCGAAATGGCAGCATATCACAACGCTGTCCTAAAAATGTCAGCCCGGTTCGAAGGACTTGAATTCCATCACGTAGCCCGAGACAATAACCAAGCAGCCGACGTACTGGCACGCATTGGCGCAAAACGTGACGCTGTCCCTCCTAACCTCTTCCTGGAACGGCTCTTCACGCCATCCGTACTATGGGAAGAGGAGTCCGGAACTAACAATCCAGACCAAGCAGCACCAACCGGCGATCCAGCCGATGACATAACACCTTCCGCCCATGACATAATGGCAGTAATTGCCCCGTGGACAGAACCATTCCTCGCCTACTTGCTTAGGCAGGAGCTTCCCGAAGACCAAAATGAGGCCCGCTGCATTGTCCGGCGATCTAAAGCCTACAAGGTCTATGAGGAAGAACTTTATAAGAAAAGCACAACCGGAGTCCTTCAAAGGTGTATCTCCGAAGAGGAAGGGCGGAACCTCCTGGCTGAAATTCATGCCGGACTAGGCGGACACCACGCTGCAGCTCGGGCCCTTGTAGGAAAGGCATTCCGTACAGGATTTTATTGGCCGACGGCCCGAGCAGATGCTCAGGACTTAGTCCAAAGATGCGTTGGTTGTCAGCTCTTTGCTAATCAGAGCCACATGCCACCCACCGCCCTCAAAACTATACCCATTACCTGGCCGTTCGCGGTCTGGGGGCTTGACATGGTTGGACCACTTAAAGGGGGAACCCACAAGCAAAGGTACCTATTGGTCATGGTGGATAAATTCACCAAATGGATAGAGGCCAAGCCAGTTAAAACGGCAGAGTCCGGACCAGTGACAGACTTTATATCCGGGGTAGTACACCGTTATGGTGTCCCCCAAAACATCATCACCGATAACGGCACGAACTTCACCGCCGACGAGGTTAAATCATGGTGCAAAAATATGGGCATCAAGCTCGATTACGCTTCAGTCTATCATCCTCAAACCAACGGTCAAGTGGAACGAGCAAATGGTCTAATAATGAGCGGCATCAAACCCAGACTAGTGCGGTCCCTTACGAAATCTGACACGCACTGGGTAGAGGAGCTTGACTCCGTACTCTGGGGGCTGCGGACAACGCCCAACCGTACTACCGGATTCACACCATTTTTTATGGTATACGGCGCAGAAGCAGTTTTGCCCTGCGACGTCATTCATGACTCACCTCGAGTGCGCATGTACGAAGAAAGAGAAGCCGAGTTGGATCGGCAGGACAGCTTGGACACATTGGAGGAAGAGCGCGACGTCGCCAAGGCTCGTCCCGCATTCTATCAGCAACAGGCTCGAAGATATGAAAGCAGAGAAGTACGGGCCAAGACTTACAACGTTGGCGAACTGGTTCTACGCCTGCCGCACAAGAAGAAGGACAAGCTCAAGCCCAAATGGGAAGGCCCCTTCATCATCGATCAAGTCCTGACCGGCAGAGCGTACCGTCTACGAAATGCATCGGATAACCGACTCGAGCCGAACCCCTGGAACGCAGCCCGCCTCCGACGATTCTACGCCTAGCGCCGGACTAAGAGTTCGTCCCTTTCCCCCCGTCCAAATTTTTTTTATTTTTTTTTCTTTTCTCAGCAGCCTTTTGTTTCTCTTTTTCTTCTCAAACCTATTCACCCAAGCCTTAAAAGGCCTACTTGCGCAACGCTCGCGCGCAATTGATGTGCTATCCGCACTCATTATACCTGGGGGCTTCTTTACCAGAAGCTTAATTATACGGGCTTCATGCCCCTCACATGTGTCAAGCCTCCACATGTACCTTTTATTCACCATTATATGCATCGATATGACTTAAGTTTTGGCCAAGCTGGGTTGCCTGGCTCTTGTGCTTACCCCTAAGTTCCCGATTGTTCGGCTAGGAGGTAAAGGGAGCACCTTTGCGATTGTTACTGCCGGGTCAGCCGGATGTGTACCTCAGACTGGTGAAGCCGAAAGCTAGCGTTCTTAAGGGAATATTCGGTCGGTGACTTAAAAGATGATTTTTTGTCCACTTATTTATCTGCCCCCAGATGTTTTCTGCTTTTTTCGCAGTCCGGACATGCACTTTAGGGCATGCCACCCCCAGCGGGAAGGAACCCTTAACGGAACTATTCTCCCTGGAAGATGTTTCTTACTAACCATGTAATATAACATAACTAGTTGGGCACTTGTCTGATAAAGCACTGATGACCCCTATGCCTGGTCTCCATGCATACCCCGGTTGTTTAATAACCGAGAAGGTATTCGGACACACTCCGGACTCTAGGGTCCCGAGGTCGAAGCGAAAAGGTCGGCAAAGACAAACGATCTACAATCCGGCTAGAAGGCATTTTGTATGTCATTCTATAATACATTGTCAAATCGACTGATTGTATTCTTCCTCAATCCCGTCTAACAGGTTGTCTAATTTACAGTCCTCTTGGGAACATTTTGCGGCCAACTCCACTTGGTCGTATACTAAACTCACAGGGATCTCCTTCCCATCGGGCCCCACAGGTCTGACTTCGGCCATGTGATTGGGATCCGCCTTCTTGTACCGCGTCTTTACCATGGCCCAGGCCTCCCTGGCACCTTGGCGGCAGGCCGAAATCTTCCATAAATGGAAGCGCTGCCGCACTCCTTGTAGCTTCTCCGCAAGCTCCCCAAGACCCTCGGGTATGGAGAAGGCTGGCCATAACGCCTGGATGACGCCGCTCATAGCCTGCCGAACTCGTTCGATCAGTTGCAACAATTCGGGAAGTTGATCACCCGTTGTTACGGGCATCTCCTCCGCAGGGCGACCTGTGAGCATACCTTCAGACATATTCTGTCAAATTGACTTCCTCGCCGAACTCTTCTTTTCAAAGGAGTTCGCTCAAGCACTAACTATATATGCCGCGACGAAGCCGCTGATTCTCCTTAACGGAGCCCGACAGCTCGGCCCGAACGCCTTTCAGCTCTTCTCCAAGCTGGGTATGGGCATCCTGGAGCTTGTTCCTTTCATGCTGCACCTTATGCAGCACCCTCTTGCCGGCCTTCAGTTGGCGTAGAAGTTCTTGCCTATCCGGATCTTGTCCGGCAGCACCTGCAACGTCGTTTTTTAGACTTGCGCAAAGGCCAAACGCTACTTATACTTCTAAAATAATGCGTTACCAGGAGAGGTCCTTGCGTTTCCTCCTGTGCCAGACAATGCGGCCTCAAGTTGGGCCTTGCACTCTTGCAGCTCCTGAGACAATTGGGTATTCTTCTCGGTAAGATCCTGCATTTAATATGATCCTTAAATCAGTTAATATAACTACTTTAAGTCTCGGGGGCTACTGGCATATACAACTATTAAATTCTCTTACCAGTATGTCTTTTACATACTGCTCCGTGGCTCTGGTAAAACTATCTTGAGCGGCACGAAGGTGCGTGTCCCCCGCGTTAAAGGCATTCAACGCCTTGGGGGAGAAGCACGCGTCACGAAATACTGTCCGGCGGCGCCTGTGATTCAGGGCACTCTCCACCTCAGACTCGGTGGCGGACAGTCTTTCGGCACCTTCCGTCGGAGGAACGTCCGGCTTGCGCCTTGCGCTCGCCTCCCCCTCCTGGCCAGGTGCGGGAGCCCGGCTGGTAGAGGTTGGATTGACAACCTCCACGCCCGCAGTCCGGCGGACGCTTTTTTCCCTATAAAAGTCATGAGCACTCAAACGCTTCCTAGGAACGTTGCTCTGAAGATAATGAATTGTGAGCTACACCTTTGCGGCGACGTTTCAGTCCGCGCCGCGCTCCTCTTCCGCCTACCGGTCCGAACTGGCCCTTGTTGGTCAGTCGCCGCGGGCTCGGCTTCTCGCCCTCGGGGCGCCTCCTGCACAGTGCCATCATGTACGGTGGTCAGAAATAAGCAAGGAAGGAATGACGGTGTCAAGGCTTCGGCCACAATCACCTGGGGAGCCGGATTTAGTCCGGGGTAGTCGACCGTGATGGCGACTAAAGCATCATCCATGCTGAGCTGGTGGAACACCCCGTCGATTAGCTCCACCTTTATGTCCGGATCCTCTTCGGAGGCCGGATCTCGGGATCTCTCTGGATCCTCGGGCTGCGGAGCCGGACTTAGCATTCCCTCCACAATCCGGCGCAGTTCCTGCGTCGAGAAGAAGAACACAATATAAGAAACTTATGTTTCGAAAGGCACGGGTCGGACACGCTGAGTGTTCACTTACCCAAGGCCGGGGATTGTTCATGGAAAACCCATTTAACGGGTTCGTCCGAAGGAAATCCTCCTTCTCCCCCTTGTACAGGCCGGACAAGATCGTCGCCAGAATCTTCGGCCGATTCCGGCCCTTTGCGGCCATGACGGGTGGCATCGTCCACCCCGTTGAAGTCCCACATGGGGTGGCCCCTGTATTGCAGTGGCTGCACTCCCCGCGTAATGCATGTTGCCATGACTCCAATCATGGTCAACTGGGCGTGGGCCAGTAACCTTATTCGGCCCATCAGATAATGGACGCTCTTGTCTTCCTCCAGTCGGGGGCTCCGAGGACGCCAACTAAGGCGTTTCTTCAGAGGAGCATTGCTGAACTCCGGGAGGCCGATCCGAACAGGGTCCGGCAGCGGAGCGTCTTCTATATAAAACCATTCCGAAGGCCAGTCTTCGGGCGCCTTCTTAGGGGTTCCGGATGGATATCCGGTCCCGGCGATGCGCCATATTTCGGCGCCGCCCACTTGATATATGGACCCCTCGTGAGAGCGGGGTACAAAGCAAAACAACCTCTTCCACAGCGTGAAGTGGGGCTCGACGCCCAGGAAAAGCTCGCAAAGAGCTACGTAACCCGCAATGTGCAGGATTGAGGCGGGCGTGAGGTGATGGAGCTGGAGCCCGTAGAACTCCAGGAGCCCGCGGAGGAATGGATGTACAGGAAATCCGAGCCCCCTTATCAGATAGGGGACGAAGCATACCCGCTCCCCTTGGTTGGGATTAGGGGTAACCTCTGCTTGCTTCCCACCTTTGTAGGTGGCAAGCCCGGCTCGAACCGGAACCATGAAGGCCGGAGGGAGATATCCCCCCATTTGGAGCTTCACCAGCTCGTTGTGCGAGACAGAGCATCTCCTCCAATCTCCTGGCGAAGGGCTGGGAGCGCGAGAAAAGGAGCCGCGTTGACGGTCCATGATGGAATGGATCCTTGGTCGAAAGCGCTCCGATGAGTATTTGCGAGAGGAAGATGGTGACTTGGATCTGGATTCTTGGCTCCCTTATAGGCAGATTGATTCGCACAACTAGGGGGCAAAACATAAAAGACACCCTGGCTTTTCGCATTCGCGCGACGCGTGGAAGAGGGACATTATTGGGCGTGGAAGCCCAGGCGCGCAACATTGATAAGGACGCCGGACACTGTTCGGCAGGTACATGGAACGTAAAGGAGAACCCGCCTTGCAACGTCGAAGACTACACGCATGCTGGACTTATTGTCACTGAAGCCTGGTTCGGGGCTACTGAGGGAGTCCCGGATTAGGGGGTGTCCGGATAGCCGGACTACCGTCATCGGCCGGACTATCGTTTGTCGGACTATCATCATCGACCGGACTCCAAGACTATGAAGATAGAAGATTGTAGACTTCACCCCGTGTCCGGATGGGACTTTCCTTGACGTGGAAGGCAAGGTTGGTGATACGGATATGAAGATATCCTACCATTGTAACCGACTCTATGTAACCCTAGCCCTCTCGGGTGTCTATATAAACCGGATGGCTTTAGTCCGTAGGACAACAATCACAACCCTTACAATCATACCATAGGCTAGCTTCTAGGGTTTAGCCTCCTTGATCTCGTGGTAGATCCACTCTTGTAAACATCCACAATATAAATATCAATCAAGCAGGACGTAGGGTTTTACCTCCATCAAGAGGGCCCGAACCTGGGTAAACATCGTGTCCCTTGCCTAGACGCACAGTTCGGGACCCCCTACCCGAGATCCGCCGGTTTTGACACCGACACCCGTGTAACTGATGAGTTCTCGTCCGAAACCCTGATACTCCGAAAGAGATTGTCCAATTTATACACGAAGTTCGTCCAGTTTTTGTCGTGACCCTCTCTACTCTTTCGCACATGCTATGCGGGTGAAATGATGATACCTTCAACATTTTCAGAGTTTGTTTTGTAGTGATTTTCATTTTCACGGTTATTTAGCTCTGATCTAAACAAATAGGTGACTGAAAAACAAAAAATGATGTCAGAACGTGTTGGAAATTGATGACGTCGCTTCGAATGCTGTATAATGCCGGCTAAAAAAAAGCCTGGAGTTCAAATAAGTTAAAAAAATGAAGTGCCCGTGTAACTGATGAGTTCTTGTCCGAAACCCTGATACTCCGAAAGAGATTGTCCAGTTTGTAGTTTGTACACGAAGTTCGTCCAGTTTTTGCCGTGACCCTCTCTACTCTTTCGCACATGCTATGTGGGTGAAATGATGATACCTTCAACATTTTCAAAGTTTGTTTTGTAGTGATTTTCATTTTCACGGTCATTTAGCTCTGAAGTAAACAAATCGGTGACTGAAAAACAGCAAATGATGTCAGAACGTGTTGGAAATTGATGACGTCGCTTCAAATGCTGCATAATGTCGGCACAAAAAAAGTCTGGAGTTCAAATAAGTTAAAAAAATGAAGTGCCCGTGTAACTGATGAGTTCTCGTCCGACACCTTGATACTCCGAAAGAGATTGTCCAGTTTGTACACGAAGTTCATCCAGTTTTTGCCGTGACCCTCTCTACTCTTTCGCACATGCTATGCGGGTGAAATGATGCTACCTTCAACATTTTCAGAGTTTGTTTTGTAGTGATTTTCATTTTCACGGTCATTTAGCTCTGATCTAAACAAATCGGTGACTGAAAAACAGCAAATGACGTCAGAACGTGTTGGAAATTGATGACGTCGCTACAAATGCTGCATAATGCCGGCTCAAAAAAAGTCTGGAGTTCAAATAAGTTAAAAAAATGAAGTGCCCGTGTAACTGATGAGTTCTCGTCCGAAACCCTTATACTCCGAAAGAGATCGTCCAGTTTGTACACGAAGTTCGTCCAGTTTTTGCCGTGACCCTCTCTCTACTCTTTCGCAAATGCTAAGCGGGTGAAATGATGATACCCTCAACATTTTCAGAGTTTGTTTTGTAGTGATTTTCATTTTCACGGTCATTTATCTCTGATCTAAACAAATCGGTGACTGAAAAACAGCAAATGATGTCAGAACGTGTTGGAAATTGATGACGTCGCTACGAATGCTCCATAATGCCGGCTCAAAAAAAGTCCGGAGTTCAAATAAGTTAAAAAAAATGAAGTGCCCATATAACTGATGAGTTCTCGTTCGAAACCCTGATACTCCGAAAGAGATTGTCCAGTTTGTACACGAACTTCGTCCAGTTTTTGCCGTGAGCCTCTCTACTCTTTCGCACATGCTATGCAGGTGAAATGATGATACCTTCAAAAATTTCAGAGTTTGTTTTGTAGTGATTTTCATTTTCATGGTCATTTAGCTCTGATCTAAACAAATCGTTGACTGAAAAACAGAAAATGATGTCAGAACGTGTTGGAAATTGATGACGTCGCTTCGAATGCTGCATAATGCCGGCTAAAAAAAGTCTGGAGTTCAAATAAGTTAAAAAAACGAAGTGCCCGTGTAACTGATGAGTTCTCGTCCGAAACCCTGATACTCCGAAAGAGATTGTCCAGTTTGTACACGAAGTTCGTCCAGTTTTTGCCGTGACCCTCTCTACTCTTTCGCACATGCTATGTGGGTGAAATGATGATACCTTCAACATTTTCAGTGTTTGTTTTGTAGTGATTTTCATTTTCACGGTCATTTAGCTCTGATCTAAACAAATCGGTGACTGAAAAACAGCAAATGATGTCGAAACATGTTGGAAATTGACGACGTCGCTTCGAATGCTGCATAATACCTGCTCAAAAAAAGTCTGGAGTTCAAATAAGTTAAAAAAATGAAGTGCATGTGTAACTGATGAGTTCTTGTTCGAAACCCTGATACTCCAAAAGAGATTGTCCAGTTTGTACACGAAGTTCGTTCAGTTTTTGCCGTAACCCTCTCTACTCTTTCGCACATGCTATGCGGGTGAAATGATGATACCTACAACATTTTCAGAGTTTGTTTTGTAGTGATTTTCATTTTCACGGTCATTTAGCTCTGATTTAAACAAATCGGTGACTGAAAAATAGCAAATGATGTTAGAACGTGTTGGAAATTGATGACGTCGCTTCGAATGCTGCATAATGCCGGCTCAAAAAAATGTCTGGAGTTCAAATAAGTTAAAAAAATGAAGTGCCCGTGTAACTGATGAGTTCTCGTCCGAAACCGGTAAAGACTCATATTGAGTCCACAAATTATACACATAGAGTTTAATGAAGACCAAATGCAGAAGTAACATATTTAAATTATGCATCTGAACGCAGAAAAAATGCATTGATCAGTACCGCCTTTCAGCCAAAACGCGCTACTGCTACAGAGAAGTACATATAAAAAATATGTTGATCATCAATGATCTTTTTGTATAGAATCTAAATTGTCAATAGGAATCTACCACCGATTTAAGAACCAGCGAAGACTCCTATTGCAGCCACAGATCCTACACATAGAGTTCAATGAAGACCAAATGCTTGTGATAGTTTGAGAAGTAATATATTTAAGGTGGTCAAAATCTTGCTAGGGAAGCGAGGTGGGACTAAAAATAGCCCTGCCACAACCTCTTTAGTACCGGTTCGTGCCACGAACCGGTACTAAAGGTGCTGGCCGGGCACCAGCATCTTTAGTACCGGTTCGTGGCACGAACCGGTACAAAAGATTCGCAACGAACAGGTACTAAAGATCTCCTCCCGCCTAGTCATTTGAACCGGCACTAATGGACACATTAGTGCCGGGTCATATGCAAACCGGTACTAATGTTTATCAGATTTGACCCTTTTTCTACTAGTGACCTAACATCTAATGCCGGATGCCGCATCCAAGCCACAATTCTTGGACCGGGTTACAGACCGGTCCGGCGCACTTTCAGTGGGCACCACATGCGCACGCTGCAAAGACCGTCACCTCCTTCATCCATCGATCCATCCTCAGATCAGATACTGACACATCGACCTTGCTAGGCTTCTCTGCCGTCGACGCCACCATGACGCCAGACAGCGTCGTCCTCCTGCGCGAGTCCATCGCCACCCAATGGACGCCGAGCCTCCACTGCGCCATGCCGTCGAGATCCGTCGCCATCGATGTGTAAAATGAAGCACCACTCCACCACCTACCGACCCAACCATCAAGCCTGTTTCGATACTAATTTATTGGAAAGAGCCAAGCTTATTTATATATTTTCAAGTACTATAAAAAAGAAGGAAATAATGTACACGAGGGTACGTGACCTTTGGGAAAAATATTTGAATCTCGCGTTGCCGTCAAAAAAGAGGGTACGTGACTGTTTTGGTACTTTTTACCAGGCTCCAAATATCTGGGGCGCTGTGGCCGACGCGTACACGTACACGCGTGCGTCGCCACGTATGTTCGCTTCTCCGGAGGTCGGCTGAGAGTGAGAGGACAGACAGAAACATCAAGCCAAGCCAAGCCAAGAGAGGCACCTGCCAACCTCTGAATCATTAAAGTTGTAATGCCGACGTCCGGATATGCATCGCGCATCGCATGCAACCCTTGAACTGGCTAGTGGAAGCGGTCGACCAGCCGCTGAGCCGCACGTACGTACCACGTGTCCGCTCGTCCTGATTCTTTCTCTCCGAGAACGTCTGTGAGTCACACAATCGAGATAAGTGGCTATACACTTTTTTTTGTGTCGGCCAGGGCTACATAGCGGATGGACTCAGCAGGCAAATAGAACTTCGGAATCCATTTCTCCCCCGCAGCCAATCCAATACCGCACTACAACTCTGGCGAGGCTTCCGTCCCAATCTCCGGCGAGGTTTGGTTCCTCCCGACCCATTATATTGCCGCGCTTCGTCCAGGTAAGGATTCCTCTGCTCCTCCATCTACTACTCTTTTTCTGGTAGTTTAGTGCCCTCGGAGACTGGTTTCAGTCTGACGGGACTAGGAGCTACTCCCTCCGTTCCGAATTACTTGTCTTAGATTTGTCTAGATACGGATGTATCTAGCACTAAAATGAGTCTAGATACATCTGTATCTAGACAAATCCAAGACAAGTAATTCGGAACGGAGGGAGTACTTCCGGACGAGGAGAATATCTGCAAGCAGATGAAATCCACGCCAAAACAATGTTTTGAAGTTTTTAAAAATCACAGGGAAAAAATCTAATATGTTAACAGGGTGACGTTTTATTGCCATGCAAAATTTCAAATTGAAACACATCACTTGATGTGAGCTATGAAAAAGACAAAATTAGCATTAAATAGTGCAGGACAGTAACATCATTATTTATTGCTTAATTTTTTATAGCTCGCATCCCGTAATATGTTTTTACTTGTCCACATGACAATAAAACATCATCATCATAACATCACACATTTTATATTCGGATTATTTTGAAAATTTCAAACGTATTGTTTAGAAAGTTTGCTTTGAATGTTGGTTTTTGTATGATATTCTTTGCTTCCCGGCCACCCTCGAGTTGTGGCTTGTGCTGTGTGGGTCGGGCGACGACGACGACGCTTTGAGCACGTCCGTAATTTCTATTGTTCGTACTCTTGTATGGCGTCCAACTCGGCCTCTGCCCCTTTTTGTGGAAAAAAAAGTGAATCTCGTGTTTCGGTCGACATCTACTTCTTGGTGTGGTGTGGTCTGGCACACCAGCGCATGTCGACCGCGCGCGTCGGACATTGATGGGTGAACCGACGGACCCTACACGCGTGCTTGTCTCCGGTTGTCGGCTCAGAGCAGGGCCAAAATCTGTCACGTGCTAGTATGGATCCTGCATCGCCTGCAGTACTACTTGATTAAATCTGTCACGAACAGGTAAGGCCTTCGCCTCTCACTCCTCTCCTATCCACTACTCCTCTCCCTCTGCCTCCCCACAACTAAAAGGTTTGGTTTCCGTTCCACTCCCCACCCCGGCGAGGTTGCCTTCTCCAGCTAATCTCCCTCGCCATTGCCGTGCTTCGTTCGTTCGTCTCCCCTTCACTCCCCACGCGCTCGTGCTCCCGGTAACTGTCGGCCGTGTTTACCCTTCCTCTGATTTTGCTGGTCGATTCATGGTGTAGGGTTCAGCGGTCCCTTGCTTGATTCCTCTGCTCCTCCTCTGTTTCTGCTAGTTTAGTTTTTTAGGAGATCTTTGCTAGTTTAGCGGCCCCGGAGATTGGTTTCAGTTCTATTTATCCACGCATTGTGTTACTTTGCGGTGCCTCTATCTTGATGATTATTTTCTGATTTATAAGTGTGGCTTTTTTCGCGCCA
>LR880970.1:13418434-13429343 GCA_904067115.1 Aegilops sharonensis | reverse complement strand
TAAGAGAGGGCATGTTAAAATGAAAATGGAGTAACGATACAAGCACATCAAGAACCCATTGAGATCGTTACTCCACATCTAAGGGATGCCAGCGACCACATAATCCAGACTGCCACATGAACCAACCAAACACAACTATCATCTTGACACAACAGTACCCTATCAAAATCAACAGAATCGTCGGACAACAGGGACACATCCATGCGAACGGTTAGAGGCTTCTCCCCTCCACATGGCAGAGACTTTTAGAAATCTCACTAAGCAAGCACGCCTTGTAGTCCTCTTTTTTTTTTTTTTTTTGCAGCATGACCCATGATTACAACAATGAACACAAAATAAACATCACATTAGTAGGATCAGTAGGCAATACACTTTGAAATCCTTGTTCTCCAAATAATCCTAAGTAAAGCGGCAGGACCAATAGAAACAATAGCACGGTCTTTGCCCGTATAGGCTGGCAACAAAGACACCACTCCACAGAAAGTTTTCGCTATGCTTGGTGGGGTGGGAATTCTTGACACCGCTCCACTCGGAGTCAAGTGAATCCTTTCTTTTTGGCTATATGCAACTTAATCACATATATTTTAGGAAGTTCAATTATTTAAATTATACATTTACCAACTTAATATAGCTTACAATAAATGGAGCAATGTGGGTGTCAATCTTCATGCAAGAGGTAGCCTGTCCTCGGGTAACCATATTCAAGCTAACGTTGAATTCCTGCACTTGTTCATCTCGGTCTATCTGTATTTTTTCCAATAAATCTGTGTATCTATATGTGTGTGGCAATGCAATGCCTAACTTATCTACTCGATTAGTAGTGACATCATCGATGGGGACCAAATGTCTCATGGTGGTGACCAGCATCCTGGCCGTGATGACGATCGTTTTCGGAATCATCAGCGCGGTTCTCTTGGCGATGGTATGCACGCATCACACGCTAGATATTATATCTTTCTCATTGTAACGTGCTAGGTGCTATCTCTAAAAAAAACCTGCTAGATGCTATCTCTTTCTCACTCTAACCTTCGGCCAAGATTTCAAAAGGGAAAAAAAACTTCGGCCAAGCATAATCTAGTTGATAATGATATTGTTGATTCTTCTTAACGGTGTGCATTCATTCATGCAGAAACATCATCAAGATGACCATGGCGAGTTCTCTACGTACCAACGATCACCGGCAATGCCATGTGGCGTGGTAGCGGCCGTGTTGGCATCGATGACGCAGATTCTTGCCGGCGTGACCATTTGCTGCTTTGGGGCGTGGCGGGTAACTAAGGGGGCCAAGCGAATCGCCGCGGTGGTCTTCTTCATCACCTCATGGTACATAAATAATTTGGTTATTCACAACTCGATATCCTGCCTGCTTTTTTTCGCTTATCAAGGAAAATATCTTCATTAAAATTAATGCTAGCCTATGTGTGCGTGGTACGCTAGCCGCTAAGTGGTGGTGCGTCCCAAGAACTTTATAATTAATTGTTTTTTATCATTTGTCTTAGAATTTGAAAACTGAACTTTAATACACAGAATCTATATCTACTTGGTGGCTTGTTCATTTAAGTTGTATAATTAATATGGTCTGTACGCCATGCGTATATACTTGCAGGGTCCTCGCGATCATAGCAGTGCTACTATTTCTAGCAGGCGCCATGTTAGGATTTGAAGGCTCTGCAAAGAAAACAGTTGGGAATGCTAGGATTGTCGGAGGTGTCGCAATTTTCGTGATCGCGACGTTTTTGTTTCTTGTAGTCGCCGCCCTTGATGTTGCCTCATACCGCCTAGTTCGGAAGAAGGGCCACTACCAAGCATACGTTGGCAGTAATCCTCCTTTTGTGCCATCTAAAGACGCTCCCTACGGCTCTGCTCCTCCACCGCCAAATCAAGTCTAAGGTTAGCTCTGCCACCATGGCAGAAGGAGGAACGCGATGTATGAATTGCGGTAGGTAGAAGGCATAGGCTACGACCCATGCTACCATCTTGCGTGTTTTAGTTACGGCTCCACTCAAGTCATGAGATAGAATTCAAAAGTTTATCTGCATTGCTTGAAACATATGTGCTTGTGAAGCTTTTTTATATGTTACGAAAGCCATTATAGGTGGCTGCCATCTGGACTATCGAAATCATTGATGGGAATATATGTCATCACTCATGTGCGTCTCTTATGGCCATCAGAGAGTTTAGTTGGGTTTGTTCTCACGGGAGAAGGGTGGTTTGTGTGTTCGTGTTTTTTCTTAATGTATCTGATTATAAAATGGAATATCTATTGAACCGAGTGTCCAAATTACGGGCCATTTACACCGTTCCGTCCCTCTTGTTAAAATCTTCAAAACTAGATCCATCTTTATAGGTTTCAATGAACTTTTTCGAGTGTAACTTGTACCCCATCGAGAACTAACTTGTACCCTCCGAAACAACATATGTGTACTTCACATGGTTGTTTGGTGTACCCATGTGCAGCACAAGATTGGCAGATTGACATCCATGTAAAAAAGGGACTTAGTTTATTTTAGAATTCCACAATGAAATACTCAATTTTCTAGCAATCATACTACTCTGATCCGAAATAAAAAGGAAACCTCCAACTATTTTTAGAAATGAAAGTAAAAGTAAAGTCAAACTTTCTAGTGTATTATATTAAGGCTTGCTCTCCCAATGTGCCTTTTTTCTGATGGCACCGCCTTTAAGTACTTGGTTCACCGCGTACACAGTTTTATTCCTTCGTGACGACTCGTTCACGATCGAGGGCTCTGGACACTTCAAGTGGTGCAAGTGGTGCCTTAGGTTCCTACGTGTAGATTGCTTGGAGAGGTATGGGGTTATGTAGACCCTGCATGTATTGTGGTGTCAAGTTGTATGGGTTCAACTGGATGTTTGTTGGTGCTTTATCTATAAGCGGGTGCGTGCCTTTTGGTCATTTACAATACTCTCTCATTCTTTGTTATAAATACCACTCTCTCAGTTTTTAAATATAAGTCCATTTAGAAAAATCAATATGAACTACATACAGACGTATATAGACATATTTTAAAGTTAGATTCACTCATTTGTTTCGTATGTACCTTAGAAAATGAAAATATATGCAGCAACAACGAGTGCATTATCTACCAATTTGTGCAAAAACTCCAGACATATTCCCACTGGGGATACATTTCCTATATGCGACACGGAGGCAAAAACTACATATCACGCCCTAGTTAGATGCGATCATCCACACATACTGTGGGAGGTTATGCGGTCAGTTTGGGTATTGCCACAAAATACCCAACTACGTAATTAATACTAGCAAGGAGTGTGTAGACAATTAAGATGCAACTCTCAATATTCATTAGTACAAGGTGTAGCCGTATCCTCTGTCAAACATCACATATGCGGTATATGTTTGGGATATAGGGATATGGCTAGGAGGTAGTTTGTATGAGATATTCTTGTAACCATCTCCTCCTTTTCTTCTCTCTCAAGTTGTATCTTGATTCTCCCTTATCTCTTCTTGTAACCGCATGTAAAGCCATCTAGGATTTTGGCTCCCTACTATATAACATGGACACGTCGCCCCCAACAGGGTAGGATGTTTTACCGCTCGCACATGGTAATCAGAGCCCCTCTTCTTCAACTCATCTAGCTACCAAAACCACCTGTGCCAAAGCCGTCATGTCTTCCTCCTCCGGTGCTTCCTTCCCGGCTAGTCTCAATGGCCAGGTCACCGAGAAGCTATCCCGCACGAACTACGTGCTGTGGCGCACGCAGATCAATACCCCAACTGCGTGGCGCCGGGGTCTTCGGCTACGTCGACGGCACCCAGCCGGAGCCGGCAAAACTCCTCGTCACCACCAAGGAAGGCAAGGAGACTTCAACGCCTAACCCTCTCCACCCAATCTGGATCAGGGAGGACCAACAGGTCCTTGGCTACCTGCTGGGCAACCTCACAAAGGAGGTGCTCCTCATGGTGACCACGGTCACCACCGCGGGCGCGCTCTGGACGACGCTCGCCGGCATGTACTCGTCGCAATCGGCGAGTCGCCTCAACAACATTCGAACTTCTCTCATCAATGCGCAGAAGGGCAACCTCTCCGTCGCCTCCTACTTCGCTACCGTGCGTGGCTACGCCGACGAGCTGGCCGCAGCGGGCAAGGCAATCCTCGACGGTGAGCTCATCTCCTACATCATCCATGGGCTCGATGCTGACTACCAGCCTCTGATCTCTGCTTTGGACACTCGCGTGACCCCCGTCACCATCGACGGGTTGTTCGCTATGCTGTCCAACTTTGATCAGTGGATGGTGCACTTCCACGGGTCCAGCGGCGGCGGCTTCAAGTCCTCCGCGAACTCGGCCTCTCGCGGTCGTGGCGGCTCCTCTCGGTGCGGCGGCTTCTCCCGTTGCAGGGGGAGGTCCAGTGGAGGCGGAAACGGCGGCGGCTCCAACTCCCACAATGGCGGGCGTGCTCCCTCCAACAACAGAACTCGCCGCGGTGGCGGCAATCCTCGCGCACACCCTGATGACCCTCACTGCCAGATATGTGGCAAGTTCGGGCACACAACAAAAGATTGCTGGTACCGCTACGAAGAGGATGACGATTCCTCTCAAGATGATGACAAGGTGGCGGCGGCTGCAGATGGCTCCTAAGGAATCGACACCAACTGGTACGTCGACAGTGGCGCCACCAACCACATCACTAACGAGCTCGAGAAGGTGACCATGAAGGAGAAATACCGCGGCAAGGACCAAATCCACACAGCTAGTGGTGAAGGTATGGAGATCCGTCACATTGGTCATTCAAGTTTTAGTACCCCTTCTCGTAAAATCCATCTTAGGAAAATTTTGCATGTTCCAAATGCCGACAAAAGTCTCCTTTATGTCCATAGAATTGCCCTTGATAATCATGTCTTCCTTGAATTTCACCCTTATTTCTTTTTGATCAAGGATCAGGCGACGAAGAGCATTTTATATCGAGGTAGATGTGTTCGTGGACTCTATCCGGTGATTCCGGAGTTTAGGAGACTGAATAAACAAGCTTGTGGTTCTATCAAGCATTCATCCACACGATGGCATGATCGTCTAAGACATGCTTCTTTTTCTTTAGTTGAAAATTTTCTTAGAAAGAATAAGCTCCCGTTTGTAGGTGAGCGCAATATTGAAATTGTTTGTGATTCTTTTCAATGAGCTAAAAGTCATCAGCTACCTTATCCTATTTCTACTAGCGTTTCTACCAAACCGTTGCAATTAATTTTTTCAGATGTGTGGGGTCCTGCCCCCAACTCAGTTGGTAGAGATACGTACCAGTTGGTAGAGATACGTACTATGTGAGCTTCATTGATGACTATAGTAAATTCTCCTGGATTTATCTTCTCAAGAAAAGATTCGATGTTTCTCAAGTTTTTAAAAACTTCCAAGCACTCGTTGAATGCCATTTTGACTGCAAGATACTTGCTGTCCAATCAGACTGGAGCGGAGAGCATGAGAAATTAAATTCTTTCTTTCAAACTCTCGGCATCTCTCACCATGTGTCATGCCCCCACGCTCACCAACAAAACGGTTCTGCCGAACGCAAGCACATGCACATTGTTGAGGTCGGTTTAGCTCTTTTAGCTGGCGCCTCCATGCCTCTCAAATTCTGGGATGAAGCTTTTCTCACAGCCATTCACATCATTAACATGCTTCCTAATCGTGTTATCAATAACGAAACTCCAGTAGAACGGCTACTCCACACCAAACCTGACTACACGTCTCTTCGTGTTTTTGGGTGTGCATGTTGGCCAAATCTTCGTCCATATAATCAACGCAAACTTATGTTTCGCTCAAAACAATGTGTTTTTCTTGGGTATAGCGCTCAACACAAAGGTGTAAAATGCCTAGATGTGTCCACCGGGCGTGTTTATATATCACGTGATGTTGTTTTTGATGAAACAAAGTTTCCCTTTGCTGATCTTCATCCCAACGCCGGTGCATTACTTCGCAAAGAAATTCTTCTCCTGCCATCTCACCTCCTCGGCCTTGATCAAGGGGAAAATACTTGTGATGATTCAATGCTGACTAACCCTCCTAATGGTGCACATGAGTCCTCTGGTGATATTGTAGGAACAAACAGTGAGCAAAATGATGAAGAAATCAAGCAGAATGATGAAGAAATTAGCCCCCAAGTGCCATCTTTGCTGTGTCCAGATTTGGGGAGTAGATCCTCCTCGGGATCGTTGCCGAATCAGCAGCAGGGCAGAAGATCTGCACCGGGATTAGCGCTGGCAGATGTGCCAGACCCGACAGCAGCAGAACCTGCCGCCCGCGCGGGCTCCTATGGCTCCGCGCACGCCACGCGCCAGCCCTCAGGTGGCGGCAGCCCCGCGTCGGCCCCGCTCCAATCGCCAGACTCCGCGTGGTGACATTCTGGTGGCTCGGACGGTCCGCGGTTTCTCGACGAACCGCGCTGCTACAAGCGGCGCGCCCAGGCGTGGCCGACCGAGGCGGGGTCCAGTGCTGAGCCATCCAGTCAGGTGGGTGCGGGCTTCGGGTGCTGATCCACGTGGCCCCGTGCAATAATGCGCCCATGATGAGCCGGCTGGCCACCCGGGATCTTCTGTGACAGATACAACCTCGCCGTTGCGTGCTGGAGACACAGAAGATCCGGCGCGGGTACCGAGCGGATCTACCTCGGGATCGCCTGCGCCAGCAACTCCTGTGCATGCCTCTGGATCCTCTGCACCGGCTGGTTCTGTGGTGCAATCTCGGCGACTCACACGGTTGCAAAAAGGTGTAACTCAATCTCTTAATTGTAAACATATAAGTAAATATGGCCTAGTTTGCTCTACAGATGAACAAGCTGAACCAAGGACTCTGGATGAAGCATTAAGAGATGAAAGATGGAGAAAAGCAATGATGGAAGAATATGTGGCACTAAAGAAAAATAAAACATGGCATTTGGTTCCCCCACGGCAAGGTAAAAATCTTATAGATTGCAAGTGGCTGTTCAGAGTTAAAAGAAAATCTGATGGAACTGTTGATAGATACAAAGCTAGGCTTGTTGCAAAAGGGTTTAAATAGAGATATGGTATTGATTATGAGGATACCTTTAGCCCTGTTGTGAAATCTGCCACTATTCGACTTGTTCTCTCTATTGCTGTGTCTAGGGGATGGAGTCTCAGACAGCTAGACGTACATAACGCGTGTCTCCATGGTGTTCTGAAAGAAGAGGTGTACATGAAACAACCTCCTGGGTTTGAGAGAAATTCTAATCCTTCATTTGTTTGCAAACTTGATAAAGCACTTTATGGCTTGAAGCAAGCCCCACGGGCATGGTACTCCCGTCTTAGTCACAAGATGCAATCACTTGGTTTTGTCACTTCCAAGTCAGATACCTCACTGTTCATCTACAATAGACTCAATACATGCATATTTGTTCTCATATATGTTGATGATATTATTGTTACAAGTTCACCTAGTGAGGCCATTGCATCATTGTTGAAGGATTTAAGTGCAGAATTTGCTCTCATGGATCTTGGAGATTTGCATTTTTTCCTTGGGATTGAAGTGAAGAAACACAAGGATGGACTTCATCTCTCTCAAGAGAAATATGCAACTGACTTGGTAAAAAAGGCAGGTCTGCAAGGTTATAAACCCTCCTTTACTCCTTTATCCAGCTCAGAAAAACTATCTCTCACAGAATGGCAACTCTTGAATCAAGAGGACAGTACGAAATACATGAGTTTAGTAGGTGCACTACAGTACTTGACCCTAACAAGGCCTGATATTTCCTTTGCTGTCAACAAGGTGTGCCAGTTTCTGCATGCTCCTACTACTGTGCATTGTACTGCTGCAAAATGCATTGTTAGATATGTCAAGCACACTTTGAACATTGGCCTTCAACTCTTGTCAGTGCTTTCTCTGATTCTGACTAGGCAGGTTGTCTGGATGACAGGCGCTCCACTGGTGGATTTGCAAAATTCTTTGGACCTAACTTTGAAATCATATGGGTTCAATCAATGCTAAAAGAACTTGGTATACACAGTTCTCAAGCTCCATGCTTATGGTGTGATAAGCTTGGTGCTACCTACTTATCCGCAAATCCAGTTTCTCATGCCAGTTTCACTTTGTCAGAGAAAGAATTGCACGGAAACAACTTGATATTAGGTTCATTCACTCCAGAGATCAAGTTGCAGATGGGTTTACTAAAGCCCTGCCTATCAGAAGCTTTGAAGATTTTAAACATAATCTCAACTTGATGAAGTTGTGATTTAGGGGGGGTGTCAAACATCACATATGCGGTATATGTTTGGGATATAGAGATATGGCTAGGAGGTAGTTTGTATGAGATATTCTTGTAACCATCTCCTCCTTTTCTTCTCTCTCAAATTGTATCTTGATTCTCCCTTATCTCTTCTTGTAACCGCATGAAAAGCCATCTAGGGTTTTGGCTCCCTACTATACAACATGGACATGTCGCCCCCAATAGGGTAGGACGTTTTACCGCTCGCACATCCTCAACTATAAACAAGGAGAAAGGCTTGTGGTACAACAAATACACATGCAAAATACAAATACTCAACACACCCCCACAGTCGAAGCGGCGCCATTGCTTACGCAAAGATTGGACCGAAGCTCCTCGAAGGACGCCGTAAGCAAGCCCTTGGTCATGATATCTGTAAATTGTTGGGAGGTGGGTACGTGTAGAACACATATATGTCCAAGAGCCACCTGTTCTCGAAAAAAATGAATATCAAGCTCGATGTGCTTAGTACGGCGATGATGGACCGGGTTGGCGGAGAGTTATACGGCACCGACGTCATCGCAGTACACCATCGAGGCCTTGTCGACATGGCACAATAGCTGAAGAAGAAGCCGGCGAAGCCAGGAGCACTCGACTACGACATTAGCCACTGCATGATACTCAGGCTCAGCACAGGAACGAGAGACTGTGGGCTGCCGCTTGGACGACCACGAAATAAGTGATGGACCAAGGAAGGCACAATATCCAGAAGTGAAACGTCGTGTATCGGGGCAGCGGGCCCAGTTAGTGTGGGAGTAGGCAGTGATTTTAGTGGCGGTGGAGGCGCGTAAGATGATGCTGAGATCCATGGTGCCACAGATATACTGAAGAGTCCGCTTCACCGAAGTCCAGTGAGTGTCGCGTGGAACATGCATATGAAGACACACTTGCTGAACAACATACTGCAGCGCCGGTTGTGTAATTAAGTGTAAGGTATTGAACAGCACCAACAGTAGACCGATTCAATGAAGCATCCGTAGCAAGGGGCCCATCAATGGCAGAGAGCTTGGCCTTTGTATCAATAGGCATGGTCGCAGGTTTGCAATTAAGCATCCCACCACGGTCAAGGAGCTCATGAACATGCTTCCACTAGTGAAGAAAAAAGTCATCCGAACGACACACCTGTGAACGTAGTAATTTTAAAAAAATTCCTACGAACATGCAAGATCATGGTGATGCATAGCAATGAGAGGGGAGAGTGTGTCCAAGTACCCTCGTAGACCGAAAAAGGAAGCGTTAGCACAACGCGGTTGATGTAGTCGTACGTCTTCACGATCCGACCGATCAAGTACCGAACGTACTACACCTCCGAGTTCAGCACACGTTCAGCTGATGACATCCCACGAACTCCGATCCAGCAGAGCTTCACGGGAGAGTTCCGTCAGCACGACAGCGTGATGACAGTGATGATGTTGCTACCGATGCAGGGCTTCGCCTAAGCACCACTATGATATGGCCGAGGTGGAATATGGTGGAGGGGGGCACCGCACACGGCTGCGAGAGATCAACAGATCAACTTGTGTGTCTAGAGGTCCCCCCTGCCCTCGTATATAAAGGAGCAAGGGGGGAGAGGCGGCCGGCCAAGGAGGGCGCGCCAAGGGGGGAGTCCTACTCCCACAGGTAGTAGGACTCCTCCTTTCCTTGTTGGAGTAGGAGAAGGGAAGAAAGGGAGAGAGGAGGAGAAGGAAAAAGGAGGCCTTATTTGCAAATGTGGAGAGGTGTGTGGGTACCTTTTTGCAAAACTGCCATAGTTTCTTTCCTATCCGTCAGATATAAATCGGATGACCTATATTGCAGGATGGCAGGCACACCATCATCACCAACTCTGTTTTTTATAAGAGTGTATTTTATGTATTTTATAATAGTGTAGATGTAGAGTAGATACAAGTCGATAGGTGGGCATGATGTTAGTGAGATAATGTGATTGAACACTAGATTAGGTGCCACGTGGAGCGTTCAACTGGTCAACTAGTCATGTCATGAGAAAATACAAAGTTGTACGGTGAGCCCGTGACTGTATAATAACCACTAAACGTAAACGGTGACTGTAATGAGTGGATTATGAAGTCCAATGTATGTATCGTGCTTTCACTTCAAATACAATGATCGTCATTTCATATGTCGCGAGAGAAAGATGAAACACGCGTGAATTTTCTGGGGGCTTACTTTTAGAGGACATGGAGATAGTTTTGTGTGCATACGTGAAAGGGGCGTACAGGGGGGGTATGCGATGGAGAGAGAGATGCTCTTCGTTTCTCTTTATTATGACTAACTTTGTATATAGTATAAAAATATACAAATTCACAGTGCGGAATAAATATCATTGTGGGCACAATGCAATGCAAATTAGCGTTCGTACTCCTCCATATAACTTTGTAATGTTGTATATATGTAGAAACTCTAAAATAATTTTTTGGCCACACTTTATTCAAAAGGAATGTTGTATGCGAAATAAACATGAAGAGAGGGCTTTTTAGATCAATGGGGTACGTGATGTAACATGTGTGAATGTGTAGTTGATGCATTTGGCGGGGCCTAGAGAGGTATGTGTGTGTATTACGTATTCGAGAGAGGCATGGATAGAGGGGCCGACGGGGGGGCATGGGAGAGATAGCACGAGAAATGAGAGTGGTCTAGAGAGAGAGAGACGAATATGA
>LR880970.1:13345775-13412462 GCA_904067115.1 Aegilops sharonensis | reverse complement strand
GTGTAACCTGCAACAATCACTTATCATAAGACACGTTTGACTTCGGAGTGTGATATAGGTTACATCTCACATTCTTTTCTAGCTTGTACTACTAATTTGTTGAAATGGCACTTATGACGAGACAGTTTTAACTTGGTAGAGTGATATTATTTGCATCTTTCATATGGTGTCTAGCTTTCATTGCTTCTAATTTGTTGAAATGCCTTCTCCTTAGTTTACACATCATAAGTTGTGAATATGCAATGCTGTGAATATGCAATGGCACTAATGACGAGAGACCTCTAACATGGTAGCGTGATGTTGTTTGCATCTTGCATATGATTTATTTCTTGTACTGCTTCACATTTGTTTAAACGCCATTTATGCTAAGACACTGTTAACTTGGCAGAGCGATATTTGTAGCATCTTTCATATGGTGTCTACCTTCCATTGCATTGCTTCTAATTTGGTGAAATGTCTTCTTCTTAGTTTACACATCATAGTTCTGGTTATCTCTTCCGTCTTGTTTTTCATACATATTACATCCTCCTATCATGTGGTTGTCTAACATCAAATTTTTATTCGTCTGCATCACGCATCAATTTGTTCTGAAGAACTAAATTTTATTCGTTTTTCTTGTCGGCTTGACTTAACATGGCACAGATAAATAGGAAGAAACAGAGAATGGCAGGGAATGAGAAGCGGATGAATCCTGCAGATTCTGCTGGTACTGATGGTGCAATAGAAGGTGAAAGTCCAGCGGAAAATTCTACAAACACGGCATCCCATGCTACATGAACTGCAAAAAAAGCCAAACAGAAACAAATAGCTGCCACCAAACAAGAAGAGACAGCCCTAGTTCTTGCAACACCTACCACAGTACTACCAGCTGCACGACATACTCGTGCGTCAACTGAGCTAGCAGCACGTTCCCAAGCTCCCTTGCCACCTGACACTACTTCCCAAGCACTCTTGACACAAGACGAGTTGGCAATATCAGATGAACCTTGTGAGCTTCAACATCAAGAAGGTAGTTGTTGGAGTCAAGTTACAGTTGCATGCTTCTTTATATGTAGTCTCACAGTTTGATGTACACTAACACTTCCTATGTTTGTTGTTGGACTAGCACCTAGGCGCAAGAGGAAACAAAGATCAGGGATAATGCTCGATAGGTTAACTAAATCTAGAGGAGGAAGAATGGAGATCCGTTTTGAGGTAGGTTTAAAAAGGCCACGTGATGCTACCGAGTCAGTCAAGTTAGTATCAGAGGCAGCGGTTGCCGTTAGGTGTCATGTACGTATCCTCCCAACATGGATTCAGTACAGGAATGACAAAGACGAAACCCAGTTCAACACCATCCTCGACCATTTATCTGTAAGTATGGTTATGTATGGAAAGTAGTAATATCGTCTTGCTCTGTCCCATACTTTCTAGGTTGCTGATAATGAGACTCTCATAATTTTCAACAGATGAGGTTCAAGTTGGATAGCCAAGATGATGCAACCAGACAAGCTTGCACCCATGTTTTCAAGTCTGCTCTGCGATAGTATCGGTATAACTTGAGGAACACTCACTTTGAAGGCAAGGCTAACAGTGAACTTTCCCAAACATCTCCAGTGGAAAATATATCGGATGAAGACTGGAGGGGCCTTGTTAAACACTGGTCTGATCTGAAGTATCAGGTACATTATATATATGTGATCAGATCACATGTTGAAGTCCTATTGATGCATGTGCCACACAAATCTGTCTTCTTGTAGGTGAACTGTTCAAAGAACAAGGCCAACCGTACGAAAGTGAAATTCCAACAGACGACAGGATCTCGTAGCTATATTGCACACTGCGAGGCTCTTGTAATTAGCTGCTGTTTCACTCTTTTCGCTGTACCATATTATCAGATCTATATTGACATGTTCGAAATGCAGAGGAAAGCCCGCAAGGACCAAAAAGTACTTGAACCAAATGCTGTGGAAATCTTCAAGGACTGTCACACCAGCAAGAAGAAGGGCATGACTACACGAGTCAAAGCCGCTGTTGTAAGTCCTTAATCGTCATGCCTTTTAACTACTACTTACTCTGACTTGTGCCTTGAACTGCATGGTTTGCAGCCAATGTCTATTAGTCTTTTCAATTTTATACACAATTGTCTTAGCGTATCATTGCACCTTACAAGGTTTAAAAGGGAGGAGTGATGTTCCTTTGATCTTGACCCGTAATCTAGTTCCATGCTGGACTTGCCCACACAACGTTACAATTGCATGTTTGTCCGCTCTCAGTTGTTTTGTGATATGAATGATGTCATATTATGCTTACCGTATTATAAACTTCGTCTCTTTATCCTTATCCCTCAATACAATGTGAAGAAATAGATAATACATTAGCGATGCTACATGGTCATATGTTTGGAACCTGGTTTTATTATGTACTTTGCAATAAAATACAACTAATATTTTACATGGGTTCACCAGAATAAGTTCTGTATATAGACCAAACCTATTTTGTTTGGTTTTGCTGCCTCCTTAATATCTTCTGTTATGGTACTACTAATGTAAAACCTCAACTTTTCAGAGATCTATGGAAAAAATGGTGGAACCGCCACCTTCTGAAGGTGGCGAGGCAACTATAACCGCAATCTCAGCTCTTGCTGCAGTGGGTCAGTACCTGTCCACTAACAGTGCCAAAAGCACGTTCCTGCGTAATACTGGGTTGGTTGTTAAGGCAATATCGTCCAAACTGCCTCATGATCAAGATATGCAAGCTCAAAGCAATGTTGTATCTGCGCTCCAGACACAAGTCCATTCCCTAGCAGAGGCCCTTTGTGAAACAAGGAGAAACATTGCTCAATGTCGTCAAGATATGCATGGTTTTGAAACCAGACTATCAGACATTTGCTATGTTGTTTAGGAGCCTAGGGGAAATGAAGGCGAGGGTTATGGTGTTCCATCGGACAATACAACATGAAAACGTAACAACCATGTCAAATGAACCGAGCTTCCGAACTTCTGGTGGTGCATTTATCTGCTAGACTGTTAAGTTTTATGCCAACCTTCCTTTTGTTATATAGTTGTAATTTGTTTTGGTGCGATACAAAATTTATTCTTAACGTGCAGCCACCGGCTGAAGAAAACAGCAAGCCATTTTTGTATAGTGTAGGGTGTTCCCTATATTTGCACTGGTGGCGATCTTTGATGCCGAGTGGATGTAATCTGTGCAATCGTCTTAATAGCCTAGCGTTAGTTTGGGCCTTATTTATTTCCTAGTCTTCTTTTTCCCTGGTTTGCTAGTGGCTGCAACTACCCATGGGCCATATACGGGCCGTAGGATCCATGGGTCTCCTACGGGCCGTCGATAAATGGGCCAGTAATCGGTGGGCCTCGGGCCGTCGATAAATGGGCCTAGGGCCGTCGGATATATGGGTCTACATGGGCCGTAATCGGGCGTAATTGGTATCGGCCCAGCACGGTAACGGGCCGTTAACAGGCCGTAAGATTGCAAAAGCTTAATTCTGTCACAAGCATAACAGGTCGTTAATGGGCCAGAATATAGGACGGGCTAGCCAGAAACGGGCCGACTCTTGCCATGGGCCGAATTTGGCCCATTAGGGTAACAGGCCAGTAACGGGCCGACTCTTGCCATGGGCCGAATTTGGCCAATTTGGGGAACATGCCAGTAATGGGCCGACTCTTGTCATCGGCCGAATTTGGCCCATTAGGGGAACATGCCAGTAACGGGCCGGAAGTAATCGAGGGCTGAAAAGGAGCCCAAGAACGTATGGGCCGTCAATAGGCCGAAAGCTAACACGGGCTGTAAACAGCCCATGTAAATCACGGGCCGTTAACGGGTACAAAGAAAATTAGTGTTCATTATGGGCTAGAGTCACCGTGGGCCTGTAAAGGGCCAAAAGATACGAAGGCCTCATATGGGCCGAAAGATGTCGTGGGCCATACATGGGCCGAAAGTGAAATGGGCTGGTGTTATATTTGACGGGCCACATGACGTTGTTGGGCCGATTTCCTTTAGTGCCTAACGGGCCGTAAAATGGGCTATTTGCGAAGAGACCATTAACAGGCTTTTCATGGGCCAGCCCGTTAACTTTTGACCAAGTCAAACGGGCTGGCTTTGTAAGCTAAATGGGCCAGTGGTGGGCCGTGGCACGCGTCGACTTATCATAGGAGCCTATCTGACCCACTGACAAGCTGACACGTGTTCCGTCCGGCCAATAAGAATTTTACACGTGGAAATTTCCTATTGGTCGGGGCTGTTAACGGGTTATCGGATCCAAAACCCGACCCGATAGCTTAACGGCGTTCCGTTACGGTGGATGCCACGTGTCGGTCACCCTTGACGAAAGCACTTCTGTGATGCGCGATTTATCATCATGGAAGTGGACACTTCCGTGATGATAATTTTGGTAATGTCATGGAACACTTCTACGACAGCACAGGTATGACTATCTTGATTCTGTCATAAATTTGTCATGGATGTACATGCATGACAAAAAACGCGACCGACTGTGACAAACACGTATCATCACGGAAGTGTATTTTTTTTTGTAGTGTCCGGAACAATTTGCTGCGAAAAAAAGAAGAAAGCGGGAGGACAGATTAGAAAGTACCAGGCAGCACCAACAAGGGTGAAAAAAGAGGTTGATCCTTTTCTCCTCTTGTTCAGATCCTCCCTCCTTGACTTTCCCTTTCACCCGCACACCAATTTTCTCTTTGAAAAGTAGCTTCTCCATACTTGAAGACAACACAAACAAGGATAAAAAACGGGGAGATCCGGCATCTGTGCAATTTTAACTAATTATTGTGCAACTAGATCATAAGACAAGCCAACTTTTGCAACAATGTGTCCAATAAAACGCAGAAAATATGCAAATATATATACGAGAGCACATATAGTCTTATGTCACACATAATGCAGAAGAACCAGTGTCAGTGTAGCAAAAGAAGAAGAAGAAAGCATATTGTAGGTACTATGAAAATATAACTACCAACTAGAGAAGAAGTATATGTGCTTTTTTCTTTGATCTTTCCACACAGTAATATATGTGACTTTGTAGCTTAGAATTGTGTGCACAAATCTACTTCAGTTCATCCACCCTCATAACCTATAAAACCTGCACATGATGCAAAAAAAGAAGCTTGAAAAAATGAACCAACTCTGGCTTGTATTTGTGCAACATAACCAGTACAAGTGTGCAACTGACAACACTCCCATATCCATCTACTTGTGGGGTTTGAATTTTAGTAGTTGGTATCTTGAACTCATATAAAAGTAGAAGATGCCAACTCAGATAATTTCAGATTCATTTTGGTTTTAGCTAAAAATCTGTATGTAGCATTCCAAAAGTAAACTTTATGCTGGCTGTTGTGCAACTACATCATCTATTTTGTGCAACTGCAAGTACTCTTGCATGCAAATCATGTTGCATGTTTGTGTAGCTATGTAATGAATTTTGAACTGAGGAACATGATGAATTTAGCCTATCGAAACACAAGATATAGAAAAAATTTAGTGAATTTAACATATTAGAATCTTCCAAATAAGTAGTGCCCAGGTTTTTTTGTGTAGAAAAACAAAATCCTAATGCCATTTCATGTTACCTCGGCATGCTGCAGACGGTGTGCCAACTCCAGCTACAACTCCAACCTGCATGGTCGCCTTCCGTTTCTGCCGTTTCACGAAGCGGAATGGGTCACCAACCTAAAGGATGCATGGGAAAAGTTACTTGTGTGTGTGTGCAAAAAAGGAAAATTCACCCACACTACTTGCTCGATACCCCTGTTTTCGAGTTGAATGAATAGTCATGACTAGTCGATGAGTCATAACTAGAAGTCGACTCAAACACCTCGACACATGACTCGTCAAGAGTCGCTACCCTAGAACGACTCGTCGAATCGAAAACCTTGCACGATACTTACCTCATCATCACCCTCTGCCTCCCGATTGATATCAGCATGACTCCGCTACCGCTTGGCGGGCTGTTTCGAGTTCCGCCGAGAAGAATTGTTTGCAGGCCCCTCCATAGAACAAACAAAACACATCATGGTCAGGAAACCCCCCAAAAATAGTTAATATAATTGCAAAACAAAAATGCTACAAGGGTAAATGAAAAATGATGAAAAGGCAAACACACCTCTCCTCTACAACTATATAGCCCTTCCCTGTACAACTGCATAAGTGTGACTAAGCCAGCTAGGATATGTACTGCTTTGATTGGCAAACTCCTGTATGAATGCATACCCTTGTGACAACAGAGCACACATGAGTGTGCAACCAAAACAACACACATACTGCTTGAACATGGTTTACACAGTGTATCCATCTGAATATCATCGTTTGTGCAACTGGTTAGCCCTCACTGTGCAACTTCATAAGTTGACTAGCCAACTGAGATTTGTATATGTGTGATCCAACTACATCTGCATTTCTGTGCAACTATGACAACAAACTAGCCAACTAGTTACTTATATGCATGCAACTTATGAGAAAACAGAGAAACCTCACGGATGCATTTTGAGAGGGTTCAGCAATAACATTAGAACTATCCTCTCAGTACTCTTATGTACTTCCGTCCGTCTATTCCAACTCAAATCGCCGCCAAAAAAATCAAAAGACCGCCATGCCGGATCTGACAGTTTCGCCGGGGGGCAATACGCCAGAAAACCTGGCCGAATCTGCATGATACGGAGGTGAATTGCCATAAAACATGTATCTCGTAGAACACGCATGCTCGACTCACCCTCATGAAACAAGAACTCCCAAAATCCACCGGAAGTGACCAAGTAGTCGCGGGTGACGCGCCTTCCGTGAAAGCTACCTCGTACTCGCCGGACATCCACGGGAACCCCAGACCCTCTCCGGCGAGCAAATAACGGGGGGCCCCAACCATGGCACGTGACCGCAGGGTAAAAAATGGGGAACCAGGAGATGTGAGGCAAAAATGGTGGGGCGACAGTACCTGCGCCGATGACGAGAAACGGATCCCCACCGTGGTCCTGCCCTTCACCTTCGGCTGTAGCCGCGGCCCGTACCTGCGCCACCGATGAGAAGCGAATCCCAATCGCGTTCCTACCCTTCGCCTTCGGCTGCAGCCGCGGCCCGTACCTGCGCCGACGACGAGAAGAGGACCCCCATCGCGGTCTTGCCCTTCGCCTTTGGCTGCAGCGGCAGCACAGGTTGCCTCTCTCCGCCGGATTTGGGGGAGAAATGCAACGAACGGGAGAGAACCGAGAAGAGTGGAAAATGGACGAGGGAAGGAGATAGAGGCGTGGCTCACACTTCGCGCTTTCTACTTTCTCCATGGCAAGTGGGGCCGCGCCACGGATGCGTCCTGCACGATGCAAAC
Organism: Aegilops sharonensis; assembly: GCA_904067115.1. NCBI lineage: Eukaryota > Viridiplantae > Streptophyta > Magnoliopsida > Poales > Poaceae > Aegilops > Aegilops sharonensis. The sequence continues at coordinate 13,405,132 of LR880970.1, read as the reverse complement.
CGGCTGGACCGGGAGAGCGGCGCTTGCGGGCAGGCCCAACCACATGCGTGTTCGGTCGCTCCTGACCAGGTACCACCTGACGCTGATGACCGCACGATCTAGGCTGATCGAGCGGCTCGCGTTCGGCCGCTCGTTTCGCCCAGATGGTGCGCGTGCACTTTGAAGTTATTATGAAAAATGTTTTGATGGAGTAGGGCGTTTCAGTGCACAGGCTCATCTACACTCGGTTAGAAACAAATTCGTAAAAAATTCAAAACAAATTCAAAAAGTTCCAAATTTTTTTGTGTGGTAGACATTTTGATGCGTGAAACTCGCTCAAAATTTCAAGTCATTTGGACATTTGAGCAGCTCTCAGCAAAAAAGACAAATGGGGTAAAACAGTACATGAACAATAAACATTTTTACAGACCCCCAATTTGTCTTTTTTGCTGAGAGCTGCTCAGATGTCCAAATGACTTGAAATTTGGAGCGAGTATCAGGCATCAAATTGTCTACCATAAAAAAACTGGAATTTCTTAAAATTTTCTAGTACTTGTTTTAATTTTTTTCGTCAGCGCAGGTGCAGATGAGCTCGGGTGCAGAGATGGATTTTCGGTTTTGATGCATATACTTATCTTGCTGTGCCAACAGGATTCATGGTGTGCAATATTCATAGATTGCCATCCAAACAAGATTTTGTATTGAAACAATTCAATTCGGAGGCCTCCAACACAGACATCCAAACACAGCATTAACATAAATGACGAGTTCTTGTGAAGTAAAAAACAGGAAAAAATAACTACATAATTAAGAAACAACATAATGGGGTGACCTACGAGCCCCCACAGCGCTTTGTTGCCCCCAGCTGTTCGTTTGTACTGTTTTACGTCCCAGATCATCAAGTTGTCCCGTCGATCGTTGATGTGGCTTTTTTACCGTGTCACTCCGTGCGTTTCGTCCAGCCCATCGTTCCTGGGCTGCTGCTCCGAAGAACGACCTGGGAGCCGTCAGGTGAACTGGGTCGATTTGATCACATAGGTTGTTGATTAGCTCATGGGCCGGTACTTAATTCGCAGGCCAGGTTTCGTGGTTCTCATTGCCAGGAGCAACTAGTTAACGAGCGCTCCTTCGGAGCGTTGGTAACGAGCGGATCGGGAGCGCCCCGCGCGTGACAAGTGTTGCGCGCGGAGCGCTCCCGCCAGAGAAAACCAGGTGGCGCGGTTGGTTCCCGGTTTTCCCTTTCTGGTTTGTGGTTTCGTGCGTTTTGCACTTTGACCCTCATACTACCACATTTTTCCGTTTTCCCTTTCCGCGCGAAACACAAAAAAATACCAGTTCGCGCGCATGGTTCCCTGTTTCCCTTTAACGTTTCCCTTTCTGTTCCCATTATATTTCCGGGATATGGAGATTTATGGGGTAGTTACGGGCGGGGACTACCAACAATATCAAATGTGACCTTCCAAGTAACGAAAAAAAATCAACTTTTTAATGTAAAATGGCAATGTTCAGAATTGTTCAATCGTGTGATTTCTTTATAGGCACAGGTGAACACTAGGAGAGGCACGGGTCTAGGAAGAAAAACTTTTATAAATTGAAGAAAAATGTGCTGGTTCGTGCGGCGCGTTGTCAGTCGCGGTGTGACATGGCGCCTCCGCCGTGAGGGAACCTCCTGCTCGCCTTCGACTCGTTTAATTTTCATAAACATCTTGAAGGGAGGCATATAGGTCGAAGTGTGTGTTGGTCGAAGTGTGTGCTTGGTCGTGCAGCTTGCTGGTTCATGCGGCGCGTTGTCCGTCGCGGTGTGACACGGCGCCTCCGGCACGAGGGAACCTCCTGCTCGCTTTCGGTTCGTTTAATTTTCATAAACATCTTGAAGGGGGGGCATAGGTCGAAGTGTGTGTTGGTCGAAGTGTGTGTTTGGTCGTGCAGCATGCTGGTTCGTGAGGCGCATTGTCTGTCACGGTGTGACACGGCGCCTCCGGCGCGAGGGAACCTCCTGCTCGCCTTCGGCTCGTTTAATTTTCATAAACATCTTGAAGGAGGGGCATAGGTCGAAGTGTGTGTTTGGTCGTGCAGCGTGCTGGTTCATGCGGCGCGTTGTCCGTCGCGGTGTGACACGGCGCCTCCGGCGCGAGGGAACCTCCTGCTCGCCTTCGGCTCGTTTAATTTTCATAAACATCGTGAAGGGGGGGGGGCATAGGTCGAAGTGTGTGTTGGTCGAAGTGTGTGCTTGGTCGTGCAGCGTGCTGGTTCGTGCGGCGCGTTGTCCGTCGCGGTGTGACACGGCGCCTCCGGCGCGAGGGAACCTCCTGCTCGCCTTCGGCTCGTTTAATTTTCATAAACATCGTGAAGGGGGGGGGGCATAGGTCGAAGTGTGTGTTGGTCGAAGTGTGTGCTTGGTCGTGCAGCGTGCTGGTTCGTGCGGCGCGTTGTCCGTCGCGGTGTGACACGGCGCCTCCGGCGCGAGGGAACCTCCTGCTCGCCTTCGGCTCGTTTAATTTTCATAAACATCGTGAAGGGGGGGGGGCATAGGTCGAAGTGTGTGTTGGTCGAAGTGTGTGCTTGGTCGTGCAGCGTGCTGGTTCGTGCGGCGCGTTGTCCGTCGCGGTGTGACACGGCGCCTCCGGCGCGAGGGAACCTCCTGCTCGCCTTCGGCTCGTTTAATTTTCATAAACATCGTGAAGGGGGGGGGGCATAGGTCGAAGTGTGTGTTGGTCGAAGTGTGTGCTTGGTCGTGCAGCGTGCTGGTTCGTGCGGCGCGTTGTCCGTCGCGGTGTGACACGGCGCCTCCGGCACGAGTGAACCTCCTGCTCGCCTTCGGCTCATTTAATTTTCATAAAAATCTTGAAGGGGGGCATAGGTCGAAGTGTGTGTTGGTCGAAGTGTGTGTTTGGTCGTGCAGCGTGCTGGTTCTTGCGGCGCGTCGATGTGTGACACGGCGCCTCCGGCGCGAGGGAACCTCCTGCTCGCCTTCGGCTCATTTAATTTTCATAAACATCTTGAAGGGGTGGCATAGGTCGAAGTGTGTGTTGGTCGAAGTGTGTGTTTGGTCGTGCAGCGTGCTGGTTCGTGCGGCGCGTTGTCCGTCGCGGTGTGACACGGCGCTTCCGGCGCGAGGGAACCTCCTGCTCGCCTTCGGCTCGTTTAATTTTCATAAACATCTTGAAGGGGGGGCATAGGTCAAAGTGTGTGTTTGGTCGTGCAGCGTGCTGGTTCTTGCGGCGCGTTATCCATCGCGGTGTGACACGGCGCCTCCGGCGCGAGGGAACCTCCTACTCGCCTTCGGCTCGTTTAATTTTCATAAACATCTTGAAAGGGGGGCATAGGTCGAAGTGTGTGTTTGTTGTGCAGCGTGCTGTTTCGTGCGGCGCGTTGTCCGTCGTGGTGTGACACGGTGCCTCCAGTGCGAGGGAACCTCCTAGCAGGTCGTGCAAAAGGCAAGATGCTTTGTTTCGGAACGCACAGGTTTGAAGAATGTGTAGTCACGTCTATTTAAGAGCTATGCTTTGTTGACGATATATAGGTTTGTGCATGCATGCATATGTGTGCATACTACGAAGGCATTGGTATGTTGCCTTCGGAGGCACGGGTTTGAAGCATGTGAAGTCATTTGTGCGTAGGAGGTCTGCGCTCTTGATATGTGTGTGTGTGGATATTGCCCGGAGGCATGGTGAGCCAGGGTTGGCACAAGGCCATGTCGCCTCTGGAGGCACGGGACGATGCTTTCCAGAGTCACGCGTAAGGGTATGTGTGTGTGTGGATATTGCCCGGAGGCATGGTGACCCAGGGTTTGGTGGAGGCACGGGACGGTGCTTTCCAGAGTCACGCGTAAGGGTATGTGTGTGTATGGATATTGCCCGGAGGCATGGTGACCCAGGGTTTGGTGGTGGTACAGGACGGTTCTTTCCAGAGTCACGCGTAAGGGTATGTGTGTGTATGGATATTGCCGGGAGGCATGGTGACCCAGGGTTTGGTGGCACGAGGCCATGTCGCCTCTGGAGGCATGGAACGGTGCTTTCCAGAGTCACGCATAAGGTTATGTGTGTGTATGGATATTGCCCGTAGGATGGTGACCCGGGGTTTGGTGGCACGAGGCCATGTCGCCTCTGGAGGCACGGGACGGTGCTTTCCAGAGTCACGCGTAAGGGTTCGTTTTTGGAGTCACTGCTCTTGTACAAATAAGAAGAGGCATTGTTGTTTATAGTTTACTGGCGCTCTCTTATGATGTAAGACGCACTGTTGTCGAAATAGTTCTTTTTTCAACATGAACACGGAATTTCTAACTACATTACATATAAATGTGAGTTATTCACAAACAGTTTTGTCACGTCAAGATAGAATTAGCTTCGCGGGATAAATCAAAAGTTTTAGTCTTCATTTTTGCTTAAGATCTTGCTAATCTCTTCACCCATTTCACTAGCTTTGACTTGATTCATCTCGCTATTTAAGAGAATGTACATTGCCTTTGCCCTCCAGTCTTCGACCTCATCCTGTGAAATTTTGCCGAGAAGAGAAGTATATTATCAGAGTTTGTGCATATAAGTTGTTTATAAGTAAATATATATAAAATTACTGTCAAATCTTCCAGCTCTTCACAAACTTTTCACCATTGTAGAGGAATGCAAGCTTTAAAACAGCAAATGTTGATTCTCCCTTTTCTACTACTGGAACATCTTGCACGGTATGAGTCTGCCATCTTGTACCCTTGGCATTCATTGTTTGTCCTAGTATGATGTTGAAGACTTCTTTAAACCTAGGTACCTGGGAATATTGTATTTTGTAATTAATTGTTTTAATATTGCAACTTGTAAAACTAAAGAAATTGTTATGTATAAATGCTTACGATTGCCGACTTATGAACATGATATTCCTGAAACTGTCTTTCTCTTTTTTCTTTGGCATCTTCATTTTCCTGAAGTACTCGGCTTGCTTCTTGTGGTGTCAATTTGTCGATGTGTATTTTTTCTTTTTCAAATTCCTCGTGAGTTGTTTCTCGAGGATCAATAATGTGAACTTTGTGTTTGTATTTGTCCAGCACATATAGTACATAGCGGTCATGCTTCTCCATTGGAATGAATATCTGCGTACAAAATACTTGTTGCTTAGATGACAGTTTAATATAAAGTAATTTAATAGAACGCATATTTTCTAATTTTGTCATGGTAGAATAGGTTGTTACCATGTTTGCTGTTGAGAGCTTTTTCCGTTGATTTTCCTTGAGATACATGGGAACGAGCTGATTCTTTGTTTTTTACAATTCATTTTTAAATTTTTTAATAGTAGTTGTGTGTTTCTTCAAATCCAATATATGCTGCAAACAATATATATGATGAAAAAAAACTGTTAGAAAAAAGAGCCGTGTAAGAATATAAAAAGAGTAGTTGTTGCAATGTTCACAAGATTTTGCTTTTTAAAAGTTTACCTCTGCAAAGTTTGGGCCTAATATTACTCTGTCACTCTGTTTTGATTCTTGTCTGCTTTCCCAGATTTCTGCTATGTCATCGAAGATCCACTTTTCCATATGATGTCGTTTTTTCGTCTGTGCTGGTCTTGGACCAAATACTGCCTTCAGCTGGGCTCCAGTAAGTTGCGTGCTTTCACTGTCCCTGCGGATGCGCCTAAATATAGTTTTGCTGTGACAGGGGAGATAAAATAATTTTGGAGGTGACGGTTAGTGAGAAACAGATTCTTACATTATTTTTGGCCTCTGTCTAACTAGTTTGAGGTGCAATAGAAAACAACTCACTTTTTGTATTTCTCCTGCCAGCTGTCGCTCATGACTAGATGGAAGAGGTCGGACGCCTCCTCTGTGTGTTGTAAGCAATGAGAATGTTTTGGATATGGATTGGTGCTTTATCTTTTTTTCCTTTTTGTTTCATCTGTTTCAGTCAACGGAAGCAGATATGTAATATGTAAGCTCTCGTGACACGAAAGATGTTGGTGAACACCGTGTGATGTGTAGGTTATTACAAAAAAAGAGGATAAGTAGAAATGATTTTCTTACCTTTTTTGGTGGAGAAGAACTTTGAAGTTTCTGGTTTGAATTCTTTGATTCTTCCAGGTAGTTGCTCCCACTTTACTTGGTTTGTTTCACCAAATATGGCTGTAAAAAGGAACTCTGGTTTCCACTCAGCATCTACGTTGCTTTGCTGGATGGAGGTTATCGGATATTGGAGTATTCAAGTAGTGCTGTTTGTAAAAATTAAAATTGTTGCTCTTGTACTATTCACTTACATCGAAATCCTCATCATCTTTTATGAGTTCAATGCCATTCCAGTATTTTGCAAATTGAGCCATGAAGTGTCCGCATTGGGTACCCTGCTATTTTGGCACGCAAACTCTGTTAGGTGTTTGTGCTATCCTCGACCAGTTTGGTTCGCTGTTGGCTTGTAGCTCCGCTTCGCTGTAATGCTTCTTCATGAGTGTGTGCATCCTTTTAATCTGTGTTATTGTTGGGTTTTGCCATTAATAAAGGGAATGCAGGAATTGGAAAACAAGGTTGAATTGACATACCAGTTCTTGGTGGTCCTTATGATGTGTTTTCCATGTTTTTTTTTCATCTCCGTGTCTGTAATTCAGTGAGTCAAGTATGTCGATGGAGTTCGTGTACTTGTTGAGCATGTACAGTGTGTAGTGTTCATCTGTGTTGTGAGGTATCATAATCTGCAGTATTTGGAGACTGAGTGAGTTAAAGTTAATTCTTGTTAGGAGAATTAAATGACATGTGAATGTGCAATCTGTAGAAAGAATGAGTTATGTTTCTATATTTCTATTAACTTACCAGCTTTTTCTTTAAAAGTTCCTTGCCTGTTACAAGGGATGCAAACTCTTTCAATGCTTCTTCCTCATTGAATTCTGCTAGTCCTCTTTCCTCTCCAGTTTTAACACTGAGCACGACCTGCGACCAAAAAGTTTTCTAATTTTTCGTTCAATCTTTGTATTCACTGAAATGATGCAAGTGTTTTTGTCAAAATGGACTTCATACATTTGCAAATTCTACGGGAAGTACGGCTTTATCGGTTGTGTTGTATTGTTGCTGCGATGTCCATTCGTCGAACAATGCGTTTGCGATGGAGCCCTCCATCTGTCCATCATCTCCTTTCATTAGCTGTTCCATTATTTGTTTTCCTGTAATCCAATCGTGTCGCTTCGAGCTAATATATACGTTTAGACTGCAAGCAGAAAAAGTTTATACATTAGTTAGGTTGTTTTAAAAAGGGGCAACATTTGTTTGTTTTTTTGTTTGTGCAAGAGAAAGTACTTACTCTCCGCATTCGTCCTGTCCTTCTTTGCTGAATAGGCATTCATGGAGTGCTCTGGCTTTGTTCATGAATTTGAAATCTCCTGGGACAAATGTAGGAATCTTGATTTCTCCAAGGAGCCTTCTTGAAGGCTTTACCGACCTTTTCTTAACCGAGATTTTCTTGTCTGAACTGCTCTCAGATGATTGAGGCATTGAATGTTCTCCTGACTCTTGCTGCAAGATTGTCAGATACGGCTTGGGATTTTTGTTGAATTCATAGCTTTCATGCTCGTTGAGCCATGTTTTGATTAAATCTAAGCTAGAGCCCATGTTTATATGGTCGTTGTACACCTGTAGTTGTAGTGGGTTAAGGCTTGAAAGAAATTCGTCAACTTCTTCCTGCTTTTCCATTGTTTTTGGTTTTAGGAAGTCTAGAGAGATGGTGCTGGAGGTGCCTTGCTGATTGCTTGTTGAGCCTGTTTCTTCTTGAAGAAGAACAGGCTGTATCTTCTGCTCGGAAACCTGTTGTTGTGTATTTCGTACGTCGTTGCTTCTGTCATCCTCTTTTAAATCAGTGCCTATTTGTTCCAGTTGATCTCTGGTCATGATATTGCTGTTGATAGTTTGCTCGTCTGTTTCCTCTTCGGCATGGTGTGGTATCTTATCGTCTGGTGGTGGTTGATCTGGTTCTATTGGTGGATCATTTTGTTCGTGGACTATGAAAGATTGTTGGGCGACTGCGTGGCTGCTGATATCCATAATATCTTTCCGTTTACTGGATATATCAATAACTTCATGCTCTTGTGTGGTTGCCGCATGCATAATATGTTCTTTTGGCCTGGTAGTTGGCGGAAACTCTTCTAGTACGCAACATTCTGCTTGTTGCATTTCTTTGTCTTCCATATCTACTTCATATTTCAGCATATCTGTAAAACAATAATTAAAAAAATATTACTTCTTCTAGTGTTACGAAACTGTAAGATTTAGTTTCTGAAAAGACTTACCTGTTGTACACTTGATTAGTGACAGTTTTGTATTCCCTCTGTGTTGGCTGATTATTTGATATAGAACCTTTTTCCTCAACTTTCGTACTTGTTCTGGCTTTAAGGTTGTCGTTGTTCCATCACTGGAGTAATGCTTCAGGTTCATGTACATGTAGAATGCGCAGTCCATTCTGCATTTAGATGAATGGTATTGGTAAGATTGTTCCATTCAAGAAACAGAAAGAAGAGAAAAGTTTGAGCAATGATCGTGGTAATTGTTGTATTGAAAAGACGAAAGAACAAAATTATTTCAGTAATTGTAGTATTGAATGTTGTATTGAAAAAAAGATATAAGTGAAGATGTTGGAAGTGCTTACGTGCCTTCTCCTTGAAGTGGCACCTGCAGTCTGACCTTTTTATAATGGTTGATGCTTTTTTCTGAAAGATGTAGCTCTGTGCTTATGTGCTTCCAGATTTTCATTAATTTGCTGGTTACATTGTTGAAGAATTCTATTGTGCCTGGATATGCAGTTGAAGAGTCGAGGAGTTCAAAACGCTGTTTTTGCATGTTAACTGTGATGGTGAAGTAATGACTTATAGTTTCGTCTTGCTCAAACCCGCTCAACGGACATGGTAGAAGGAACTGCAAAACACAAAATAAAAGAAAATATTTGGAAATCTTCTTATATTTAGAAACATAAAGTAAAAAGAGAACTTTGCATAGCATATACGTAAATTGTGTTTTATTTATGAAACAGCTGATCTCCTTACCATGTTATAATCTTGCAGATTTTCTTCTTCTTTCATGTTGAAAAATGATATAAGCCTTGCAGGTAGTAATTTTTTTCTATTCTGTTGTTGATCTTTATTTTTTTAGCACATAGGATCTTCGTCTTCGGCTTCCCTTATTGAGTGCTGCTTGTTTCGTCACAGATAGACAAAGGGAATTTGTCAGTTCAGCTATAGGGGAAGTTTATCTATTTATAAAGTCATATATAGTGTTTTAAACGTGATTCTTTTGCCGTGATATTTACTTACAGTGTTGCTTAACGACAGAATCTTTCTCCGTGTGCCATTGAGTTGTTTTCTCAAGATTGTTAGCATGGGCTCTATTGCTTCGGTGCGTACTGATTTACCGACCTTTAAGCTTTCAGAGACATGTCTTATATTTAGATCAAACTTGTCCGTTGTAATGAAAAGCTGATCCCTGCAAAGTATATTTAGAAAAATGTTTTGGTTCACACATGATACAGTCAAAATGATCGTGTGTAAGAATGTTTTCTGTGTTAGTTGCATGAACTTACATTTCACTCTTTGTCCATGGCTTGCATACAACGTTGTACAGGTCTTCGATGGCTTTGTTGACGGAATTGCTATCTTTGACACCTTTCTCCAGTGTGCCTGCGATGATTTTGAATTTAATATAAATAATTCCAAGTCACAAAGATCACAAGATAGCAATTATGTTTCTATTGTCTTGCCTGCTTCAATGCTGGAAGATATGTCCTGTCGAGTGTTGTTCCTTTCTTGTTCTCCTTCTGCTTCCTACGACATGTTTTGTTCTTCTTTTTGCGTTGTACCCTTTTGTTCAGTTTCTTCTCCATCCTTATTTGAGTCGTCTGTGCTTTTCTTGGCATCATATTTTTCCTTGTCAACCATTATGTCTTGCTGGTGGTTTTTTCCGTCTTGTTTTTCAGTCTCGACCTGGATGGCACTGACCTGTTTGCAAGCGGAATTGGCATCGTATGACGGCGTAGGGTTTTCTTCGATAGTTTCTAGTTCTTTTTCTGGAACAATTTGTGTGCTTGCTTCATTGGTTGTATCTCCGTGGTTGCCTTCTTCGTGTTTCTGCTTGTCATTTAAAAAGCATTGAAATGATTTAACTTGCTACTTCATTTTAATTATAGCAGCTGTTATGTGAAAATAGCGAAGCGTATGCTGCGTGCTTTGAGCTATTTTGATTGTGATTAAGTTGTCATTTTGTGGAAACATTTCATGCAAATTCACCTGTTGAGCTATCGTTGGTGATGCTGACTGTTCCACCTGTTCTTCGTTGGGTGTTGTTTCTTGGGTACCGTCTTGTTCTTTGTTTTGGTGATCATCGTCACTGTCATGGTTTTTGTCTTGCATCTGTTCAATCATAAAGGTGGTAAGTTTCAACCATGGAACTACTTTATATTTTCGTAGAATCAGCTTATGTAACTTTACCTTCTCAGTTGTTGCTGTTTCTGTTGTCTCTGTTGCTGTTCTCGTTGCTGCTGCTAACTGTTGTGCTTGTTCTTCGTTGAGTGGAGGTTTTTGTGCATCTTCCTGTTCTGTCTTTTGGAGTTCATCGCCGCTGCCATTGTTTTTGTCTTGTAGCTTTTCAAACATACAGGTGGCTAAGTGGCAGTGCATTTGAGCTTCAACAGAGCTATTTTATACTTTCAGAGGGTCAGCTTATGTAACTTTACCTTTTCAGTCGTTGTCGCTGCTGCCGTCTCTGCTGCGGTTTTTTTGGTGAGTGAATATTTTGGCGCTTGGTCTTCTTTGACGTTGATGTCTCCCGTTTGAAGAACATTTTGCTCTTCTTCTTTGGCCTCCTTTTGCTCATCTGTCTCCTCTCTCTGTGATTGAGGAAAGTAGTGAAATGTGAAATGCGTATTTTTGAACTATAAGATAATTCATAGGTATTATGTGTTTTCACCTCTGTACTTGTTACTGCTGATTGTTCTACGTGTTCTTCGCGTGGTGTTTCTGGGTCCTTCTCCTGCTCTTTTTTTGCTGTTCATCGTTAGTGACCTTGTTTTTTTCTTGCAGCTGTTCAAATATAGAGGTGGCAAAGTGAGAGTACATTGGAGTGAGTGCAGGTGTGGTAGGTTGGAGTTTATTTAATTGTGGACGCGGCAATCTTATAATTTCATGCTTGCAAGTTTCATAACTTCACCTTCTCAATCGTTGACGCTGGCGCTAACTCTGGTAGCTGTTGTTTGGTGATTCAATTTTTGGTGGCTTGGTCTTCAGTCGAATTATTGTCTACCGTTTGATGAACATGTTTGGGTTGTTCATTGGGCTCCTCTGGTTGTGTTTGATGGTCTTGATTGTTGGTGCTCTCCTGAGCTTCTTGTGCCTGCACCAACAGAAAAAGTATTTAAGAAATGGGTGCATCTCTGATTGTTGAGTTACAATTTTTTTATAAGACCTCTTTCTCTGGATTTGCAGGACTTTCTCCTGCTGGAACTATGGCTTCTCCTTGTCTCGTTCTGTGCTCTTCTTTTTCTTGTTCAATGTTTATGCGAGTTCTTTTGCTTGCTTCCTCTTCCTGTTCAATAAAAAATTGAAATTATATTTTGAAGTTCATTTGTGCCTCAGCTTTGTAACCTCACCTCTTCAGATGTTGTTGTTTGAAGTTCTGTGTGTTTTCCAGTTTCCTTTGGTTGCGCTGCTTCTTGATATTCCAGATCAATGTACTTGTTTGTTTCCGGCATTTGTTCAAAGAAAAGGGTCAGACATGCCTTATAATTGTTGTATTGCGGTGGTGGAGTGTATTACGTAGTTCAGACATCATAACTGGTTTGAAAAGGGTTTGTTGTTGATTTTTTACCTCTGTGTTGATGACTGGGTTATCTGTGCCTGTATCGACTGTTTCTTTGCCAGGTATAACAGTCTCTAGTTCCTCATTGGCTTGGATGTCTTGGGTTTTCTCCTTTGTACTCGTGATGGTGATTTACAATTCGTGGCACTGGAAGTCTCTTGTGCATAAAATTCCTGTTCTGTGACTCCTTCATCTGCTTGAGGTTCACTATGGGGTTCAATTTCAACACTGGTTATCTCTTGGTCTTGCAGTGATTGTGATACCACGACATTGTGATCTACAATGTCGTGGCACTGGAAGTCTCTTGTGCACAAACTTCCAGTTCTGTGACTCCTTCGTCTGCTTGAGGTTCACTATGGGGTTCAATTTCAACACTGGTTCTCTCTTGGTCTTGCAGTGATTGTGATACCTGGAGTTCAAACAATATGAGTTTGTGGTTCACTATCTTTCCTGCCATTATGAGTTTCTGGTGTGGGGTGTAGTGGGCTGTGGAATTTTACCTCCTCTTCGTTGTTTTCTTCTTCTTAGTCGTTTGTTATGCTAATGGTTGATTGTGGGTGAGCCTCCTGCATTTGGTTGACGGGAGTGCTGACTTGATTGTTCTAAAGCTGAGCCTAAAATTTGTTGAAGGTTTTTCAGTTAACTTATAACTCTATCAGTTTTGAAAGGAAAAATGGATGTTCATACTGACCTCTTCACTGGTTCTGACGTCGATCGTATCTTGTGCTTGTGTTGGAGTAGTTGTTGTTGTAGCACTGTCTGTTGTGAGGTTGCTTTGTTTGTTGTGTTCATTCTTGTTTTTGGGGTTGTTGACGCCATCCTGCTGTTGGAGTTCATCTTGGAAACATTCCTGAAAGCATTGACACAACTCTTTTCAGTTGAGGTATGAAAACAGGGTTTTGCTTGCGTATGGCACCATGCATTACTATTTATTTACCTGTTTTTGCCGCTTTATCTTCTTCTTGTCAATGCCCACGTCCCTTGATTTTGTTCTTCTCTTCCTCTCTTCGTCCTCTTCTTCTTTCTTACCTTTTCTCCTTTCTCATTGTTCTGTTGTGGCCACTATTTCATTAGCGGCTGGCATCGACTTGTCTACTTGATGCTGCTGGAACTGCTTGCTCTAGCGTCTGCAGGATCGCGTTGTCTATGAGGTACCTTGTGCAAACTATGTCCTGAAATTGTCTCAGTTGTTCTAGAGAATCCATCAGGGCAATTGTTTGTTGCACGACTTTGTCCTTGTTTTTTTCATCCAATATCTCTTCTTTTTCGTTGCATCGGTGTTTAGCCCTTGTGGTTACTGCGGGTAACTGTTCTGCTTCATGGAGCACTTTTTGCAACAATTTGTTTATCCTTTGGAATCTTTCTTCTGGTCCTGTGCTGATGTTTTTGTTTGGTTCCGTGCTTCCACTGGTGCCGATACGTGGTTCGCGACGGCGCTTGGGTGGAGGTGGTAGCAGCTTGGTTGTGTGCTGGTGTTGCTGTTCTTTACGATGTTCTCCTGCTATCTGGTGAATTGAAGACGAAGTTGATGCTGTGCTGGTATAGAAGATCCTCTCTGCTGTTCCTTTCCATGTCTGCATCGTTTCGGTGGAATAGAGTTGATTAGAATGGAAACTGTTTTCAAAAAGGGAAGTACTGATTTATGTACAACAGAGCTATACCTGTATCTTGCCAAATTCATAGTCATCTGGTCGTGCTTTTCCGTCCGTTTTCATGTCTGCTCTAGCTATTTTCGCTAGGTCACTCTCTTTGAGATGGTTTGCTCGTGGTAATGAGATTTTATCCATTGTCTTTGCAATCTTTCGCATTTCTTTTGTGTTGGTTGGCAGCAGCAGGGAGTCAAGGTACATGATTACTGGTACCTGTGCCAAACCATTGGTGTGCTTTTTGTTCTTTTCCTCCTGAGGCAACATCCTGTGCTTCTGCCATGTCTTGGCTCCTTCCCTAATACATTCGACGATTACCTCGCAGAAATCCATCTTTGCCATTTCTGGATAGTCCATGTCCTTGACCATCATAGCTGTCCAGGCGAAGATAGCGGCGCTTGACCCGCAGACAACATTGTGGAAAAAAATAAGGAAACATATTTTAACCGATTTCTTGTTTGATTCTTCATCATCTATTTCCACCAATGTTTGTAGCTTCTCGAACAGTTGTTTTGGCGCGAATTTTGTATCTTTGAAGCCAAGCTCTGACATCAGTTCTTTCATTGAAGCTGGGCTAGTCTCTGGCCTTGGTGCTGACCTTTGCGTGCCGTTTGGGTATCCAAACACCTTGTGGGTAGCTTCCTTGGTAATCTTGATTTTTTTGTCTTCAGTAGCATCACCGAAGGTTATTGTCATGGTTTCTGTGTTGAGGTTGTTGTAGATGTGTGCTGCAAGCGGTCTGCAGATGGAGCCCGTTATTTTGCAGTTCTCTATGCTGCCAAATCCTGCCATCCTAATATCTTTCTTGTGACGGTCTTTAAGTAAATTCCATGCTTTCTTGACATGGGCGAATGCTGCCCCTCCCTTGATTTGGCATTTCTCTTCGTCTGTTTCTTGCTGTTCTTCGTCAACTGTTGGTACTACCAGTTCTTTCCCGCTTGTCTTTCTTCTCTTTCTATCCTTCTTGCCTGATTTTTGCTGTTTTAGAAGAAAAAAGGAAAGGGTTTTGTTAGAGAGGAATGTTAGATCCCTAGTGGTATTCAAAATTAGTGCATAAGTGTGTTTTTACATCGTCGTCATGTTCTATGTCGCTGTCGTGCTCTTCGGCATCATCGCCGTCTGTAGGAATGAAATCTGCATCATGCTGTCTGTCTGTCGTCGTCGTCATTGGTATCTGAACCTTTGCTGTTGGTATCGTCTTGTTCATTTTCTACCCTTTGCCGTTTTTTTTCTTCTTGTGTTCAGCTTGTTTCTTCGTGCCGATTGGTTCTGTTGGCGGGAGTACCATTAGAGGTAATGGTTGATGCTGCAAGGTACCCGTGTCGACGATGTTTTCAACATTTTCCTTTTTCTTTTTCCTTTTTGCTCTAGGAGTAAAAACAGTGCAGGTATCTGATTTTCTCTTTTTTTTTGCTTGTTGCTAGGTGTTTACTCCTGTTGAGCCTGGTGTAAGTTACCATTTCTGCTGCAGGTGGTTTGTTCCTCATGGTCTGTTCTGTGTCATTTTCTGATGAATGAGGAGACATGCTTTGTGTTTGTGTACTGTCAATATCACCGTCTTTGTGTCCTGCATAATGACCAGGTAACGAAAAACGATATTCTTGTGTCCGAAAATTATTTATATACATTTAAAATATATATCTTCAACGGTTATGCATAAGGAATGTGAAATTCCCAAAAGTGAATTTTTAGTTTTCTTGTTTGGGTTAAGAAAGGTTATTTCTACTATTGCCAGTTGAGCTAATAAGCGGATTGAAAGAAAATATATTAATTATGGTTATGAGTGGAGCTGGGTAAGTGAATTTAGGGTGAAGAATTTTCTGAGACAAAAATGCACTCTGCAGATTATATTTCTACATGTTTGTCCAAAGTGGCAGGTAGTTTTAATTGTAGACATAGTTAAGTTATTGTTGTCAAAGATAGCAGTTAAGTTATTAATGTCTCAATACAGGTTTTTGCAGATAGGAAGTGGACTCTTTTGGTCAAACCTTTGACAGGAGCTTGCTGGATTGCATGTTCTTCAGTAGGGTCTTCGTCAGTATTTTGCTGGGTTTTAGCTTCTTCGCGAGGATTTCTCATTGCTGCATAAAAAAAGGGCAGGTGTTAGAAGCAGAGTTGAGTGTCGCAGAAAAAAAGCTGCGTGGTGTGAAAACAAACTTGTATGTATAGAGAGGCACGGGTTGTTTTACACTAGAATCACATGGTATAGGTATTCTGTGTTCACGGTTTTTCAGACCAGAGGAACTTAATTTGAAAAACAGTTACATTGAAGGTACAAACATGTAGAAAATGTCGTGCGGTTTTCAGGTTTTGGCCTCTCAAGATGCTTGCGGGGTTTGGATCTACCGACGTATTCTAGATAGTGACGTTTCAGGTTTAGTAGCTTTGAGCACTTATCGTATGGCGAAAATTCCAGGGCGGAGAGCTGTAGAATTTCTATTAAATCTCATCTCTCCAGCAGTTCAATTTGTTAGACAAATTGATTTTAGGTTATTCGAAAACTGCTTGGTAGCGGTGGCTAGGGTTGCTGCTCCTTGAAGTTGAAAAATCACTACGATCTACCCGGTGGAATGGAGTGGGATAGAATGATAATTACCTTCAATTAGTTGTTCGGTGTTCTTCGGTTCCATCCGCTTATTGTGTCATTGCTCTTTTTTCGTTGCGATTTCCGCCGCCACTATCGAAGTTGTCGCCTTCGGTCGCCGCAGCCGGCGGGGTTATTGGTGTTCTCGCGGGCAGTGTGTGGCTGTGTGTATGTCGGATTGGAGGGTGGTTGGGGAATGCGGTGACGGTTTGTTCGGTGACGCGAATTCGATTTCGAATTTGTGTTTGTGTGCAGAAGGAAGGACGAGAGCGTGCGGGAGTGATGAAGGTTTTGAGATTTACTTTGCGGAAGGGGAAGCAAAGTAGTAGAAGAGGGAGGGAGAGATGGAAACCATCGAAACGTCTCTTGTCTTCAACCGTCCGTTTGAGCATCAAGATCCATTTTTTCTGATGTTAGTCTCGGGAGTGTAGGTTCTATAGGCACGTAGATGCAGACACAGGAGGCACGACAGTGTAGGTTCTACAAGCAGGTAGAGAACCACGGGACAGGCAACAATCGCGTGGGGCACGTGGATGTAAGCTTAGGAGGCACGGAAATGAAGGCAATACAGGCACGTACATGCTTCTTTTGGAGGCACGGGTATCAACGCTGAGGATGTACAATAGTGCCGTGGCAGAGGCATGCGTTAGAAGCGCCGTTAAAGAGGCATGGTTGTGAAGTCTCAGGAGCGACGCGGGCGTTGCAGTGGGGCCATTTAAGAGTCACGGTGTATGTTGTGTTAGGCACGTGAGGCACGTGGGTTCAGGCACGGAAGTGAGAAAAGGTGAATCCACAACAGGCACGTACGTGTGTTTTCTCAAGTCACGGGTGTGCAATCTGTAGATGCAGAAAAGTGTGGCAGCAGAGGCATGGGTCTGACTACTCGGTTATAGAACCACGACCGTGAAGTCACGTGGGTGTGGCACTACGGGACACGTAAGTGTCACATTGCGGACGTGGATGCAGGTACGTAAGGAGGCACGACATTCAAGGCAACGGAGGCACAGACTTGCGGCTTGTCGAGGCACGGGGTATCAACCCTGCGTATGCCAAAATAATGCAGTGGCAGACGCACGTGTCAGGACGCTTGGTAACAGAGGCACGGTTGTGAAGTATCAGGAGCCACGCATGTCAAGTTGCGCACGTGGGTGCAGGTACGTGCAGGCACAGAAATGAAGGCACCATAGGCACGTACGTGCAATCTCTGGATGCACAAAAGTGTGGTGGCAGAGGCATGGGTCCGAGTACTCGGTTATAGAACCATATTTGTGAACTCACGTGGGTGTGGCACTACGGGGGACGTAAGAGTCTCGGCAAGTGTCATGTTGTGCACGTGGTTTCAGGTGTGCAAGCCACAGAAAATGAATGCACCACAACCACGTATGTGCATTCTCTGGATGCACAAAAAGTGTGGTGGCAGAGGCATGGGTCCGAGTACTCGGTTAGATAACCATGGTTGTGAAGTGACGTGGGTGTCGCACTACTTGGCACATAAGAGTCTCAGCAAGTGTCGCGTGAGGCGACGTGGGTGCAAGGACGTAAGGCACAGAAATCAAGGCACCACGGTTGTGAAGTCACGTGGTAGTGATGAAGTGGAGCCTCTCTAGAGGCATGTGGATGCAGGCACACGACGCACGGAAGTACAGGTTCTACAGGCATGTATATTCAAGCACCACATGTGGCACGGAAGTGTGGGTTCTATAGGCAGTTAGAGGACCACGGGACAGGCAAGGTCGCGTGAGGCATGTGGATGTAAGCATAGGAGGCACTGCAATGAAGGAAATACAGGCACGAATATGCTGCTTTTGCAGGCACGGGTATCAACGCTGAGGATGTACAAGAGTGCGGTGGCAGAGGCATGTGTTAGAATGCTCGGTTAAATAGGCACGGTTGCGAAGTCTCGGGAGCAACGCGGGTGTGGAAGTGGGGCCATGTAAGAGTCACTGCCCATGTTATTACGTTAGGCACTTGAGGCACGTGGGTGCAGTTACGGAAGGCAGAATTGGTGAATCCACAACAGGCACGTACGTGTGTTTTGTGCAGTCACGGTTGTGCACTCTATAGATATACAGAAGTGTGCCGGCAGAGGCATGGGTCCGACTACCCGGTTAGAGAAACACGTTTGTGAAGTGACGTGGGTGTGGCACGATGGGCCCCGTAGG
The DNA here is from genome assembly GCA_904067115.1 of Aegilops sharonensis. Lineage (NCBI taxonomy): Eukaryota > Viridiplantae > Streptophyta > Magnoliopsida > Poales > Poaceae > Aegilops > Aegilops sharonensis. The sequence goes on along the minus strand of LR880970.1, from coordinate 13,386,961 downwards.
AGTCACTGCAAGTGTCACGCGAGGCACGTGGATGTAGGCACTTGAGGCACGGCATTGAAGGCACAGGAGGCACGGATGTAGGTACAGGAGGCACTGAAGTACTGAACCTAAGAGGAGACCTCATGTGATTACGGAATGTTTCTAGATTTACTGTGGAAGAGAGGAAGCAAGAGAGTAGTGGAGGTGGGAGAGTTGGAAATGATGGAACCGTCTGTTATCTTCGACTGTCTGATTTTAGCATCTAGATTTGTGCCGCCTGGCTTTGTTTTTTTTGGTTCGACGTAGCGTCTTAATACACGTGCGAGACACAGAACACCAGGCTCTACAGGAACCGACATTGGAATTATAGACACACTGGTATCAACTCTGTGGATGCACAAATGTATAGTGGCAGGGGCATGCATCTGAAGACTTACTCAGACCGTCACGGTTGGAATTATAGAGGCACTGGTATCAACTCCGTGGATGCACAAATGTGTAGTGGCAGGGGCATGCATCTGAAGACTTAGTCAGACAGTCACGGTTGTGAAGTCTTTAGAGTTACGAGCATGTGTCACCACGGGCACGTGAGAGTGATGCGTCGGGAAGTGTGGTAGTAGAGGCATCGGTGGGAATAGTAGTCAGAGAGCATTGGTCGTTCAGTAGTAGCGGCGTGTCGGGAAAGGTGCGAGGAGTTCAACATAGTATGTGCTTAGTATCTGAACGCAGTGCACTCTATCTAAGTGTGCCAGTGTAGTGTGTTCTTGAATGGTTTAGGCAAGAACATTTGTTACGTGATTAATTGGACGATTTGACGGTTGCTTTTTCCCGGCAACCGCGAGCACTACCACTCGGCGGTTTCCCCGGCGCACAACAACCGCGAGGGCATGTCTACTGCCCTCATTACCACGACGAGGCCTCGTCCAATCGCCTCTTCCTTGACCCAAACCTTGGCACAAAAGGGCAACTGCGCTTCCATAGCCGCTCAATTACGGGAACACTATTGCTGCTCCATCTCAACTAGCAACTCTCACAAACTCTGTGTCAAGGCCGCCATCGCTGGAGGAGCGTAATGGTGGATGAACCGTCTGCCAAGCGTCCGCGTGGTGAGACGTCTGACCAGAGCACCGAGGTTGACAACGTTCAGGTCCCCGGTCAGAAGCACGACTACAAGGTGCACCTCAAGGAGGTTGGCATCCACGGCAAGGAAAAGCTGGTTGTTGTATGCACCAGCAATCCTGACGAAGCCGACAAAATGATCAGCAGGATCCTAAAGAGGGTCTGCGGCTTGTACCCTCAGTTTATCAGCGTTGATGTTGAGTATACCAGGGAAGACGAACCTCCGCAGAGGGCAGCGGTTCTGCAGTTATGCGTGGAGGAACTCTGTCTGGTATACCACATCACCGCGGCAACTAAATGGTGAACCATCCTACAACTTCAACCTCTCCATGTTTCTGTTTAGTTAGCATTTCACCCTGAAATTTGATTAAATTTGTTTATTGAATTGATGTATCAGTGAAGTTTCTAAAGTAGATAAAGCAGGATAGATTTTGAACTTAACTCACCAGATCAGTTTATGTATTTGATGCACTAGATTAATTTATGAATTTGATGTATGAGATTATTTTCTGAACTTGATGTTCTAGTACACTTTCTGTTCTAGTGTAGTTTCTATATTTGATGTTCTAGTGTAGTTCAGTTTCTTCAATTGATGTGTTAACGTGGGTAAGGAGTACATAGGTCTTTTATTCAAGTGTAACTACCAAAAATAAAAATGACATGCTGTGCTTGTGCTTGTGTTTGTGAACTCTGCATAACAGTTTCTGAAATTTTTTCGTCCACAAATTATACGTACTATATAAGTATTTACTTTATGGATACTTGATGGATCCACCTTAAATGTGTCATGCCCCTTGCAGGCCCAAGAGCCTGCGCCCGTTCCTGAAGGAGGACAGGTTCTACACCTTTGCCGAATTCAGTATTGAAGGTGACAAAGAGATGCTGCGAAGTTCTGGTTTGGAGATCAACCCCGACAAGTACATCGACATCCAGCGCAAATGGAGAGTTCCGTTCAAGGGAAGAAAGAGGTACCACTCTTTGGATGATGTTGCAGGGAGCGTGATCCATCCATTCTACAAACAGATGAAGGATAAGATTGACAGGGTTGAAGACTATAAACTGTGGGGGATCAGCCCACTGCCAAATTACCTGATTGAGTATGCAGCGATAGATGCGTACGCCACCTACGAGTCTTGGAAGAGAATTGAAAACATCAGAGAAGGACTGGAGAGTGGACAAGAGGCAAAGAAGAATTATGACGATCCTTACTACGCCTACTAGTGATGACGAAAACATAGAAAACTGGTCGTGGAGTTGCTTGTGTTTCTGCTTGTCCTTTCTTTTGTTTCAGGTTCGTAGTTTAGTTCTGTTATGACGAAGCAGTTTCTAATGTCACCTGTATCAGGTTAAACAAGTTAGCTTAATGTGAAGTTTGTAGTTTGTTTATGTGACTGAACAGGTTGTCTGGCTTGCTAAGTACTATGTTTATTCAGCAATCTTGTGATTTTGAATCAGTAATGTTGCTTTTTAGTCTAAAAACAACTAAATTCAAAGTAGTCTTTTTACGCTAAGTACAGTTTAGTTGTGCACACAAGCGCGGCTTCTTGAGGAGTGGCAAGAGTGGCATGGGTTGGAATACGCAGTTAGAGAGGCACAGGTTTGCAGTCTATAGAGCCACCGGTGTGTGTTAGTGCAGGTGTCGGAGGCACAGAATTGAAGTCTTTACAGAAATGAAGGCACCACAAGCATCCATCCAGAGGCACATGGACGGAGTAGCAGAGGTGAGCTCCGAATACATATTTACAGGGTCACGGTTTGGAAGTGTGCCGAGCAAAGGTTGTGCGACAGGATGGGGCATGTAAGAGTCATCGCAAGTGTCATGTGAGAGAGGCACCTGGATGTAGGTACGCAAGCCACGGGATGCACTGTCATGACGTTTGTGAAGAGACACGGGCGTGGTACCGCGAGCAGGTAAGTGTCGCGGGATGTCACACATTAGGTACGTGGATGCAGGCACAGAAATCACGGAGGTGAAGACTCAACCGGCACGGAAGTTTGGTTTTTGTTGTTTCGAACAACTATCAATACTGTGGATGTTCTAAAGTGTGGAACCAGAAGCATGCTTCCGAATACACAGTTAGGGAGTCACGGTTGTCAAGTCTCTAGAAAGTGACACGTGTTCTGGCATCACGGGCATGGAGTGGTGTGGGGCTTCGAGGGGCATGAGTGGCCCTCAACCTTGTGGATGCATGGTGGTCTGGTTGGAGAGGCACCATTGTGGATGCATAGGCCTCTAACGGCGTGAGTGGGTGGCACCACGTGCAATTGTTTGAATACTCATTTAGAGAGTCACGTCTGTACTCAAGCCAGATGCATGTCGTAGGTTGGTGGCATTTGGCAGCACGCGGTTGCAGAGAGGAGGAATGCTTGCGAAACATCAAAGTCTCCTGGCGGCCACGCGTGAGGAGTATGTAGAGTTTCTGCGTGTCGATGTGACGCATGTATGTCTAGTGACATACTTGGGGCACTGGCTTGTGTTCGAATGCTTGGTTTAATGAAGAATCAAGGAACTACATCAATAAAAAGAGTCTGATGCTTCATTATCACATTATGATGTGCGGTTAAACCGTTTTCTGATGTTTTGACGGATGTGAAAAAGAGGTAGTGTACTAATACTAATATATTTCACAACCTTTATTCTACAGAATGCATTTAAATTGGGAACATAAAAATTTGCATTCTTGTTGCAGTGAGTTCAGCCTGGTTGCATTACATTTCCTCTGATTAGTGTTCTAAACCTAGCTAGGCTTGTTCGCTTATCAACAACTTTTTATTCCTTTTCCTTGATGTTGTCGTAGATCTTTGTTATCTCATCACCCATTTTGCTGGGTTCGATTGTATTCTGATCGCTAAATAGTATCCTGAAGAGTTGTTGTGCTTTCCATTGTTCCGTGCCATCCTATAAAAAATTCAGTGAAAAATAAGGAGAAAAACACATCAGTATTATGTCATGCAGTTGTATGATATCTTGCAGATTTATAGCGAGTTTTACGCGAAAACTTACATCGAAATTGTCTATCTCTTCGACGAAGTGGTTGCCATCAAAGAGATGCGCGAATCTCAGAACAACAAACGGGGTTTCACCTTTGTTCACCTTTCGAACGTCCTTTAAAAATTGAACTTCCCATTTAGTCTTTTCCTTTTCGAATTTTTCACCGAGTAATATTTCGTATACTGCCTTGAACCTCGGCACCTGGGAGTTGCATTTTGTTTTTGTTTTAGAGAGACATGTTCTGTAATTTGTAAAACCAAAAGACGCTGTTATTTACAATTCTTACCAGTCTGTCTTTATGGTTGTGGTATTTGTTATGCTCCTTTTCTTTGCTGGCTTCATTGATTTCCATTTGAGCAATTTGCTTACTTAATTTGCCATCATGCACGTGGAGATCACGTTGATTTTTCAGGAATTCTTTCCTCTTCAATTCTTCAAGAGAGGTTTCTTCAGGCTCAATGATTTGAAGCTTCCTTCTATATCTGTCGAGCACTAATAGTGTGTATCTGTCTTCCTTTTCCAATGGCATGAATACCTGCGGTACAAAAGTTTTATTGTTAGAGGAGAGTTTAGAATATAGTATTTCGTTTGAAATGCTTGTTTTTATTTTGTTAGAGGAGAGTTTTATTGCTATAGGAGAGTTTAGAATATAGTTTTAACGCTATTACCACTTTTGCTGTTTTGAGCTTGTCTAATTGACATTTCTTAAGGAACAAAGGAACCAAGGCATCCTTCTCTCGTTCGAAATCATCTTTGAATTGTGTAATAGATTTTCTTTTATCCTTTAAACCCAGAATATTCTGCAGGCAACAAATAAAAAACCATTAAAACGAGTTAGAAAGAACAGATCGGTACCAGGAGATTAAACAATCGTTGCAAAAAGACGAGTTTGTATGATCCTTGTGGTTTTTTTTTGAAATTTTCTCTGCAAAGCTTGGGCCTAATAATAGTCTATGTCTTTTGTATTTAGTTTGCGTGCTTCCCTCCCATGCTTCTGCTAACTCATCGAGCACCTTCTTTTCCATTCCTTTACGTTTTTTCTTGTTCGTAGGCCCAAAACTTTCCTTTAGGTTTGATCCAGTGAGAGTTGCGCTATTCCCCTGTGGTTGTTCTCCCGAGAATACTACTTCTCTTCATACAGGAAAAACAGTAGAAGAAAATTCTGTTTAGAATGTCACTTACAAGCAAGCTGATAAGCAGGAATTCATTGTTCTTTCTAGTTTCTGTCTTATTTCTGTGATTGCCGCGTAATTTAACTAATTTCAGTTGGAAAAGGAACTAACTCACCTTTTGAATTTGTCCTGCCATGTCTCACTCATGACTATGTCGTAGAGCTCGTTTGCCTTACGCACATGTATGAACGAATGCCGGTGTTGCGGGTATTTGTTGGTGCTCATTGATTGATCCTGGTTCTTTTCGTCTCGCTGTGTCAAAACAGATAAAAGGTTATGGCTGTTGCTTCTAGAAGTTATATTTGAAGCTCCTGTCATGTTGAGTGGTGGTAAAAATGAAAATAGTTATATTACCTTTCATGGGGGAAAAAGGTTTGTAGTCTGTGGTTTGAAAACTTTGATTTTTTCAGGAAGTTGATGGTGCTTTATTTGGTTGGTTTTACCGAATATGAGTGTGTATATGTAGTCTGGTTTCCATTCTGCATCCACCTTGCTGTGCTGCAGGCATGTCAAAGTGCATGGTTTATAGTTACGTGTTGTCCACCATTGTGAATAAACTAACCGCAGTAATAAAGAAATCAAGTAATTTGATGTGTATGTACTGGTAACTTACATGAAAATACTCTCTGTCCTTGACCAGTTCTTTCCCATTCCAGTGTTTTGCAAATTGGGCCGTGAAGTGTCCGCATTGTGTTCCTTTTTGCTTTGGTGTGCAGATCCTGTGAGGCCTTTCTGCTATCCTTGCCCAGTCTGGTTCGTTCTTGTCTTTTAGTTGGTGGTACTTGTTCATCAACACCGACATCCTTCTCATCTGTGATTGCATTTATGTTTTGTTGTTTGGGTGCGGCATTGATAAAAGTAAGAGTATCATACTATCGCGAGGAAAAGAATAAAACAATGTACAAAAAGTACGTACCAGTTCTGCTCGATGCACATGGTGTTTACTCCAAGACAAATCGACGTAGTTTACATAGTTCAGTGAGTCAAGAATGTCGATGCTATGTCTGTACTTGTTCATTACAAATAGCGTGTAGTGCTAGTCCGTGTGATGAGGCATCATGATCTACGTTGAGAGAGGAGATCGTTGTTGATGTAAAAATTGAATTTCATTTAATTGTTGAAGCCCAAGGAGAATAAGTCGTGTGTTCAGTAATAGTTCCAAACTTACCATCTTCGAGTGCAGGATGTTTTTACCTCGCACGAGTTGTTCAAATTCTTGTAGTGCATCGTCTTCGTTGAATTCTGATAGCTCGCCTCTATTATAATTGAGACCTAGCACCATCTTCAAGAAAGAGAGTGTGTTCTATTAGTTAAATATTGTACCATAGTAATGACGGAGGTGTTTTTGTGGGTGAGGTATGCATACATTTGCGAATTCTGCAGGGAGTACAGTTTTGACGTCTGGGTTGAACTGTTTCTGTTCTGTCCATTCATCCAGTAACGCGTTTAGCATGGAGCCCTCCATTTGTGCGTTTTCTTTCCCTGCTTGTTCCATGAAGGATTTTCCTGAAATGTAGCCTTCGCTCTTTGAGGTTTTATATAGCTGTTCTCTGCAAGCAGGGAGGGTTTAGAATTAGGTGAGTGAATGGTTAGTTGGATGTTAGAGAATGTGCAGCTCTGTGTAATCGTTTCCATGGAACAAGGAGAATCTGCTTACTGTCCGCTTAGTTTCTGTCCGGGAACAAGTGCTCGAGCGTTGACTTTCTCAATTTCCTTGCTTGCTCGCTTGAATGGCCTCTTAGTTGAGATTATGTTTGCTGCACTGATCTCGTGTGATTGAATCGTCGAGGGTTTTGGGGAACTTGTCTGCACTCTTGCAAGATGCCTTCCCCTTTTCTTGTCGTGACCGAACTGTGCCTGCTCGTTAAGCTGCCCAGATGTTGCTGTGTCCTTTTGTGTGTTGTTGTTTTTGATGCTCGGTTCTATTGAGACTTCAGCATCGTGTTTCCTCTTTTGAAGTATATTTTCTGATAAAATCTTTCCTTTCACCTTCTTTTCTTCTTGTGCATGTTCTGCCTCTGGTGATGTTCCTGGTATGCGATCTTCGCCAACAGGGTTCGTGTCCTGTTTGGAAAGCTGTTTTTGGCGAGTTGGTACGCTCTTTGTCCTGTTATCCACTTCTAAAGGAGAGCGTTTTATGCCTTCGTTGTTTTTATCTGGGTGTGGTCTGTCTTGTTCTATCGGCGGATATTTCCGTTCGTCTTCCTTTTGTAAATCAGTGTCTGGCTGCGCGTGTTGTTCCCTCTGTAAACCAGGATTTGTCTGGGCTTGTTCTTCCTTGCGTGCTTCTTCGGACACCTTGGTGGTATCCTTGCCACTCACATGATAATCTTGTTTCTCCTCATCGCTGCTTGTGTCATTAATGTCAATAACTTTTATCTCTTGAGAGCTTGTCCCAATGTGCTCGGGAGTTGGAGGAATCTCTTGTTGAATTATGTCACAATGTATTTGTTCCATTTCACTGTCTTCCATATCGACCTCAGGTTTCAGCTTATCTGTTAAAATAAAAAATAAAAACTTATTGGTGTGTCTCTGAAAATTAGATAAGTAGAATTTTACTTTGTTGTCTTCAGTAAGACATACCTGCGGTGTAGTTGATTAATGACAGTGCGGCCGTATCTCTGTATTGGCTGAATATTTGATAGAGAATTTTCTTTCTCAACTCTGGGACTTGTTCCTCTGTTAGTAACACTGTCTCTCCATCGTCGGTGTAGTGCTTTGCGTTCATGAACACATAGAACGCACAGTCGAGTCTGCAGGTAGAAGGATGATTGATTATTGTCGCTGTCCAAAGATGGTAGGGTAGTTTAGGTGAAGTTCTCCTAATGTCCGATGTTTTTTATGGATTGCATTAATAATTGTTACAGTGAGTAAGGAAAAGGAGAAAGGTTTGTAGTGCTTACGTTTTCCCCTCGAGTGGCACCTTCATTTTGACCTTTTTGAAATGGTCAATATTACTTGGAGAAAGTTGGAGGAATGGGCTTATTTTCTTCCATATCCTCTTTACTCTGCTTGTTACTGTGTTGAAGTAGTCTGTTGTGCCTGTGTATTCAATTGGTAAAGAGTCAAGGAGTTCAAAGCGCTCTTTTTTGATGTTAATTGTAGCAATGAAGTAGTGGCCCACAATTCCTTGTTTTTGTTGAACTTGCCCGCCTATGCAAACTGGTAGAAAGAACTGCAAAAATGCAAAATAAATAAATAAGGGGTCCTTTTTGGATTTAGTCATGATTTGTTGATCGTTAGACGTAATTGTAGTGCCGAGATTGTATCTCTTGTCTATAACATGAGATGTGCTTACCATGTCGAAATCTTGTAGTTGCTCTCCTTCTTCCAGATCAAGGAATCTTTTAAGCCTTTTAGGAATTGTCTTGTCTCTAACGTGTGCTTCGTCTTTATTTTTCAACTCCAATGGATCTTCAAGGTTGGCCATGCGTATTGATGCCTGCTTGTTTTGTCACATGTGCGTAGAAGAAATTTGTAAATTCAATTGTACAGAGAGGTTGATTGATCGATAGAGTGATATTCATTGTTGAATCTTGAGCTCTACTTACTGTGTTGTATGTTGATAGAATCTTTCTCTTTGTGCCCCTAAGTTGCTTTTCCAACATCTATAGCATGACTGCCATGGTTTCGGTGTGCACTGGCTTTCCAATGTCGAAGCTTTGTGCCATGTGGCTGACTGTTACTGTTGTCGTCTCTGTATTTATTAAAATCTCGTGCCTGCAACATATATATTTATAGGTATACATATGAAATGTTTAAGGTAGGAAATCATTGGAAGAAAATAATTCTTTGGTGCTGACATGAACTTACCCTTTGTCCTTATTCGCTGTCATGACGTTGTTGTACAGGTGTTCGATCCCTTTGTCTTTTGTCCCTTCTTCGATGGCCAGGTTTTGTATGATGAACGGTTCACGTTTTGTTTGAGTGCTTCCCTGGGTTACCTCTGTGTTTGTGGCGACAACATCTTTTACAGCACAATGTTTCTTCTCTGATGGTGCGGCGTTTTTCTCGTTGCTGTCTGACTCTTTCACTGGAATGTTTGCCGCATGGTTTTCCAATGCACTGTGGCCCTTTGAAGCATCGTTAAAAAATAAATAAATACAATCGTTATTTTCACTTTAGTTTATTATCTGTTCCCTAAGAAAAATACTCAAATGTTTAGTGTGTCTTTTGAACTCTTTTTATTGTAGCTTCACCTTTTCAGTCGTTTCCGCCGGTGCTGCCTCTTCGACCTTTTCTTCGGTGAGTTGAGCTTTTTGGACCTCCGTGGTGTCGTCGTTTTTGTCTTGTGGCTGTTGATACATAGAGGTAGGTAAATGAGATTGCATTTGTGTCTTTGTTCACTCAAATTTTTAATTTCTTTAAAAGCAGGTTATCTCACTTCACCTTTTCGATGTTTTGCGTCGATGTTGCCATCTCTGTTATTTCTTGCCCGGCAGCGAAGGTTTTCCGGCTTGGTCTACGGCGGTTAGGCTGTGTGTTGTTGGAAGAACATCTTCTGCTTGTTCCATTCCCCTGTGTTGTTGTGTTTGTTTGCCATGAATGTTGGTGCTTTCCCCTGTTTCTTGCATCTGTCGGAACGCAAAAAGTAATTACAATGTGTCTGTCTTTGTTTCTGGTGGATCCATTTTTTTATATGCTATAGAAAGAGGTTTTGTAGCTTGACCTCTACGTTAAATCTCTCCGGTTCCGTGCCTGTCACTTCTTCTCTGTCTTGTGTAGTTTTTGTACATTGTCGAGCGATAGCAGCACTTTCTATCGCTTCTTGAGGCACTTCGCCTGCTTCATTTGTTTCTTTTTTCTGTTCAACCAAAAAATGTAAATAAAGTTTGGATTTCATCTGTGCATGCATAATTTTTTTGTTTTAACGTTGTAGGAGCAGGTGCGTGTGGCTTTACCTCGTTGGTCTTTGATGATGGTGTGCTGGGTACCGTTTTAGTCAGCATTTGCCCTTGTTTTTTGTTTGTCCTGTCTGTGCTCCTTGCTGTTCTTTGGCATGGTCGTCATCGTTTGTTTCCTGTGATTCATGAAAAAGGAAAAGCATGATTCATTGCTTGTAATTCTTGTATTATTGTGACAGGTTGTACTGGGCAGTACATTTCTTATAAATTTTGGAAAAATGGTTCTTGTTGAATTTTACCTTTGCGCTGGTGGTTGGGATATCCGTTTGTGCGTCCACTTTTTCTTTGCTTTGTATGCCAGCCTTGGGTGTGTCACCAGGTGGAGTGTCTGAGGCTTTCTCCCCTGTATTGGTCATCTGAGATGCTCTTGTGCTGAAAAGCTCTTCTATATGAACTTTCTGACTTGCATGGGCATCCTCTTCTCTTTTGCTGTGCTTGTAATACCTGGTAGTTGAAACAATATGAGTTGATGGTATTTGGGCAAAGTGGGTTTGGAAGTTTTACCTCTTCTTTGTTGTTTTCTTCTTGTTTTTCTGCCGTGCTGTCAACGGTCGATGCTAGATCATCCCGTGGCTCGTTTGCGGGAGCGTTGATATGATACTTGTCCGGCTGAGTGTATATTTTGTTGCAGATTTGTCAGTTAACTCAAAAGCGTTTTTAGTTTAGAGAGAAGATACTTTTTAGAGAGAAGAGACTGATTTTTTATACTCACGTCTTTGCTGCCTCCGATCCTGTTTGTCTCTTGTACTGCTCCTGTTGACGCTCTTGAGGGAGCATTATCTGTTGTTGGGTTGCTTGTTCTATTGCTTCCATCCCCTTGCTCGGTGTTCTTGACGACATGGTGCTGTTGGCCTTTATGTTTCGGTGGCGTTCTGTTGCCGTGTCCCTGACAGAATTGAAGGCAGATTTCGTAAGTTCAAGTTTGAAAGCATCGCTTTCGAGTCACTTTTTTCATTTACCTGTTTCTCATTTTGATTCTCTGCTTCAGCAGCTACTTTTATACCTTGTTCTTGCTGTCCTTCGCCACTTGATGTGTTCGTTGATACGTCCTTCTTGTTTTGCTCCTTTTGCACCTTGTTATGTTCTTTTGTGTCCCTCTGGCTAATTCCCGAGTTCTGTGTTCTTGATTTTGTTATTCTTTTCTTCCCTTCATGTTTGTTTTGTTGGTCCTATTCTTCCTTCTTTCTTTTTCTCCTCCCTCCTGGTTCTAGTGCGGCTACGATTTCTTTCGTGTGGTTGCCATGCACAAGTGCAGCTGTGTCTCCTGCGTCTGCTCGATCCTGCAGCTTCAACGTCGTCTCTTCTTGAAAGCTCACTCTGTGAACAATGTCCTGGAATTCTCTAAGTTGTTCGAGAGAATCAATCACGGCCGTTGTTTGTCGCAACACTGTGTTCCTCATGCTTTCATCTAATTCTTTCTCTTGTTTGCTGCATTGGTGTCCAGCCCTGGTCGTTATTCCGGGTATCTGTTTTGTTTTGTCGAGTACTTGTTTCAACATTTCTTCTATCCTTCCAAATATTTCATATGATCCTGTGCTGGTGCCTGTGGCTGGTTCCTTGCTTCCACTTGTGCTGACATGTGCTTCGTCATGTCGCTTGGTTGGAGGTGGTAGTAGCTTGGTCGTTTGCTGGTGCTCCTGTTGTTCTGCTGGTATCATCTGTGTTGAATACGACGGTGTTGCTGTGTTGGCATAGAAGATCCTATCTGTTGTTCCTTTCCATGTCTGCATTGTTTCGGCATGATGGAATTGGTTAGAGTGGAAGCCGTTTTTACAAGGGATAATGCATATATATTCAATAGGGCTATACCTGTATCTTGCCAAATTCATAGTCATCTGGTCGTGCTTTTCCGTCCGTTTTCATGTCTGCTCTAGCTATTTTCCTTAGGTCACTCTCTTTTAGGTGGTTTGCTCACGGTAACGATGTCTTGTCCATTGTGTTGGCAATCTTCCTCATTTGTTTTGTGTCGGTCGGCAGCAGCAGGCAGTCGAGGTACATTATTACTGGTCCTTGCGCCAAACCATTGAGATGCTTTTTCTTCTTTTCGTCCTGTGGCAACAACCTGTGCTTCTTCCATGTCTTTGCTCCTTCCCTAATACTTTCGACGATTACCTGGCAGAAATCCATCTTTGCCATTTCTGGATAGTCCAAGTCCTTGACCATAATGGCTTGTTTGCAGAAGGTAGGGGAGGTTGTTCCACAGACAATGTTGTGGAAAAAAATAAGGAAAACTATTTTAACTGATTTCCTGTTTGATTGTTCGTCATCTTGTTTCACCAATTTTTCTAGTTCTTTAAACAGATCGTCGTGATGGAAACCCATTTTCTTGAGGCCAAGTTCTGTGACCAGTTCGGTCATTGTCTCGGTGGAAATCTTTGGCCTTGGTGCTGTCTTTTCCGTACCGTTTGGGTATCCAAACACCTTGTGGATGCCTTCCTTTGTTATTGTGATTTATTTCTGCTGATCTGCTTCACCGAACTTTATTTTCATGGTTTCTATGTCCAGTTTGTCGTAGATGTGTGCTGCAAGCGGTTTGCATATGGAGCGCTTTATTTGGCATCCCTCTATGCTTCCAAACCCGGCTTCCCTAACATCTAGCCAGTTATGTTCCTCAAGTAATTTCCATGCTTTATTTACATTATCAAATGCTGCTCCTACCTTGATCTCGCATTTGTCCTTATTTGTTGTTGCTTCCTGTTCATCATCCGTTGGTGCTGCCAATTCTTTTCCACTTGTCTTTCTTCTCTTTGTGCGCTTCTGCCTTGTTTTTATCTGTTGAGAAAGAGAGGGTTTTGTTATAGAGGATGGTTTGGTGAAAAGCGGTAGCAAAAATCTGTAGAGAATATGGTTTTTACATCATCGTTGCTGGCCTCTGCGGCGCCACCGTTGTCCCCTGCGGCACCATCGCCCTCTATACAAATGACATCATCATCGTGTTTTGTGCCATCGTCGTCGTCGGGAGTATCACGCTTTGACTCTTTGCTGGCATCATCCTCGTCTTCTTCCAACCGTTGTCTTTTGATTTTCTTCTTAGCTTTATTTACATCATTGTCGGCGCGTGGAACTACTGGCGTGGTTATCATTACAGGACTTGGCTGCTGCTGCTTCAAGCTACCACCGTCGCTGATGTGTTGAGTTTTGTACTTTCTCTTTTGTCTTTTTCCTCTAGGAGGAATGACAGTCTTGGTTTCTGATTGCTCCTCTTTTCTGCTGCTAGTCACTTGCTTTTTGTTGCCCTCCCTACTGGAAGCTAGTGCTGGCACTTTCTCGGGTGCTTCGTTGTCCATGGTCTGCTTCGTTCTTTTTTCTGACGGGTGAGGAGAGATGTCTGGTTTTCCTGGATATGAACTATTAAGTTCAGACAAAATCGTTTCAATAGCTACTTCTCCGTTGTAACACCCCGCGAATCATGCTGCAGTAATCCCCTTCCAATGATGCCTTGTCATCATTGTTACTGTTGCTAATCTTCACTTGATCCAAATCACCGATTCAAATTCAAATCCAATCTAAAGTCAAAAACTCTTATTTGTCAGACAGGAGATCTAAAATGTTCATCTTGTGGCAAATAGTCATTTGTTAATATTGGTGGTGAACCAACATTATTGGAAAGGGTTTGAGTGGCCTAAACTACTTAAAACAGTGACCTAAGCAATAAATTAAATGCCTTTTTAATTTATAAAATTGGCAATCTTTTTCTAAAGTCTCACTATATTTTTGTGGCAGTGCAATATACTTCTTTGAAATTATATTGGCCAATGGCATAATTTTTTTTGCAAAGTATTTATTGGCTAAAAAGAAAAGGCAAAAGCTGCTGGAAAAGAAAAAGGGAAAGTAGATAAAAAAAAGGGGGAAAGGGCCAGAGCCTCTGGCCTCCCAGTGGGCCTCGGCCCACTCGAGCAGGCCATGTGGCCCACACCCCCCACCGGGTCGCCTTCCCCTCCACTGCTCCTCCGACCGCGCCGCGACAGTGCCGCGCCCCGCCGCACCACCTCGTCGTCGAGGACAATGAGGATAAGGCCTCCACCGCGGCCGCCCCCGAGTTTTTTATTCCCCACTCCCCCTGGCGTCCTCATCCTTTTCCTCCCTCTCCATCGCTCGCTCCGCCCTTCCTCTCCTCCAGATCCGCGGCCCGAGCGCCCTCGCCGCCGTCCTCCGTCGTTTCCGCGGCCACCGGCGGCCCCGTGCCTGCTGGCCTTGTCCACGGGCCTCGTCGCCGTCGGCAACCTCTCCTGGTGCCACCAGGTGAAGACGGGAAGCCCCGCTGCCTCCATTCGCCTTCGTCCACATCTTCGGTCGCCGCCGCTCATCCTCGGCTCCGGCGACGTCTCTGCAGCTCCTAAACCACCACGGGCCATCGTGTGAGCCACTCGGTGAGCTCCACCCCCTTCCTCTCCCCGTCCTAGCTCCGTTTACGCGCCGCAGCAAGATGTGCGCGACGCGCCGCCATTGCCGCGCCCTGGCTCCGCTGTCGAGCTCGCAGCCAACACGGTAGGGCTCGTCCCGGTGCGCCGAGCTCACCAATGCGTTCATGGCTTCGAGTAGTCACCGTAGGAGTAGCGCGCCGCCCGTTTTGGCCTCCGTTTCATCGCGCGCGAGTTTGCCGTGCTTCGGGTCTCCGCCGTCCCTGTCGCCGGCGGCGGCTCCGGCCATCGCAGCTCGCGCGGCCACCCGCGTTGGATGCGGCGTTGCTCACTCGTTCGAACGCGCCAACGCACGGGCCAAATGGTCCCCTGTACGAGGATTCCGGCGAGGTCCCGAGCGCCTTCGCCGTTTTTTTCGGTCGCCGGCGTTCAGCCGCCGGCCACCACACCGACGTGGCACACCTGGGGCCACCCCTGGGTCACTGCCAGCGGGCCCCGCAGGCCCCTTTGACTGGGCTGACCAAGTCAATGTGCTGACTGGGCAGCCCAGTGCCACTGACATGTGGGTCCCGCGCTAATTAACAGGTTTTATAAATAAATAAATTGTTAATTAATTTGTTCAATAGTTTTAATCACTAATTAGACGCTGACTGGTGGAGCCCACATCCCTAACTAACCCTGTTAGTTAGCTTAACCCATTGTTGAGCTAACAGAGGCTGACATGTGGGTCCCGCTGGACCCACAGGTCAGGTTTGACCTGCTCAGCGAGTCTGTTTACTGCTGAGATCATCAGCACGTCATGCTGACATCATTTTATCTTTTATTTTAATTTAAATAAATCCAGAAAATTGTTTAATCTTTGAAAATTCATAGAAAATAAACCGTAACTCCGATGAAAATGTTTTCTATATGAAAGTTGCTCAGAAAAATCCAACGATTTGAATACACGGTCCGTTCATCTGTCACATGCCCCTAGCATGCTGAACATGGGACATTCCCCCTCCGGTCATCTGTATGACACAGGTCCGGAACCGGGAAAACATTCCCGGTTGAATTTCCCCTTCTCCTATACCATGTAGCCTTACGTTAGGTCACACCCGGCACAACTTATTGCCATGTTATGCTTTGTGATGCTATGCCTGCTTTATATTTACTGTTTCTTCCCCCTCTTCTCTCCGGTAGACCCTGAGACCGATGCCGCCCCTGTGATCGACTACGTCGACGACGACCCCTTCTTGCCAGAGCAACCAGGCAAGCCCCCCCTTTGATCATCCCGATATCGCCCATTCCATTCTCTCATGCTTGCATTAGATTTTGCTACTGTTATTGTTTGCTCATATTCTGATGCATAGCCTGCTTTTGTAACCTGCTCATTGTTACCTACCTGCTTATCCTAAACTGCTTAGTATAGGTTGGCTAGTGATCCATCAGTGACCCCCACCTTGTCCTTGTTGCCCCTGCTTCAGTATTGAAGACCCGATCAACGGGACCGAAGACCAGGCCCCGACACGGCACATCACTTTCCCCTTAGTTGCTCAACACTATTGGGTTACTATCAAGTACCGAGGATGAACCTCTTCAGCACTTCTGATGTTAACCCTGTAGTGTATTCATTCGGTCGTGGTCATCGAGGGTGATTTCCTCCTTAACCACTTCCGATACGACTCTGTCGTGCAACCCCTCAATTGTGAACCTCGGGGGTGATTCCTCTTACGTTCACCTTGATGATTACATCTAGTGGAATTCATCGGGGGTGATTCCTCGGGTTTTCCCCTTGATGTTTGGACACACGGATACTTGGACTTTACCCCTGTTACTTGGAAAGACGGGTCGACCCTGAGGGGTACCCACGCGAGCTTGATTGCGAGTGATGTAGAGACGGGTTGACCTGGAGGGTGCCCGCGAGATAATTATGAGGCGTGGCCGGGCATTCCTAGCCCTTGCCGCAAGTCCTCGAGACGGGGCAACGGGGTCACATCTTTCTTGAGTCTCAGCTTGTTACCGCGCGTTCCTAATCCACTACGATTTGGATATTTGATCCGAGGGGCCTCTGGCCTGATAGCACTAACCATCATGTGGGCATAGTATGGGCGTTCTGCGTCGTATACATCAGCCGAAGCATAATAGACGTCAGCGACTGAGCGGCGCGCGCCGGGTTGGACTGCGTAAGCGCCTGCCCTTGTTGAAGGAGGTAGCTAGGTCTGCTCACCGGCCGCCCTCGCAACGTGCAGGAGTTCCCGGGGAGATGGCCCATGACCCCTGGGGGCATAGGTTTAGTCCGGCGTGCTGGCCTCTCTATTAAGCCTAGGTCGGGTTGCGGCGTATTGTTTGGTCGAGGCCGGGCATGACCCAGGAAAGTGTGTCCGGCCAGAGTTAAGCGAGCGTGGTGGGTAAGTTGGTGCACCCCTGCAGGGAAGAAAACATCTATCGATAGCCTGTCCTACGGTAACGGACACTTGGAGTTGTATCCCGATCGATACAACTAGAACTGGATACTTGTGATGAGAATTTGATGGTGATGAGAACTGGATTGTGATGATAACTGGATAGTATGGCTCTGGGATTTCTTTCTCGCAGGGAGTCGAGAAAGGATCTCCGGCCGAGGTTGATAACGCTACTACTACTTTACTTTATGCTACTCTACTCCTTCCGGTTGCTGCAAGATGGTGGTTTCCAGAAGATGCTAGTCTTCGATAGGACTAGGCCTTCTCTCTATTCTGGCATTTCTGCAGCCCAGTCCACATATACAGCCTACCTTTGATAATGTTGCATATGTAGTGTAGATCCTTGCTTGCGAGTACTTTGGATGAGTACTCACGGTTGCTTTGCTTCCCCTTTTCCCCTTCTTTCTTCTTTCTGGTTGTCGCAATCAGATGGTGGAGCCCAGGATCCAGACGACACCACCTGCGACTACTACTACCCCGAGGGTAACTACTACTTCGTGGAGGCCGTCGACGACCAGGAGTAGTTAGGAGGCTCCCAGGCAGGAGGCCTTGCCTTTTCGATCGTTGCTGCTTTTTGGTGCTAGCCTTCTTAAGGCGAACTTGTCTAACTCATGTCTGTACTCAGATATTGTTGCTTCCGCTGACTCTTGTGTATTCGAGCTTATGTATTCGAGCCCTCGAGGCCCCTGGCTTGTAACATAAAGCTTGTATTATTTTAATTTGTGTCTAGAGTTGTGTTGTGATATCTTCCCGTGAGTCCTTGATCTTGATCGTACACATTTGCGTGTATGATTAGTGTACGATTGAATCGAGGGCGTCACATCCGTCACCTGCATGATGATTATGTAACAAAAGGATTACGAAGTAACATCTAAATAAATGGGATATATTTTTAAAAGTATGTCTTCCACGGCTGCACAAAAAAGATTCTGAAGGTTAATCTACATAGATTCATAAGATAGCCCTTTTCTTTCATTTCGTGACCTAAAAAAGCGATCAATCCATTATTTTCTTGTTATATCAAGTCTTCCCACTAACTCTTTGTTTCGCCAATCATTGATAGAAATTAGGGTCAGGTGTGAGCAGTATGTCTGCTGTCAGGTCCATATCAGTGAGGGGAAGTCTTTTTTCATAGGAAAAAATACACTACAAATGATATTCTGTAAATTGGAGCAATAACTGTATGATTTAGAGTGTAAGATAAAATGTTCTCGGATGAATAATAATACACATAGTGTGCGAAAAATTTCATCGAAGTGCAATTTCCCAGGATTTTGTGGATGCAATTAGTTAACTTAATGCTGCTTCTACATAGTTTTTGTTATATGTATTGTGTGAGCCTTTTATAGTACCTTGCTACACGGCAGGCTGTTCCGCAGGTACCCTGTTTTCCTTATTACCAGTCCTTGCTGCATAAAAATGCCCAGGCATTAGCAGCTGTAGAACCATAATTGAATTTCACAGCAAAAAGAGGAGATGCATCCCGTGGACAAAAAAAACGGCATTGTCGGAGAGGCACAGGTTGTTTCACGCTATAAGCACACAGCTAGATCTATTATTGGTGCACGGACGCTAATACGAGAGAGGCACGTAATTTGAAAGAGGGGCAACCAATGGATATATAGAATCTCCTGTAAATACCAGGTTTTGAATTTAAGGATGCTCTCATGGTTTGAATCTAGAGCGGTGTTCTAGATAGTTCTGGCATGCACAATACGTTTTAGGAAAATTCATTACGAGCGGATTTCTGTGATGGGTAAGGGTAGCATCCCATTGCACGCGTGTTTACCTTATTTCAATTTTGCTAGAAAAGTATAGACAGACTTTTTGGAAACACGGTTTTGTGTGGCGGTTAGGGTTCATGTCCATCAAAAAGGGGGAAAATCGCTTTGATCGACCTGTGGTAATGGAATGTAATGGATTAATATTTTTTTTACCTTCGATTGCTTGTGAGGGATTCGTCACATCCATCAGCTTTTTTTGTCCTTGCTCTCTGTTGGTATCTCCGCCGCGAGCACGGGTCGTCATCGTCAGTCGCCGCCACCGCCGGGAGAGGTTTTTGATGCTTTCGCGGGCACCGACTGACTGCTTGTATCTCGAAGTGGATGGCGGCTGGTGGGTGAGGCGAACGCGATTTTAGTTTTTGGTTGGTCTGCTGGATTGGATAATGGGGGTAGAAGGAAAGACGAGGGTGTTCAAGAGAGGGGAACTGGTGAAGTGTTCGAGATTTTTGGTGTGAAAGCAAAAGCAAGAAAGTAGTGGAGGGAGAGAGGGAAATGGTCGAACCGTCTCGAATCTACGACCGTCCGTCTGGACATCAAGATTGGTGTAATTTTCTGTGGGCTTTGATGGTCTTGTTTTTTTCCTTGCTTGCTCAACTGCCGGAACGTTTTTTATTTTAGTGTGGTGACATCCACGGTGGCATGGTTTGGTGTTACCTAGAGTCACGTTCGTTCCTGCGTGTGTTACAGACGTTTCCTACGACGTTCCATGGTGAGTCGCATGGAAGTGAGGCCACCAGCGCTCATCCTCCTATGTAAAAAGGGGAAGCGTCTCGAATCTTAGACCGTAGGTTTGGACATCAAGACTGCTGCATCTTTCTGTGTACTTCGATGAGCTTGTTTTTTGCTTGGCTTTCTTAAGTCTTAGTCTGTGGGATGTTAGCATATTTTGATTTTAGTGTTGTTGTGTGATGCACAGGGGCATGGTTTGGCGTTACTCAGAGTCACGTTTCATGGTTGTTTTGGAGAGGCATGGACATGAACTCAATGGAAGCATGCTAGCGCATTGGTCGGAGTCTCGTTGCCACGGGTGTATGCTTTTGGTATTCCAAATGATTCCGTTCATTTGTTCTGTTGGAGAGGAATGGACGTGACCAAAACGTTCTGTTGGTACATGTAGTCTAGGGTCATGGATGTCGCATGTTAGCAGTAGGAGCACGGTTGTTCTTCCACCAGAGGCATTTCGTTCCCCCGCGGGGAGCACGTTTTGCCGAATCTTGCGTAGTTTTGGTTCAAATGATTCCGCTTACTGGTTCACTTGGATACGCACGGGCGTCGAGTCTATTGAGTCACGTTTTCCCATTAGGCTGAGTCACGTTAAGCACGCAGTCGCGTCGATGTAGAAGTCACGCTTTTGAAGCAAATAACGCACGTCACGGTAAGTGTAGTATTATCTAGAGTCACGGGCGTGAAACACGGGCCAGTGTGACTCTGTATATTCTGTGAGGCACATTCAGCGGAGAGGCATAGGCATGGTGTGGTATTATGTAGAGTCACGCTCGTCTATGTTTGGTTCCAGAATAATTCCGTCGACACGATCAAATGGAGAAGCACAGGCGTTAATCGCAGAAAGGCACAGTTTGGTTCGAAGTCATGGTGAACACCCACTATTTACTCTGTGAGGCACGGAATGGACTATTCAAGAGACGCTGGTGTTGTATATTCTTCGCCCGGTCATGGGTCCAAGTAAGGCACGACATGGTATCCTGTATTTGTGTTCGAAATGATTTCGTTGACTCGTTGAGAAGAAGAGGCACGGGCATGAATGCCATGAGGGCATGGTTAGGTCTGTCGGAGCATCACGTTTCGTACATTTATTATGGAAACAAAGCGGAATGGGTTTAGAGGTTAACGCTAAAATTTTACTTTGCACAGTCGAGGTGTTTAAAAGCGTAACCTCCTTGTTTTAAAAAGGCACGGCTTCGTGCTGAGTTGCGTGGTGCTTCTTTTATTAGAAGCACGGACGTGAAGTGAATATAGCCACGGTTCTGTACCAGGTAGCGACATGACTTGTACAGTGGCGATGGCGTGGATGTTCGTGGCAGTGTCAAGGGTCATAGGCAGGTGCGTGAAGCGCTAGAAGGCATGCTACCTTATAGTATAGAGCCACGCTCCCGTGTGTTTGTGTTCCGAATAATTTCGTCGACTCGATCAGATGGAGAGGCACGGGCGTTCAGCCCACAAAGGCACCGTCAGGGTTCGCTCCTTGGTTGTTAGGCGCACAGACGCGTGGATGTAGAAGGCACGTTTTTCAAGCAAAGAACGCACATCACGATCCCACGTTTTTCAAGCAAAACGCGGACCTGAAGTCCGTATAACCACGGCTCTGTACTAAGTAGTGACATGAGCGAGTGACCTGGAGTTAGATTTTGATATAAATATCATTTCAAAACAAAAAATGTTAATGGAGAATGGTATGAATTCGATGGTAAGTTCTCTGGGATACAGAGAGACGTACACAGTAAGTTAACTGTGTTGGAGATGTTTTCTGTTGAATATGTACGGACCATTGGAAAGTAGTTGAGTGGTTTTGGTGTGGACGAACGCACGGGAAGACGAAATGATAGTACTGGTGTTTCCCAGCCGTGCCGAGTTCGAGGTATTTAAAATAGATTGGGAGAATTCGAGGCGCCAGTTACTCCGTTTGACCATATGACTGGTTTGCGTATGTTATAAAAAGCTACCTTCTCATCGAACACCCCACGTCCACAATTCTCAAGAGACAGGCACCTCTTTCTTGCTGGTAGCTCCTTGCTTCTGCCATGGCCGGTAAGAGGGGTTCTGGTTGTTCAAGCAACCAGGCAGCGAGGACAAAAGCTGCGGAAAGAAGGGAGAGGTGCCGCTACGCCGTAGCGGCGGCAGGAATATCCTTCCCCGTTGCCCAGGTGTCGAACGATATCTCACGTGGATGCGATTCCTCCCACAAGCGCATTCTCCATGGAGACGATCTCGGCAAGATGGCAGTACAGAATTCCTTAGCCAGCGACGACTTGTTCGATGAGTTAATTAAGCAGCAGCAGTTCATCGCTCGTTTGGAGAAGTTGCTGCAGCAGAGCAATGCCTCTGTGGAGAAGTCCACTGGTCTCATAGTTCGATCTTTGTGTGAGAATGAGAAGCTTCTAAACGAGATCGACCAGAAGGATCGGGAGGCCGCCCGCTTGAAGAATCTGTATGAGCAGAGCCATGCGTTGGTGCAGAAGCTGTCGGGCGAAGTGGGGCAGCTTATGGATGAGAATGCTGGGGTGCTCGTCAAGTACAAGTGCCTGGTGGAGGATTCCTTTGCTGCTTGGAGGAAAGTTATGAGGCGACGAAGAAGGACATTGAAGACGTGCTCGCCCAGCAGCCGATCAAGAACGTTGCTGGAGTGTAGGCAGAGATCTTGTAGCGTATTTTTCTGTTGCATTGGGGCATGTGGCCTTTTGTACTACCATGAATCTGTAAGGCATTTATGCGTTGCATTGTCGTCGTGTTGTTTCGTTTGTTGGCACATGTAGATGAGTAGGCTAAGGTCATGATGTCGCCTCTTAGCAGTTGGAGCATGGTTGTCCTTCCACCAGAGGCACTTTGTTTTCCC
Source organism: Aegilops sharonensis (assembly GCA_904067115.1). Taxonomy (NCBI): domain Eukaryota; kingdom Viridiplantae; phylum Streptophyta; class Magnoliopsida; order Poales; family Poaceae; genus Aegilops; species Aegilops sharonensis. The sequence goes on along the minus strand of LR880970.1, from coordinate 13,364,635 downwards.
GCGGTAAGCACGTTTTGCAGAACCGTGCGTAGTTTTGGTTCAAATGATTCCTCTTACTCGTTCACTTGGATACGACAGGAGTCGAGTCTATTGAGTCTCGCTTTTGCATTAGGCTGGGTCACGCTAGGTCACGTTTTTCAAGCAAATAACGCACGTCACGGTGCCAAAACATGAAGGTGAAAGCATGGCCGATTCGAGAAACACAAATATGAAAAACACGGACCTAAAGTCCATGTAGGGTCATGATTTGTACTATTAAACTCATCGACTTTCTGTTTCGAATGCTTCTGTCGACTCGGTCAGACCGAGAGGCACGGCCGGTCAGCTTCAACAGTGAACACCCACTATTCACTGTTTCGTCAGAAAAACGGGCGAGTGTAACTCTGTATACTTTGTGATTCCGCTTACTCGTTCACTTGGATACGCACGGGCGTCGAGTCTACTGAGTCACGTTTTCCCATTAGGCTGAGTCACGTTAGGCACGCAGTCGCGTCGATGTAGAAGTCACGTTTTTCAAGCAAATAACGCACGTCACGGTGAGTGTAGTATTATGTAGAGTCACGGGAGTAAAACACGGGCCAGTGTGACTCTGTATATTCTGTGAGGCACATTGAGTGGAGAGGCATAGTCATGGTGTGGTACTATGTAGAGTCACGCTCGTCTGTGTTTGGTTTCAGAATAATTGCGTCGACTCGATCAAATGGAGAGGCACGGACATGAATGCCATGGGGGCATGGTTGGGTCTGTCGGAGCGTCACGTTTTGTACGTTTAATATTGAAACAAAGCGGCGTGAGTTTAGATGTTAACACTTAAAGTTCACTTTGAGAGCGGCCGGTTCGACAGTCGAGGTGTTTAAAAGCGTAAGCTGCTTGTTTTTAAAAGGCACGACTTTGTGCTGAGTTGCGTGGCATTTCTTTTATTAGAAGCACGGGCGGGAAGTCAATACAACCATGGTTCTGTACCAGGCAGCGTCATGACTTGTGCACTGACGATGGCGTGGATGTTCGTGGCAGTGTTAAGCGTGCGGCGGTAAAAGGCATGATGCCGCATAATATAGAGTCACGCTTCCATGTGTCTGTGTTCCGAATAATCCCGACGACTCAGTCGGACCGAGAGGCACGGGCGTTCAGCCCACAAAGGCACCGTCAGGGTTCATTCCTTGCTTGTTAGGCGCACAGACGCGTGGATGTAGAAGGCACGGTTTTCAAGAAAGAACGCACATCACGATGCCATGTTTTTCAAGCAAAACACGGGCCTGAAGTCCGTATAGCCACGGTTCTGTACTAAGTAGCGTCATGACTTGTACTCATAAACGCGTGGACTTTCGTGCCTCTTGGCAATATTTCGGGTAACAGGCACTGGCGTGCGTCCCACAAAGACATGGTGCTGTTTTATACAGAGGCACACTCGCCCCTATTTCTGTTTCGAATGCTTCTGTCAACTCGTTCAGACCGAGAGGCACGGCCGGTCAGCCGACATAGGCATATGGTTGCATTACGCACAGTCAGAGTCACATTACCATCGGTGTATTCTTTTGGTATTTCGAAATGATCGCACTCACTCATTCTGTTGGAGAGGAATGGACGTGAGTCCCGCGGAGGCAAGTCTTCTTATTAGCAAGATTCACGTTCGTTTCTTTAGTTGGTGTAACCCAGCGGAATGGGTTCAGATCCGAACACTCACTGTTGAAGCTGTTTTTGAAAGCTTCTTTCCTTGTTTTCAAAAGCACAGTCACGGTTCTTTGTTGTTGTTGTGTGTAGTACTCGATAAAGGCATTGACTCGATCTGATGGAGAGTCATAGGCATGGTGTGGTATTATATAGAGTCACGCTCGTCTGTGTTTGTGTACCTAGTATTGCAATGACGTACTGATGAAGGCGTGTACGTTCGTGGCTTTTCTCTGTTGTAGTGTTTCGGGTCACAGACACGGGCTTGCATCCAACAGTTTCGTGGCGTAGTTTTATATGGAGTCACGTTCGCGTGTATTTGTGTTCGAAATGATTCCATTGACTCTTTGATAAATATAGTCACGCACGTGAATGAAGGCAGGATGGGTTTAGATTTTAATGCTAGTTGTTTTCTTTGTGAGTGCCCGATTCGAGAGTCGAGTTGCTTAAAAGCGTAAGTTCCTTGTTTTCAAAAGCCACGGTTCTGTACTGAGTTACGTCATACTTCTTTTATTAGAAGCACGGGCGTGAAGTGAATATAGGCGCGGACGATGACTTATGCACTAACGATGGCGTGGACTTTCGTGCCAGTGTTAAGGGTCGCAGGCACGGGCGTGAAGCGCTAAAAGGCATGCTTCCGTATAATATAGAGTCGCATTCCCGTTTGCTTGAGTTCCGAATGATTTGGTCGACTCGATCAGACGGAAAGGCACGGGCGTTCAGCCCACAAAGGCACCGTTAGGGTTCGTTCCTTGCTTGTTAGGCGCACAGACGCGTGGATGTAGAAGGCACGGTTTTCAAGAAAGAACGCACACCACGATGCCATGTTTTTCAAGAAAAACACAGGCCTGAAGTCCGTATAGCCACGGTTCTGTACTAAGTAGCGTCATTACTTGTACTCATAAACGCATGGCCTTTCGTGCCTCTTGGAAATATTTCGGGTCACAGGCACTAGCGTGCGTCCCACAAAGGCATGGTGCTGTTTTATACAGAGGCACACTCACCCCTGTTTCTGTTTCGAATGCTTCTGTCGACTCGTTCAGACCGAGAGGCACGGCCGGTCAGCCGACAGAGGCATATGGTTGCATTACGCACAGTCAGAGTCACATTACCATCGGTGTATTCTTTTGGTATTCCGAAATGATCGCACTCACTCATTCTGTTGGAAAGGAATGGACGTGAATCCTGCGGAGGCAAGTCTTCTTATTAGCCAGAGTCACGTTCGTTTCTTTAGTTGGTGTAACCAGATTCGAACACTCACTGTTGAAGCTGTTTTTGAAAGCTTATTTCCTTGTTTTCAAAAGCACAGTCACAGTTCTTTGTTGTTGTTGTGTGTAGTACTCGATAAAGGAATTGACTCGATCTGATGGAGAGTCATATGCATGGTATGGTATTATATAGAGTCACGTTCGTCTGTTTTTGTGTACCTAGTATTGTAATGACGTACTAATGAAGGCGTGTAGGTTCATGGCTTTTCTGTGCTGGCAGTGTTTCGGGTCATAGACACGGGCTTGCATCCAACAGTTTCATGGTGTAGTTTTATATTGTCACAGCCATAGAGTTTGCTTGTAACTACTGGCATTGCAACCATGCATCATGTCTAAAATTTATTTGAAATCTGAAATAGGGATTGATAAACCCTAGCACAAATGCAATTCAAATAGGTTCAACCAAAATATTTTCAATGACCTCAAAATATCCTTTTAAAATGTTCATGATTTATGGAAAAAGGTGAAAGCCTCTACCAGAGATAATGCATATTTTTCCAGGACATTTTGGTCATTGAATTAAATCATTATGGTATTTGAGTTGGAGTTTAAAAGTTACCATTAAATATTGGTTGCTCCAAATATTCTGTAATTTATTGTGTGGTTTGAAAATAATTCAAATATTCCTCACAAAAATTTACAAAATTAACCAAAGTGTTTTGGTTGGGTTTTTATTTGCAAACATAAAGCAGAAAACAGGAAACATAATTAATTAGAAAGGGCAGAGAGAGAGAAGCCTAGCCACTTACCTGGTGGCCCAGCAGAAAAGGCCCAGCCCACCAGGCCCTCTGCCAGTCATCCCCCTCCTCTCGCCAGGAGGACGAGAGGCACGTGCCCGGTGCCTGTGGCCACACGCCGTGGCCACCTCCTGCTTCCACCGACGTGGGAGAGGCTCCTGGAGCCGCCACGTACAACCCCCGACCTTCTCTCACTCTCTCCTCGTGCCCTCCCCTTTCCTCTGTCCCTCCCCGTCGCTTTTCCCTCACGCGCCCGAGAGCCGCTGTCGCCGCCGCTCGCCATAGACGTGCCCACCGGCCCTCCCTCGCCCATCCAACATGCTCCGGAGATCCGCCACTCCGTCCCCGTCAACCCCACCAAGCCACATGAGCCGGGAAGCGCTGCAACGCCCTCGACGTCGTCGTCTTCCTCCTCGGGCAACCGAGATCGCCGCCGTGATTCGTCGCCTCCGGACCTCCCCCGCGCCCACTGACCTTCCCATCGTGCTCGCGGTGAGCTACTGAGCGTTTCCCCTCTGCCCCCCTGCTAGCTCCTGCCCTCTAGCCGTAGCCCCGAGGTCACCCGAGGCCGCCGTCTGCCATGGCCGGCGAGCCCGCGCTCCCGAGCCTCTCCTGCTCGCTCTAGGGGCACTGACACGCTCCTGGCGCCTCCAGGAGGATGCCTCTCCACTCTGCTTGCTCGCTCGAGCGTTGCAGCCGTGTCCCTGCCCCAGCCCGAACGCAGGCCGCCGCCGCGAGCTCGTTCCGGCGAGCTCCGGCCATCCCGCGCCTTCCCGCGTGCCTCCCCCTGGTGCCCTTGTCTTGGCCCAACACCGCACGTAGCGTCACTCCGGCAACCCTCCGCCGTGTTTTGGGGTCGCCGCCGGCTGAACTCCGACGAGCTGACGTGGCCGTCTCATTAGCTGCTAATGACCACTCTAACACCCCCTTGAGCCACTGCCATGTGGGCCCCTGAGCCTAATTAGGTTGGTCTAATTCTTCTGTTAAGATTAGTACTAATACGTGTGGACCCCACGTGTCAGCTTTGACTTTGGTCAAGTCAATGTTGACCGGTCCCACCTGTCATACACCCAAACCAGACTAAGACACTGACGTATGGGTCCCACAGGTCAGGTTTGACCTGGCCGACCCAATTGACCTGCTGACGTCACACCTATGTCATGCTGACGCAGTAACTTATTTTCTGGATTTATTCTTATATAGGAAAATCCAGAAAATGTTGCAAACTTCTAAAAATCATAGTAATTCAACCGTAACTCCAAATCAAATAATTTATATATGAAAAATTATTAGAAAAATACAATCTATCCATCTGTACCACTTTCATGCATGTTAGATCAACTTATACCTGCTGCTCAGGTCAAATCAATTAAATGGCATTTGAATTTCACATATGGAGTTTGAATTTGAACCTTTGGTTCAAACCAACTTCATTTAATATGGTTGCTAGTTGCATTAGCTCAATCAACATCATATTGCCATGTCATGATCATGCATCATATTGTCGCATTGCATTGATTGTGTTCTTTCTTGTTTGCCGGTGTTTGTTCCCTCTCAGTAGACGATGTACCGACGATGAGTTCGATGACACCGATGAAGAACTATATTATCTTCAGAAGTGCCAGGCAAGCAAAACCCCCTTGTTCATTGCGATATAATCCCACTCTCTCGCTCATGCTCTCTTTTACTGCATTAGGACAACAACGATTCATCTATTACTTGCTGCGATAGCTGAACCCCTTTATCCTCTACATGACCTGTCATTCCACAGTAAATAGATGAAACCCACTAGCATGAGTAGGAGTTGTTTGAGCCCTGTTGTGCCTACTCATTCATGCTTGTTTGTCATGTCTGCTACTGCTTAGAGTTGAGTCAGGTCTGATTCATCAGGGATGAGTCGGAGTTGTGTGAACATGTCCTACTGTGTGTGAGCTAAGTGTGTGAACACGATTTGGTAAAGGTAGCGGTGAGAGGCCATGTAGGAGTACATGGTGGGTTGTCTCATTGCAGCCGTCCTCAGGAACTGAGTTCTGTGTTTGTGATCCATGAAACAGTTACTACCACACAGTGGGACCGAAACCAATGGACCCTCTCGACTTCTTAACCACCCTTGTTCTCTGTCCAGGAGTTGCAACTAGTTTCTGGTGTTTGTAGGATATGTGTTGTAGGCCGTGCGTAGAGCTGACCCTAGGGGTGGGCTATGATGCGGTAGATACACCGTGGCCCTGTGTACCGAATGCCCGTTTGGTATCTCGGGAACCCTGCACACATCGTTCTGGGCCGTATGTGGAAACCTCGGCCGGGCTCCCTGCGGATGTAACCTGAATAGGCGATAAACCTGGACTAGAGACTTGAGTGTTTAGGTAGGCCGTGGCCGACACCCACGTTGGGCTTCCGCTTGAAGGTTGCCGAGCACATGTCGTGTAAACGGCGGAAAGTGGTGAGAGCGTGTGTGAAGAAGTACACCCCTGCAGGGTTAATATGATCTATTCGAATAGCCGTGTCCGCGGAAAAGGACTTCTGGGTTTCCTATATCAGTTCATAGACAAGTGAAAGTGGATACTCTAAAATGCGCAAGATAAGCGTGAGTGCTATGGATGGCGTTCTCGTAGGAAGACGGGAGCGGGTCCATAGTGGTGTATTGATATGGTGAATATGTGGACTCGTGTGCGCCACCTCAAAAGAGTTACTTGCAGTCGTAGTTCAGGATAGCCACCCAGTCAAAGCTGGCTTGCTGCAGTCAAACTCCACCACCCCCTTTATTGATAATGATGCATATGTAGTTAGTTCTGATGTAAGTCTTGCTGAGTACATTTGTACTCACGTTTGCTTATTTTATGTTTTGCAGAGAGACGTCACTCTCGCTAGTAGTTCCACGTGGACTTCGACGTTTAGCTTGTTACCTCAGCTACGATCTTGTGCCCTCGGCAGGATCTGGTAGATAGTCAGGCTTCTCAGCCTTTTTCATTTGTAGATGTCTGTACTCAGACATGTTAAGCTTCCGCTTATGCTTTGACTTGTATGCTCTGAGTGTTGGGTCATGAGACCCATGTTTGTAATATCTCGCTCCTCGGAGCCTAATGAATAAATATTTGAGTCGTAGAGTTATGTTGTGATGCCATGTTGTATTTACACATATTGAGCATATTGTGTGCATGTTTGAAATAATTGGTATGTGTGGGATCCGACAATCTAGTTGTTTATCCTTGGCAGCCTCTCATATGGGGAAATTTAGTCTAGTGCTTCCTGAGCGATAGTAGTCCACTACAGCCCGGTTCACCGGAGTCCTGCTAGCCCAGCACTACTGCTTTGGACACTTGACTGGCCGGCATGTGTTTCACTTCGTTCCTATGTATGTCCCTTCGGGGAAATGTCACGCGGTGACATCCGGAGTCCTGCCTAGCCTGCTACAGCCCGGGATACCGGAGTCCTGTTAGCCCAGTGCTACAAACCGGATTCACACATTGATGACGGGCATGCTCGATGTGATTCATGTATGCCTGTCCCCATGGGTTAGTGCCGCTTTGGGTTCACGACTAGCCATGTCGGCCCGGGTTCTCTATCATATGGATGCTAGCGACACTATCATATACATGAGCCAAAAGGCGCAAACGCTCCCGGGCCATGGTAAGGCGACACCCGTGGGAATACCGTGCGTGAGGCCGCAAAGTGATATGAGGTGTTACCGGCTAGATCGATGTGACTTGGAATCGGGGTCCTGACGCCGTGGCCACCTCCTGCTTCCACCGACGTGGGAGAGGCTCCTGGAGCCGCCACATACAACCCCGACCTTCTCTCACTCTCTCCTCGTGCCCTCCCCTTTCCTCTGTCTCTCCCCGTCGCTTTTCCCTCACGCGCCCGAGAGCCGCTGTCGCCGCCGCTCGCCATAGCCGTGCCCACCGGCCCTCCCTCGCCCATCCAATATGCTCCGGAGATCCGCCACTCCGTCCCCGTCAACCCCACCAAGCCACATGAGCCGGGAAGCGCTGCAACGCCCTCGACGTCGTCGTCTTCCTCCTCAGGCAATCGAGATCGCCGCCGTGATTCGTCGCCTTCGGACCTCCTCCGCTCCCACTGACCTTCCCATTGTGCTCGCGGTGAGCTACTGAGCGTTTCCCCTCTGCCACCCTGCTTGCTCCCGCCCTCTAGCCGTAGCCCCGAGGTCACCCGGGGCCGCCGTCCGCCATGGCCGCGCTCCCGAGCCTCTCCTGCTCGCTCCAGGGGCACTGACACGCTCCTGGCGCCTCCAGGAGGATGCCTCTCCACTCTGCTTGCTCGCTCGAGCGTTGCAGCCGCGTCCCTGCCCCAGCCCGAACGCCGGCCGCCGCCGCGAGCTCGTTCCGGTGAGCTCCGGCCATCCCGCGCCTTCCCGCGTGCCTCCCCTGGATGCGCGCGATCAAGGGCAACCCCCTGGTGCCCTTGGCTTGGCCCAACACCGCACGTAGCATCACTCCGGCAACCCTCCGCCGTGTTTTGGGGTCGCCGCCGGCTGAACTCCGGCGAGCTGACGTGGCCGTCTCATTAGCTGCTAATGACCACTCTAACACCCCCTTGAGCCACTGCCATGTGGGCCCCTGAGCCTAATTAGGTTAGTCTAATTCTTCTATTAAGATTAGTACTAATACGTGTGGACCCCACGTGTCAGCTTTGACTTTGGTCAAGTCAATGTTGACCGGTCCCACCTGTCATACACCCAAACCAGACTAAGACACTGACATATGGGTCCCACAGGTCAGGTTTGACCTAGTCGACCCAGTTGACCTACTGACGTCACACCTATGTCATGCTGACGCAGTAACTTATTTTCTGGATTTATTCTTATATAGGAAATTCCAGAAAATGTTGCAAACTTCTAAAAATCATAGTAATACAACCGTAACTACAAATCAAATTATTTATATATGAAAAATTATCAAAAAATCCAATCTATCCATCTGTACCACTTTCATGCATGTTAGATCAACTTATACCTGCTGATCAGGTCAAATCAATTAAATGGCATTTGAATTTCACATATGGAGTTTGAATTTGAACCTTTGGTTCAAACCAACTTCATTTAATATGGTTGCTAGTTGCATTAGCTCAATCAACAGCATATTGCCATGTCATGATCATGCATCATATTGTCGCATTGCATTGATTGTGTTCTTTCTTGTTTGCCGGTGTTTGTTCCCTCTCAGTAGACGATGTGCCGACGATGAGTTCGATGACACCGATGAAGAACTATATTATCTTCAGAAGTGCCAGGCAAGCAAAACCCCCTTGTTCATTCCGATATAATTCCACTCTCTCGCTCCTGCTCTCTTTTACTGCATTAGGACAACAACGATTCATCTGTTACTTGCTGCGGTAGCTGAACCCCTTTATCCTCTGCATGACCTGTCATTCCACAGTAAATAGATGAAACCCACTAGCATGAGTAGGAGTTGTTTGAGCCCTGTTGTGCCTACTCATTCATGCTTGCTTGTCATGCCTGCTACTGCTTAGAGTTGAGTCAGGTCTGATTCATCGGGGATGAGTCGGAGTTGTGTGAACATGTCCTACTGTGTGTGAGCTAAGTGTGTGAACACGATTTGGTAAAGGTAGCGGTGAGAGGCCATGTAGGAGTACATGGTGGGTTGTCTCATTGCAGCCGTCCTCAGGAACTGAGTTCTGTGTTTGTGATCCATGAAACAGTTACTACCTCGCATTGGGCCCGAAACCAATGGACCCTCTCGGCTTCTTAACCACCCTTGTTCTCTGTCCAGGAGTTGCAACTAGTTTATGGTGTTTGTAGGATATGTGTTGGAGGACGTGCGTAGCGCTGACCCTAGGGGTGGGCTATGATGCGGTAGATACACCGTGGCCCGGTGTACCGAATGCCCGTTTGGTATCTCGGGAACCCTGCACACATCGTTCGGGGCCGTATGTGGAAACCTCGGCCGGACTCCCTGCGGATGGAACCTGAATAGGCGATAAACCTGGACTAGAGACTTGAGTGTTTAGGTAGGCCGTGGCCGACACCCACGTTGGGCTTCCGCTTGAAGGTTGCCGAGTACATGTCGTGTAAACGGCGGTAAGTGGTGAGAGCGTGTGTGAAGAAGTACACCCCTGCAGGGTTAATATGATCTATTCGAATAGCCGTGTCTGCGGAAAAGGACTTCTGGGTTGCCTATATCAGTTCATAGACAAGTGAAAGTGGATACTCTAAAATGCGCAAGATAAGCATGAGTGCTATGGATGGCGTTCTCGTAGGAAGACGGGAGCGGGTCCATAGTGGTGTATTGATATGGTGAATATGTGGACTCGTGTGCGCCACCTCAAAAGAGTTACTTGCAGTCGTAGTTCAGGATAGCCACCCAGTCAAAGCTGGCTTGCTGCAGTCAAACTCCACCACCCCCTTTATTGATAATGATGCATATGTAGTTAGTTCTGATGTAAGTCTTGCTGAGTACATTTGTACTCACGTTTTCTTATTTTATGATTTGCAGAGAGACGTCTGTCTCGCTAGTAGTTCCACCTGGACTTCGACGTTTAGCTTGTTACCTCAGCTACGATCTTGTGCCCTCGGCAGGATCTGGTAGATAGTCAGGCTTCTCAGCCTTTTTCATTTGTAGATGTCTGTACTCAGACATGTTAAGCTTCCGCTTGTGCTCTGACTTGTATGCTCTGAGTGTTGGGTCATGAGACCCATGTTTGTAATATCTCGCTCCTCGGAGCCTAATGAATAAATATTTGAGTCGTAGAGTTATGTTGTCATGCCATGTTGTATTTACACATATTGAGCATATTGTGTGCATGTTTGAAATGCTTGGTATGTGTGGGATCCGACAATCTAGTTGTTTATCCTTGGCAGCCTCTCATATGGGGAAATGTAGTCTAGTGCTTCCTGAGCGATAGTAGTCCGCTACAGCCCGGTTCACCGGAGTCCTGCTAGCCCAGCACTACTTCTTTGGACACTTTACTGGCCGGCATGTGTTTCACTTCGTTCCTATGTCTGTCCCTTCGGGGAAATGTCACGCGGTGACATCCGGAGTCCTGCCTAGCCTGCTACAGCCCGGGATACCGGAGTCCTGTTAGCCCAGTGCTACAGCCCGGATTCACACGTTGATGACCAACATGCTCGATGTGATTCATGTATGCCTGTCCCCATGGGTTAGTGCCGCTTTGGGTTCACGACTAGCCATGTCGGCCCGGGTTCTCCGTCATATGGATGCTAGCGACACTATCATATACGTGAGCCAAAAGGCGCAAACGGTCCCGGGCCATGGTAAGGCGACACCCGTGGGAATACCGTGCGTGAGGCCGCAAAGTGATATGAGGTGTTACCGGCTAGATCGATGTGACTTGGAATCGGGGTCCTGACATATATGGAGTCACGTTCGCGTGTACTTGTGTTCGAAATGATTCCGTTGAATCTTTGGTAAATATAGGCACGCACGTGAATGAAGGCAGGATGGGTTTAGATGTTAATGCTAGCTGTTTAGTTTGTGAGTGGCCGATTCGAGAGTCGAGTTGTTTAAAAGCGTAAGTTCCTTGTTTTCAAAAGCCACGGTTCTGTACTGAGTTAAGTCATACTTCTTTTATTAGAAGCACGGGCCTGAAGTGAATATAGGCGCGGACAATGACTTATGCACTGACGATGGCGTGGACTTTCGTGCCAGTGTTAAGGGTCGCATGCACGGGCATGAAGCGCTAAAAGGCATGCTTCCGTATAATATAGAGTCACATTCCCGTTTGTTTGAGTTTCGAAAGATTTCGTCGACTCGATCAGACGGAAAGGCACGGGCGTTCAGCCCACAAAGGCACTGTCGGGTTCTTTCCTTAATTGGGGAGTCCCAGCGGAACTGGTTCAGATGTGAACACCCACTGTTTAGTCTATGAGGCACGGAATGGCCTATTCTTGAGACGCTGGTGTGGTATATTCCTCGCACGGTCATGGGTCCCAGGAAGGAACGGCATGGCACGGTCATGGGTCCCAGGAGTGATGTTAGTTTGTCTTGGTGTTCCAAATGATTCTGTTGAATCGTTCGCACTGAAAGGCACAACTATGAAGCCAGGACAGGTACGCTGATGCGTTACCCAGTGTCACATTCGTGTGTTGATTGCAGAAACCCCACCGTTCGACGGGCGTCGTGTGAACACCGGCTGGACGCCCCTCGGGAAACCCAAGGGTCCGACGGGCGTTTCCTCTGGTGACGTCGCTCTGCAGGAGGTGGAGGTAGTATTTAATAGAGTGAACGCCACGTGTCAACGTTGCGGAATCCAAAAGGACTGATGGCCGCCTCATCCGTCGGGGAAGTGAATGTCGCGTGTCAGTGTTCCGGCTCCTCTCTCGAGGTCAAGGAGCAGTTATTTAAGCCGAGCGGCGTCCGCCACCACTAGACATCATCCTGCTTCTCCCTCTTTTCTCGGCAATCCTAGGAAATCATCCATCTTCCTCTTTTCGTTTGTGACGTTCCCCGCCATGGTTCGGCACAAGATAACTACTTACGCCATGCCTACTCCCGAGCGCCGCTTTCATTTGCAGGAGGACATTCGTTTGAGGCGCGCCGCTCGGGTCGCAGCGGGCATGTCTCCGGACTCACCGGGGCCGGAGGAGATTGGGGAGGTGGGGGAAGTGGAGGGGCGTGCGTCGGAGCTCATGCAGGGAGTTGATCCAGTGGGGGAGATGTCATGGAGGAAGGGGAGGGGGTGATCCAGTTGGGGAGATCTGATGGAGGAAGAGGAGGTGGGTGACGAGGTTGAGGAGGACGACGAGGAAGGCGTGGACGAGGATGAGGAGGACGACGAGGAAGGCATGGAGGAGGATGACGAGGACGACGAGGAAGGCGTGGACGAGGATGAGGAGGACGACGAGGAAGGCGTGGACAAGGATGAGGAGGACGACGAGGAAGGCATGGACGAGGATGAGGAGGACGATGAGGAAGGCATGGACGAGGATGAGGAGGAAGGTGTGTACGAGGATGACGAGGAAGGCGTGGACGAGGATGACGAGGACGACGAGGAAGGCGTGGACGACGAGGATGACGAGGACGACGAGGAAGGCGTGGACGACGAGGATGACGAGGACGACGAGGAAGGCGTGGACGACGAGGATGACGAGGACGACGAGGAAGGCGTGGACGACGAGGATGACGAGGACGACGAGGAAGGCGTGGACGACGAGGATGACGAGGACGACGAGGAAGGCGTGGACGACGAGGATGACGAGGACGACGAGGAAGGCGTGGACGACGAGGATGACGAGGACGACGAGGAAGGCGTGGACGACGAGGATGACGAGGACGACGAGGAAGGCGTGGACGACGAGGATGACGAGGACGACGAGGAAGGCGTGGACGACGAGGATGACGAGGACGACGAGGAAGGCGTGGACGACGAGGATGAGGAGGACGACGAGGAAGGCGTGGACAAGGATGAGGAGGACGACGAGGAAGGCATGGACGAGGATGAGGAGGACGATGAGGAAGGCATGGACGAGGATGAGGAGGAAGGTGTGTACGAGGATGACGAGGAAGGCGTGGACGAGGATGAGGAGGACGACGAGGAAGGCGTGGACGACGAGGATGAGGAGGACGACGAGGAAGGCGTGGACGACGAGGATGACGAGGACGACGAGGAAGGCGAGGCGGAATTTTATCTCGGTGAGTCGGCCTTGATGGCGGAGCAGGCCGCTATCCTGGAGTCCATCCAAGATGAGGCGTATGTGGAGTCCAACCGGCGCTTCCTCCAGGAAGAACAGGTGAAGATCGATGCTCTCTTCGACGAGCTGGATGCGGAGCAGGAGGCGGAGGCCAACGACGTCGATGTTAGAATGGAGATAGTGGACATCTCCAACGGCGGGGAGGAGTGTAGTTTTGTTGGTAGATGTTTGCTTTTCCATGGTTTTTATGCTTTCCATGTCAAGCAATCCTCGATGTCAAAATGGAGACAATTTCGTTTCCACGTCAAGCAATCGTTTTTGTTCTTAAGTAGTAGAACTGCCCCATCCGAAAAGAAATGTGTCAACTTTGCAATAACTTCGTACCAGGCAGAACAATTCACATTGTACTGGTTAGTGCAATGTTGAGCCAATTAATTTGTGACGGAAGGTGTATGTTTTATTACAACTTGCAGTTTCTAGTACAATATTTTTGTCGGAAGGCGCATGTTTTATTACACTATATTGTTTTATTATAGATTGCAGTTTCAAGTAGTACAAAATAAACGTCTCAACTGGGGCACATATTTTATTCTAGAGATTTCAGTGTGGTTAGATTTGAATATGGTTTCAACATGGTTAGATTCTATAGAGGCATTCAACAACATGCCCAAAAAAGCCACAGATGTGCTTCTGATAACACGGACATGGGTACGGTTTTACTCGACGTAGAGGCACGCACGTAACGAACTGGAGGTAGGGACGTGATTCTAACGGAGGTACGGACGCAAAAGGATCGTGATGCAAGGATGTGAAGGTGTGCCTCTGCTTTAAAGCTGCCTCTGCTTTAAAGAAGCTGTCATTCACACGTTTTCATTGCGGGGGGCATGGACTATGAGCTGCATGTGTTTTCGAAGGCATTAGACCTCGTTAATGAACTTATTAGAGAGAAGGTGAATCTTTTGGTTGGCGTCTAGAATGTTGCGTAAAACTGCTTGAAGCCAAGTTACGCACGGTCTCCTTGGTATGAGAGGCACATAGGCACATAAGTGCCTATGTGGTGCGCTCGAAATAAACTTGTGCAAAAGACATGTAAACTGCAAGCAAACTACAAGGTTAACTACGACACAAGGAAACCTAAATTTGTAACAAGAAAACAGCAGTCTTGAGAGAAAGCAAATCTAATGAGAAATCAAGAATGGCGTGAGCAATGTTCTAGATACTTCTTTTGGCCGGGACCACCTGCTTCAGTAGTCGTAGTCGCCACAGGACCTAGCGCGCTTCCTGGTCTGCTTCTTGTCGAGTTTTGCCCGACGAAGCCATTCCAGGATGATGGTGAGGTGGCCCCATATCTCATACGCAGCGTAAGCATCCTTTGCCGCGTACCCGATGTGCCTCATGGACAGGGGCATGCGCGCCCAGCGCTGCTTCTCTGTGTTGGTGAGCTCTACGTCGTGGACAAGGATGCCCGAGGCGTCCCCAAGGGAGTCCAGAGGCTTGGTAGCTATAGGCACCCTCCATTCTTTCTGGATGTCGACGAAGTGCGCGATCTCCAATCCGACCCGGCCGAGCATCTCTATGTCGCCGTCGATGGAGAAGCCAACAAACGTGTACCTGGGGTCGGCGAGGAAGTAGTCGAACCTGGTGCAGTTCTTGTCGGCGGCGCTCAGTTGAAAGAGCAGCTCCGGATGATCCATGCCGACGGAGAGCTGGACGAGGGCTGGTTTCTTGTGTTCGCCAACGTCGTTGGTGTACTCCACATCAACTCCGACGATCTTGTGGCGCTCCAATTCGAGGTGTCTCTCGTACTGCTCGATGATGGTGGCCGCCTTGTGCAACTCGTTGGTGTGGATCACTTGCAACTTGGTGTTGCCGTGGGCCTGCACCTCGTATTCCTTGGTGAATCCCATGACCTAGAGCAGTTCGTCCTCCTGCAACCTGGTATTTCGTGGGGAACAGTGAGTGGGAGCGCAATGGCGATTTCTGTTGTTTGTGGGAGACAAGTCCGCAGCGGAAGTGTAAATTTAAGGGCGGGGAAGCAGCAAAGGAGTGCACGATCTCGTTGTCGATGCGGTTGTGCACATCGTGGGTTCTGGATCGTGGTTTCGTCTCCCTTACGGTGCGGTTGTGCACATCCTGGGTTTTTGATAGTGGTTTTTCTATATTAAAAATTAAAATAAAATCAGCAGTTATGTTTTTAACAACCGTCGTATCTCCAGCAAGTCGTGGCGATGATAGCTCTCTTGCGTGGTTTGCTGTCAAATGTTAACTTTTACAATTTATCTAGTGAGGCATGCAGGGGCAGTATGTAGAGGCACAGGTCTCTGACCAAGAGAAGCATGCTTGAAAGTGGCTGGTTTAACTCTCAGACACACAGGCGTGGTACGTACATTCATAAGGAGTGGCAAATCTTTTCTTCATACATTCGCTGGGAGGAGTAGTGCTGTGTTTCTTCAGAGGCACTGTTGTGTGTCCGTGTTGCAACAGACGCTGCCAGATGGACAGAAATAACGAGAAGCAACGAGAGACATGGACATGCAGCTGCAAGAAGCACTCATACAACGAGAGGCGCAACAAGAGGCACTGATCCGATGCTTTGTGAGGCACAGAGATGAAGCTACGTGATTGTACGGACATTAATTTGTGCTATGGTGCGACGTGAGGCATGGGCACGAACAGATAGCCATGCACTCAACTACATACGCAAAAAACCACATAAGTAGGAAGAATCGTTTTTCAAATATATGTTCTGTGGCAGAGGCACGACTATTACTTGTGTGACGAGGGAATGTATGTCGAATGTACGTGACGTGAGGATTGACAATAGGCGTCTGTTACTGTTTTTCCGGAATGTTTTTCAGTTAAATTTGAGAGGCATGAATGTGTTGACGGAACATGCACGGTTATGTCTGAAATAGTTGCAATGTCGTCCCTAAGTTGTCCTATACGCTTCACAGTTACAAGCACGGTCGTCGTACTTGTCGAGCCACGGAGGTGTAGGATGCAAATCTTCATAGACCCGATACGTCGGAAGTTGGCCGTAAGGCACGGACGTGATTCTAAGGGGGGTATTTTCAAGAAGCTTTCATTGGCACGTTTTCATTGCGGGGGACATGGCTTATGAGTTCGATGTGTCTTCGAAGTCATTTGGCCTCATTAACGGACCTGAAGCAAATTTACGCACGGTCCCCATAGGAGTGGAGGCACAGAAGTGCCTCCGTGGGTGTTTTAAGTAGTTGGTGTTATTGACGGACAACCATGCCTCTGTAGTGTTCTTCTCTGAGGGTCACGGACGTAAGCAATGTTTTGCAAGGAGAATAAACACCTAACTACCTCTGTATTCAAAATGTTTTTCAAAAGTGTTGCATTCGAACTATTTTTAATATTGCGTGTGCAATGGTTTGTTGGGACAGCGTGCATTGCTTTTAGTAGCATTTTGTAGTTGTTGTCCCTGCATTTCGATGCTGCATCCACAAAGTTACTAGTGCATGTGCGTTACGCTAATTGTGTAGCATCTGTACTGTGTTTATATTTTCTAGTCCACGCCAATATATTCTAATAATGGAAAACTCCAATATTGCATTGGAAATAAACTTTTTCAGAACATATGTAAACTGGAAGCAAACTACAAGGTTAACTGCGACAAAAGCAAATCTAAATTTTGAACAAGCAAACGGAAGTCTTGAGAGAAAGCAAATGTAAGGAGAAATCTAGAATGGCATGAGCAATCTTGTAGATACTTTTCTTGGCCGGGACCACCTGCTTCAGTAGTCGTAGTCGCCCCAGGACCTTGCGCGCTTCCTGGACTGCTCCTTCTCGATTTTTTCTCGGCGGAGCCCTTCCTGGATAGTGGTGAGGCGGCTCCATATCTCGTACGCAGTGTAAGCATCTTTTGCCGCGTACTCGATGTGCCTCATGGTCAGGGGCATGCGCGCCCAGCGCTGGTGCTCTGCGTTGGTGATCTTCTTCTTCATGTCCTTGTAGTAGTCATGGACAAGGATGCCTGAGACATCGTCAAGCGAGTCCAGGGGCTTGGTTGCTGTAGGCACCCTCCATTCCTTCTGGATGTCGACGAAGTGGGCGATCTCCAGTCCGACGCGGCCGACCATCTCTATGTCGCCGTCGATGGAGAAGCCAGCAAACGTGTACCTGGGGTCGGCGAGGAAGTTGTCGAACCTGGTGCAGTTCTTGTCGGCGGCGCTCAGTTGAAAGAGCAGCACCGGAAGATCTTTGCCGACGAAGAGTTGGACGAGGGCTGGTTTCTGATCTTGGCCAACATCGTTGGTGTACTCCAAATCAACTCCGACGATCTTGTGGCGCTCGAATTCGAGGTGTCGCTCGTACTGCTCGATGATGGTGGCCGCCTTGTGGAACTCGTTGGTGTGGATCACTTGCAACTTGGTGTTGCCATGGGCCTGCACCTCGAATTCCTTGGTGAATCCAATAGCCTGGAGCAGTTCGTCCTCCTGCAACCTGATATTTCATGGGGAACAGTGAGTGGGAGCGCAATGGCGATTTCTGTTGTTTGTGGAAGACAATTCTGCAGCGGAAGTCCAAATTTAAGGGCGGGGAAGCGGCAAAGGAGTGCATGATCTCATTGTCGATGCGGTTGTGCATATCGTGGGTTGTGGATCGTGGTTTCGTCTCCCTGACGGTGTGGTTGTGCACATCCTGGGTTTTTTATCGTGGTTTTTCTTTATAAAAATTTAAAATAAAATCAGCAGTTATGATTTTAACAACCGTCGAATCTCCAGCAAGTTGGGGAGATGATCGTTGTCTTGCGTAGTTTGGTGTATAATGTTAACTTTTACAGTTTATCTCGTGCGCAAGTCTCTGACCAAGAGAAGCATGCTTGAAGTGGCTGGTTTAACTCTCAGACACACGGGCATGGTAACACTACTAGGAAAAGGCCTACTAATGGCGCACCTAATTTGGCCATTAATGGCGCATTAGTGGTGCGCCATTAGTGCCACGCCATTAGTATATTTTACTAATGGCGCACCACCGGTGCGCCATTAGTATCTGGTGTACTAATGGCGCACCACTGGATGCGCCATTAGTATATACAACAGTGCGCCATTAGTATGCCTCCCATGGGGCCATGTATACCCAGG
Source organism: Aegilops sharonensis (assembly GCA_904067115.1). Taxonomy (NCBI): domain Eukaryota; kingdom Viridiplantae; phylum Streptophyta; class Magnoliopsida; order Poales; family Poaceae; genus Aegilops; species Aegilops sharonensis. Next base: position 13,346,226 of record LR880970.1, on the reverse strand, counting down.
TGCTTTGGCATACTAATGGCGCACAGCAACAAGATGCGCCATTAGTAACTTCGGCATACTAATGGCGCACTGTTTAATGATGCGCCATTAGTATCCTTTGGCATACTAATGGTGCACTGTGATGTGATGCGCCATTAGTATGAATATTAGGATTTTTTTTATTTTTTTATTTTCTGTTTTTTGCACAGGTTACAAAATGTATAATTGGACAAAATATAGACAGCACACAACAACAACAGATTCATCGAATACAATAGAAGATTAGTCTCTGAATACAATTCATCATATTAGTCTCTGAATACAATTCATCATATTAGTCTCCGAATTGAAAAGACCGAACAAAGATAGAACATTATATTACAAGTCTCGAGACCGCGAGTAGCGAGTTTGTCTTCACATTACAAGTCGATATCGATCATCTAAACTACCATCACATAGAAGAGAGCTGCGG